>JARYHS010013631.1:87457101-87508530 GCA_031002005.1 Vandiemenella viatica
TCAATCCTGTTTCTTAGGTCGGGTACGTCAGCTGGTAGTGGAGGCACATACACACGATCCTTTATGAACCCCCACAGGTAGAAATCACTTGGCGTCAGATCGGGAGAGCTTGGATGCCAGGTGAAACAAGCTCTACCTTTGGGCCCTTTGCGGCCAATCCAGTAGGTCGGGTACAGTGACGTTCAACCAATCGCGTACGTCGTTATGCCAGTGAGGCGGTGCACCATCTAACTGCCAAATGAAGTTATTTGGTTCGTCTTCTACCAATTGAGGAAATAGCCGTAGTTGTAGAGCATCAAGGTAGGAAGTACCAGTTACAGTTGTTTCTCCAAAGAAAAAATGTCCATAAACTTTCCACCGAGATATGGCACAAAAAACATTCAGTTTAGGGGAATCTTGTTGCAATAGTACTATCACGTGAGGATTTTCTGAGCCCCAGATACGCACATTATAAGTGTTTCACATTTCCACTGAGGTGAAATGTCGATTAATCACTGAAAACAACAACATGATCCAGAAAATCTTCATCGTCGTGCAACAACATTTCATGTGCAAAGTTGGCACGTAAGCCGTGGTCTGAATGCTTTAGAGCCTGTGAGAACTGCAAACGATAAGGACGTAGTTGTAAGCGTTTCCGTAAACTTCCGAAACAGTCATCACCGGAATTGCTAATTCATAACTAGCCTTCCGAACTTATTTCTTCGGGCTATGCGTGAAAGACTCACTCTCTAAACACACTATTCACTAACCCTTGGTCGTCCAGTACTCTTCCCTTCGAAAAAGACAGCCGATATTTTCAAACTCATGATACCATCACTTGGTATTATCACTTGGGCGACCACATCTGAACTTAATCCGGAACCCACGTCGCACAGTAAGTACAGATTAGGTCTTAGCAAACCTCAAAACACAAAAATCTTTCTGTTTACTAGTCGCCATTTTTACTACTAGCCCTTTCTAACGTATGACTGAGGAAACATTTAACACTACAAAGCGTTAAAACCCCGATATTCATTTAGAAACACCCAGTACTATGTTTCTCTTTAGAAAGAATAAAAACTGAGAAAAATGTGTAAAGATCTTTTTACAGAGCTGAAAATACTCTTGTCTACGATTCGAGAGAGAATAATAAATTTCTATTATTATTTAGACAGCTTCGTGATTTTTCCTGTTCGAATCCCCGTCCGGGCATCCAGGTTTGGGTTTTCCATGGTTTCCCAAATCACTCCAGGCAAATGCGGGATGCTTCCATTAAAAGGCCATGGCCAAATTCCTTCCCATTCCTTGCCCCCCCCCCTCCCCATCCTTTCCCGTCTCTAAAGACCTCGCTGTTAAGAGACGTTAAGCAGTAAAAAAAAAAGTGATTATTCCTGACTTGTGTGTATCAATAATTTGAATGACTGAGCTGCCACTGTTTACCAAATGATGCATATTGACGAAACATAAGATATAAAGAATAAATTATGCGCAAAAAGGAAAAAAAGAAGGATAGTTGAAAGGAAAAGAATAAATTAAAAAGAAACTCCTTTATAAGAAAGAGGAATTTACAGTTTTAATTAGAATTTTGTAATTTTTGACACCTATCTCGAAAATAATGTAGCTGAAAACATTCGAAAGAAGTAGAAATTTAGCTGTGTTCGCCAACATTCATTCTGAAAGTAAATGGAAACGTTAACATGTTCCTGCAAAGGTGAGACTATATCAGAATCCTTCATCTGGTCCGTCGGAAACACGGCAGATACTCTTTGCGTGTTTCCAGAAAATAAAGCCGCACATAAATAATCAAGATTCGGCCGCACAATTTTCTGTTGTAGCCGTCCGTGTTACAGATTAACTTTGACGTCTGATACTAAAAAGCTGGGGTAGAGTTTTGCGTGTTCCACGTTTCCTTTTGCCGATTTTTATTTCCCTCTCCTTTTGGTACTAGAGAAATAGTGTCATTATGATTTATATCTCTTTTATTCTTAAGTTCTGATACTTCCTCCAATAGTTACTGTTTTTTTTTATTGTTACGAACGACATGAACCATGTATGCTCACGTTCTTATCATCTACATTTGCATGCCGTAAATTTTTTAAAAAAATGGATGTAGCGAGGCTGTTAAAACGTTGAGAAATACTATTTAGCTTTCAATTATTTTGTTAACAGTCCACGTGAACGAAGCAATATACGCCTCCTTGTTATGAGACAGCTATGACTGCTGCGCTTAGAACACAAGTTTTAAAAGTGATGTACACATCTACATGAAATTTACCCTATACAGTTAATGGAAGTTGTTCTGCTATAATCTTTTTAAAAAGATTCATAACCTAAAAATTTAGTCTAATCAAAGATATTTCATATATTACGTAATAATGTGTTTAGTATTATTGGCTGGAGTTTCAGAAATGGAATTCAATAGCTGAAACTACGATTTGAAATGGCCGCGCAATCCACCTGAGTCCTGACCACACTGCCTAACTCAGTAATTTACCGGCTAAACAAGGCGCACAATTTTACGTTAAGTCCGGACAGTGTAAACATTTAAATGTTTTACAAGCGCAAAGTATACTTTTCCATTGATGGACACGTTAAAAATTTCTAAAAATCACGTAAAAACTCGGATTCCAATCAAGGACATTATGATCTGCTAAGACAACATGTTACTGAACCATGAATAAGTTCTAAGTCTTTATATAAAGTTATCAAATCGGGAAATTTCATGAAAAACAAGCATGCAAGACAGTATCGAAACACTTAGCTTTAACTTCTATTAAGGACCAACGATCTGAGGTTTATGTGTATTTTATGTTCACTGGTTATTCGTAAATTGAATGAGGTCGTAAAGCGTGCTGGCCTCCATAGTGTCTATTGCAACGACGCCGTAAGCATTGAGAACTACTTTCACTAATTCTTTTCTTACATCGACATAAACGGCTTTAAAATGCTGGTCATTCAACGAGTAATACTGTCGGTATTTCAATAAGCAATCACTGAACTCCTTATCTCTTGGATATTCCAAATAGGATCTCAAATATGATTATAATCAGATAAACTAAATCTAATTAAACTTAGCAGCAACTTATACTTTATTCAAGTTCTCTCATAAAATAAAATTTATGCTTTTCAGCACTCAAAGACGTTTGACTGACAACGTGTGAATATTATGTACTGTCGCACCTACAAACAGTTATTTTTTAATTTTGTGTTATCCTTCCGAATGAGGTGATATCTAACTTATTCCTTCAGAAAATATGTTTTCTGCTATCATTGTCGTTAGACTAGATTACCCGTGCGAAAATTTCGCGAGTACAATGAATAGTATGGTTTGGGTTTGTATTAGGGTGAAAGAAGAATCGCCTCATTTGTTTCAATTGTTTAATTGTTTAGTGTAATAGGGACATAACAACAATCGACGCCTGTGAAGCAGTTTATTAATATCTCTGTGATATGTGCTACTACTATCTGTCGGCTTGCTTCTGAATTGTTTCATACGCGCGACTTTCACAGTTATTACTCTTGCCCTTTATGGAGCGAATTCCGAAAAAATCCTTTCATAAAATATGATTTAATCAAAACTAGGACCTTAATCTCTAAAATAATACTTCATTTATCGATTTTTGGTTAGATATCAATGGAGATAAATTCCTTGTTACAAAAAAATACGTTGTGGAAATAATGATAATTTTGCCCCTTAAGGGTCGAATTCCGAAAAAAATCAGAAAATATGATATGACCACGGTAGAGAACTTAATCTTTAAAATGATACCTCATGTTTCTATATAAGTTAGATATCAAAGGAGATAAATGGCTCGTGACACAAAAATGCGTTGTAGAAATATTGAAACTTTTGCCCTTTAAGGCTCGAATTCCGAAAAAATTCCTGTCTTATTAAATGTCGTCATCAAAGCGGAGATCTTAATCTTTAAAATGATACTTCATTTAACGATTTCAGTTAGGTATCCAGGGAGATAAATGCCTCTTGACACACTATTTTCTTAAAATATGATATGATTAAAGCTGATACCTTAAGCTTTAAAATAATACCTCATTTATCGATTTCGGTTCGATATCAAGGGAGATATTGGCTTGTGGCAAAAAAAAAACCTTATAGAAATAATACGCGAATTTATTATTGGGTGAACAGTTTACGATTTAAACTTGAGCTCACTAGAAATCGTAAGAAAGACGAACCAGCCACCCTGTCTCTGATTCCCATTGGACTGATCGTCTTTTAGGGTTCCAGAGCAAATTTCGATAGCGAAACCGCTTATAATTCGTGATGTCTGTCCGTAGTAATCCAGCCGCCTTTGCATTGTTTATTATGAAGTTTCACAGGAAGAGGCGTTATATTGATCACATAGCAAATCGCTATATAAAACTTTCTTAGGTTAGCTCATAACTCGCATAAAAAAGGGAAGAAGAAAAGTTCTTCGCTTTCTCCATCCAGTTTTGTATCGTTGAACAAGCATTCGAAAACGTAATTTCTTTCAGTACATATTTAGTTTGCTGTATATTTCTCGAGATACGCGCTCCTAAAGTTGTTAACAATTTGCGCCCCCCACCTCCCTCCCACAATACTTTTCCTATTACTAAAAAAATCTTTACGTTCTGGTAGTTTAGTGGCTAAGGCGCTCCAGTTACAAAACTCTAGGTTAAAAACCCGGAGGGCCAGAAAGTTTTACAGGTCTTGCTTTGATGGTACGAATATGCCAGGACGGTCCTTGGTTTATTTTTTTATTATTATTATTTTTTATTTTTTTTAACTGCTTTACGTCTCTCAACAGCGAGGTCTTTAGAGACGGAAAAGGATTTGGGGGGGGGGGGCAAGGAATGGGAAGGAATTCGGCCATGGCCTTTTGAAGGAAGCATCCCGGCATTTGCCTGGAGTGATTTGGGAAACCATGGAAACCCAAATCTGGATGCCCGGACGGGGATTCGAACCGGCCTCCTCCCGAATGCGAGGCCAGAACGTTAACCGTTACACCGCCACGCTCGGTGTTCTTGGTTTAGATTGCACGTTTAACTGTCGGTCCAGCCACGACACAGGTGAAATGCGCAGCAAATCTAAACTTTTTTGCTGAAGAGTCTAAATAAAGTAAGAGAGTGGCACTTGATAAGTACTTTCAGCAATGATTTTTTAGACTTTAATAAGCTTTTTTTTAGATTTTTCACATTATTCCATTACGATGAAACATATTATCACGGTCCCATTTGGACAATTTTGTAATACAATTACGTAAGTGTAATTAAAGTAGATTACCTGAGGTAAAAAGACGATTAAGTATGTAGGGTAGTAATGAAACTGAAAAACTTTCATTACTAAACATTTAATCTTCAATATAAATTGACTGTCAATCTTGTTTTTGTAATCTTCTTCTTCTCCTTCTTGCTGTCCAGTGCTAGGTCTGGTAGCCTGTTAAGGTCTCAATCCATCTTCTTGGTGGTCTTCCTACATCTCTCCTGCCTCTGGGATGATATTTGAGGATTTTTCGTGGGATCCGGTCCCTCTTCATCCATACAATAGGGTAGGCTTAGCCAGGATTTTATACAGCCTAATTTTGTGTGCTGTTGAACAAGAGATGGTCTGAAGGTGCTATTTATTATTCCTGTGATTTTCGTGAAATTTGTACTTTTTGCATTTGTAGGATGAAGCTGAGGTTGTAACCTAGGTGTTTAAATTCTGTTATTTGTTCTGTTGGTGTGTTTTCAATTGAAATTCTAGTTCTTTTGTGATTTTTTCCAACGAAGGTCATAACTTTGGTTTTATTCAGGGAAATCTCCATGTTGTACTCTTTTGCTGTCTTATCCTCCATATACCGATCTCTGCAGGTCATATTCTGATTCAGCAAAAAGTGGTCATCTGCAAACAGTAATGTGTCCAGGTTGGTCTGTCTATCCATTTTGACTCTGCTATGGGGTTTTTGTCGTTAGTCGTTAATGTTTTTGGTTATATATGTGCTAAATAGAAGTGGCGATAGGCAACATCCTTGTTCCACTCCTCGATTAATGGGTTTCCATTCCGACAACTGTTATCCACTTCTGACTGCGATTACATTGTGGTTGTAAATGTTTCGAATTGCTCTTATGACATGTGATGGGGTGTTCCTTTCAGCCAGAATTTTCCAAATTTTTCTTCTCTCGATTGTATCAAAAGCTTTCTTGAAATCAATAAATGTCAGGTGTGTTTCCTTTTCTCAGTTAGCATCTTGAGTAATGTAATTTATATACTTATTTTTTTACGAATCCTCCACTTATTCTTAATGTTGTTGAATATCATTAATTTATTTACTGGGTTAAGCTGAATGTCTGTAAGTAAGCTTTTACGGAATACGAAGGTAATCGTAAAATAAAAGCTACTGAACGTTTTTTACAGTTTATGAAGAAAATAACAGTATGCTACTGTCTCGTTTGCGCTGATTTCTGGAGATGGAATAGGGATGAACAAGCAGCAGAATCTAGCATAAACTTGCTCGGGCAAGCCAGAATAGGACGAGCCTGTTACCACAGTGAGCAGTGTAGTTGATAGGGGCAGGCGACGATGTAGTCGCGGCAAGCTAAGTGCTGGGTCGAGAATAAATCTCCGGCAATTGCTGCGGACTCCCCAAGTCGCCTAGCCAGCTCCAGGCACTCCGCTATGCTGCAAGATTTAAACCCCTACTCAGGATTGTACTCTGCAATACCGAGAGCTCACATTGAAGACGAGGGAAAAAAGCTTTCTTCCATACTTCGTCTAATAGGTATACAAAACGAAGACTCCTGGGATTTATTTTTTTCCCATTTATTGTCAGTAATCCTCTCAAGCCATAATTACCAAATCGTCGACCATCCGTAAACCTAAACGACACAAAAGAACGGTTCTTGATTTCCTTATTTGTCTTCGTTGGTGATCAGTTCTACAGTGTCTCAAATTTGTAATAATACTTTTTATTTATTTTTGATGATAGGTACGTCGATACAACCATTTGAAATCAACAATTGAAGTCTAATTTTCTAACGAGACAGAAAGATAAGTCGGCATATTTCGATAGAATAAAGTAGAAAAATGTTTTGTTAAGTACAGGTATAGAAATTCGAAAAATGTTCTAGGCCCATGCTTGCTAATTCGCTGCCGTAGTAGAATGATATCAACATACTTTTCAAATGGTTTGATTAGAGAAGGAACGAATAAATAATTGAAATACAGTATTATTTAAAACACGGTACACAGTACTATTAATGTTATTAGCTCCAGTTAAAAAATAAAAAAGATATAGGCTAAATAAAACTATTATTTAGAGTCCCCTACTGGAAAAATTTCGTGTAGATTGATACATTAACATATTCACAGATCTTACTCAAAATGTAAACGGCTATAGTGTCGACACTGAATTATTTTCGCGAATAGTACTTTTTTGCTGTTCTAATGAATTACGTGTGGTCTTTATGACAGAGATGTTTTATAGCTGTTTTGTAGCCGACTGTCCTAACCCAGTAATCCTATCGGGTATAGGGGACCTACAATTTACGTGGAATCCGAATCACGGAAGCTTTCTGGCGTACTTTACACACACAAAGCAAGCTTTTTCGGAGGTGTAGGTCGGATTAAGGGACTATAAAAATACCAGCTCATTCGGGTATTCGAACTGCGGACATTTCGATCCACAGTTAGACCCCTTAACCACTAATTTTTTTTATTTTTTATTGTTATTATTTTTTCTTTACCTTGTTGGGTCCTCTATGGTGGTAGAAATGTTCATTATTCGGGATTTGACAAGCAGGTTAAAAAATGTGGGAGCAAAATTTCGTAATAATACTACACCAAATGCTTGCATTAAATCACAAACCAGGCGAATGCCGGGATGCTTCCTTCAAAATGCCGTGGAAGAATTCCTCCCCGTTCCTCGTTCCTATTCCTTTCCCGCCTCAAATGACCTCGACGTCAACAAGGTGGAAAGAAAAAAAAAAAGAAAAAAGACATTAAATCTTCATAATACACCAGACAACTCACATCAATACAAGTATAACATTCAGAAATTGTCGTCCAATCTTTGCAGCCAGTCCTAACACCTATTCTGCCCGAGAATCCAACCAACCATGGCAACGCGGATCACATTTGACATGAATTAGGCAAATCGTTGCCTAGTTAACCGTATTATAAGGGCAATAATACATTCACTGCATCGCCGATAACTCATGTTCATTAGATTTACGTAAATAGCTGGAAGTAGCTTCTGATAATTTCCTTCGCGAATTTTAAATGTCAAAACAATCTGAACCCTAGATCAAAGTTGTTTACCAGTTCACCATTTCGCCATCAGAGTATTGCCAGTTCCGAAGTGTTCCCACCTAGCTAATGTCGTATTCGGAAAAAGTAAAGTAGCTGGGTAGTTGCCGTGACTGATTCAGCTGAGGCGAGCCTAAATTTAGCTGCGTGCAGCCCAGCTCGGCAGACATGATTCATGCGCCGCCAATTCTGGGCTCGTTTTTTATTCTCGCTTGTTACCACGGCGAGGCTGTTAAACTTTGACACTATGCACTCGCCAAAGGTTCATACGTAGCCACGTCACCGCCCCAGCAGATTACCTTCACACAAAGAAACTTGTCAGACGCTGCTTAATTCCGTTCACTTTCCACAACTGTGGAGATGGCTGAGCCCGTTGGGGGCAGTAAGGGAACGTGCATAAACCACGTAGCTCCATTTTGGCCTCCTGTGAACCCCCCTCCCCCCCTCCCCACGTAGCCCGTCGTGGCTTTTACCTTTACCCCCCTCCCCCCTCCCCCCCACGTAGCACGTAGCTTTTTTTCCTTTGGTTTCGAGAAGACATTTTGTATTGTTTCTCTCGTCTGACTATCGTAAATTACATACGGAGATGATTAACTGAGGGAAATAAATATTCACATGCTGTTGTGTGTTGTGTTCATCATTTTAACTGTGAAAAATGTTATGAAAGGAAAGCTACGTGGCCAGGCTTGGAACCTCCCCTCCCCCCACGTAGCCCAGCGTAGCCTTCCAGCCAACCCCCCCCCCCCCCCCTGGACCGAGCCAGGTAGTTTGTGCACGCTCCCTAACGTTCGGGCACGGCGTTCGGTAGGCGTCATGTAAAAAAAAAAAAAAAAAAAAAAAAAAAAAAAAAAAAAAAAAAAAAAAAAAAAAAAAACTTCTCACCTTAACAACGGCGTGAAAGTGTTCCATTTTTGTTTTGTTTTGATTATGGCTTTACGCCTCGTCGACGTCGAGGTCACTAGAGGCGGGAAAGAACGTAGAAAAGGATCGGGAAATAATTCGGCCATAGCAACCCAAATCTGGATGCGCGGACGAGGATTCGAACCCACGTCCTCCCGATTGCGAGGACAGAGCGTTAATCACTCACCCACCACGCTCTGTGAAAGTGTTCCAATTGGAGACGCAATCCGCTACTCACTTGGGCGTCCAACAAAAGCCAGTAATTCTGGCTAAGTAGTGATATAACTTCATTTTAGTTTTTTTTCGCTATGTTAAATAAATTATGTTGTAATGATGTGTCGTTAGCATAGCCATAGTGTTGGTCAGTCTTACAAATTGTTTATTTGGATCACATCGTAGTCACAGATTTTAAATTATTTACTTTGATGTGCTTATGTACAGTTTCAATTAGTGTAATTTTTGAGTTGTTATTAAGCATATCGATGACGTCGAATGGTTGAGTATGGGTAGTCAGTATCATTAGTGCTCTCTATAGTTGGATGAAATGAGAGGCAGGATGGGACTGGGGACAAGGGACGGGAAGGAATTCGGTCATGGCATTTTTGAAGGAAGCATCCCGGCATTCGCCTGGAGTGATTTGGAGAAACCATGGAAAACCCAAATCTGGATGCCCGGATTCGAACCGGTGTCATCCCGAACGTGAGGCCAGAGTGTTAACCACTCACCCACCACGCTCGGTCGCGTACGTACAATAGAACCAAAGTTTTGTGGTAATTGGAAAATTTTTGCAACATATTTTTCTGGTGTGTAAGCAAATAAGAACGTGTTAAATAAAAGAAAAGTTTATTTTCGAGTATAAGTTGTGCTGAATATCGATTATGTTTTCAGCCAACAGCTTAAAATTTGGTGTTGGTATTATAATCTGGCTATTAGAACTAGAAACAAGATATCTTAAGGGTACAAGTAAGATGCAGTCTACTAGTGACAGAAAAATAAAAAGCTGTCAATATTCTCTGGACAGGGGATTGGCAACTAACGCCAGAAAATAATTAATTAATGTAGTTAGCACCTTGACAAGTTTTGCATGGTTTCAAAAACGCAGAAGCGTTCCACCAAACTTCATATACACAAATTAAGGTTTTACAGAGGTGAAAGTCTTTAATACGTTACGAAGGATTACGAATCGGGGACCTTTAAATTCCCAAGTCGGACACCTTGCCACTGACCCACTAGACATGTAGGACACCATAGAGAATATATCGCAGTTCAGGGAATGTTAATGTTTTACTGACTCTGAATACATTGCTTTTATGGTTCATACCTTCTCAATGAAAAACTGTATCCTTCTAAAAGCAATAGTAAGTAAATTGTTGACTTTATGATAATTTTTAAATAAATTATAATTTATGTCGATTTTGCGTCTTTAATTGCAGATAGCAGTTTCGCCTCTGTGGGAAAGTAGATATCCGCAGCTTTTTTTAATTGTAAAAATATAATTTAGTCTTTACAATCAATCTCATGTAACTGTAAGTTTATATTAATTCTCAAAATGTGTATTAATTCCATAGAGTGTATATTATTTATCAACGGTTTTGACAAGACAAGGCGGACACAGCGCCTAGCGGTATAAAGCAGACGTGGATCCGTTATTTCAAATATATATTTTTTTTCTAATTTTTGCTTTGGGATGCTGACGTGGAGTCTGATAATGAAACATTAGACACAAAGGGACTGGTCATGAACAGCCATATAGAAAGGATGGTTGATACTAGATTAGTTAAAAAGGAAGAGATATTGTCCCAACACGCAGAACGATAACTGAACGACCAAAAATAAGTTGGAGAAACGGCGTATAAAATGATGTTTCGTGTCCTTTTTTTAATAAAATGATAAATGATGGAAAGAGAACATTTCCTCTTTTATGTTATTACCCAGTCTTTCCTTGCATTGTTGTTCGATAAATCATGAGTAATCTTTTATTTGTTGATACTTACCACGTTATTCTCCATCAGGAATGTTGTTTTCAGTTCTTTGGTCGGAACATGCCGAGGCCAGCTATTCTCTCGCAGTCTCTCTGGTCTCTGATGATAGCGGGGCGGTGTGTGCCGAACAGGTGTGTGGGGGCCTGTGTTTGAACTCTGAAGACACGGTCGGTCCCGTATGTGGTGACTCCAACTCCAGCAGGAGGTCGTTACCTCCGTCCAGCGCTAACGACACCAGGGGAACTCTCACCTGTCGCATGCATCAGATAACTTGGAGAGCATACAGGTGATGTCTCCGACCGTACGTGATTAATGCCAACGTTCCAATTCAAATATCCAGCGTTACCTAAAGTTGCTTTATTCAGTGGCTGTCAGGGGTCTTCATCTCAGTTTATATAGGAGGAATGACAAACACACACGCATACACAAAACGAAATAAATCCTGTTCCTACTGCTTTGTGCTACGTCACTTCAAAGACTGGCGATTATCTTTTCATTGGACTCCGAACCCAAAGAGAAAAGAAGGCCCAGAGAACGTGTTATCTGTTGTAACAGTGAAAACTGTTTTCTGTATTTTATGTGTTAATTTTACGGTGTATTGGGGACCGTCCCAGAATTCGCCCTGATGACTGGAAAATCGTCTGAAAATTGTAATTAGTGTGGCTGGTATATCAGGCCAGAGATTTTAACCTGAGCCCGTTGCACCTGCAGTTTCTAGCACGACAACGCTTCAGCTTGCACCACCAATCTGACTGATTAGATTAGTTTGTACGTAGCTCTTGCGAAACAAATTAATATCAATCTGATTAAGGAATGGATTTTTTTTTCTTTTTTTTTGGATAGTATGAGTTTTGTATAAGAAAACTTACTGCGTTTCTGGAGAATTGTTCTGCGCTGCCACATTTCCTACGGAGAGAACTGCCTTTCATCAAGAGAAGTGTCTTGCAAGATGTGAGACGTCTCATCAAGCTTTCAACATTTTTAGTAGTTAATGCTCTGCTCCACATTCCAGCACTTGCTGTTAATGAAATAGCATACCAGACAGAAAGAAATTCTTCATTCCGTTATATCTTTACGATTAACTTGTTGAGATTGAGCCTGAGCTCGAAGTAGGAATATTTCAGGTTTCTATAAATCGCTGTAACCTAACCTTATTGGTTTATTGCTAATGAAAATTCTAGTTTTCCTTTCCCATAATGAAAATTCTACGAATTTATTTTTCTGCGTCAGTAAACATACGATGCTACAGATGTTTGAATAAAAATAATGATAGTAAGACAGTAATAAGGGAACAGGTGATTGTTGCTACATAGAAAACAAACTGTAGTCCAAAATTGACTTTTTTCCGAGCTTTACAAATCTCGTTGTTGCTGTGATCTGGAATGTTTTTTTAAAGATTATTGTTAATTTTTTTTATTTATCATCATACCATAAAAATAAATGAACTACCAACAATAGTAGGGAAAGTAATAAAACCTTGCTGATAACAGTACTGATGAAATTCCAGTTTCGTAATTGCAGTTTCTTTCTTTTTCAGTCCGAATGTCTTATTATTCGGTCCTCTCAGTAATGTTTCGCGCACTATTTTGTGAACGAGTGTGTGTTGTGCTAAGAGTATCAAATGTTTTGTGAAACAAAAAGGAAGTAAAATTTATAAGAGTTTGAGACACTTTTTGTTGTTGGTTCCTTATGACGCATCGATTACGTGGTACTCTGAATTTGGGTTGGATTGCAATTGTTATTAATAAAATTTATCTACTGATCAACTCTGCTTTAAGATCCAGCAGAAACGTTACATCTAAGTGCAGAACGTGATGGAAGGGAAATGCAGATCTTTACCGCCTGAGGACAGCTTGGTAGTAGTGACTATCTGTACCATGTCGTTTCCCGGAGTGATATGAATGGGTGATAAAAAGACACTGGTTTATCCTATTTATCTGAGGAACAGATATGGGTAAACGGCTGGTACAAGAAGAGAATTTTATGCAAGCAATAATGGCTCACAACACGTGGTGTGGGAAAGCGTTATTACAGTTTACAGTGGTTACAACATCCTCAGGTAAAGAGGATAATACAGAAACAGTTTAAGCGTTCACATTCAAATCTACCTAGTACTCGAACCACCAGCTGAATAGTGGATGCGCGCTGCAGTTAGTTGAACAGATGTATCCATTGAATCCAACTAATTTGGGAAGCCTTAGCAGCATCAACTCAAGTTCTCACACATGTTTAATGGACTTCATCACCGACTGCCACCAAACTCTGATGCTTGTCGCCACCTGCCACGAAGTTTTGCGTCTGAATTGTGTGGCCAATTCTATGTAATGACAATTCTGTGAGTAGTTTCTTCGACATCCTGCCTTTCATCATCCATAAGATGAATTAACATCGTCTTTTTTATCATAAAATAGAATAACATTACGTCGCTTAGGTCAAATTTTTGATTTTTCAAAAATCATGCACATTTATAAATTTATAAATATTTAGTGAAGACTTTACTTTTGTTAATTATATTTCTTTATGAGCCCTAGAAGGGATCGTATTATGAATAAGCGAGTGAAATTTCATCCAGGTGTTTATAAAGAGGAAGACAGTGGCAAACAACAAATAAATACAAAACGGCATTGTATGTCAGTGAACAGCAAGGCCGAATTCTTTTTTCTATGCCAGAGTAACAATAAATCACGGGTGAGATAACAACCGCTCTAGCGATTAATAAAAGCTGGGAAAGTTAATTAGGTTGGTGATTTCCCCTTCCCCCCCCCCCGAATATCGATTTGGTGGTAGATCCGGCCAGCCAAAACCGTGTACGCCGAAGTATAGTAATGACAAGTGATTGAATAGCTACGAAGCTTTGATTTAAACAATCTATGATTTTATCTGGACGAACAAATATTCAATTGCTTAAGCCGTATTTATTTATTAATTTTAAGATTGTTGTAAATTTGCTGTATGTACAGCCAGCCACAACGGAAGAAACGTTTGCGCAAGATCAGGATTGGTTAATGAAATTTCTCGCGGGAGACACGGAGGACAGCGTGAGCGAAACTGCTTGGGGATTCTCCGTTAACTACGTGGCTCGATCTATTGGGGGGGAGGGAGGGGGGGTTCCGAGCCAGGCCACGTAGCTTTCCGTTCATATTATTTATCACAGTTAAAATGTGATACAGAATACACAACAGCATGTAAATATTTATTTCCGCCATTTAATTATCCCCGTATGTAATTTACTATAGTATGACAAGAGAAAACAGTACAAAATGTCTTCTGGAATCAATAGGGAAAGAGGCTACATGCTACGTGTGGGGGAGGGAGGCAGAGACAAAAGCCACGTACGGCTACGTGGAGGAGAGGGGTTCCCAGGAGGTCAAAATGGAGCTACCTGGTTTATTGACACTCCCTTGGCGTGGAGAGTGAAGGAGAAGAGAATGGGGCCTTAGCTTGATCATTCGGGAGAGCTAACTTCATGATCACTAATCGAGGTAGCTACAAGTCAGAAGTTAGACACTTATATTTTTCATTACTGCTGTACTTGTGTTTGAGCTACAAGCTATGGGATCATGTGAAGTCGTGGTCGATTTCATTGTTTTGGTTAAGACGTCCGACATCGTTGTAGCTAGTGAGTGCCTCTTAAGGGGACATCCAATAATTACGTGAGGTGAAACAGGGGGGGGGGGGGTCCGGCGAAATCTCACCAGATCTCACCAGGGGAGAGGGGGGGGGGGTCCGGCCAGATCTCACGAAATCTCACCAGGGGGGAGGGGGGGTCCAGAAATCCGGAAAAACACCTCACGTAATTTGTGGATGCTCCCTAAAGAACTGATAAAGATCTACAAAACTCAGCCACTGCATCAAGCCGTTTTCTCGAGACCCGTGGCAATCCTGTTTACTAACACAAAAAATGATGAGACTCTCACGTTCACGCACATTTTGATTGATTGCAACATCATTGTTTTTTCTGTGGAACCCTCAATTATTAAATAATTCATTCCCTACGCTCAGTTATGTCACATGCAAAAGTGTTTTCAGTATCATTGTTTGATTGATGATAAATAAATCGTGTTTGTTTGATTGAAACATTTTTGTGAATAAATTATAATTCTTGTTTGTCAAGTTGATTGATGTTTTTGTAATTGATTATTAACCCACGCCTTTTCCATGCGTGATAAATCACAAAATGTCTGATGAATATTAAACTCATAAATAATTATCACTGAATGAAGACAACCATGCCGCGATAAAGTAAAAACCAAGCAATACCACCTTTTATAACATAGTCCACCCTGATTTGCTAGATTCTATTGATCTACTGCTTCCACAGTTCCTAATCTTGACATTAATTAGTGACTATACAACGGCTCAAGTGTCTTGTCACGGATCATTTAATTATATCTGCGGCTTTCCGCATTATTGTATATGATGAATCAAGAAGTTAGGTAATCTCTTGTATACCTTTATATTTCCATTCTGCACAAAAATTATACATATTATTTCTAAAAGGTCTATTGTTTGTGACGATCCATCTTTCTCCCTTCATACTTAACCAAGATCGATAAAAAACGATTTCAGTGTTGATTGTTTACTATCTGAAGTTAGATTGTTTGCAGATGACATAATGCTGTATAAAAGGATCAAAACGATAGAGGACTGTAAACAGTTGCAGGATGATCTGGACAGGATATCTAGTTGGGTTGGTAAACATGGAATGAAGATAAATGCAAAGAAGAGTCAACTTATTAGATACACAAATAAAAAACAAAAGGTTAATTATGAATATAAGGTGGGGACAGAATTGCTTGCTGAAGACTTGAAATGTAAATATCTTGGCATTAAATTTGATAACAAGCTTAACTGGGCAGGACACATTGGACAGGTGGTAGGAAAAGGTTTCAAAATTCTGCACTTGTTGGAGAGAGTGATGAGGGGATGCACGAGAGAAGTATAGGAATTGGGTTACAAAACTTTGGTAAGACCATTGCTCGAATATGGTAGTGTAGTATGGGACCCACATTTTGAGTATCAAATACAGGAGTTGGAGAAGGTGCAAAGAAGGGCTGCTAGATTTGTTTTTGGAAATTATTGCAGAATGCAATCAGTGACAGACATGATAAAGGAGCTGGAATGGGATTCATTGCAAGACAGGAGGAGGATGAGGAGGGTAATGGGAGTGTACAGGGCGTATACTGGCGATGAGGCATGGAAAGATATTGCAGTAGGTATGAAAAGTAGTTCGTGGAAGGGAAAAGATGACCATGACCACAAGCTGGCACTCGATTTCAGGCACAAGGGTATGTGAAGATTTTCTTTTTTAGGTAAGGGTGTCAGGGATTGGAATGAGTTACCAAGGGGAATGATGAATAACCTACCTAAAACGTTAAAAGAATTTAAAGTTAAAATTTGTAAAGGGCAAGTGTAGGTGAGTGTAGGATAGGGGGAAGTTGGGTGTGTAGGGAAATTGCCACCGGAGTGTGTGCTCCATTGGAATTAAATTAAATTAAATATAAATTAAATAAGTTCTTCGCTTTGATAACATCATTAATTAAGAAAGGAATTTTTTGAAATCCAATCCGTAAAATTATGAACAATCAAGGTCGCGGGTATGCAATAGTTCAGAGTCAAACCGCTAGGTTTCGTTAGCGTCGGTAACGAATGATTTTGATACTGGTAGATAGAAGCACCATACATCACAGAAATATTGATAAGCTGTGTGCGTTTTGTTCCTATTAAGTAAACATCTCATCACTTCTAATTGTTTCATAAGATGTAAGTGTTTTGCTACCTACCTGTTTCAGTTAACAAATAAGCAATTGCTAAAAAAGTATTCTTCTTTCTTTCCACTATAAACCACCAACCTTGATATTCATCGTATATCATTCCCGAATTTTTCGCACGGTACACCTAGTATACATTTAAACTTCGCCACTTTACGATTGCTTACACTTACTGCACATTTTACTGTCTCAATCAGGAAGTCAGTTTGCACGCCGAAATTGCTCCGTGTGATTTCGATTAAGGTAACCTCAATTGAAATCAGTCTGAAATATATGACATTACCTTCGAAAATTGATTCAATTATTTTGCGTAACTGTCGCTATTCGGTAAACGCGACCCGTAACTTTTCATTTGTCCACAAGGCTGTTGGTAATTAAACAGTAAGAGAAATGCTTCACGGAATCTCGTTCGAGTTTAATTAAAACCAGAGCTTTGAAGAGAAGTTCCTATTAACAGTGCAGTGGGAGGGTGATAAGTACAGCTTCCGCGAACTAATTGTAACCTCCAGACGCACTTTGTTAGGTTTACCTTGGAAAGAGACTCGCGTGCGCCGACTGGAAGCCCTCCAGTTGGTCCATTAAATGAGATATTTAATTCATTGCTCAACCATTACTGCTTCGTACCGTCACTACCAGAAATTGGGAAAATACCACTCATTCCTTTTTGCTTTTATACTGTGTTTACGAAGCACGTTGACGTAACATTCTTCCCCCTCCCCTTTAGTCTCTCGACTGGTTTGAGACAACTTTCCATTTTTTCTCATTCCCTGTTCACCACTTCCTATCAACGCTGTTATAACTATTCACGTCAACAGTTATTTAGTTCATATACTGTGACAAGTCTCTCAAAATAACCTATATTAATCATTAGGGTTTGGATCTTTATGACCAAAAAATAGAGAAGTATGCAGGCAAATATGACCTTAAAAATGGATAAAAATGACCTTAAAAAAGGGTAAATATGACCAAGCAGTTAAATTTACTATAAATCAAAACAAGCTCAATGACCAAGCAGTTAAATTTACTATAAATCAAAACAAGCTCAATTATACCTCAGTTATTTTATCTAGTAGTGTCGCTTTGATGTAGACAGCATAATTTGCTTCCGTGCATTCGGTGCACCATTGGGAAATTAAATTTTAAATCGTTTTGTTGAAGTCACTTTAATTTCAGATAACTTACAGAATACAACTCCTTCATCTGTACTAAAATACTCCTCTCTAAATTCCCTTACATAACTTCGCAACTTTCAGAAAATTTTATTTTTGGCATGGCGGTAGGTCTACTCGCTGATCCACTGCAGATTGAACGATGACTGAGGATATTTCATTGAGAGATTGATTGACGCGGATCGACACAGGCATGCTTACACAGGCATGCTTCTGTTGCATTGTCGAGATTAAAAGGCGGTTGGGACATTAAGTTTAGAGAGTGACAATAATGTATAACATAAATTCTTGACTGGTGAATTCTGACCACAGTGAAAATTAGTTTTTTTCCCCACCTGTATAGCAGAAGTAAAATTCTGTGAATAATTATCTTAATTTCTTCTCATCTATATCTTGTGAATTCCCGGTAGTATTAAAAAAACTATCAGATTTTTCCACAAAATATGACCAGAAATATTATAGAAATATGACCAAAATTTGGAAAATGGTCTGAATATGCATTTATATGCTATATAAAATACATTTAAATACAATCAGAAGCGTTGAATGAGTGTTTAATTCAGCATTTCAGCTCAAAAAGAAGACAGGAAAAAATATGACTTGTCCTAAAGATCCGAACCCTAGTAATCATATTCGCCCTCTAAAACAACCTATATTTTCGTCCTGCATATTTAATACCATATTAGACAATCCTTGATAGGCCTTGTAAATTAGTATCTATAGCCCTATCAGTTACTATCGGCAGCTCGAGATAAACCTGATCTACCTCCACTGCACTTCGCTGCTCTGCGCCTACATCCGAAGGGGGAAGTTTACTATTTGGCTACCTGGACACAGCGGTCAGCTCGGAAAGTTGGGAAGGGAGAGGGTGGTGAGGGGAGGAACGGATCCAGGAGAACAAGACATAACTCCATTGGACAGTACGTACTGCCCACCTCTAACGACCTCGGCGTCGACGAGGCGTAAAGCCATAAGCAGAAAAAAGGTAAAGTACTGCAACAGACAGTGGTTTAGAAGGAATCAGGTTGCAATTGATTGGCTGTGTAGCTAGGGATTCCATAGAGTAACAACCTAGGTAATTCATCGGACTGTGACAGGAAATCGGGTTTATTTCGAGAAATCGCACAGAACGCGCCTATTCGGAGGCAACGCGAGTTCAGACCGAAGGCAATCGCAGTAGAAGTTCACATTTAACAGATGCGCTGGCTGCAGATATGGGTTATAGGTGTGGACGCTTGACAGAAATGGAGGTCGTTATGGTAGGCGGTCTCAGAACAATAGATTATGCGCACATGACGTAGCATTTTTTTTTTTTTTCTTTCAATGGAAATGCCATTTACCAACGGATGCTTGTCAGTACACATATGATGAGCGGTAGGGTGATCACCACGTAAGTGACCCCGGCGATGACTTTTCATACGTTGTAAGGGAAGCCTTGCTGACAAGAGCACAAAGTGTTACAACCTTGGAGAACGCGAGCCCTTTGGGACGTTCCATAGGGTATCCGCGTAGGACAGTTGCTTGAAGTGTAGGGTCCAAGGATCCGAGACAAGCCCTCGGCAGACCGCGTGGCGCTTACCCTTAACGCTGCTGGTGAACTATCCTATCCCATCACAGCAGATGTGCGGTAGGGGTTTTACGAAAGTTATCCTTGCAGACAAGTCTACTGAATGGGAGATGGAGCCCCATCAGACTTGCTGGTGCCCCCTATATGCGTGGCCTATAGTGGCAGATAGATAGCTTTGCTGGCTACTGGAGTACCCAGGACGGAATCATAGCAGGGTTAGTTGTCTAGCTATCTCCAACGACCATCCTGTCCCTTCAGGTGGGCCGCCGTGTTAAATGCGTTTGAAAGTAAAACTGTCAAAGCAAAAGATCTTCTTCCTGTTCAAATAGTGAAAGATAAAAAATTCTGTTCGAAACATCGGTCTCATCAGAGTGCGGAAAGTTATTATTATTATTATTATTATTATTATTGAGACTTAAGGGCTTGTCAACGGCGGGGTCATTAGCGCCCTCCCGTGCGAAAAAGTCTTTGCCTGCAAATTATTCAGTCATCTCATTTACTGACATCCTATTTACCGCTATTTATCTGTAACGTAATAAAATAACATATAATAAAGTGAACTGGTGTAAACTATCCAGTAATTTACCTATTATGACGAGAATGAGAGGTAAGTTCTTTCACAATACATTGTTGACCATTTTTGAAACTTCACTCTATTTATGCACAATCTTGTCTGCTACGTTTCCTAACCAAACAGCGTTTTATGTCTTTCACAAACGTCCAATGGTTTCACGTTTTGTTTTGTAAGAAATGTGACAATGAAGCATTGTTCTAGCTTTGCTACATTTCTGCTTTGTTTATACCTGTCATGTTGTGGCCTGGTTCTAGGAAGGAGCGGTTTGGCTCCCCCAGATTTCAGTTTTCCATGGTTTTTCGAAATCACTTCAGGTAAATGCTGGGTTGGTTTGTACATAAAGACCATTGCCGTATGGCTTGGCGTTCCTAACGAGCAATCTCCTCCCGCATCTAATGACTCAACGTCGACGAGCTATAAAGCCATAATAAAAAGTACCCGTCAAACAAATAATTGCGTATAGCTAAAAGGCTGATTCTGGGAACAAATATTCATAGTCCTTATACTGGCTTTACCTTGTGTTAAAATGACCCACTTTAATCGGTTAAGTTCCTGATTAGTTTGTGACTAGGAATTCGCGCCACTGAATCTCTGTCACCAGCACCTTAAGATCACGCGACACTTTCTTTATCTTAGTATGTATTTGAAAGCAGAGCCAGTTTCGGCATTTGAGGCTTTTATTACATGGCAAATGAAGGCCTCGTATTCACTTGAGCACGCTCAGGCGATTGTGCCACTCAGTGAAGCGAGCCGATCAAGCGCGTTCGCAGCGAATGACGGCGAGCGCGCTCAGGGCGAGCCGATCGAGGCAATGTGTGTTTGGCACTCAGTGTAATTGTAATTTAATTTAATTTAATTGCAATGGAGCACAGGCTCCGATGGCAATTTCCCTACACTCCCATCTTCCCCCTATCCTGCATCCACCTACATTTGCCCTCTACAAATTTTATCTTTAAATTCTTTCAACGTTTTCGGTAAATTATTCATCATTTCTCTTGGTCTAGGAGATCACAGAATATTATTATTTTAATTGATCTGTGTCCGCTAGTAATTATTACAAAGATACAAAGAAGCAGGAAAAAAATACGGATAAAAGAATACTCTGCTAGTTTGGCGGTTTTTACAATGAGCGCGAGCATGCGGGACAGCGACACTTGCTTGACAACAATTAATCGGTATGCATCAAAGAAGTTAGTACGGGAAAGCCCTCCCGAACAGTATTTATAATCGAAGTAAATGAGAGGATGCATGGCGTGAAATCAGCGAAGTATTAAAGCATGGTATTGATGACGTAAGGAATTTTTTTAAAAAAAAACAACATAAAACAATATTTGAATATATATTGGTAGTAAAAGTCTATAAAAAATAATAAATAGGTACCAACCTAAATATACTTTTGGAGCAACTGAACAGTATCATCACAGACTACCGGTACAAAACGACTGCTGATGTAAGGTACTCTGAACATATGCTGCAGGTTTGCATAGGAATCTCCTGAATGCAGGAATCTTTAAGTTATCATCAATTTATTTCCTGGTGGGATCAACTCAAGCATATGTGTACACTGCTATTTAATATGAGGTTCAACTAAACACGGGAAATGTTCGAAATCGAACTTTGACATGCTCGTAAAGTTTTGAAAAGGCTCATTGTTTCCTTCAAAAATCAATTCGCGAATTAAACTATTAAGATAATTTCTTCGCTGGCGATAACTTTCTCTAATCCATCACTTTGGTAAGTTTCTTCATTTATATCGCATGGATAATAATAAAGGCCGCAGCTGCCACGCGCACACGTGACGACACAATAACCGAGCGTTTTCTGAGCACTGGTACCAGTCTCGTTCGACCAAAATTTCCTTTCTCGTGAGCGCGTTCAAAAGAATGAGAGGATCATTCGCCTGAGCGGGCTCAAGTGGATACGAGGCCTAATATTGTAATTGCGTCTTAATATTCCTCGCAGTTGTAAGCAGCAAGAAGGTATTAATAATATAGCATTCTCCCTCACACTTCCATTAGGTGTGAGGTCCAGACAGAAGCCAGATGCGAACACTCGTGTAGTGTGTTATCTTTGCCGCAGTCGGTGTGGAACTGTAGCGAGGATTTACTTGGAGCGTGAGGCGCGCCCGGCTGCCTGTTCCATCCATCCTGATTGCAGAGCCCGGCTTTTGGTCTTACTGTACTCAGCTGCTAACCCAGCTTGCTTTTCACGCTAGGATGAAATATATACTGGACGCTGTCAGAGTATCCATGGCCGACTGGTGTCAGAACTCTGCGGGAGCTATATCCAGATGAAAAGCAGTGTGGCATCTCATCGCATGTTGCTTCCAATGCGCGGCTTATCATACTCTAACAAAATGTTTTGCTGTCTAGAGGATTAACGGTACGGTCTCGTACAATGAAACTTTTTAAGTTATTTGCTGAAAGATAATAGAAATCTCTACCTATCATTTTGTTCTTTTTTATTTATTTATTTTATTTAGTTTTAGAGGAAGTAGATTATTACATTCTCAAAATTCACTCGGTTCGAATTTAGTACTCAAAGAATCTCACAGTTTCCTATAACTTATTGTATCCTTACACCAAACGTTTTCCAAAAAATACTGATTCACATAAAGAAACTAGGTTGAAAACTTAAAAAAAATCCGACATTTTGCATCTATGCGATAGGTGGCGATGATCAAATACGATAATTTTGATAAATGTGGATTGTGTTGGTAATGAGGAACAGGAACAATCCCTTTTCAGTAAAATACTGCGATCAAAATTTATATTGAAATTTTTAGACCGACTGTTAGATTAACTCAAAAGATTAAGAACTAAATATAATTCCTGTCATTTAGTTCCATGAACTTGCGAAGAGAAATACTATCAACCACAAAAATTAAACGTGTTCTGACATGTCATCCACTAACGAAAGAAGAAAACACAAGCTAGTTCGGTACCATTCTCCTTCTCATACTATTTACAGAAGTATGTGCGGTCAATTCGACTGTTCCATCCACTAACAAATTAACCAATTCCACATTTTACAAAATATGATCTACCATCCTGTCTCTTCTCCTCTAAGAATCTTCTGCAAACTTCTTTTTTCACCCATCATTTCGCACTTTACGTGTCCAGTTAATGTTCAACAACCTTCTATAGCACCTTTTCTTCAAATGCTTCAATTTTCCTTCTTTCTGGTATTCCTAAGGGGGTACGTTGAGATGAAGAGGTTAGTGCAAGATAGGAAGGGACGGAGGATTCCATCAAACCAGTCGAGAAACTGATGATGATAAAACAAGTGATCTCACCGAAAATACCACCTTTTAGTTTAAAGAATCTAAAAGGTGGTTAGGCAGGCGAGTGGGATGTCTTCACGGTGTCCAAAGTGGATACTGTACTTAATGATGGGCACCTATCCACTGACTAGTACTTTGCAACTTTGAGCTCACTCTGTGTCACGTGATCAGATACATATTATGTGTATGAAGATCGATGCAGAGAACATTGAAGCATGAGCTTAACTGTCCAATATCTGCAATCACACTTGATCAATCAATACTAATGAAGGCCTATCTTGGCAATCTGACCTTTGACCTGTCCATTGCGGATTTCAGCAATTCAGATCTTCCAACTCGACTAATTCTTACTATGTAGCCAGTTGGATAAGCGCTTGGTTGCGGTCATTTATCCTGAATGCAATACACTGAAAACTCTGAACTGTCTTTTGTACTCCAAACGTCGCATGCGAAATCTGACTACTGATTGAATGTTAAATCGTATAAATTGGAGGTTCTTAAACTTTCTTTGTGTATTTGCTAATATTTATTGTTTCATCCGAATTATTTTTTAACTAAAGTAATAATGATTTTTTTGTTCTGTATTTGTAGATTTTAATCAAGATGTATGATTTTTGTTTCAGGTGAGTGAAAGATGCGATTCTACGTACCTTGGAGTTACACTGCTAGAAAATACGATTGACAATGCTGTGACAGGTGAGTATCTTCCCGAAGTATTCGCTATATTGTTTTTTTAATACTAAGGTACAGTCTCTGTTTTGAGGAGGACAAATCATTCAATAGTTGACGTGCTGAGTAACTAGTTTATTTTTACATTTTTCCTTAAAAATTATGGACAGTCTCACAGAAGTTTGTTGTCACACTTACATTAAATATTAATTTCTCTGGAACTTATGCCAGTATCGTAATTTCGCACACACCTGTTTTAGAATTTTACACGAATTTTTCCTTTAATCTCCTTCAGTATCAAGGGTATATTATTTATGACTTTTAAAGGTAACTTATTACAGTCTTTTACACGGCTGCGTACAAAGGAAAACTCCCCTCTTCAGGATGGTAATGGTTGTGATCTTGTCTTACATTCCATAGGCTACTCATAAATGTTTCCTCAATACGCATTCAGGTCTCATACCCAACATTTACTCCCTATTGTCTTTTTTAGTGTCAAAGCTGGTAACACTAGAAATTTCCATGGCACCCATTATGATTGAAACTCATTGTCACTCACTGGCAGATAAAGGATTCATTGCACCTTTTGACAGGAAACGTTCTGCCTTAAGGTATGAAATGTTCTTTATAAAATTATTACAGCTTGGGCTAAAAAGTGAAAGAGCTTTATTTAAAAAATGTAAAAAGAACCAATGATAAATACTACAAGTGGTGTGTGTATGAATGTAATTTAGTGTTCCCTGAATAATAAGTTTAAGAAATATATATGAAACGGGATCACATTCTCAATAGCAATTAGCTGAAATTAATTTTCCGTTAATATTTCTGGTTTTGAGAACACCACCACGTATTCTTTCAAATGCCCAAGACTGTTCTCATATATGCTCAAAATTAACATAAAAATCTTTGAAGTTATTTTCTTGCAAAATAGCGGATTTCTATTATTTTCTTTGCTTCATTGCTATTTCTCAATTTAGGTCATCAGTACCACTGTAATAACCAAATTAATTTTCGTTAATACTAAAACCGTAATACTGTCAACAGCGTGTCGAATTATCGATGACAAATTTCGTCGTTAACAATTATTATAACATCGGTACACCCAATGATTTATCTTAAGGTTTTGTCAGTTCTTCTTGAAACTGTCGTGTGGAATTAAGAAATACCTCCCAATATTGGAGGACGGGCAGAA
Organism: Vandiemenella viatica; assembly: GCA_031002005.1. Lineage (NCBI taxonomy): Eukaryota > Metazoa > Arthropoda > Insecta > Orthoptera > Morabidae > Vandiemenella > Vandiemenella viatica. Next base: position 87,482,454 of record JARYHS010013631.1, read on the forward strand.
ACCAATAAGCCGCTGGGATACACAATAGAATCCCCTCAACCGTTTCACTTTCCTAAGGTAGAAAGAATGGCTGGTATGGGTTTTCGCGATACTCCCTTTATTTTTTTGCCTTTTAAAAATCATTCGTTCATTTATCATTATTTCCCACGTTTTAGTTTTCTTGCCTTTAGTTTTTTGTCATCTGACCAATTCAGGAGATTGAGTATTAGCTTTGACAAACTGAATCGAAATCCCGGGTGATCTGTTTTCTGAATCTGACAGATTTCATCTTCCTTTCTCTTTTAACATTATTTTCCACAACTTTGCCGGCTACTGTTGAAAAAACTTTTCATTTCTAATTACTGAATTATAAATTGGATTTGCTATCGACAATTATCTCAGTTTTTCTGTGTGATGCAGACTTAAGCCGAGCACATTCTTTAAATCATACCACTGAATTTCAGTGTTTCGTCGTCCACTCCATTGAAAATTCATACCACTCACTGAAATTATTATAGAACAAAGCAAAAAACGAACGATGTTAACAAGTTGCAATTCCTTTCCCAACAAATACACATATTTAGGCTTTCATATCCATAATCTTAATACCAGCTGCCCTTCAGTATACATCCTCTGCAAGTGCAATATTGTACAGTATGTTTCACCATATCACATTTGTTTACTGAAATAAATAATCCTTCTTGTGCCTTCTGTTCGTTTATTCTTCTGTTATCCAGCCCATTCGTTTCACCCGACCGAGCCAATTGGGTGAGCGATAACGTTCGGCAAGACACTGGTTACCTTCCCGGCACCGAGCCTGGTAGGTAAACGGTGAACGTTCTGGCCTCGCAATCGGAAGGACGTGGGTTCGAATCCCCGTCCGGCCATCCAGATTTGTTTCCCATGGTTTTCTCAATCACTCCAAGTGAATGCCGGGATGATTCCTTCAAAAGGGCCATGGCCGAGTTCCTTCCGGTTCCTTGTCCCCAGTCCCATCCCGCCTCTAATGATCTTAACGTTGTTGAGAAACAAGCCACAATAATAATAATAATAATAATAAAAACCCGGCCCGATCATGCAGATATCTGATTTACCATACATGTTTTCTAGAAATCGCTCCAAGCGAAAGTCGGGATTATTCCTTCATGTAAGTCATGACCGATTTGCTTCCTATTTTTTGTCAACAATTCTTTCCAGAACTAATGACTACTTCTTCTGTGAAAGGTAAAAGCTAAACAAAAAAGATCAAATTTGAACCGCCATTGTGACTGCGCTCGTTAAGGCGTCAACATACTCGTACTGGATGGACAGCGGGACCAGAATTCGGTGACGTCACCGTAAGCTCTAGCGGTCTAGCCAATAGCTATTTAAGTGAATGTTGAGTAAGCTTCCAATTGTCTATGGAGTCTATCTTTCAAATACTATCTGTTTTGAATGTAAAGAATAATAACAATAATTCTTGAAGTCTCAACACACAAAATTTCCTGTTTGCTGACATATTTGTTTTTCTAGTGTGTTCTAAAACTGAAAATGAGGGTAGCGCTCTTCGTAATTTTAGCTGTTTACTGACCCAAATAAACAGGTTGGCAGCAGTTAAACAACGCAACGTAACGGTTTGTAAAGTGTGTTGCCATTAAATTTTGTTTGTTGCCATTCACTTTGTTTATGGCCACTTTAAGGAACTATTTAAAGAAATCTGTATAAACATCTTTTGAGGGCTTAAAAATATCCCTCAAATCAGTATTATTCATGAAAATAGCCTGTGTGATTTTACACTGTTTCCGTTTCGTAATAACGTCTTTCCTTGGGAAAAAATAAAATGCTCACTATTTCCAATAGTTGCATATACGTATACAGTTCCAAGAAACTCCTCCGTTTGTGCTCAGTGGTTAATGGTAGGAGCTGGGATTCGCGAATACACGGGTTTGATCCCCTGTTTGGCCAGCCAGATTTCGGTTTTCCGAAATTGCTTGGCTGTGATGAACTTTCCAAAAGGTTATAATCAAATACCTTCCCCTAAATTGCCACCAATCTTCTCCCGATTATAAAGAACTCGACGTCAACGAATCGAAAGTGTTGGTTAAAAAAAAAGCCAAAATCTTCAATTCCTGTATATTTACCTGTTGGTCCATAACTCCTCTGTTACTCGTTTTCTGTTATAAACCTGATTACTTCCCCCTCTTCATAACAAACTTTCCAATGCAAATTCCTGCAGGAAACTAAGTTTCTTGTCCCAGCTGTAATCAGCATTGCATTTATCGTCCATTGTTCAACGGACCAACTTGTTTATTCTAAAAACAAATTGGGAAGAATTAAATTGTATCACTACTAAGCTGAGTGAGCACAAGACTTCATTATGTGCCTTCATCATACATTTTCATTTTTCGCGCTGCGCTGTTATAAATAAAATATAAAATCTTCCCTGGAGATCTCTTGGTCGTACAGCATGTGCGGGTGGAAAGGTTGCTGAAATACGTAACTGGTTCCGGGAGCAGTGAGGTGCGAGGGAAGATGCGAGGAGACAAACTGATATTGCCGGCGGGGAAGGGGTGGGTCGGAGAAAATGGTAGCTGAGAACGTTCTCGGTGAAGTTGAGAAGAAAATGTGTAACAGGGGAGAATCGTCTGGCAACTTGTCTTGGCTTTCAGGATGGAAAAAAAGCGATTCCATCGAAAAGGGAGAAAGAAGCATTCAATTAAACTCGGTTTAATTTTACTTTCCCGGTTGATTGTGTCGGGCGGGGTTGTTGGTCATCACTGTTCGTATCTTAGTATCTTGGTGTGATTGCATAGTGAAACAATAGTCATAATTGGAAAAAGAACTCACAGAATAATATTCCAATTCGCAGTATTGTGATATTATTCCGAGGAAGGGAGGCGAACGCCCGTAGTCAAAGGGGAAAAATAATGGACCCCTTTTTCGGTCCCCAGATTTTTGAAAGCCTCTTATCTCGACCTCCACATCTTGCAGGGCTACTATCATGTATGTTAAGTCCCCCAGGATCACCCAGTGTTTCCGATTCCTGTTTTAACTTTATATTCCGAAGGAACTTCTTCTGAAACACTGGCTGGTATATCTGGGGAATCAAATCAATCTTTCGGTTTCAGAAGAAGTTTTTATTATTGTGAAAATAACGTTTTCATTGTCATCGCTACAGGCTATTATCATTCTCATATCTTGAAACGTGTTCCGTAGGTCTTCAGTAATTTACTGTTGATGCCTGGGAAGTGGTATCGTATATTATTATGCATCTAACTGTCTGAAAAGAGCATTATAGTCTACTTAAATTAAGGATAATTTTCATTTCTCATATATTGTTCGAAATACTGAAAAAGAAGTGGGCATGGTCATTCGTTAGTGAAAAATGGCAAAACGAATGTTATCGGGGAACAAAGCAGCAGCTGAGAAGATCAAGAAGCCTGGTTGCAAACCCAGTCGTTTAGTTGTATAACAAGAAACATTTTCTGTCAAGATATGAATGTAATTTATAATATAAGAAATTTCATCTTTTAAGGCAAAACATCTTATAAAACTGAGCAACGCTGCATATTAAATATGTCTGTTGTTATGTTGTGGTAGCAGTGAGGTGACATTGTCGCATTAATGGCATTGACTATGGATCAGTGGTTCCCAACGTGGGGCCCAATCCCCACAGAGGGGCAATTTGGTTTTTTTAGGGGGGCAATTTAGAAATTGACTTGATATGACTTTACCGCTTTCTCTTCGGGTTATTTAAATGCAATGCTAGATAAAGGTACAAAATATAGCAAAAAAGCAAATTCTTAAAACAGTGCTGTAAATAATTATTAGATATAGTTTCGTTTGATGTTAGCAAAATATATCATCTGGATGATTTGAATCGTCAACTTGACCTTTTTGGGATTCACCGCGTAATGTTCCGCCTGTCTCGGGAACCCGAAGTTTTAAAACGCGCCAATAACGCCGTTGTTCGTGATTTTTCCATCTTCATATTTAGCCGAATCTGGATTTAGTGCCGTAAATGATTTACTGATAAAAAAAAATCGATTGGATATAACATGGAGACTTAAGATTAAAGCTTACTAAATTGGAGCCTAATATAAAATTTCTATGTAGCAAGCATCAAGCGCAAGGATCACACTAAATTGCCATAATAAATCTTTATTAAAAATATTTTGAATTTTAGTATTTCATTATATGTTTTTTAATTTTACTTACTGTATTTTATGGCAATATTAAAGTGTTTTCTTTAAAAAACCATCCTATATGAGTTTCTTTAATAACAAATATTTTTTTATTAAAAATTATCTATGGGGGGCAAAAAAAAATGTTAAAAGTGGTACATGACCCAAAAAAGGTTGGGAAACACTGCTATAGAGTGAACGTTAAATAAATTGTCTGCAAACAGGTGTACGCACTCATTTATTCACTTGATTTAGTGGATTTAAGTTCCCATGAATATTTTACGTTCGCGAGTTGAGGTACCATTGAAACGGCACGGTTTTGAAGATATTAAAAGGATTTTGATTTCTCTTCTTTTGGCAAGAACAAGTGCAGCAGCCATATCTGACTTTACAAAATCGTCCCTTTACCGATGCAGGGGCGATGTCGCGATTAGTTCCAGTTCAGCTGATGAACCTGCACAGTATGCTGAGGGCACGATTCCGAATCTAAAACTAGGAGTGGCCCTCACCAATAGCTCGAAGGAAAAATAAATAGGCAATCAAGAAATGACTACCAACAGAGCTCGCATCAGCAAATAATTTTATTGAATACAATCAGAGTGCAGTTCTGAAGTACAGAAAGTGTAGCTGAAAAGTAAATCTTAGAAGTCGACCACACAATTTAAATTCACTAGCTCAGGTTACCGCCGAAGTATGACCTAATGCACAGTTTTATACACTGTACTGTACTGCACTGTACTCTCGCAAGCACAATAACATCTTATGGACCTTCGCTGATAGTGAGTGTGTACGTAACAGCAGTCTGTTGTTAGGTATTGCTTATTTATACGTGACACGAGAGGACTTTTAACTGTAGGTGCGGTGTAATTTTCGTAGGCTTAAAGTACCTTCCGACTGTTAAAAAAAAAAGAGGGGCCAAGCTCATTGGTACTGTACTCAGTACACTTATCGTATCTTTAAAATGGAAACATCTTGAGACAACACGGGGTGGCTTCCTTTTTTTTTATATATATCTAAATTTGCGCCTTGTCAATGTCGAGGCCATTAGAGTAGGAACAGGATGGGGATAAGGATCGGGGAGGAATTTGTCCATGGTCTTTGAAGGAGCCAACTCGGCATCCTCCTGGAGTGATTTCGAGGTGTATTGGCATAGGTAAGTCTGGATGTCAGGACTGTGATTCGAACCCTCTTCCTCCTGGACATCAGCCCAGAACGTTTTCCGGTATAAGCAAATACAACCAAGTCAGGATTTTTAAATAAAAACTTACTCGTCTTTTGTTTTAAGTTGATTCCCTAATATCAGTCATATTAATCAGTTAAGCAGGCTGCTCGTGTAGTCGTTATGACGTGGTGACAGGGTTTTTATTTTATTCCGCCGCTGCAATAGCCGCCTTGAACTAACCCGATGATACAGGACCTACATTTTAACGTTGAATCCGAACCAGTAAAACGTTGTGGCGAATTTCACATTACACAGCAATCTGTGCCAGAGGGGAAGGTCGGGTTAAGGGCCAATGAGAATCCCCGCCGAGAATAGGATTCCAACCGGGGATCTTTCGATCTCCAGACATCGCTAATTCTAATAGGGCAACATAAGTGTTGTCATCTGTGCCTGGAACGTGTAAGCTTTGATCTGTTTGATACGTCTCAATTCGTTTTACTTAAATATATAATTTTTTTACGCCGAAGCTACATTATGGAACATCACCTAAAAACCGTAATCAGGTTGACGGCTATGTCAGGTCCGAGGTGTGAACACTGGATCATTGTACCTCCAGTGTTTGTACGGAGGCTCTTTTAAGACTCTCGGTCAAGCTGGCGAGTTAATTGGCTCTCTAGAGGGGATGGTGTGAATCAATAGCCCGCTCCCACGAAAGAGTGATTGCCACACGTCAGCCTTACAATTAGTGGAGAGGAACGTCCAATAAAGTGATAGTTCGCTAATACAAGAGCTGCTCACTCTCTGGTGTTGTGGATTTCCATATTGTATAATTTTCGTATGCTAATAACGGAAAGAACTTTGAGTGATACAAAAGTTGAAGGCCCCTAACACTTTCTGATCTTACTGGAGAATAAATTGTGAAATTTACTCTTCCAGACACTGCAAGATGTTAGATAAAGTCACACGTATTAATAATAACATCTCTTCCTAGTATTAAGTTCGTGGGATGGAATTGGTTATTGAATCTCTGCTTATCACGAAATTCCACAGTAGTGTTAGAGAATAAAGAGCGCACCAGTATAAGCTTGTAATGCAATAAGCGGCTATCATCCTTTTTTTCTAATTGTGATTTAAACATGTGATGATGGTACACAATAAAATAAATTGTGTCGTTCTGTATAATTATAAACTCTTATATAAGCTCTACTGCTGGATTGGTCCAATGCAAAGTCAATTTCTGTCTTTCATTTTCGACGATGTATTCGATCTACTGAAGAGATTGTTATTATAAACTCGGATACAGTATAAGTTTTTGTTACCTGTGTTTCAGAACTGGATAATGTGTTATGGTCTCAAACTCTATGAAAGGAAAATGTTGATCCGCAGCTTTTCGTGAAAGACAGGAGGATTTAAGGTTTCAATGAGGCACTCCCGATGAAGGGATCTGCCAAGTCGAGTCAACGGCGGCACCGCCTACCCTTTTCTCGAAGCGATTCGGGCCATTTTTGTACCTCAATTTCTTATGTCATATTGTTGCTACATATCTCAAATTTATGTTATGTACAGATATCAGCGATCTTAGCAAACATACCAAATTTTATTTCGTTACTGTTTTTAGTTCGGATGTTATTAATATGCAAATTTCAGTGATTTTGTAAGTCACTCACTTACTGATGACCATCAAAACTCTAAGATGCTTCCCGTAGTCGTAGAAAGCTCAAATTTGGTGCTTTGATAACACACCCACATATTATGAAAAAAAGTATGAAACTCGTAAATTTCCATATATTTCCTCCTATTTACCCCTAACGTGAAATCGCTTTCTATCCTAATAACTTTATGTACTTAAGATTTTCGTTGTAGAGTGAGCTTACTGAGTTTATTTAATGTGTTCAATTTTACTTCTTTCCTTTCCTTACTTTGGAAGTTAGTGAAATCAAAATTTTACTTGAACCACGACACTCGACCTCAAAATTCCACTGTAGTACCAATAATCCTAGATACTTCTAATTTGGTACACATATTTGGTTTAACCCTAAATCATAAGAAAAGTCTAATATTGTTATTTTTCGCTTTATTATTTAATTACAATCCCAAACATGAAAATTTTAGCACGTATTTGTGGGTTAATTGCTTTGCTACGGATGAAGCTATATGCCCGAGATCAGCAAGTTTAACTAACATAATACATTTTACTTTGTTCTTATGCTTAGATTGGAAGTTACTCTATATTTATGTAGGTGGTAGTTAGGCCAGCTGCAATCTGTATTGCTCGGCTACGGTGCACAACCATTGTTTACAGAGTGTGATATTGTTGATAACGTATATTGATTTCTTCAATTCTGAAATGTTCCTAGCGATTTTGGAATTGAATCATTACATTTGAGCGACGATTTATAATAAGCGATCAGCTTACGAAAAGAATTGAGATCACAGAAAAACAATTCTTGAAAAATGGCCATATTTCGTGCTCGTGTCGTGACGAAAAGTTATGAGAATCTCTTCTGAGCCAAGTCTATGCTTTACAGTGTGTATTGACTTTACTTTGTGAAACAGAATGGTTTCTCTTGGTGTTATGGATCGTTAATTAGAATTAAAAAAAACAATTATCGTGACTCGGCTGTTATGCATGTCTTTTTTTTTAACTGCTTAACGTTTCTCTAACAGCGAGGTCTTTACAGACGGGGAAGGATGGGGGGCGAGGAATGGGAAGGAATTGGGCCATGGCCTTTTGAAGGAAGCATCCCGGCATTTGCTTGGAGTGATTTGGGAAACCATGGAAAACCCAAATCTGGATGCCCGGACGGGGATTCGAACCGCCGTCCTCCCGAATGCGAGGCCAGAACGGTATCCGTTACACCATCACGCTCGGTATTGGCTATTATGCATGTCATAATTTTATATATTATATTATATTTATATACTTGTCAAATTCGAAAAAGTGCGAGTAAAATCTTGGCTTTTATGTGTTTTTAAGTTTTATAAAGCAATGTATTTAAGGTATTTGTATAGGTTCACTAAAATTTGGCATGCACAATGGCCAAGTCACAGGAATTTTTTATTGTAAATAAACTATGTATAACACCAAGAGAAATCATTCTGTTTCACAAAGTGGAGGTAATACGCTCTGTAAAGCGTATACTTGGTTCAGAACACACTACAAGAGCACGAGACTTGGCCTATTATTACAAGAATTGTTTTTCTGGGATAAACATTTCTCGCTGTTTAACAGAGCAGGGCACCCCCTTGCCGATCGGATAAGAAATTAGTACAAAAGGCGTATAAGTCGAATTACTGGCTAACGGCGTAATGTAAAGGAAGCATTGAGTAATTACTGTATTTCAGATCCATGAGCATTTCATTCATTCCAGAGGGACCACGCCAACACTACATGAATCTTCGGGATGCTGGATGCGCAGAGTATGAAGACATAAAACACGTGGCTAAAAATAAGTGACTTGAAGAAATGCTCTTGACTGCTGTAGCCGATTTTCTGTTGTATTGAGAGGTTGGTGAATGTTGTGATCATCTTGCGAATATAAACTGAAGAGAGTATCAATACAGTCTAACCAAAGATTAACTACGTACCGTAACTGTCCGTCTCCTGGACGCATCCTCCATTAATTTTGCTGGTTTCACTTCAGATTTATTCGGCCGTTAATCTGTGTGAGGGACAACACATCCGCAGCAACAGCAGGGCGTCTCCGATCGTTACCATGCCCCCTTTGCTCCTCTGTGCCCGTTACCAAGGCTGGTATATTATCACTTAATTTCACAATTTAGCCCCAGCTTCTGTGTAAACGTGGATCATAGTTTGCGCTTTGTATGTTTGGAGGTAGAAGTGTATCTGAGTGAACAAAGGACGTGGAAGATAATATGATTGTTTAAATTTTCTACAGGAAAGTATAATGTGGTTGGTGTCTCCTATAGTCTGATCTGAACAGTCACAGAGAGGAGATTCTCTCAGACCTAGTCGATAGAGGTGGCTGGGGAATCTTCCGTGGTTGAACCGCAGCCTGGAAATCATTGTTGTTAGTCGTCTGCTTGTGATCCATTTATAAAACCAAGGTTGAGGTGGAATAGTTGGTTGGATGCTTCCATAGTGCGAAGCATTGGAGGTTAGAGATGTTCTCCATTCTTCTTGCCATTTTTCTTTGGCTCGTATTTTGATTGTGTGAATTATAGCTGACGTCGGGAGGTTCATATCATCTTTAAATCCGTTGAGGATGGCCTCTTTTGCTAAATTATCCACCCGTTCATTGTATTTTATACCTTTGTGAGCAGGTAGGTAGTGATTCCTCGTTCTTTACTGCTTTTTATTTGTTTCCTAATTTCTAAGATTGTCATTGGGAGGTGATAATTCCACGTGTTGTTATGTAGCCGTTTTAGGACACTCATGGAGTCCGTTAGTATGATGCTTTTGTCCGCTTGGATCATTTGGCTATACTTAACCGCCTCCAATATGGCTTTCGCTTCAGCTGTGAAAATAGATGTTTCTTCATGTAGCGAGAATCGAGCTGAATGATTAGTGTTGGGACAGAAGAAGACTGCTCCTACTCTGTTTTCCTCGGAATTCTTTGAGCCGTCTGTGTATATTTTAACTGTGTTTTTCCCTATCTCTGCGAGGTGTCTATTTAGTTTCTGGTTTAAGGTGGGATTTGTGTCTCCTTCCAGAAAGTGAATGTGGATTTCTTCCAGTCGGATTTCGTATGGTTCTTGAAAGATGGGGTGTATGTCGTAAGAATCTACTTTGGGCACAGGATACCATGATTAAGGAATTAGTCAACATAGGAATCCCTCTCCCTACCAACCTAATCCTACTCCTAGTTAGTGATGACAAAGCAGTATACAGCAGCCTTATGAGATTCCTAAAAAATGAAAATATAGAAATCTAAGACCTCACCATCGGTAAATAAAAATGTCAATAAGCATAAAATGAATTGTAGATATAAATGACTACAACGATTCTGTTTTATTACTGAAAGATTGTAACTACGAGTAGATAAGTATGACTTAAAATTGTCATCAGTATAATAAAAATTGTAAGTAATGAGTGTAATCAAACATGTTATTAGCTAACCATAATGAATCATGTTACAAGGGATGGCTGTATGGTTACATAACCGAATGTCAATAAATAATAATAATAATAATAAAAAAATGATTGTTCATTGTAACTGCCGGCTCAAGGTCATGTTCCCCTCGCCCCACTCCTCACCTCACCTCACCTCACCACACCACACCATCCCTTCCTACATCTCCGAGCTGAACGATTCGCCCATATTGGCGAGGGGCAATTTTCGTCTTCGCACGTAGGGGGCGTCCATTAATTACGTGATCAGTTCTTTCTTGCTTAGTAATTCATTTAAAGCCGACAAATATAGCAAAGAATAATCGAAGATGCTTTTTTTTTTATGAATGTGTTTGTTAGTGAAAAGTTGCTTCTTCTATTCTACAGTATTCCTCAGGTACCCACGATTTGTGGCATCATGGATCCACATATGAGTCTGAAACTGCATTCACCTGCACCAGGCCCCTTCTGCTACCTTTCGTATCGATATCCCTTAGTCGGCTCTTGTTTTATTCTGACCTTGATGCTATTTTAGGGTTGTGGGAAGTGTGTCGACTATAGATACAAAATGTATCGAATTTAGGAGCAAATCTGTTTCAAAGTGTTGACTGCAGGAGCAAATACAGAGGATTATGTATTTAAAAAAAAAAATCGTTTGCATTATCATTTTACCTGCAACTGTTATATTTTATTGAACAGAAATATTTAGGATGCATAAAATTACTTTAAAATGCTTCGTTATTAAATAGTATTATCAGAGGCTTCGAAATTGTAATAAGAGGTCGTTAACGTGTGACAATAGGTGTACTTGTATTATTCTCCATTGAGAATTGTGTGGTCAGGCGGAAGCTTGAAAGTTTTCTGACATTCGCTAAGATTAATACAGCAAAAATGAATAGAAAACGTAATCACGGCAATTGGTACTTTAAGTCCGAGGTCTGAATTTTGGGCCCTTTAGCATCACAAGTTGAAAATTACAACCAGATTCAGGGAGATTAGGATGAGGTTGTTACGGCAAGATGATAAAATGGTGACATGAAAATTTGTACTAAATCAACCAAACGCTTGGAAGAATGTAGTGTTGGGTGAGCAGTAACACTCTGGTCTCGCATTCGGGAGGACGAGGGTTCGAATCCGCATCCGGCCATCCAGGTTTGGTTTTTTTTTTTTTTTTTTTCCACGCAAATCACTCCAGGCGAATGCCGGAATAAAGGCCATGGCCGATTCCTTCCCGTTCTTCACTTCCAGTTCTTTTCCGCCTCTAATGACCTCGACGTCGACGAAGTGTAAAATCAGAAGGAAAAAAAAATGTTGCATATGTCTACTGTCTTAAATAAGAATAATAATATTCACAATTTTTTTGTTGACGCCTGATTTACACTGGAATAACGAAGACGAGGAAAGCTGGCTGTGTATATATTGCGACGATAGCTGAAACCGTCCGTTTTGTAAACTTTCCGTTAGTATTCTATCGAAGTTATTTCGCCCGACATAAAGCTACATTCGCCTTTGGAACAGCTCTCTTCTTTACAGCCTGTGTTACATTCTTTTCAACAATTTTCTTTATTATCGCTTAAATTTCACTATACGCCAACATGCTGACCTCAAAAATTGAATTTGTGGAAAAGGTTTCGCCGCGAAACGAGGTAGATTACGTGGACTACTGAGTGTATTTTTTTTTTTTTTTGTCGAAATCAGTTGTCGGTAATTTTAATTGAATTTTAAGCCCTGAATGCGCTGGATTGGCCTGTGGACCGCTGGCAGACATTCTGCAGCCCTCGGTTACCAATCAGACAGTCGGTAATCTGCAGTCACAGGGGTGTCCAAACACCTGTTACTACTCCGTGCAGATGACTGGTGCGCGGAGCCTGTTTGGACAACACCCGCCTCTCGACGTTAATGCCCTTCTCCTGGGGGGATCTTCCTTCCCTCTTCTCCGAACATTGCCCCAGACGAGGCCCGCTTGCCCAGTTGTTTTGTGTACTGAATGATTTCCATATTCCTCTCTGCCCCTGCTGTGTTTCCGTATTCTACATTTTTATATATTATTTAATAAAAATATTTTAATATTGTTTCTCAGCGTATCATTAAACAATTGTTCCATTATTTTTTGAAATCGTCTTCTATCTAGTGGCTGTCAAATCCACTGGTCGAATCCCCACCTCATTTTCATGAATGCAATGTAATTATTTTAAACCCGGCTTGTAACTGTTGGATTTTTCCGTTTTGTCATTATTTTAACTGATGTTCCATATCGGCATGTCCCTAAAATCTAACTGTGTTAATTGATTCCGACAATATTTTATCCAGATGCTCTTAGCTCTGTGGCCATGAAATTTTTGACTGCAAATACCACATTTTTTTTGAAAAGATGTCCGCTATCAGCAATTAACTACAGTTCCTTACAGTAGTGACATTAAAACACGGAGCAATGTACAGGATAATGTACGATTGATGACAGGTATTTTTCAAACCTTCCCCGTATGTCTACATCTACATCTACATATATACTCTGCAATTCACAAAATTGTGGGTGGCAGAGGGTGCTCAGCACCAAAGCTAATCTCTTTGCTGTGCATTCCAATCCCTAATGGTACGAGGCAAAAAAGAATTCATATAAGAATCAGTCCGGCACCTTATTTCTCTAATTTTATCTTTCCTGTACTTCCGACTCAAATAGGTTGGTGGAAGAAGTATTTCACTACACTCAAAAGTGAAAGTGGGAGTACGCATGTTTTCCAATAAGTTTAAACGAAACGTGTGTCGTCTATCTACCAGAGACTCCCAACCTAATCTACTAATCAGTTCTGTGACGCTTTCATAAGGACTGTAGCAAGCGGTCACGAATCGAGCGGCTCTTCTCTGTACTTTCTCTATACTTTCGATCAACCCCTTACGAAACGGGTCCCAAATGGCACTACAATAATCCAAATGTGGACGCACAAGAGATTTGTACGCTATCTCCATTGTTTGTTCATTACAATTTTTCAAGATTCGACCTATGAATCGCAGCCTAGAATTTGCTCTACCTACTAACGAATTAATGTGTATGTCCCATTTCATGTTCCTTTGTACTGTTACTCCCAAATATTTCATAGAATCGACAATATCAATAACTGTATTGTTTAACTCGTATTTCTGAACAATTGGATTCTTTTTGTTAGTTATGCTCATTGTCTTGCACTTTTTACAATTTAGAGTAAGTTGCCACTCAGCGCACCAAGCCAAAATAACATCCAGATCGCGCTGAATTTCTAAGCAATCGGCCAAATTTCTTACTTCCCTATAAATAACCGCATCATCAGCAAACAATCTAAAAAGGCTTTTCACTTTGTCTCCGAGATCGTTTATAAAAATTAAGAAAAGAAGTGGTCATATTACACTTCCTTGAGGTACGTGAGTTTAGGCAGCTGAAACGTAAAAAAGAGGAATTGTACACGATAAAAATACACGAGAATATCATAGGAGGGATGGCTCCGTTGTGCTTTGTTTCTATTCGTTTCTGAAAATAATGTTTGATACCTCTGTTCGTAACGCAGATACTCTGTACAGCCTTATTGCATTGCGAATTGGAATGAAAAATAAATATCTTATTGAATTGGCGTGATGTAGCTCCACATTCATTACGAAGATTACAGTATTTCAAGAGACATTATTTGTACCCGGAAACTATTACGATTCATATTTTAAATCTGAAAACGGGAGCAGTTATTGTAGTCATTTAAACCTGTGGAAACAATTGCTCCACGGGAGCGCTTTCATAGAAAAACGCGTTGCATTTGTTCACGGGGCTTTGTCAGGCGAGAATAACTCTTCCGTGACGCTGAAAATTAATTTTACAACCGAACGGATTCGTTCGAAACTATCTCCCGCAGTTTCTTTCCACAAATGTACAGAAATCAGTGAAACAAATTTTGTTTGTTGTGCCATAACAATGGCACGAACAATTTCAAAAGCGACCGACGTGTGTAAGTCAAGTGGGGCGTGAAAACTGCATTTAAATTCACACCCTAACGCACAATTAAATACCTCTGTAAACGCTCTTGGGAATTTAGGTGATAGCAGTTTTGTACGTATTTCGTCACACGGGGAGGAAAAATTTCTTTCATTGCATTGGTCATAAACAACACTTCCTCCATTTCACATTCTCGTATCCAGTGTAATGTAATAAACCTGTTCGAGTTTTATGACGTTCGTTATTATCTTCAGACATTTACGTTGACAACCACTCCATGCACGTGTGGAAACATAGCTGGTATTTTATTAATAAAACTCTCCTGATGAATATGTCGATTGAATGTGTTGTTTCACTTGTTATTAATGCGGCGATACGCTTCGGTTTCTGCTAGGAGACAGAGCAAACAAATTGGCTAATAAATAAGATCAAATAAAAATAGATTTCAGGAAAATCATTATAAAATAATAGCAGCCAGCCACACTGAGTTCATTTCCAAGACTACTAGTGAAAACAATAAAAATTTTATAAGTCAATTTTTATAACAAGAAGATTCTTTGTTAGAAACATTTTTACCGAACATGGATGGTGAATGGTAACGCTCTGGCCTCGCATTCGGGAGGATGTGGGTTCGAATCCCGGTTCGCCCCGCCAGATTTGGGTTTCCATGGTTTTCCCAAATTATTGTAGGCAATGCCGGGTTGGTTCCTTCAAAAGACCATGGCTGAATTCTTTGCCCCCAGTCCTTTTCCTCATCTAATGTCCTCGACGTTGACGAGGCGTAAAACCATAAACAAAAAAGAAACATCTTTCACGCATGGAGTTCAAATATTTTGGCAATGGGGTATTCTAGTTGAACAAAATTATTTACGAACCCTCACTGGAACAAGTGCTATGATTGAGTGTCAAACTACTGCATGTTTAAAGCAAAGAAATGTCTTAAGAAACTTGCGTTCTTGCAACGTGATGATCTGTGTTTATTTTTTTAATTTCACTATAAGTTATAAAATATTTAATAATAAAGGCAGGTTAGAATTTGTTGCTCATGATGTTAATAATTTATCGCACTTCTTCAATTGATATTTATTGGCTTAATAAAGTAAAAATTGTTTTTCAGGATTTGGTAATACTTTTTTCTTTTGTGCAAATGAATCTGAGAGTTGTAAGTATATCCTGGATAGTGCCAAACGATTGCCACCAGTCATTGTCTTCACTGAAGTCTCAAAATCCAGATCTTTGAGGCAAATTTAAGCGGAGAGATAGCCGGAGATATTAGTATTAACGTGCAGTATGTTCATCAGAAATCGCATTTCTTGACCAAGCCAGGTGAACGAATGTTAACTTTTCGGTCAGATGGCGATTTGGCGTCCAATTCCGATTTTTGATAGAGCAAAAAATGGTCCCTGCACAGATCATTGTGGTGTTGGCAAAGATATAGATACTGTAACTAGTTTGGCACTGGATCTAAGATAATGTGACCACACCATTCTCTGTCCGATTTTTCCTTCTTGTACTTTCCTTCCCGGTCGGTGCTTGATTGACACCAGGCAAAAACGTAAGGTGTTTTTTCGGAGGCGCACCTTCAAGGAATGTTACACTGCTTCTTCAGTGTGTAGATACTAGGCTTTCAATCTGTAGTCATTAGTTCAAGGATCTGAGATGCATTGCGCACACGAAATCTCTCTAAGCGGATGTAGGAGTGGTTTCTCTCTATAGGACATAGCCGATTTGTTATCCTTTCTCTTACAAATAATATTCTGCTTCCCAGCTTTAATAATCATACCGGCAACAACCACAAGAGCAAAACAAATAAAAATATTATAATATCTGGGACTTAATAATGCTTCTCCACATAGTAACTGTACATTTTGTATGATCACGCAAGACCAAGGCTTTATTGAAAGTTTTCATGCCACATTTGTGACTCGAATAGGTGATAATTACAGCGCGAACTTAATATGCTAAGCAATACGCTGCCAGAGTCACCCTAGATATTGGGTTATCCTGGTAGAGACAGCTATTTTCAAAACTTTTAACCGTATCCCTGCAAACACAGGCATATAACACAAAATAGTTCCATTCTGTCAGTGCGCTTTACATAATAGTGCATAATTACATGCACAGAGAGCGTTGTGACATATGTTTGTTATAGTGATTCTGAAAAGTAGATAATAATTATAATAGTACATACAAAAACTTATGAAAACTCTATTTTCTTCAACTTTTTCCGTAGGAATAATAGCTATAGTAGCTGATGTGTAAACAACAGGCGTGATACATTTGGAAATTTTCGTTTCTTAAGCATCACGACACCTCCTGGTAAAATTCTTCACAACCGCGGACTGTATCTAAGTCATACAAATTAACTCTACAAATTATTTGCGTAATAGTTTAACGGACATCTTGCAGAAGTATGATTGGAAATATCGAAATACTCACAGTGCTGACACAGTACACCCCTACACCTCACAGTCTGTCATTACTGTGAAAGCGAGCACTATGATGTTTTGAAAACTAGGAACAAATGTAGCAGGTAACAAGATTTATTAAAATTATACTGGGATTTAGTACTGAGCCCAGGACATTGTGTGTTTGTGGTAACTTCAGGAATTTGTGTGATTTTATTAATCGATATTATTATTTATTTAACAGTGATATTGTATACTGTTCCACATTGCTATGATTATTCTCAAAACGAAATATCGAACCCAATCATGTATATAATGTTGAAGTGATACAGTTCACCAAATATCGCAAGAAACTTGTTTTTGGAAGGAGGGAGTGATCAACGTCAAATTGTAGTTAAATTTCGTGTTTCGCGGTAAGCAGATAGCATTTCCTTCTATCATTGAGATCTTTTCAGACTAGCGTCAAATACCTCGGAAGTGATGCACGAGTTTGATCCTAGACAACCCGCTATCTCCCACTGTGTCGTATTTTTCACAGCTTCTGTGGCTGAGTTTGAGATATTTGCTTTGTTTGTCTTTGTTTGATATAATCTCCTTCGGAAATAGTGTAATACTGTTATTAAAGCGTAAAAAAACGTTTATTCGCATTTGTACATAGTCCCCGCGGGTTTTCAAATTGAATCTCATTATATATTCTTTAATTAATACGCCTTAATTAATTACGCATACTATTAAATTTCGAATACCCTGTAGTAATTAACTTGTTTCTCTCTCCACGTACTTAAAGTATTAGGTTGTTTAGTCACAATCGCAACATACAATTGAGAAAAACTGAGGCGCCATAGAAATAACAGCCGCGAAAGCACAACATTGAGTCTGTTACTTTTTGATCTCGATGTGTTGCTCATCGGACTGGTCGTTTTTGCAGTCAATTGAAATTAGCCACTGTTCGTATCTATAATTCATGAGAAGGACTTAAACCGGAGAGCAAGATGGCTGAAAGTGAGAAAGCGTACGTTGTTCTCGAATTTCATTCGACTCAGCCTGTGGTAACTGTTCAGCGACACTATAGAACAAAGTTTGGCAAGGATCCCCCGCATGCTAACACCATTCGGCGTTGGTATCAACAGTTTGAAGTCACGGGATGCCTTTGTAAAGATAAAACAACGATTTGCCCTCCTGTCTCTGAAGAAACCGTTGAACGTGTCCGTGCCAGTTACGTTCGTAACCCACAGAAGTCTACTCTTCGAGCGAACAGGGAATTAGGTATTCCACAGAAGACCGTTTGGAGACTGTGTATGAAGCCTTACAGGTTACAGTTGCAGTTGAAACAAACACTGTCGCACAACGATGAAGTGCGTTGTTTTCAATTCTGTGCCCAATGCCTAGAACAAGACGAAACATTTGCTGAAAAACTTATGTTTAGTGATGAGGCCACTTTTCATGTGAGTTGTAAAAGTGAACAGGCACAATGTGCGCATTTGGGGGACCGAAAACTCCCATGCTTATATGCAGCACGTTCGTGACTCTCCCAAAGTGAACGTGTTTTGCGCGAACTCACGAAAGACACTTTATTGGCCTTTTTTCTTTAATGAGGTGACGATCACAGGGAAAATCTATCTTCAAATGTTGCAGAATTGGCTTATGCCACTTCTGGAAGCTGACAGTGAAGATTTCATTTTCCAGCAGGATGGTGATCAACCCCATTTTTTTCTAGTTGTCCCTAATTTCCTAAACACCAGGATTCCAAACAGATGGATTGGTCGTGCTGGGGATGCTGATCGTCAGCTAATGTCACGGTCTCCTCGTTCCCATGACCTAACCCCCTGCGACTTCTTTGTTTGGGGTTTCGTAAAAGACACCACCAGTAAAAGTTGATCTGCCAGACTTGCGGGTTCGCATCACCAATGCATTTGCTCTCATTGACAGAGTCATGCTGCAACGAGTATGGGAAGAACTCGATTATAGACTTGATGTTTGCAGAGTCACTAAAGGTGCACATATTGAGCATCTGTAGACACTCAAAATAACTTTTACAGTTTGTTTACTCGTATCTGTGTAATCTTGTAAGTGTATGTTTAATAATAAATCTGTAGTCATTTTCTGAAATCACTGCAATCATTTTGACAAGCCCTGTATTGTTCTCTTCCACTACTGCCTTACATGATGAAGAAGTGTAAGAAGTCAATTTCTTCGAGGAAAATTCTGTTTTCTTATTTTCTGTGATTCCACTCGTAACAGCAGGAACAATCTCGTTGAAGAACCTCTTTTTATCTCCAGTCTTCTTGAGAAGACGTTTCCTTCGGCGCAGTGAACGAGTGCATTTTGTTTAACGATTTGATTGTGTATATGTTGTTGCGCTGAAATGTGGTCCGTAGCTTCTCCAGAAACAGCTTGGATCTCCACAGCAGAGGATGTCATTAAGTAGATATTTGAGTTTTCTGAATTAAACAATATGTCCAAATAGGCTGCATTATCTGATAGAAGTCCTTTTTTAGACTGGGCCATCATCTGTTCGTTCATAGTCGTCACATTTGTAACCATCTCCATCTCCTGCGGCTTGGGGAATGCCCCTCTGGTGATGCGTGAGTTGCTTCCATTTGCATGTTGTAACTGTCGCCACGCACTCGAGTAACTGGGCTAGACGTCATTTTTGTTGCCGATATCGTTTACACTTACGGCACGGCAAGGCACGGGAACTCAAGCCTTGAACTCGCCATGGCTTATGCTGCACTGTCTGGCGCCAAGAACGCGAAGTGGGCAGAAGCAAAGAAGATCACGGATGATACCACTGTTGCTCCCGCGACATCGCCGACCAGCAAGAAGATCAAGTCAAGGAAGATGAACAATAAGTCTCTCGCGTTTCCGCGGAAAGTCTGCTTCTATGCAGAAGCCTCCTTGCTTCCAAACGGTGCTGCTGAACGTGTGGTGGAAGCCATCAACCCAGAAGATTGGTCCATGAAAGTATGGAGACGGCGCCTCGAAAGAGGCAATCTGAAAAAATGGAAACTCATTATTACCGTTCTTCTAAACGACCTTCAGTTAAGTGGGATGTCCCTACCAGCGACGTGACTACCTTCGAGCTGGTCCTATCAAGCCAAGACCACAGCCACCTCGCCGAGAACATTCTCCCAGAAGGGGTCACTGAGTGGCCGTAGGCACTCCTGTTCCCGACCCCGCTAGCCAGCGACTTCGTCTGGGAGAAATATGTCGACCTGATGAAAAGAAGATTTATGACCTGCAGCTTCAATCCGGCGACTGGTCGAAACTGCCAGGTCCCGCCAATCTAGAACCCAGGTAACATCATTTCTCCGGAGGAGGGCCCAGTGCCACCCATCCTCCCCTACTACCGCCATGGGTACTATGGGCTATAGGCCAACCTGCAGCGCCACATGAAGCTGCCTTTCATCTGCTGGCCGGTACCTCAAGGACTGAAGATACTGCTGGGCTGGCCCAGCGACCTCGCGGAAGCCATCAAGATCATGCAGCGCTTCCGTATCAAGCATTACATCATACTTCCTGACAGAGAAGAAACCGACACCTCTACGCAGCAGGCCGCAAAGAAAGCTGAATTTATTAACCCAGCGAAGACAGCTAACGGTGGTGGTGACTGGTGACGCTGCTCACGCAGCTGATCAACGCCCTCGTGCTTCGTCAGCAATGAGAAGACTCGTGACAAGCTATGTCAAAAACAAGCAAATCAGATAGGAGGCATAGGTCAATAACCTGGAACCAACATAGCGGAAGCTAATAGATGACGCTGCTGCTGCTGCGGAGGCCACTCGCCACCACACCGCTGCAGCTGTATGCAGTCGACGACAGAAGAGCGGTGTGCTCCAGCCCGCTACCAGTCGCACCGAGAGCAGGATCACCCCGCAAAGAAGCAAGAATACAGGGCCTCAGAAGAAGCAGAGACTGGTCCAGAGCGAATCGCGACGGCAAAGTAGTCCGCCACTCACCACCATCGACGACAGGCGGACTGCATCCACACCGAACGCTTAAGTTTAAGCGTCATCATGCAGCTTCTTCAACAGCAAACCACGTTATTGACGGAAGTCATAACGAATTAAGCCAACCTATCGGGGACGACACTCCCTAAAATGCCATACATAGTAAGGACAACCAAACATTGTTATGGAAGGAGATGCGACTAACGTTGTAAGAACTTCCCCACACTCTGGGAGCAATGTTGCCCCAGAAGATTTAGTGTCTGTCTGGCAAGGCGCGGCACAGAAACCGACGGTCGCGAAGGCTACAGCGGACGGGACGGGCCCGTCGGTGCTGCCCGTACCACGTGATGCGGTTTTCGGCTTCGTCGTAAAAACACGATAGAAAGTACGGATGGGCAAAATATATCGATGTATCGATATATCGATATTTTTTCTAAAAATTATCGATATTTATCGCCGATATTTTTATTTTCGATATTTATCGCCGATATTTTTATTTTCGATATATCAATACATCGATATTGTATATAGTGTATCGATTTTAAGCACCAATTCGATATTTTTCCTACGAACGCAATTCAGTATCCAATTTAATCGTTACATTTATATAGGATAAATATACGTATATATCCAACCTGCTGAAAGTGTCTTAAAAAGTGAATTCGTCGAAATATAACAGCTTCATCAGCGGTTGATAGGTTAAAAAAAGCTGTTAAATTTTAACAATTTTACGTTAACATCATTTTTATGTTAGCATGTAAGCGGTTGTTTTATCTTTGTAGTCGTAATATTATCTTTTCAAACTTTTTTTTTCATTTACTAATTACAATTAATGAATTGATGAACCACAAGTCATTATGAATGACTGTTAATTCATTTAGATGTCTACAATCTAGTCTACAGTCAAAACTACTTAATCGCAAGGAATACGTTCCGTGAATTAGCCGCAAATACGAAAACCTTGAATACGGAAGCCTTGAATACAGAATGTTAGTTTATATGGGATTATAGGGAATACGTTCCAAGTATACAGAAAAATTTTGATGTAATGGAGTGATTATCGCACTTTGAACTTAATAGACCAATTCTGGATTGCTTTAAATCCTCTATCCTAAAGTTCATTGTAATGCTCTTTAAAATATGCATATAGCTTGCTCGTGAATTACAGCCCCACTAAAGAATACTTTCTTGTGAGTGCTGTCTTCGAATGATGTAGTGAGAGCGGTTTTTAATTTTGTATTCACTGAGACACCAATGGTTTTTATTGAACGCCTCTCCCGTGTCAGGTTGTAGGCGATTACCATGGGTGATGTATATCCCTCCAAGGAAAGTCCTAGGAAGATGAACTGGGGTGGTTTCCCGTTTCACCGAACATGGTGGTGTAATGGTTAGCGTTCTGGCCTCGCATTCGAGAGAAGGGTGGATCGAATCCCCGTCCGTGCATCCAGATTTGGATTTTCCATGGTTTCCCAAATCACTCCAGGCAAATTCTGGGATGCTTCCTTCAAAAGGCTATGGCTGAATTCCTTCCCGTTCCTTGTCCCCCATCCTTTCCCGTCTCTAAAGACCTCAATGTTAAGAGATGTTAAGCAGTTAAAAAAAAATCCTCGTTTACTTCCTCAGTGTGACAGTGCTCCTAAGTGCGTTTGTCAGTGACACTTTGTGGCTTGGTATAGAGTGTTGTGGATGAGAGATGAAAGAAGGGAGAGGGTGGAAGCCGGTGTCGGCATGTTCAGGCCTACTTTTGCGAAACATTCCAAAGTGGGCGCCAAGCTTAACATTCCCATCCAACGGATGAATCACCATCAACAACATCGTATGCCGTTGCACCATACGCAATGCAGAGAGGTTTGGTGATTAGAAATTGCATCTTACTAGTCAAGCCCTGATGATGAAAATCGTTGATGTAAAGTGAAAATAATTCATTTGCAGCACTCTACGATCACGCAAAAAGTATTGTGACTTATTTTAAGCAGTCTGTCAATGCTATGGATCTTTTAAGATCTGAACAAGAAGCATCTGGGGAAAAGGAAGGAGAGGTGTTGACTTTGACACAAGCTGTTAGCACTAGATGGAACTCCTACTTTAATATGTTAGAACGATTTGTCAGTATCTCTGCAATTGTAGCTAAAATCTTAGCTACAAAAAGTCAGTCAAATATAAACACACTTGATATGGTTGCAACTTAACAGCTTAATGTAACACGTGACCTCATTGTCCTTCTTGGTCCTTTCAAAGAAGCCACTGAATTGGTTAGTGGTACAAATTATGTGACTGCTAGCTTAGCCATTCCTGTTACAAATCTGATTCGACAAGTAACGGAACAAGCTACTCCTTCGACCACTTTAGGATTCACGGTAAAAGAGGCTTTACTCCAAAGAATTCAAGAGAAATTAAGTCCTTTAGAAGGAAATACATTCCTTGCAGCAGCTACGATTTTGGACCCGCGTTTCAAACGTATACACTTCACTTCTCCAATCGGTGTGTCAAATGCGATATCTTTATATATAAACATGAATGTATGTTTGTTTGTTGGTTTGTTTGTTCTTCATACAAATCCACAGTTTTCATCCAATCTCGATGAAACTTTGCACACTTATCCTTTGAAACAAGGAGAAAAAAACTGTCTACATTTGGTTGAAGAATTATCTGTATAAATAACACATGTTGTCTCATAACTACGAAATATGGCGATAGACAGACAAGTTGGATGTGGACGTCTGCGTTCCGTGTTTGCGTATAGTGGAGTGCCAGCTCAGTGTTTAAAGCGCTTGCTTATGAACGTCGTGGTGTCCGGTTCAAATCTCGGTGGAGACTAAGATTTTTAAAAATTGTTTTTCATCGTAAGAGTCAGGCCAGGGCCGTAGGTTATTCGGATTGAATGTTAAACTGTGGATATTAGAAAGTTATGGGTGCAATGCGAGGCAAATCGTAGGTAGTCTTGCAATGTTGTAGGTGTACACTTTTTTACACGCTTTATATTAGCTTGACTTGTATGTATGTATGTATGTATGTATGTATGTATGTATGTATGAATGTAACGGAATTTTACAACTCCATTTTGACCCACTTCCCGATGTCCGAGATGTTTGAAATTTGGCACACATATTAAGAACCGGTGACAATACAATAATTTCATAGCTATATCCTGCTATGCTCATTACTTTGACAGTAACAACAGAAAAATGGTTGAATGTCGTGGAATTTTGCAATATAATTTTAACCCAATTCCAGATGTCCGAGTTGTTTGAAATTTTGCTCATGTATTGATAACTGATTACAATACAATAATTTCATAGCTATGTCTTGATATTCTGATTACGTTGACAGTAAAAACATAAAAATTTTGCACACGTTTTAAGAACCGTTGACAATACAGTAGTCTCTTAGCAACGTCCTGCTATTCTCGTTACTCTGACGGTAACAATATAAAAATGGTTGCCATGTTATGGAATCTTTCATTTCAGTGTTTACCCGCTTCCTGACGTCCGAATCGTTTTAAATTTTGCACACTTATTAAGAACCGATAAAATTCAATAATTTCACTCTCACCACGTTGTCAGTGTATCCTACACTTGATGGGATTACTGAGTTAGGCAAATGCAGCCACGACATTAGTGCACAGGTGCGATTCGAGAAATCTTCGTCAGTTGGCGGCCACACCATTCGGAGATTTTCCACCCAATATAGCCATCATCATCATCATCTTTCTCCAGTTTTCCGGATGTGATTTACGAGCCTTGGTTGCTGTAGACGATCGTCTTCTGCTGTCTCCTATCCAGAAAGATTTCTCTGTCTGAAGTCGCTTAACGTGATGTTGAATAGTAAGTATTCAAAATATTACTTCGTACTATTATAGAAAAGTAGCCTTCTTCGTTTTTTTTATTTTTTTTTTTTTTTTTTATTTATTGGCAAAAGGACAGAGTCCATACAGCCAAGAATACCTTTACATATTGATGGTACAAGGTTAGAGGTGCAATTCTTACAGTACGATACCATACAATACAGGACAAAACAATACCGAAACATACAATACATTACAAGGCAATACTATACGATACAGGACAATACAATGCAGTAAAGTGCCATATACTGTAATACAACCAAGTACAATACAGTAAAATACCATACCATACATTACAATATTTTGGTTTACATATTACATGGTAATGCCAGGAGTACAACTCCTACCGTGCTTTTTATTATTAGTTTTGGAATATGGTTCTTGACATATAGTTGATTTGCCTGGTAATTTACAAAGTTCGAAATAAAACTCCTAGACTAGCATTTATTTACATCTTATATTTCAAGAATAACAGTACTACTCTTGTGGTGCAATAGATTTACATGTTATGTTATACCTTCAAAAATACAACTCATACTGTACGACTAATTTATATGTTAACCTAAGTAAATGCAAATGGAGCTCTTACAGTGCAATTGGTTTACATATTGCGTTGCCAGATTAGGCTGATTTACATGTAGTATTATTCGGTTATACATTTACACTTATAGAACAATTAATTTACTTGTTATGTTGTCTAGTTAAGAGTACCACTCTCATCCTATAATCTATTTACTTGTTATCCTGCTAAGTTAGAACTAAAACTCTTACGGTAGAGTTGTTTACATCTTGTGTTATGAATTCATGAGCAACACTTTTCCTGTACAGATATTTGTTACAAGCATCATATATCTATGTGATTTTCTTTGGCAAATCTATAGAGGCTTATATAGATTTCCGGTTCTTGTTTCTGGAGAAGATGTTGGATTTTGGTGGGAAGTTCAGCCCCGTGTCTTTGTAAGTCCAATATTAATTGTGTAGATTTGTTCCAGTGGCGCTTGCATGCGAAGAAAAGGTGATCGACGTCCTCCAAATATTTTCTTCGCATTCGCAGAAGGGCGAGTTAACTACGTTGATTTTGAACAGATGCGACTTGAACCGCCCGTGGTTAAACTTCAGCCTTGCTATGAATGTTGAGAGTCCTCTGGACAGTATCCGGTTGGAGTACCAATGAGCTCTCGGAATGGAGGGATGGATATGTCGGTAATGTTTGACCTTTATGGAGGTCCCTTGTCTCCCATTCGTTGGCCCATTCTTTCTTGACATCGCGTCGAATCGCTGGTAATAGATCCGATGCCGGAACAAGGTTGAGTTTGTTTCCGCTGAGTGCAGCTTCTTTGGCTAGTCTGTCTGCTTGCTCATTACCTGTAATACCTGCGTGTCCTTTGGACCAAATGAAAGTGATCTCCGTGCCTTTCTCTCTAAGTTTGGAAACTATTCTAAGTATTTCATAGGCCAACCAACATCTGCCATTGTCTTGGAGATGTTGTTTAGTTTGTTAACAGCGGACAGGGAGTCTGTTATTATTGCTATTCTCGAGCTTGC
>JARYHS010013631.1:87509530-87530840 GCA_031002005.1 Vandiemenella viatica
CCAAATAGACTCTTCTCCACACAGCTGGTACATAAACGACTCCTTCACAGACAGTTACACAGCACTTCATGGTGCTGTTAAACAACTTTGAAATTACTTTTTTTTTTTTTAAACTATTCATATAACCCTTGCAGTGGGTTTCGCCTTTCCCCTTGTGTCATCTCATAAGCACAACTTCAACGACATTAGTACAATGAACACAAACCGTCACAGTAATGACTCGTACAATAATACTCATGAACATACTGCTGGAAGACATGGGGAAAATGTCGCAGTCAAATTTCCGTTGAAATTTACCACGAGAGCTCAACATCCATTCCTTTCTCCCAACCCATGTCGCTTAATTATTTTTTTTATTTTTTAATGGCTTTCGGCATTTGAGGCCATACAGCCAACTCGATAGTGATTATGTGTGATACAGTACTTTCAGTTTCTCTAGTATTCATTTTTTCAACCATTTATACACATCGCAGTACGGACATGACACTCACAGAGACAACAGTTTAATACCCATGTCCTCAGTCGGACTCGAACTGGCGACCACGTGGAGCCAATAGCCCCTACGCTACCGAAACAGGGCATGGTTCGCTCTGTGACATTTTGATATTTAATTGGCCGGACGCCAGTGAAGGAGAGTAGTGTTTAGCGAACGTGGTGGGTGAGCGCTAACGCTCTGGCCTAGCATTCTGGAGGACGCGGTTAGAATCTCCATCCGGTCATCCAGATTTGGATTTCCATGATTTCTCCAAATCAATCTAGGCAAATGCTTGGATGGTTCATTCTAAAGGCGGTGGCCGAATTTCTTCCCACCTCTAATGACTCTGACGTCAACAAGGTTTAAAGCAACAAGTAAATCTGGATGCCCGGACGGGGATTCGAACCCGCATTCTCCCGAAAGCTAGGTCAGAACGTTACCGTTCACCCACAATGCTCGGTCTTATGTTCGAGCTGTTGCATCTACTCGACATTACTGCATTCTCCGAGATACGACAGCCAGTCATTCACCTTCTTCGTTTATCCGAGTTAGCGACCAGCACTAACAAATTTGATTCAATTTTAGTAGATTGATTGAATTCAGATGTCGGAAAAGATTCAGTCCAACCAACAACATAACGTTTTGGTAAAATTGATTCTATAAATGTTTGCTGCAAAATGAAAATATTTTTGTTGATTGTTTAGAACAGTGGTTCCCAAATAGTTTTTCCCGAGTACCGCTTCAAGAAAGAGCTCAATCTCGCGTACCCCCTTATAGCTACATAGCTGCTTTCATTCCAGTCTAGTGCTTCGCACATCCACAGCATTACGGAAATGTAATTCACACACACACCGTTTGACTATCTTAAAATATATTTTGGCGGTAGTAATGTTTGCGTAATTGTTTGTTTGTTTGTTTGTTTTTTTTTGTTTTTTTTGACAATTATCTTATTGAATACCTTTGTCAAGAGAGAACCTCGCGTACCCCTGGGAGCTACCTCACGTACCCCTGGAGGCACGCGTACCACTAATTGGAAACCACTGGTTTAGAAGGTTTATAAGTTCGTCTTCCGTTTCATCAAGCCCTGAAGGAGTCAGAGCGCCGCCAGAATTGGAAAAGGGAAAAAGAGGGAGGGCGTAGTGGCCATCCTGACTATACAGTAGAACTCCAATTATCCTAACTCCGACTATCCGAATCGCTGTTTCAATTAAGACATGGTGGCGGAAGCTTGGTTAAGGCAGTCACATTAAGTCGTCCGTGGAACAAGTTGAAAGGCATACCAACTGAAGAAGAGAAGGAAAAGGGTAAAAAGGAAAAAGAAGCTAAAGAAGAGGAAAGGAGAACATGGGGATGACGTGTTGCTTGAGGAATTTAGAATCATTCTATTGAAAATTCCTGGATGTTCAGAAGTTAGTGCTGAAGATATAGGAGAGTGGATGGTGTGTGATTCGTCATGAAATTCCCAATGATGACGAACTTATTGAAAGGGTGAGAGAAGAGTAACGAGGAAGAAGATGCCGTTAATGTCGAAGTTAAACCATCAGCTAGTCAAGCATTTGCCGGCCTTCGAACTGCGTTGAAGTGGATGGATCGTCAGCTCGAGTGTGATCACATGCAATTTCTCGCTGTAAAGCGATGCGTGACTTGGCTGCCCGAAAACGGATGAATACAGTCAAACAGCTTACTTTGAGCCAGATGTTCATCAAGCAATGGCTTTCATTTACAGTACGGTACCTCGTACATACTGTACTAATATACAGCACTTGTAAGTACGCTTAACATGTAAAAACCGAGCGTGGTGGTGTAACGGATAGCGTTCTGGCCTCGCATTCGGGAGGACGGCGGTTCGAATCCCCGTCCGGGCATCCAGATTTGGGTTTTCCATGGTTTCCCAAATCACTCCAGGCAAATTCCGGGATGCTTCTTTAAAAAGGCCATGGCCGAATTCCTTCCCATTCCTTGCCCCCATCCTTTCCCGTCTCTAAAGACCTCGCTGTTGAGAGACGTAAAGCAGTTTAAAAAAAAACATGTAAAAGTGTTGCCTTTTGATTTAATTAATTTTCCTTTAAAATAGTTTTTTTCTCCCATTTTCAATATACATTCAGTAATTAATTAAATAGACCATTTCGGAAAAAATTCAATTATTTTGATTATCCGAACGGGGTCCGGTCCCAATTTATTCGATACTGTACTCTGATCATTCTCAACTGGCGTCATGTTACCCTTGCATCGCTCCTTTCCACCTCTCGTCTACCCATTATTGTCAGAGGGAACTCTTTCCCCTTCGCGTCTGGGGGTAAGAGTAGCTGAGTAGAGATAGAGAAGAGTGACCTTGACCCGCCTCTGTTAGCTGAACAGGCCTATACATTTTATGGCAGATGTGGTTAACATTTGGATCTGGCATTTTGGAAAACGTGGTTTCGATTGTTGTGTGGCAGCCTGATTTCGGTTTTCCTCGGTTCAGTCGAAATCACTCAATGGTTCCTTCAAAAGACCATCGCCGAATGCCTACAATTTCTTTGTCTCTATTGATAATATAGTGTATCCTGTAAAACAGCAAGACAAAATATTGTTTTTCTAATGATCTAGTTCGCACACTGAATAACACGCTGAAAGGCAAAATACAAACACAGCTGTTATTTCAATCGCGGAGCAGCTTATTATATTCTCTGTGGGGACTGGTTGAATGTATTGAGACTAGTAAGTTGCGTTAATGAAGAGCGGTTAAACTATTGGGCAAAGTGTTGCGTGTAGAGCTGTTTCTGATCAGCCTGGAGGGTAGTAATAACTTGAAATGCTAACGGCGTCCTAAACTGTTACGCTGCAAAACAGCCGCAGTTTCGCGGTATCGGTAAAACACATCTGCTAATTATGTGGCTCACGGCCCGACCGCCGGCCACTTTCATCGGCTTTTTAACGAAATTAAGCCAGCGGAGCCCGTCGACCACAATAAAAGTTAAATGCGCCAAACCCTGCGGTCGCAATCGCATCGTTGCTGTATACTGTTCTTTATCGGCAGTTGGCACGTTTTTTCGTTTAACTGTAGAGCACTCATTTACCATTCCTGTTGAAATTTGCCAAAACTGTCAACAACCAATAATAGTATACGGAATTCGTTTCAAATGGTGTCACCGAGCGTGGTGGGTGAGCGGTTAACGCTCTGGTCTCGCATTCGGGAGGATACCGATTCGAATCTCCATCCGGGCATCCAGATTTGGGTTTTCCATGGTTTCCCCATATCACTCCAGGCGAATGGCGGGATGCTTCCTCCAAAAAGGCCATGGCAGAAATCCTTCGCGTTCCTTGTCCCCATTCCCATCCCGCACCCTATGACCTCGACGGCGACGAGGCGTAAACCCATAAGAAAAAAAATTAAATGGTGTCCAACGCAAAGCAAATGACTCAGACGGTAACAACTACATATAATTTCAATCGGTGAGATAGTACATGTGACAGATTTTATAACATCATCTAATTTTTGCAAGGTTTGTCCAAACGGTTGAGTTTTGTAGCACAGCTGTAGGTACGTAGAATCTTTGCATCAATCGAATGCCAATGTGGATCCTCCAAAAGGCCATGGCCGAATTGCTTTCTGTTTTTTGAAGCATACCCTTCCGACTTTAACGAACACTAAGGCCCTACTAAAATAAACAAAGATGCTTTCGTCTCTAAACTGAAATAAGGTCCGTTCTTCGATCAGCGATTCCCAACCTGTGGTCGGGGGACCCAAGACAGTCAGCGGACCTATCCGAAGGGGACCGTGATCAAAATAAAATTAATCATTACGAAAACATAAATGGAGGCGACAAAACATGGCAACTCTGTCCACAATGTGTGACATGCGAGTCGAGCTATCAAATTACTGTTCTAGAATAACCAATTTCCAATTATTATTGCTACTATTATTAGGGGGTCCGTGGATAATCTCTATGGCATCCGCTGTTGAAAAAGGTTGGGAAAGGCTGTCTTAGATGATTCTGTTCGTCCTGATACCGCTGTTTTGGACTTAAATGTCATACTCGATGTGGAATCTTCGAAGCCTCCTTTTTCTTCTGTAAATGGGGGGAAAAAAATGAGCGGACATCTTATATTCCAGAACAGCTAATTCAGGATGAAGAGAATGGCAGAAAACGTGGAGAAGTAGCGAACATATAGCTTGTCAGGATATGCTTTAGAGCAGAATACTTATTATTATGTTAGATGTGATAACATTGGTGATTATCACACTATGCCAACTAAGAAAGCCATGAATCAGGAGAGATATAGAGCCTGGAGCATTTACAGTTCTTTCCGAAGAAGCAATGTGCTGAAAGCTCTAATTATCGTTCCTGACAGTGAAATTAAAGCTCCAGAATTCTATAAGAAGAAGAAGATATAATCACTGTGTTCCTAAAAATTGAAGAAATAATTCGCACTATCCACCCTTTTACCGAATCTGTGGTTGTCAAACAAGTAAACTTTTCGGAATGAATGCAGTGTGGCCTACTGAAAAAACGACGGTTTTCATACTGAACTTGCCTGCAGCTTGTAGCGCTGGTTTTAGGTAATAACTCATTTTAAAGATTTTGTTAGGACATCCTGTTTTAATGAATTATCGTGACTGGTATTTGAAGAATATTTAAATTTATCAGTACTTTGAATTTTTTGTTTTTTTTTTTTTTTTTAAAGTTTATCTACAGTTTTTATAATGGAATCAATTTTTGTAACAAAAAAACATAGTATCAGATCATGTGCGGTATCCTCTAAATTTTGTTCTGTTGAGATTAAGTTGCTTTCGAAATTAATTTCTACCGTGAAAGAAGAAAGTCGTGGTGGAGAACATTCTAAGACTACAATGAAGTTCTGTAGTTGATTTCCAATGACTTGTCGTCTACTTCAGACAATGCCTTTTAGTCTGTTCTTAAACTGTTGTAACGGTCCATTCATAAATTACGTTACACGGGGTGAGAGCATTGAGCTGTTAGGCAGTTTAACTTTCCCGCACTGACAGTCAGTTATGCCGTGTCCTATAAAAGGCATGCAAATAGCGAGTGGTGGCAGTGTGTGTGTGGCGGTGGCAGCTGCACGTCACGCCCCTGTGTTATCACGCTGTTGTGCAGGCGGGGACGCTATCACGGTAAATACACGCGCCTGGACAGCGGGCGCAGCTCTCACTCGCTGCCTTATCAACCAGCCCGCCTGTCAGGCTGTCCAACACTGTGCCGGCGACTGGAGGGATGCAGCATACAGCGCAGCGCAGCGACCTCAATATGCCGACTTCAGTTAAAAGTATTTCTGGCTGTGGGGCATCAAACGACGTTCATAAAAAATGAACAGCAGGAAACAACTCTCTTACAACTTTCTGCAAATAGACGTCCCTAGAAACGCCTCTGAAAAAGTTTTTTTCTATCTGCTTAACGTCTCTTAACAGCGAGGTCTTCAGAGACGGGAAAGGATGAGGGGCCAAGGAATGGGAAGGAATTCGGCCATGGCCTTTTGAACGAAGCATCCCGGCATTTGCCTGGAGTGATTTGGGAAACCATGGAAAACCCAAATTTGGATGACCGGACCGGGGATTCGAACCGGCGTCCTCCCGAATGCGAGGCCAGAACACTAACCGTTACACCACCACGCTCGGTCCTGAAAAAGTGTAATTTTCGATTAACGGCTGTTTCTGCGAACACTCGTCAAAGAGTTTACGTAGTCGAGACATCAAAATTCCCGGAACTACTGTCATTATTCTTTTAATGATTTTTTTTTTTCCAGGACGTTTTAGAGTCCGCTCTGGTTCGGTTATTCTGGGAATCATAAAAACACTTGTCTTTCAGTTGAGTAACTGTGAATTCTTCGAGTCAGCTTACACTTAGTAAAAATTGAAGATACAACAAGAAACGACTGTTATTATCGTGGATTTTAGTCCTGGTGATTAACTATTAAATCAAGTAATTTTAAACACACTCTGTGGGTAAGAAGCTAACGTTTTCGCGAGAACACAATTTCGATCCCTGATCTGATCGAGTCTGCCAAATAAAGCTGGGATAGCCTTAGAAGATGATTCCTATTTCGCTGCTTGTCCACAATTCTCTTCCATCTTTAATGATCTTGTCGCTGATATCGAGCGTGGTGGGTGAACGGTTAACATTCCGACCTCGCATTCGGGAGGACGCGGGTTCGAGTCCCTGTCCGGGCATCCAGATTTTGGTTTTCCATGGTTTCCCAAATCACACCAGGCGAATGCCGGGATGCTTCCTTCAAAAAGGCCATGGCCGAATTCTTCCCCGTTCCTAGTCCCCAGTCCCACTCGCCTCCAATGACCTTAGCCGTCGACGAGGCGTAAAGCAAAAAGGAAGAAAAAGAAAGAATTGTCGCTGATTAGCCGGGATGCTTCCTTCAAAAGGCCATGGCCGAATTCTTTCCCGTTCCAGTCCCATCTCGCCTCTAATGACCTTAGCCGTCGACGAGGCGTAAAGCAAAAAGGAAGAAAAAGAAAGGATTGTCGCTGATTAGCCTTTAAGTCAAAATAAAAGGTAACGCTATACCTATTCTGTTCTAGTACGTCGGAAAATTCAACTACTAATTATTCATTATTCCTACATGTAGCACGAGTATTTCCTGATGTGAATTCTGTTTAATTTAATACATAAACCATTCGACGGTGGCTGACGAAATGTAATCTTTTACCTTCTAGAAACATGATAGCAGTATTACCTCGTGCAAAAACGAAGGTAAACTCTGTTCCTATCGAGTTTGTTTGTGACCGAGCCTGATGGTTGAGTGAATTGACGTTTTGGCCTGGCATCCGGAAGGACGCCGGTTCGATATCTGATCTGGTCAACCAGATTTTGGTTTTCCAGTTTCCAAAATAACATTGAAGCGAATGCCGGTCATGGTTCCTTCTAAAAACCATTGCCTAATTTCTTCACGCTGCTTGCCCCAAGTCCTTATCGCCACAATAATGACCATGGGAGTTGGTCATCGGTATACCAGAATCGAAAGGAAGCGATATATCTCTTTGCTACGAATTTATTGAAGTCATTAGAGTCTTGGAAGGTAGGAGGAGAAGGCAAGTAACATGATGCAAATTTGAATTTTCAAGAACCATTCCCGACATTCTCCTGGTGTGATTTTTTGAAATATGGAAACCCGAAATCTGGAAGGGGAACGAACATGCATTCTACTGAATCTTCTTCTTCTTCATGACCTTTTCCCATCATTAGAGGTCGGCTGCCTTTGATAAGTTTTAGTAATCATTGGTATGGTCAAATCTGGAGCTTTGATTTTACGGCAGCATGCCGTTGCTGACGTCAAGCATTTAATATTTACTGCTAAGTCGAACTAAGCGCTACTGGAAGGTTGTGAAGTGTCGCCGTATGTCTGCGAAACCTGTATATGTTCTGTGTGATAAGTATATTTTTTGTTTGAGAACTGTGTAGTTTATAAGACGGAAATTGACGACCGTCCCGCCATTCGCCTTGATAGTAGCGGAAAACCGCACTGAGGACAGCTGTTACGAGGAGAAAAATAAAGCAGTCTGTTGGGGCCTAAGTGTGGTATTGTTCGAGGTAGAATTCTATATTTCTTTCATTCACCTCGGCACTAGAATGGAAGGCTGATGTAAACAACACGTTCGGTACCTTTACTTTCGAAAGAGAATCTTGCTAAGTCTAGTTCTTAATTCATTAGGGGGCGTCCATTAATTACGTGAGGTGAAATAGAAAAAAAATAGGGGGAGGAAATCTGGCTAAATGTCACCAAATTTCACCAAGGGGGGAGAGGGGTCGACAGAAACCTCTCGTCATATTTTTAATGTCTTGAACAGTAGAGCTAAAAAAAGTCTGATCCCAATGTTGGGGCGGGGGGGGGGGGTGGAGTTGTCTAACCGCCGCGCCGTTGAAAACTGGAAAGCTTTTTAAAAGTTTCAAAAATTGCGAGGTCGTCTACTGGGAAGGATAGGGGGATCCCACCAGATCTCACCGTAAGAGGGGGAAGAGGTCCGCATTTCCGAAAAAATCAAGTAATTGATCGACGCTCCCCTTACAAGGCAAGATATTTAGGTCGCAGCAAAAAATCCTCAGCGACGTCTGTATTAAAATGGTGTTCGGGTTTGAACAGTCGTTTGCCGTGGCTGCGAGTTATCGAGATGCGGTGATCTGGGTCGTGCTCGGCGTAAAGTTAAAATTTGCCTGTACGATTGTGGCGGGGCACGCACGCCCTTTAGTTCGGTCCGGCGTGGTGTGGCTTATTAACGGGCTGCACGTCGGCCGCTACCTGCCCCACAGAGTACGCACAGTATTTCACAGCGCAGTCCCTGGACCACGGTCACGATGAGATCGGGAAAAATGATAAGTTCTTTTTATATTCTGCGCAAATTTGTTCTTTGTTACATGTAGTCCAACTTTTAAATAGAAAGACCAGAGGTGTTGTTTAACCCAAGTGCATCAACAATATTTTCAGTCACAGGTCGGTGTCCGGCCTGGAATTGGGGAGGACACGGTTTCCGATCTCCATCAGGCTATCCTGACTACGGTTTTCCATGCTCTCCCCAAATCATTTGAAGTGAATTCTTGGATGGTTCATTTAAAAGGTCATGACGAAATTCCTTCCCGTTCCTTGCCCCAACATCTTTTTTCTGGAACTAGTGACCGTGACGTCGACGAGGTGAAAAGCCCGGACCATAAACAATATGAGACACCGGAGAGCTGTGAGTTTGGTATTAAGTACATGTAAAATGTGGCACTGGGTCATAATTTTGAGCAGGCGGTTTTAGCTCCAAATTGTGCATTCTTGTGACAGAATGTCTTGATTTTTGTGGGTTTTAATTGATTCAATATTCTAACATATTGTAAAGTAATGAGTTTACCACTTTTTTTATTACTTTAAACAATATTATGGTATAGCTTTCTCATCCTAAATCGTTGAATTTTTACACTGTATGAGATAACGAAACCGCATTTGGAATAAGTGTGGGTAATGCATTATGGCTGTAGTTTTGCTAAGGGTACAGTCGTCGAGTGACAGAATTTCGATTTACCCCACATTCCGCAACTGTCGTGACTGGAACTACAGTTTAAGAGGAAATCAGAATCTCACATGTATAACGCTAAGCACCGAAAAATAGTTGCGGAAGATTCTTGATTTATCAAGACAAGCGCCTTAGCCACCAGACAGTTCATCACATTTGCAAGCGACAATTTGAATTATCATTTTGGTACTAAGTAAACTACCAAACTCTAGTAAATTTCTTTCGTTTTCGCATTGCTGATGAATTGTCTGTACTATTTCTATGACATTTTTGGAATACGAAACCCGGCGAACATAAACATGAGCGTTGTTTAGAGCTATGTTAAATGAAAAACGTAACGTAAAATCTGATATATATATATATATATATATATATATATATATATATATATATATAATTATTATTGCAGCTATATCGATCCTTTTTTCAGGATGTAGCCTCTTTAAGCCTGATGAGCTATATATTAGAATTTAATTCTACATAGTTTTGCTGTAGTCCTTCGAGGCCGATCGATCCTGAGTCACCCTCTTCCAGTTCACGCCTGTAACTCGACTTATATCCTTATCCCAGCGATCCGGGGGTCTTCCTCTTGCTCTTTTCAGGTTTCTCGGTATCCAATCCAGCACTATCGTAGTCCATCTTTCATCTCTTTTGCGAGCAACATGACCGGCCCATTGCCATTTTTGGGTCATGACTCTTTTTAAGATGTCTGTTACTTTAGTTATTGAACGGATGTGCACGGCCCTTTTCCTGTCTCCTCTTGTAAACCCTAGCATTGCTCTTTCCATACTTCGCTGGGCAGTTCTCAGTTTTTGCTTCGTGTGGCTATTTAGGGTCCAAGTCTGGCAGGCATATGTGAGGACCGGTAATACACATTGTTCAAATACCTGTTTCTTAAGATGTACTGGCATGTTCGATTTAAAAACTATGGAATTTCTTCCGTATGCTCTCCAGCCCAGCTTTATCCGTCTGTAGATCTCAGGCTTTGAGTCACCATTCATATTGATCAGTTGGCCAAGATAGATGTACTGATCTACGGACTCAATACCAGAATCTTTCATGTCTGCCTTTTCTTTATCTTTTTCTGCCCATTTGTTTTGCATGATTTTGCTTTTTGATATATTTATTTTAAGGCCTGCTTAACTGCACGCTGCCTCTAGTTCATTTATCAGTTCTTTGAGCTCTTCCAGACTGTTTGAGAGTAAAACTATATCATCAGCGAATCTTAAGTTGTTGAGACTTCTTCCATTTATTCTCAAACCTCGGTTTTGCCATTGGATTTTTGACATTGCCAACTCTAGGACTGATGTGAATAGCTTGGGGGATATAGAGTCTCCTTGTTTTACCCCTCTTTCTACTGGGAACTCTTTGGTGACTTCAGCCATATGTATAAGTATATATATATTATTTTTTGTGATACGGTAAACATTTTAGTCAAGAGATTTCAAAGAATCGCAACCGTATGTTTTTGTTTCATTGATATCACTGATTAATCTTTTTCGAAACGTTTATGTCGCAATGTTAAATTCTTTGGTCGGTCAGTTTTTTCATTGCGTATTATTTTAAAATATTTTGCATTAAAATATGCAATAAAGCAGCGAATTATGTTCGGGGAAATTATACCACAAGATCTGCGTAACAAATCCATGTGTTTTCTTCAGTTAGTGTGGAACATCCCGGCGTACTGTGAAGCTGCACTTTGGTCGCTTCTTGAGCGCTATTTCCGGTCTATTTACGCTAACTGCAGCTCGTTTCCTACTTGACTACGAGACAAATGCCGCCCGTCCTCAAGTGCGCAGTGCCGGCCGGGCTATTTAGCGTTCCTGCCAAACATGCATGACGCGTCACCGCGAAGGAACAGTTTGGAGAGGGAAACTGGAAATACTAGACAGTTATTTTTGATCATGCTCCTTTCATTATGTGTCTGAGACCTTCGGAGATTTCAACATGATAAAGTCTCTACTAGATATCACATAGCTCAGCCCTATGTCGTACCATCTACTCCAGTATCGGCAAATGAAGTGTTCCTCCGAAGTTATGTTTCACTTCTGTGTCTATCCCACTGTGTGTGTGATCAAAGGATGGCAGTCGGGATAAAGTGGGTTCTATCTACTCTCCGGCTTCCAGAGTTTTTCTGCTCTAGTGACCTCAACAAGCTGTAAATCCCTAGTGAAAACAAAACACTTTTGTCTTCTGTCTCGTTTCTAAACCATTTCCATTTATGTCATCCATGGTCCTTCTCTGGGCCTATGTATGCGGAGTTCGTACATTTTTCTATGTATTCTTGCGGCATCCAGCCTTCGTATTTATCCGCACCACGAGAGACCACGAACAATTAATTTGTTCTGAGAACTGTTATCTGAGGCCAAACCGTTCGCCTTGCCTTTCCTCATTCTCTCCTGTTCTGTCTTGTTAGTCGCGTTTCTAAAAACACATCTTGACTGTCTTGTTTCTTCTCAGATCTTTCTTCCGCGACAATAGATCAAAACTGGAATCTAACAATTTCGACAGATTGTTTGTTTATGTCTCAGCTGAATTTTTCTGTCGGACATAACGTTTCTAATGAGTTAGTAACAATTTCCTTCAGCTTGCAACCTGTTAATAAATTCGTTATTAGACTAACTCTATGCTGTTGTTATAATTCAGATACCTAAATTAATTAGTATCTTCTCCCGTTTTCCTTCCTATTTGATTGAACTTAAAGATTATCTCCATTATATGCATATAATCATCTCATCTTTCTTCCTGACTTACCTTGGCACTATATTCTTTTGCTATGTTTGTCCTGCCGTTGATCTGTTCCGATACTTAGGTTTTAGTGTCTTTCAATGCATGGATTCATTACCAAATGGCAGTAATTCGCAATTTACATGGTGCGCAAAGACTTTTTTCGATAGAAGCTGAATATTTTTATATCTTACTGGCTGCTTGAATCTGGTCACATACAGTATAACGAATTTTGAAAACAATACTTAAAACTTTTTTTATGCATCTCATTGGAAGTGGCATATGTCAGATTCCGAAAGCAACAACTATGTAATTACTCTTTGGCTTTGTCTACGGTTGCTAAATTTGATCTGTAGAAACTATAGGAATTAATAGTATCCGGAAAAAATCTTACATAACGTCGAACACCGCATCATAAAACAGAAGAAAAGCACAACTTCGAACAGAGCGAAAAAGCAGTAAAATGCAATATACGCTCTCAAATTCTTCTTTCAGCCACTTGAATTTTTGCTTTAAATGCTTACAAATTAAAAAAAAAATCAATTTACTAAAATTTATATTACAAAATGCTCAGATTTCTTAAATTAGCTCCAATTGTGAAATAATGTTATAGGCGTTTTTCGCTTGTTGCCATAGAAGCCGTTTTTTGCGTTCTACGACTTTCAAGCCTAAAGCTCATAAGGAATACCGATCCAGGGGCTCTACACAAAGAAAGCGAGCAAAGACCCCATTAAACCAAGCCGACACATTTGTTTAAACGACGGTTTACAGGTAATCAACACATGAAATGATATAGATTGAAACCTAAAGTGTTCGCAAATGTTTTCA
Organism: Vandiemenella viatica; assembly: GCA_031002005.1. Taxonomy (NCBI): domain Eukaryota; kingdom Metazoa; phylum Arthropoda; class Insecta; order Orthoptera; family Morabidae; genus Vandiemenella; species Vandiemenella viatica. Next base: position 87,522,562 of record JARYHS010013631.1, read on the forward strand.
AAAGAAAATTATACCGTAAATCTTAATTAATATCTTGACCCTCTCTCTCTTTTTAGTGGCGTTTGGAAGTCTGAGTCAGACAGGAAGCTGCAGAGTTTTACTTTCAGAAGTGGTGAACAGCAAAATATTGTCCTATCACCACTATCAGTACCCTGATCGTACTCGAATTAGCAACCCTCAGCGTACGAAGATAGCTCTCTAGCCCCTACTAATTATTACCTTCAAATCAAATCTGGAACAAGGATAGAGACCGGTCAGTCAGAAAATTTCGAATTCTTTGTAGACGGTGAACTGTCATTTTGTGACCATATTCAGTTACAAAAACTCATGATGAAGTTATAACCGTTTTGCAATTTACTCAGGCAAATGTATAAGAATCTAAATAGCCCATTCAGATTCCAACAGCAGTTTTATACAGTAGTTTTATTATTTCCTTACAGCCTGCAGGAGACATATTGAAAACTAACCTATGAATCCCGGTGTGTCACAATATAAACAAGCAATATCCGTCGAAAACTATTTGAGGTGTTATCGGTCTCTTTTGATTTAAGCCGCCGCGTTTGCTTCGTTCTCTGATAACCGCCGTTGATGTGTTTGCACCTAGTTGACCGAAGGTGAATCTTGCACACACTACGCTCTCGGTTATACCAGAGATAATGGTTCCTTCTGACGTGAATATGTCTCAAGCTAGCTGCCGGCTGGCATTTCAGAATTACTATAGGTGTGAAAAATGTCCGGTTTGAAATGGCTGGCACTCAGGCACTACGGAAAAGACGATAACGTGGTGGAAAGCGTTCGATAGAGAAAGCTTAGCTGACGTCTCTCCGTCTCCCACGATTCAGTGTATGCTTATTTGTCTCTTGAATTGAGGGTAAATAATGTCATTTTGTAATACACTTTGGCTGACAAATTTAGGCTATTTAGAGATTGATAAAAGTAAATTTAGAAAAACTCAAAATATCAAAGTAGAGGTGTATTCGGAAAACAACAGGAAATTTCATTTTTTTTAGTAAAAATTTTATTTATTTGCCTACATCGATGTTATCTCCATAAAAATAGTCGCCATTAGATATTGTACACTTTTGCCAGTGCTTCTTCAAATCCCTAAAACACTTCTGGATCTCGATCTTACGGATAGTTTTGAGCTCTTTCAGCGATGTACTTTTAATCCCAACTGTGCTTGTAAAACGATGGCCCTTCAAGGTTCTCTTTATTTTTGGGGACATATCTGGCGAATATGGAGGTTTTTTTGCCAAAAGTTAAAAAAAAAAGTAACGATGTGTGACCAGGTGCATATCGGGGTCTATTGCAGATCGCGATTCCGCTACAACATTCAGTAATGACGTCAGAATACTGCTGTAGCCAATCGCAACACGTATTATTTTCATGCAGTAATTCCGCTATAATACAGCTTGGACCATTATTTTCAAGCAGAAATTATGTTGTAATACAGCCTGGACCAGCTAGAAACTGTTAAATGTACTTCCGAAAATGTTTCTAGCTGTGTCTTGCGTTTGACCACTGCAGCATTATGACGCCAATTGCTGGCGGAATCACTATCTCAAATAATTCCGCGTATAACTCTGCAAAAGCCATGATTTTTTCCACAAATCCGGACGTTTTGTTCGAACTGCTTCACGCAAACGGCGTTGAACTTAAAGGTAGTATTCCTTATTGAACGTCTGACCTTGTGGCAAGAACTCTATTCAAATGAGAAATCGCCGACTGTTTCAAAACACGTGTTATCCTTTTAACATCTGACAAGAGACTAAACATCTAACCTAGCGTGGTGGGTGAGTCGTTAACGCTCTGGCCTCGCATTCGGGAGGACGCCGGTTCGAATCTCCGTCCGGGCATCCAGATTTGGGTTATTTCATGGTTTCACCATATCACTCCACGCGAATGCCGAGATACTTCCTTCAAAAGAACATGGCCAAAATCATTCCCGTTCCTTGTACCCAGTCCCATCCCGTCTCTAATGAATTCAACGTCAACGAGGCGTAAAAAAAAAAAAAAAAAAAAAAAAAAAAAAAAAAAAAAAAAACCACACACCATCCAATCTAGCCCAAAATGTATAGATAGTTTTAAGACATGTTTGGCACCACAACGAAAAAATTATGCAAATCGGACTAATATAACCCGCGAAATTTTTCAAAATTCCTGTTACTTTTTGAACACATGTCGTATATGGTAAGAAAATGGAACCAGAACAAGGAGAAAGCACGTATAATTTAAGCAAAGCCCTTTGGGATTGCGGAGAGGTGTCAGGTCTACAGATTGAGGAAGAAAACCAGATAAAAGAAAGTCAAGGAGGGTCATGAACTCGATGGTGTAGAAGATGAGTTATGGCATTCGACGGACGTGCATGCTCAGAGGAACGCGATGATACCACAGCCTGGATTGTTTTACTTCAGTAAACCTCCTGCCACCAACTACGTGTTGTCACAGTTGAAAATTGAGCATTAATTTCACTTTTGTACTTAAATAAAAAGTTATAAACAATATTTGTTGTCTCACTGGTTATTCGGCTAAAGAAAGACGTATTCACGTTAACAATTGCGGAAGTTGCTCAGAGTTGATACAGGAAGTGATGATTGCCGGTAATTTTCGCTCACATGCGTAGCACTGGTTCTGTCACTTTTTTCTTGTCTCAACGCCTCGTCTACGACGAGGTCATTAGAGGTGAAAGAAGACTGAGGACAAGGAATGGGAAGGAATTCGGCCATAGAATTTTGAAGAAACCACACCGGCATTTACCTGAAGTGATTTAGAAGGTAATAGAAAACCGAAATCTGGATGGTCGGACTGGTATTTGAACCCACGTCTTCCCGAATGCGAGGCCAGAGCGTTACCGCTCACCCACCACGTTCACTGCACCAATTTCAGTCGATCTCCTAATTCAGTCCTCTGCTACCATAGTTTTTTCCTCTGTGAGATATTTATCACGTCCCGAGACGAAGCAGAGTTGTATTATGAAAGGAAAAAAAGTTTTTCTGAGAACTGGTTCACTGGACAAACAAGTCTGACCTGGCAGTCTGCGTCGACGGAGTGATGGTATTGGGTGTTAACCTCATAGTTGTATGAGAAATGAATAGACTTATTTCAATCGTACGATCAAAATCATACCTTATGGAACGCAACTTCGATACCCATCCTGACAATTCTGATTTCAGTTTTCCGTGGTTTTCTAAATTCCCTCCAGACGAATGTCGGCATGGTTCCTTTAGAAGACAAGCGGAATTGCTTCGCTTTCCTTCCCCATAAATTTTCTTTCGATCTTACAGGCCTCCTCGTCGAAATTGCTTAAAGCTCTAAAAAAACGATGAAACAAATATTTTAAAAATTACACGCAGCACGAAGAGATGTTTGAATTGTCTCTAAGTGATAAGGCCACATTTGGATTTGAAATAAATTTGGAATTCTTCACATTATTTTAACTATTCCAATAATTACTTGCACATTATTTGTCACGGAAGTGTCATTACTTATACTTGTAACGTCCGACAGTAATACTAACGTATTCCACCTTATTTTTATTTAATTGAATTGTATTTGTGCACCGTATCCCATGGATTGGCGGTAAAGTTAGGGTCTGAAATCCAGGAGGATGCGGGTTCGAATCACTGTTCTGCCATCTTGATATCGATTTTCCATTGTTTCCCAAAATCACTCCAGGTGAATATGTCGGGATGGTTACTTCAAAAGAACAAGGCTTAATTCGTTCCCGTTCCTTGTCCTCAATTCTTTGTCGCCTGTAATAACCTCAACATCACATATATATTAGAAATGCTCTTAATTGAGAATACATTGCATCATAAGAAATGGAATAATAATAAAATATATTTATATGGTTGACAAAGTTCTGACCGAACGTGGTGGGTGAACGTTTAATGTTCTGGCCTCGCATTCGGGAGGACGCGGGTTCGAATCCCCGTCCGGGCATCCAGATTTAGGTTTTCCATGGTTTCCCCAAATCACTCCAGGTGAATGCCAGGATGCTTCCTTCAAAAAGGTAATATATACGGTGCACAAATATATATATATATATATTAGGGATATATATATATGGATCTTCCCGAGCAGTTATTGTTTGAGTTCTTCCATCGACAACTGAACAGCGCTATTCGAATTGTAGTTACAAGCCTTTAATCAGTCATTCATATCTAGTAAAACTTGCTTTGTGTCTGAGAAGTACGCTATGAACACTCCGTAATTGGAATTTCTGGTTAAACCACAGGACGTAAAGAAAAGCCACTCGCCGTTCTACCTAATTAGTACGCCTCCTTCGGGAGATTACAGCCAAGCTACAGTTTGTGGACTAAATGCTATAATCGAGATTCAGTCTGTAAATTTTAGGGAGTTCCGTACCCAAAGGAAAATGGGGCATTATTCTTGTCGCTCCACTGTCTGTCCAAAAAACCGATCATCGTTTTCAACATTTTTGTTAAATTAGATTCTGGGGATCCCCTACAAGCAATGTGAAACCAACAATTTTTATCTTTGCGTGTGTTATAAGTGTTTAGAACTCTTCATTGACAAGAAGACTATGATATTTTTTCGTTGGGAAATAAAGAATTAAGAATAAGTCAAATTGGTCTCTTTTGTTAGCAGTTATAACCAATACACCATTTCTTACGGACTTGAAATTTGTCTCCAGTGTCAAGCAATTTAAACAACAAATAGTAAAAATATTTACGTTTAATTTATTTGCCATTTGTGAGCAAACAATAACAATGTACTATTTTGCTATAATTTTATTAGAAGTGCTCTTAATTGAGAATACATTGTATCATAAGAAATGGAATAATAATAAAATAAATTCATATGGTTGACAAAGTTCTGACCGAACGTGGTGGGTGAACGTTTAATGTTCTGGCCTCGCATTCGGGAGGACGCGGGTTCGAATACCCGTCCGGGCATCCAGATTTGGGTTTTCCATAGTTTCCCCCAAATCACTCTAGGCGAATGCCGGGATGCTTCCTTCAAAAAGGCCATGGTCGAATTCCTTCCCGTTCCTTGTCCCCGGTCCTCTTTCGCCTTTAATGACCTTAGCAGTCGACGAGGCGTAAACTAATAAATAAAAAAAAAGACAAAGTTCTGATTTGCAGCCCAATCCACCTCTATCGTGGTTGGACCTACAGTTTGATGTGGAATCCGTGCCAAGAATCATCCTGACGTATTTCAGATATACAAGCAAAATACTTAAAAATTCAATAACTTTGAAACTGAGCGACTGGACTAGCGTTGCAAGCGGGGAAGTAGAAAGGTATTGGATGGACATCCTCTACCTGAGCTTGAGATGTGTCAAGCATTGATTTCAGCTCCAAATAGTTTTGAAAAAAGATAGTAACATGCAAGCGTTAATTACACGAATATAAATTTGCATTTCAGAACTATAGGAGGATTCTATAATCAACAAAAAGAAATGAGTCTTGCATTACCAAATATTATCTTTCCAGTTATCAGTTCTTTGTTCTCTCTTTTTAATTAAACCTAGCTTCGGCAGCAAAATTCTTTTCAGTTGCAACGTCAGCTTATAATAAACGAGAAAGGAGGATTTCGCAAACGTTTTCACTCCAGCTTCTGGAAAAAATTGCAATGGTTTACTTAAATGAATTTCTGTGGAGGAAGTCGACTTGTGGAGCACTTTTATTTGTGCCATGCGAGAAGTTTCACAGTCGGTCCCCGTCCTTCTGGCTTGATGTCTCTCTGAATGGGCCATAACACTCGGACGCCGCTTCTCAATAAGAACTTCCCCGGTATTGTACGACTTGGCCGAGCTGAACTGCATCGACCGCTCAGAAAAGAAGCACACCCAGCAAAACTGCACTAAAATACGAACGCAACACAAACCCTTAGTAAAATACTGTATTCTTATTAAACAATCAATCTCATTTTCCCACAAAGAATCGTTGTAGGATTTCGATTTGCGACGAATTGTACCTCAGTGCAGAGTCTTTTTTTGTGTTATCCTCTCAACTGTTTTAATGCGGTCCTCTATTTATTCCTCTACTGAGCTAACTCTCCATTGCAGCAAACCAATTACAGTCTACGTCGTTAATTATCTGTTTCAGTTGTTTTAATCTGAGGCGCCGTACACGGGATGGGGGAGTTACAAAGGGACCGGGCACGACCCCAGGGCACCGTCTCGACTGCGCAGCCATCAACGCGAATGCCGGGACGATCCTCAATATCCGCTTCATAAATCACGCATTTCAAAAACAATAAATAAAATTATTATTCACACAACATAGTTACACATTTTGCAGACAAATGGCAACTTTTCACTTCCTTCCTCCGTTAATGCCGTGAGGTGATTTTCCAGAATTTTAGACCAGCCCCCCTCTAAAATGACGTGAGATTTTGACGGAGACCCCCCCTAAGGTCGGGTTTTCGGCCAAATACCCCCCCCCCCTCCATAAAGTCGAGTTTCGCGTTATATGTAGACCCCTTTTTATTGTAACTCTACCATGCTGCAAAAATTTTAAAACCTCGCTTAAGATTTCCGTTGACCCCCCTCTACCTTGGTGAGATTTCGCCGGACCTCCTCCCCCTCCCTTATTTCACCTCACGTTATTAATGGACACCCGCTTAGTAAGTAGTAAGATCTGGCAGTAGGTATAAAATGCTTGGTGTCAGCAAGGACAAGCGGTCGTTAAACCAAAGTTCCAGGTCTAGCATGCCAAAGATGAGTAAACCTCATGAGCGGCAGCCGAACTCTAATATTTGGAAAACGTGGTGAAGAAGAGTAAGACTTGTTCTAATCTTTGCCTACTCCCAGGGCCGGCGTTACGGTGGGGAGGGGTGGGGGGGGGATAAGCGGGTCAAATGTACCCGGGCCCGCCCGGCTGATGGGGGGCCCTCCCGCTTGACAAGTAGTAGAGCTAAAATAAAACAAGGGTCACCCATTTGGTCTGAGAGAGGACCCTAACTGATGAATTCGCCAAGTGCCCCCAACTGGTTACCCCGGGCCCCAAAATCCTAGCCCTGCCTATTCCTAAAACTCTTTCCTTCATCTGTTGCATCAACTAGCAGATTAACCAATGTCACACGTTTAAAATGTGAACCTCTAGCCCGTGTCTGATTTATGACCAAGCCTAGTGGGTGAGTTGGGAAGACGTTGCGCATCCTGTGAAACCATCCAGATTAGAGTTTTCCATGGTTTCCCGAAATCACCCCAGGTAATGACGCGATGGTTTCTTCAGAATGACATGGCCGAGTTCATTCCCACACCTTGCCCTAAATCCCCTCCCAGTTCTAATGACCTCGGCAACGACAAGCCTTAAAGCCCTAGCTTTTTTGACCCCATACAGTACAAAGCAAATTTGTTCACGACCGACACGTGTAACCTTAAGATTATTTAATAAACTTTCTGTTAATGTCGGCCTCCTGGAGAATATTTTTTGCTAGACGATCTATTTCGTTTTGTTTAAAAGCGAATGTTTTTTCAGTTGGTTGTTACAGGATATATTTTCCAGTCTCAGGCGTGAAGTTGTTAACAGGTCAGCCTGCTGCAGATTCGTCTGTTTGCTTATCTGCATCCCGCGTTATCTGTTACATATTTCCTAGAAACAAAAAAAAAAGTCAACTGGCAGTAGATTATCTTCATAAACCTAGCAATGAGACTTTTTTTTGTGAATTATGAGGAGAGCTGCAGTGTTTAGCGTAGGCAAGCTACTCATCAAGGTCTGGAGGACGGTCATTCGCATGCGACGCAGCATTGTGTGCTTCTGGCTGTGCCAGATAAGACCTTAATCCTGTGTTCACACTCTCAACCGGAGTCTTAGTTGCTAATTATCACAGTATGATAAGATACGCACTCAAAAGTAAACGCAGCGCCACTGTGCAGGCTACAGGCATCTGCATAAGTCTCCTGATTTGATTACGCCTAATGCTTCACATAGAACTAAGCGTTCAGTGTTTATGAGAAAAATAGAACAGCTGATACTTCGAACCAGGTGAACTAAATAACTAAATTGGCACTCTGAAGATTAGTACGGTTGTTAAGTTTGTTGGAAGTGTAATAAGAGAGAACAATTATTTATGACGACCCTATTTGTTCGTACTTCCTTAGTTACTTTGTCGGTTGTTTCTGATGGAGTGATATGCAAATAAGCACAATTCTTTCTGCAGTTTTAAGCAACTGAAAGGATCGACTTTTATAATACTGGAGAAATTATCTTAAGTTTTCTGTATTTGGTTATGAAACATGAGTGGTCTGGTGACTCAGTGGTTAAGGCGTCTGTCTTCAGGGAACGTCCATAAACCACGTTGCTCCG
>JARYHS010013631.1:87531840-87691182 GCA_031002005.1 Vandiemenella viatica
ATACCAGACATTATTCGCATAATTGCTGCCAAAATTATCACCCGAGCTATCTTCGAAGCAATTATATCGACTGTCAACGGAAAAGAGTCAAACACTACTCTCCAATAATCTTGGTACGATCAAGTACCCTCATTCCACACTAGTTCTGAATTTCCCTACTTTTAATAGCCACGAATATTTTTTACACACTCCCACACATTGAATGTAACGATCTATATGATAGTACAATAAAAGTAATTTATTTCCAAAGATTTACAGATATTCTCGAATGAGAGCTCCCAAAACACTGCCAGAAATTCTCAAACTAAATTGCGAAATACTGGTGTTTGACTATATGTAAAGCAAAGTTTCGAGACTTAAGAAATCTGACAATAATTTTCTGGTGTCCATGAGATTCTAATGCAATTTGGTTTAAATAAAAACAGATTTTGTTTTTCGTTGGACTCTGAAATTCAGTATTCAAATTAAAACGTAAAAAGTTGATTAAATACCGCCTCTTTATTTTCACCGTCTGTCCACTGACTTGTTTATTGTATTCCTCTATTTTTTCTTATTTTGAGCTAATCTCTAATTTCAGCATACAATTAAAGCATTCGTCCTCACTTATCTCCTTCGTATATAGTTTCTACATTCTGAAGTTTCTTCCTTCATCTGTTGCCTACGGTAATAAGTTAACTAATCCCACATGTCTTAAAGTGTGACCCACCATATTTTCTTTCTGTGACTTTTACACACTTCTTTCCTTGGTCATTATTTTAAAAGCACGTTCATTAGTGCATTATCTTAAGATTATTCTATAGCACTACGTTTCTAAAGCAGCAGTTTTCCCTCTTCCGGTATTCGGTAAGTACAAGATTCACTTACCCAAATTTCTGTGTCCCATTAGTATAGTTACATAAACTTTTCCTAAGTTTAAGTCAGTAATTGAAACTAGTAAATTTTTGTTTTCAATAGGGATCTCTTTGCTAGCATTATTCTGCTTTAGACATCGTTCTTGTTTTACGTTTCAAAGTGTTTAACTCTATAATAAAACTCACATTCATATAACTTTACCAAGCTTTCATTCGCGCAAGGTTTAACTCAATGTGGACATCAGGAAAAGTTAATCCCTTCTGCTATTTTATAAAAACCAAATTTAATTTCTACTTGCGAGATTTGCGGTTGCATGTTTGTATATACGATAATAGATCCTGTTGACAGCAAACATTTCTTTAACTTTACCGTTAACATTCATGTCATTTATTGGTAAACTGATGTTAAATAGCGAACAAACTTGAACTCAATGAAGTGTCCAAAATTGTTTCATTCACGCCTTGTAAAAAAGACAAAAAAAAAGTGTGACCTGTCACACGCTGTCTTCTTTTTACTGAAATTTTGTTGACTTTAAAATCAGAATAAACAAGCGGAGCTTTACTACAGTAGGTGACCTTACCTTAATAAAATATAGTAATTACTTACAAATCACATAAAACAAACTGGAGAGGTTATAATATTGTCGCGTTGGAACCGGGCAGGTGTGAATTCGAAGGTTACTTGTCAATGAACACAGCACTTAAACTGAGAACAGGTTTATTGAGAACTCAAACATACACGCAGCACTGACTGCCTCTTGGGCAGAATGCTCTTCTATTTATACACAGATAGAACGTACTAGAGATTACAAGAGTAGTTAACAAATGAAATGTGTAGAAGTTACAAGTGACCTTAGGAAACATGTAGAATCTTCTGGAAATAATAAACAGAATTAAATAATTTTTGTCAGTGGGCGGGATTGAACCGGCGACCTTCGGTACCGCAATTCGTGACGCTACCCGCTGCGCCATGCTGGCAGACGGTACACTGGCGTTCATGCGGCATTGCTCCCTCTCCTGAGGAAAACAGCGTCCCGCTGTTAGATTTCTTTTGGGGCACGCTGAAGTGTCCTGGATCTTGATCTTGTCGTGGGTCCTCTGTATGGCAGTTCTGGAGGGCCCCTCCTGTTTGTACTATTATCTTCCTGTCCGACTTCCTCAGTATCCAAACCGTCCTCAGAGTCCTTGAACAAGAAGCTGGTTGTGCCTAGCTGCTCGTCAGGATTGTAGTAAGGCTTCATGCGGAGGACGTGAACAATGTCCCTTCGCTTTCGTCGTTTCGAAGACGGCTCATAATCCTCGACTTCGTATGTGACGTCTGACCGGCGGCGTATGACACGATACGGACCAAAGTACCGCTTCAGTAACTTTTCTGATAGCCCAACCTTCCGGACAGGGGTAAAAATCCATACGAGATCTCCTGGGTTGTACGCAACAGGTCGGTGCTTGCCGTCATACCGCTGACGGTCCCTCTCCTGGGTGGCCAGTGTTCGTATGCGAGCCAGCTGTCTTGCTTCTTCGACCCTGGTAATGAGCTGTTTTATATAGTCATCCTGAGTGTCGTCCGGCTGGAATGGGAACAGCGTATCCATTGTGGTCTCAGCTTCACGGCCATGGAGCAGAAAAAACGGAGTGAAGCCTGTCGTATCTTGCCTTGCTGTATTATAAGCAAATGTGACCACTGGCAGTATTGTATCCCAATCCTTCTGCTCAACATCCACATACATCGACAGCATATCGGCTAATGTCTTGTTGAAGCGTTCTGTGAGACCGTTTGTCTGAGGGTGGTATGCAGGTTGTCATCCTGTGGACAACGTCGCATCTTGACATGACCTCTGATACTAGTCTTGACTGGAATACCTTTCACGATCGGATATCATCACACGTGGTGCTCCATGCCTTCAAAATAATGTCTTCTACTAGAAATTTTTGCCAACCTCTGGAGCTTCTGCAGTCGGCACAGGTTTGGTGACAGCGTAGCGCGTGAGGTAGTCGGTGCAGACTATTATCCATCGGTTACCGGTTGTCGACTTCGGGAACCTCCCCAAAAGGTCGATCCAATTCGGTGGAATGGAACTGCTGCAGGTGGAATTGGTACTATGATGACCTGGAGGTAATTGCGGCACATGTTTCCGTCGCTGGCACTCTTTACAGTGACTCACATAATGCTTGACAGATCGGTAGAGACCCTTCCAGTAATACCTGCGTCTGATTCGGTCCAGGGTCTTCACAAATCCCAAGATGACCGGATATTGGAGCGTCGTGGAAATACTTTGAGATATAGCTGGCTGGAGATGAGCTGGAACGACCAGAAGCCACTTGGGGCCTAGTGGATCGTAGTTGTTCTTATACAATGTCCCATCTATCAATTGAAACCCTCCTTTGGCCGGTTCTCCTTTCTCCAAGGCGTCTATGGTTCTTAATAACTCTGAATCTTCCCTCTGTTCAGCTGCAACGTCACCTAATTCAGCGAGGGCTGAAATTCCATTCATGCTGTTGTGTTCTATTAAAGGATTCCTTGAAAGGCTGTCGGCATCCTTGTGTTTGCGTCCGTTTTTGAATACCACCGTGACGTCGTACTCTTGAAGTCTAAGTGCCCATCTTGCTAGTCGACCTGATGGATCCTTCAAGCTGGTTAGCCAACATAAAGAATGGTGGTCTGTTACGACGGTGAAAGGTTTGCCGAATAAATACGGACGAAACTTGTTGATAGCCCAGACAACTGCGAGGCATTCTTTCTCGGTTGTAGAGTAGTTTATCTCGGGCTTAGAGAATACTCTTGATGCATAGGCTATCACCTTCTCAGCACCTTCCTGAATTTGCACAAGCACTGCACCGATCCCATAACCGCTGGCGTCAGTGTGAAGTTCAGTTTCTGCATTCTCGTCGTATAAGGCTAGAACTGGTGCGGAAGTTAGAGCCTCCTTAAGTGCCTGGAAAGATCTTTCTTTAGTTTCATCCCAGTAAAACTTGGCGTCTCCCTGCAAAAGTTCTTGCAGTGGACGTGCCATGTTACAGAATCCTTTTATGAAACGCCGGAAGTATGAGCACAGCCCAAGAAAGCTTCTCACATCACGAATGTGCTGAGGAGTTGGAAATTCCATGACTGCCCTTACTTTATCTGGATCAGCGCGGACGCCATCTCCGTTGACCAGGTGCCCCAGGATTTTTATCTCTCTGGCGACGAAGAGGCACTTCTTCGGATTGAGGCGGAGTCCTGCAGTCTGAACACACTTCAGCACCGTTGACAGGCGACTCAGATGTTCTTCAAATGTTTTCGAGAAAACAACAATGTCATCTAAATAACAAAGACACGTCGTCCACTTAAGGTGTCGAAGTAAGTTGTCCATCATGCGTTCGAATGTGGCCGGAGCGTTGCATAATCCGAATGGCATTACTTTGAATTCATAGAGGCCATCAGGTGTAATAAAAGCCGTCTTTTCTCTGTCAGCTTCGTCAACCTCGATTTGCCAGTAGCCTGTCTGCATGTCCATGGTTGAGAAGTATGTAGCTCCTTTCAAGCAGTCTAAGGCGTCGTCGATGCGCGGCAGTGGGTAGACATCTTTCTTTGTGATTTTGTTCAGCCGCCGATAGTCGACACAGAATCGCCACGTACCATCCTTCTTCTTTACGAGGACCACCGGAGATGACCAAGGACTCTCCGAAGGTTGAATAATGTCATTATGCAACATCTTCTCCACTTCCTCTCGAATTATTCGCCTTTCGACTGGTGACAATCGGTACGAGCGCTGGCTAATGGGCGGATGATCCCCAGTATTGATACGATGCTTTATCGTGGGCCGTTTCGTCTGACCTTTTTTTTGCTGGGGTGTGAATACACCAGAGAATTGGCGTAGTATAGCTAACACCCGGTGGTGTTGTTCCTTGGTCAGGCCGGACCCTATTGGCAGTTCCATAGTTGTTTCCTCCAGCGTGTTGTCGGTACTAGTAACAGAGCATGGATCTTCGTTAATGACGTTGAGCTCGCCCTCCTGGACTGGTTCAGCTGTCCCTATGCACATTCCCTTGGGGATAATTTGTGACTGCTCGTGACAGTTGGTGATCCAAATGTCTCCTCGACCACCGATAATGCTTATGATAGCCGCTGGTATGTAGATTTCTTTCGTGAGCCTAATAAACTTTCTACTATCGACAAGCACTTCAAGGTTGCGGTCGTCCGTGTTTTTGACTGGGACTCTTCTCATTGCGAACGGCGGGATTGTCACGTTGTCAACGGCGAATAACTTCCCAGAAGATTCTGTGTTACGTGTACCCGTCGCAACGACTTCTTCAATTTGCAGCTCAGACGTTCCACAGTCAATGACAGCTTGGGATGCCTTAAGGAAGTCCCATCCAAGGATGACATTATGACTACATTCTGTTAAAATGACAAATTCAACTGGCTGGGTCCTGTTGTTGATGGTTATTCTCGCGACACAAGCTCCAGCTGGCTGGACGTACTTTCCATTTGCGACCTTTAGCACAGTTGCCCCCGTATCACGGAACATTGTCTTCTTTAGTGTGCGACGATAATTGTCCGACAATACGGAGAAAGAAGCTCCTGAATCAACCAGCGCCCGGACAGGTTGGCCGTCGATTATAACGTTGATGAGATTTCCCGACATCTTAGTGACTGTCATCCATGGAGGATTTTCATCTGCGGCGGCCTCACCTCCGTAGATGGTCGCCTTGCTTAGTTTTCCTGCGTGCGGCGGCTAGGGGAGCGGCTGGTAGCTCTGTCCGGCGACGATGAACGGCAGCGGCGCGTCGGGGATCGACCTCGTCTAGGGTACGGCGATGGGCTTCTTCCCGTAGGTCGACCGAACTCGTCAGCGGGTGGCTGCCTGGGGTAGAACTGTTCGGATGGCGGACGTCTTGCGGCAAAATAATCGTCAAATACTCGTCTTCTCTCTCTGCAGTAGCGTATGACATGTCCAGGGCGCCCACAGTGGAAACATACTGGCGCGTTGTCTTCTGTCCTCCAGACGTCCGTTCGTCTGCGGGACGTCATAGGTGCCGGAGGATTTGGTTGTGGCCGTGTCGGCCGGTTCCTAGGCTGCCGTTTGGCAGCTGCAGCATACGTCATATCAGGGCGAGGCCATTCTTCACGTCGAGTGCGATTGGCTCGGCAGACAGGAGCTATTGTCTGAAATACCTCTTTTTCCGCCGCGTCGGCTCCTTCATGACCCACTGGGCTTACATCCATGGCCATGATCTGATGCTCACTCGGTTCAAGAGTCCCAGCTGCCATGAACTGTTGTAATTCTTCTCTCACAATTTGTCGTATGAGAGACGCAAAGTCGTGCTGGTCTTCCACAACTGCCATAGGGACTACGTTGGGAAGTCTGTCATACTTCTTTCGCCCAACCCTCCTTTGTTGCATCTCCTCAATCCGCTGGCACCACTTGATGAACTCTTCCGTCGTAGCGACGTCTTTTATCAGAAGAGCTTGGTACATGTCTTCTGCAATACCTTTCATTAGGTGCGTGATTTTGTCGGCTTCAGTCATATTCGGGTTGACTACGTTGCATAGGGCCAAAACATCCTGTATGTAAGATTGCGTCGGCTCCCCATGTCGTTGGGCCCGGTTCTTCAGTTGTTCTTCCGCCGAGCGGATTTGTCGCTGGTGGTCCCCAAACGTTTTCTTAAGTTCCGTCTGGAACATTTCCCAGTTATTCAGTTTTTCTTCGTTGTTCTCGAACCACTGCTGGGCGGTTCCGTCCAGATAGAAATAAACATTTGCCAAGCACATGGTATGATCCCACCTGTTGTACTTGGCGACTCGGTCGAACCCTTTTAGCCATTTGTTAGGATCCTGTCCAGCGTCTCCAGAGAACACCGATGGGTGTCGAATGTGCAGCTGGCTTGCCGCCATGGGTTTCCTAATGACGCGGACTTTCGGAAGGACGTACTGAGTATATCCTTTGTAGTCCGGTTCCAGTCCGTGTAGGCGGCGACTTTTACGTTGCCTAATCGGAGCCACGACGATGCAGCTGTTGCACAGGGTACCCGGCGTCTCCACCAAACTATGTCGCGTTGGAACCGGGGCAGGTGTGAATTCGAAGGTTACTTGTCAATGAACACAGCACTTAAACTGAGAACAGGTTTATTGAGAACTCAAACATACACGCAGCACTGACTGCCTCTTGGGCAGAATGCTCTTCTATTTATACACAGATAGAACGTACTAGAGATTACAAGAGTAGTTAACAAGTGAAATGTGTAGAAGTTACAAGTGACCTTAGGAAACATGTAGAATCTTCTGGAAATAATAAACAGAATTAAATAATTTTTGTCAGTGGGCGGGATTGAACCGGCGACCTTCGGTACCGCAATTCGTGACGCTACCCGCTGCGCCATGCTGGCAGACGGTACACTGGCGTTCATGCGGCAATATGCAATAAAGCAGCGAATTATGTTCGGGGAAGGTATACCAAAAGATCTGCGTAACAAATCCATGTGTTTTCTTCAGTTAGTGTGGAACATCCCGGCGTACTGTGGAGCTGCACTTTGGTCGCTTCTTGAGCGCTATTTCCGGTCTATTTACGCTAACTGCAGCTCGTTTCCTACTTGACTAGGAGACAAATGCCGCCCGTCCTCAAGTGCGCAGTGCCGGCCGGGCTATTTAGCGTTCCTGCCAAACATGCATGACGCGTCACCGCGAAGGAACAGTTTGGAGAAGGAAACTGAAAATGCTAGACAGTTATTTTTGATCATGCTCCTTTCATTATGTGTCTGAGACCTTCGGAGATTTCAACATGATAAAGTCTCTACTAGATATCACATAGCTCAGCCCTATGTCGTACCATCTACTCCAGTATCGGCAAATGAAGTGTTCCTCCGAAGTTATGTTTCACTTCTGTGTCTATCCCACTGTGTATGTGATCAAAGGATGGCAGTCGGGATAAAGTGGGTTCTATCTACTCTCCGGCTTCCAGAGTTTTTCTGCTCTAGTGACCTCAACAAGCTGTAAATCCCTAGTGAAAACAAAACACTTTTGTCTTCTGTCTCGTTTCTAAACCATTTCCATGGTCCTTCTCTGGGCCTATGTATGCGGGGTTCGTACATTTTTCTATGTATTCTTGCGGCATCCAGTCTTCGTATTTATCTGCACCACGAGAGACCACCAACAATTAATTTGTTCTGAGAACTGTTATCTGAGGCCAAACCGTTCGCCTTGCCTTTCCTCATTCTCTCCTGTTCTGTCGTGTTAGTCGCGTTTCTAAAAACACATCTTGACTGTCTTGATTTTTCTCAGATCTTTCTTCCGCGACAATAGATCAAAACTGGAATCTAACAATTTCGACAGATTTTTTGTTTATATCTCAGCTGAATTTTTCTGTCGGACATAACGTTTAAAGTGAGTTAGTAACAATTTCCTTCAGCTTGCAACCTGTTAATAAATTCGTTATTACACTAACTCTATGCTGTTGTTATAATTCAGATACCTAAATTAATTAGAATCTTCTCTCGTTTTCCTTCCTATTTGATTGAACTTACAGATTATCTCCGTTATATGGATATCATCATCTCATCTTTCTTCCTGACTTACCTTGGCACTATATTCTTTTTATATGTTTGTCCAGCCGTTGATCTGTTCTGATACTTAGGTTTTAGTGTCTTTCAATGCAAGGATTCATTACCAAATGGCAGTAATTTGCAGTTGACATCGTGGTTAAAGACTTTTTTCGATAGAAGCTGAATATTTTTATATCTTACTGGCTGCTTGAATCTGGGCTCATAACGACTTTTGAAAACAATAGTTCAAACTTTTTTAAGCATATGTCAGATTCCGGAGGCTACAACTATGTAATTACTCTTTAGCTTCGTCTACGGTTGCTAAATTTGATCTGTAGAAAATGTAGGAAATAATAGTATCCGGAAAAATGTTACACAACGTCGAACCCCGCATCATAAAACAGAAGAAAAGCACAACATCGAAAACAGCGTAAAAGCAGTAAAATGCAATATACGCTCTCAAATTATGCTTTCGGCCATTTTATACTTGCATTTTTGCTTTAAATGTTTACAAATTAAAATTTTTGTAAATCAATTTACTGAAATTTATTTTACAAAATGTTCATATTTTTTAAATTAGTCTCCAATTTTGAAATAATGTTATAGGCGTTTTTTGCTTGCTGTTATAAAAGCTGTTTTTTGCGTTCTACGACTTTCAAGCCTAAAGCTCTTAAGGAATACCTATCAAGGGGCTCTACACAAAGAAAGCCTGGAAAGACCCCATTAAACCAAGTCAACACATCTGTTTAAACGACGGTTTACAGGAAATCAACACATGAAATGATATAGATTGAAACCTAATGTGTTCGTAAATGTTTTCATAAGAAAATTATACCGTAAATCTTAATATGTTGACCCTCTCTCTCTTTTTAGTGGCGTTCGGCTGTCTGAGTCAGACAGCAAGCTGCAGTGTTTTAATTTCAGAAGTGGTGAACAGCAAAATATTGTCGTATCACCACCATCAGTACCCTGATCGTATTCGAATTAGCAACCCTCAGCGTAAGAAGATAGCTCTCTAGCCCCTACTAATTATTACGTTCAAATCAAATCAGGAACAAGGATAGAGACCGGTCAGTCAGAAAATTTCTAATTCTTTGTAGACGGTGAACTGTCATTTTGTGACCATATTTAGTTACAAAAACTCATGATGAAGTTATAACCCATTAACAACTAACACTTCATGAACAACTAACACTGAGCGGGGCGGTGTAACGGTTAGCGTACTCGCCTCGCATTCGGGAGGACGGCGGTTCGAATCCTCGTCCGGGCATCCAGATTTGGGTTTTCCATGGTTTCACAAATCACTCCAGGCAAATGCCGGGATGCTTCCTTCAAAAGGCCATGGCCGAATTCCTTCCCATTCCTTGTCCCCATCCTTGCCCCCCATCCTTTCCCGTCTCTAAAGACCACGCTGTTGAGAGACGTAAAGCAGTTAAAAAAAAAAAAAAAACACTTAAATAAGTATGAAATCAGAGGGAAACTTTAAAGGTTTTGCAATTTACTCAGGCAAATGTATAAGAATGTAAATAACCCATTCGGATTCCAACAGCCGTTTTATACAGTAGTTTTATTTCCTTGCAGCCTCCAGGAGACATATTGAAATCTAACCCATGAGTCCCGGCGTGTCACAATATAAACAAGCTATATCCGCCGAAAACTATTTGAGGCCTTATCGGTCGCTTTTGATTTAAGCCGCCACGTTGGCTTCGTTGTCTGATAACCGCCGTTGATGTGTTTGCACCATGTTGACAGAAGGCGAATCTTGCACACACTACGCTCTCCGTTATACCAGAGATAATGGTTCCTTCTGACGTTAATATGTCTTCAAGCTAGGTGCTGGCTGATTTCAGAATTACTATAGGTGTGAAAAATGTCCCGTTTGAAACGGTTGGAACTCAGGACACTACTGAAAAGACGATATTACGTGGTGGAAAGCGTTCGATAGAGAAAGCTTAGCCGCCATCTCTCCGTCTCCCACGATTCAGTGTATGCTCATTTGTCTCTTGAATTGAGGCTAAATAATATTATTTTGTATGTAATACACTTTGGCTGACAAATTAAGACTGTTAAGAGATTGATAAAAGTAAATTTAGAAAATGTCAAAGTACGAGGTGTATTCATAAAACAACAGGATTTTTTTTTTCAAAGAATTTTATTTATTGGCCTACATCGATATTATCTCCTTCAAAATAGTCACCATTAGATATTATACACTTATGCCAGCGCTTCTTCCAATCCCCAAAACTCTTCAGGAACTCTAACTTTGCGATAGTTTTGAGCTTATTCAGCGATACACATTTAATGTGTGTAAAACGACCGCATTTCAAGGTTTTCTTTATTTTTGGGGCGACTACGGAGGTCTTTTTACCAAAAATTAAAAAAAATAACGATGTGTGACCAGGTGCATATCGGGGTCCATTGCAGATCGCGATTCCGCTACAACATTCAGTAATGACGTCACAATACTGCTGTAGCCAATCGCAACACGTATTATTTTCATGCAGTAATTCCGCTATAATACAGCCTGGACCATTATTTTCAAGCAGAAATTATGTTGTAATACAGCCTGGACCAGCTAGAAACTGTTAAATGTACTTCCGAAAATGTTTCTAGCTGTGTCTTGCGTTTGACCACTGCAGCATTATGACGCCAATTCCTGGCGGAATCACTATCTCAAATAATTCCGCGTATAACTCTGCAAAAGCCATGATTTTTGCCACAAATCCGGACGTTTTGTTCGAACTGCTTCACGCAAACGGCGTTGAACTTAAAGGTAGTATTCCTTATTGAACGTCTGACCTTGTGGCAAGAACTCTATTCAAATGAGAAATCGCCGACTGTTTCAAAACACGTGTTATCCTTTTAACATCTGACAAGAGACTAAACATCTAACCTAGCGTGGTGGGTGAGTGGTTAACGCTCTGGCCTCGCATTCGGGAGGACGCCGGTTCGAATCCCCGTCCGGGCATCCAGATTTGGGTTATTTCATGGTTTCACCATATCACTCCACGCGAATGCCGGGATACTTCCTTCAAAAGAACATGGTCAACTTCCTTCCCGTTCCTTGTACTCAGTCCCATCCCGTCTCTAATGAATTCGACGTCAACGAGGCGTAAAAAAAAAAAAAAAAAAAAAAAAATCCAATCTAGCTCAAAATGTATAGATACTTTTAAGAGATGTTTGGCAACACAACTAAAAAAATCTGCCAATCGTACTAGTATAACCCGCGAAATTTTTCAAAATTCCTGTTACTTTTTGAACACATCTCGTATATGGTAAGAAAATGGAACCAGAACAAGGAGAATGCAGGTATAATTTAAGCAAAGCCCTTTGGGATTGCGGAGAGGTGTCAGGTCTACAGATTGAGGAAGAAAACCAGATAAAAGAAAGTCAAGGAGGGCCATGAACTCGGTGGTGTAGAAGATGAGTTATGGCATTCGACGGACGTGCATGCTCAGAGGAACGCAATGATACCACAGCCTGGATTGTTTTACTTCAGTAAACCTACTGCCACCAACCATGTGTTGTCACAGTTGAAAATTGAGCATTAATTTCACTTTTGTACTTAAATAAAAAGTTATAAACAATGTTTGTTGTCTCACTGGTTATTCGGCTAAAGAAAGACGTATTCACGCTAACAATTGCGGTAGTTTCTCAGAGTTGATACAGGAAGTGATGATTGCCGGTAATTTTCGCTCACTTGCGTAGCACTGGTTCTGTCGCTTTTTTCTTGTCTCAACGCCTCGTCTACGACGAGGTCATTAGAGGTGAAAGAGGACTGAGGACAAGGAATGGGAAGGAATTCGGCCATAGAATTTTGAAGAAACCACACCGGCATTTACCTGAAGTGATTTAGAAGGTCATAGAAAACCGAAATCTGAAGGGTCGGACGGGTATTTGAACCCACGTCTTCCCGAATGCGAGGCCAGAGCGTTACCGCTCACCCACCACATTCACTGCACCAATTTCAGTCCATCTCCTAATTCAGTCCTCTGCTGCCATAGTTTTTTCCTCTGTGAGATATTTATCACGTCCCGAGACGAAGCAGAGTTGTATTATGAAAGGAAAAAAAGTTTTTCTGAGAACTGGTTCACTGGACAAACAAGTCTGACCTGGCAGTCTGCGTCGACGGAGTGATGGTATTGGGTGTTAACCTCATAGTTGTATTAGAAATGAATAGACTTATTTCAATCGTACGATCAAAATCATACCTTATGGAACGCAACTTCGATACCCATCCTGACAATTCTGATTTCAGTTTTCCGTGGTTTTCTAAATTCCCTCCAGACGAATGTCGGCATGGTTCCTTTAAAAGACAAGCGGAATTGCTTCGCTTTCCTTCCCCATAAATTTTCTTTCGATCTTACAGGCCTCCTCGTCGAAATTGCTTAAAGCTCTAAAAAACGATGAAACAAATATTTTAAAAATTACACGCAGCACGAAGAGATGTTTGAATTGTCTCTAAGTGATAAGGCCACATTTGGATTTGAAATAAATTTGGAATTCTTCACATTATTTTAACTATTCCTAATAATTACTTGCACATTATTTGTCACGGAAGTGTCATTACTTATACTTGTAACGTCCGACAGTAATACTAACGTATTCCGCCTTATTTTTATTTAAGAACCGAAATTGAACTGTATTTGTGCACCGTATCCCATGGATTGGCGGTAAAGTTAGGGTCTGAAATCCAGGAGGATGCGGGTTCGAATCACTGTTCTGCCATCTTGATATCGATTTTCCATTGTTTCCCAAAATCACTCCAGGTGAATATGTCGGGATGGTTACTTCAAAAGAACGAGGCTTAATTCGTTCCCGTTCCTTGTTCTCAATTCTTTGTCGCCTGTAATAACCTCAACATCACATATATATTAGAAGTGCTCTTAATTGAGAATACATTGTATCATAAGAAATGGAATAATAATAAAATATATTCATATGGTTGACAAAGTTCTGACCGAGCGTGGTGGGTGAACGTTTAATGTTCTGGCCTCGCATTCGGGAGGACGCGGGTTCGAATCCCCGTCCGGGCATCCAGATTTAGGTTTTCCATGGTTTCCCCAAATCACTCCAGGTGAATGCCAGGATGCTTCCTTCAAAAAGGCAATATATACGGTGCACAAATATATATATATATTAGGGATATATATATATGGATCTTCCCGAGCAGTTAGTTCTTCCATCGACAACTGAACAGCGCTATTCGAATTGTAGTTACAAGCCTTTAATCAGTCTTTCATATCTAGTAAAACTTGCTTTGTGTCTGAGAAGTACGCTATGTACGCTCCGTAATTGGAATTTCTCGTTAAACCACAGGACGTAAAGAAAAGCCACTCGCCGTTCTACCTAATTAGTACACCTCCTTTTGGAGATTACAGCCAAGCTACAGTTTGTGGACTAAATGCTATGATGAGATTCAGTCTGTAAATTTTAGGGAGTTCCGTACCCACAGGAAAATGGGGCATTATTCTTGTCGCTCCCAGGTCTGTCCGTGCTTCACGGGCGTCTAGCTCGTGAGTGGAATAAGTTTCACTCCTCAAATTCGTACTTCTTATTTGTTTTTCGTTGACAAAAAACCGATAATCGTTTTCAATATTTTTGTTAAATTAGTTTCTGGGGATGCCCTACAAGCAATTTGAAACCAACAATAATCTTTATCTTCGTGTGTTATAAATGTTTACAACACTTCATTTAGAAGAAGACTGTAATATTTTTTCGTTGGGAAATAAAGAATTAAGAATATGTCAAATTGGGTTCTTTCTTTACCAGTTATAACCTAAACGCCATTTCCTACGGACTTGAAATTTATCTCCAGTGTCAAGCAATTTAAACAACAAATAGAAAAATATTTACGTTTAATTTAGTTTGCCATTTGTGAGCAAACAATAACAATGTATTATTTTGCTATAATTTTATTAGAAATGCTCTTAATTGAGAATACATTGTATCATAAGAACTGGAATTATAATAAAATAAATTCATATGGTTGACAAAGTTCTCACTGAGCGTGGTGGGTGAACCGTTAATGTTCTGGCCTCGTATTCGGGAGGACGCTGGTTCGAATCCCCGTCCGGGCATCCAGATTTGGGTTTTCCATGGTTCCCCAGATCACTCCAGGCGAATGCCGGGATGCTTCCTTCAAAAAGGCCATGATCGAATTGCTTCCCGTTCCTTTTCTCCAGTCCCATCCCGCCTCTAATGACCTTAGCAGTCGACGAGGCGTAAACTAATAAATAAAAAAAAATAAAGACAAAGTTCTGATTTGCAGCACAATCTACCTCTATCGTGGTTGGACCTACAGTTTGACGTGGAATCCATGCCAAGAAACATCCTGACGTATTTCAGATATACAAGCAAAATACTTAAAAATTCAATAACTTTGAAACTGATTGGACTAGCGTTGCAAGCGGGAAAGTAGAAAGGTGTTGGATGGACATCCTCTACCTGAGCTTGAGATGTGTCAAGCATTGATTTCAGCTCCAAATAATTTTGAAAAAAGATAGAAACATGCAAGTGTTAATTAACACGAATACAAATTTGCATTTCAGAATTATAGGAGGATTCTATAATTAACAAAAAGAAATGAGTCTTGCATTACCAAATATTATCTTTCCAGTTATCAGTTCTTTGTTCTCTCTTTTTAATTAAACCTAGCTTCGGCAGCAAAATTCTTTTCAGTTGCAACGTCAGCTTATAATAAACGAGAAAGGAGGATTTTGCAAACGTTTTCACTCCAGCTTCTGGAAAAAATTGCAATGGTTTACTTAAATGAATTTCTGTGGAGGAAGTCGACTTGTGGAGCACTTTTATTTGTGCCATGCGAGAAGTTTCACAGTCGGTCCCCGTCCTTCTGGCTTGATGTCTCTCTGAATGGGCCATAACACTCGGACGCCGCTTCTCAATAAGAACTTCCCCGGTATTGTACGACTCGGCCGAGCTGAACTGCATCGACCGCTCAGAAAAGAAGCACACCCAGCAAAGCTGCACTAAAATACAAACGCAACACAAACCCTTAGTAAAATTTACTTATTAAATAATGAATCTCATTTTCCCACAAAGAATCGTTGTAGGATTTCCATTTGCGACGAATTGTACCTCTGTGCAGAGTCTTTTTTGTGTCATCCTCTCAACTGTTTTAATGCGGTCCTCTATTTATTCATATACTGAGCTAACTCTCCATGGCAGCAAACCAATTACAATCTACGTCGTTAATTATCTTTTTTTTATCTGCTTAACGTCTCTCTAACAGCGAGGTCTTTAGAGATGGGAAAGGATGAGGTGCAAGGAATGGGGAGGAATTCGGCCATGGCCTTTTGCAGGAAGCATCTCGGCATTTGCCTGGAGTGATTTGGGAAACCATGGAAAACCCAAATCTGGATGCCCGGACGGGGATTCGAACCACCGTCCTCCTGAATGCGAGGCCAGAATGCTAGCCGTTACACCACCACACTCGGTGTTAATTACCTGTTTCAGTTGTTTTAATCTGAGGCGCCGTACACGGGATGGGGGAGGTACAAAGGGACCGGGCACGACCCCAGGGCACCGTCTCGACTGCGCAGCCATCACCGCGAATGCCGGGACGACCCTCAATATCCGCTTCATAAATTACGCATTTCAGAAACAATAAATAAAAATTTCATTCACACAACATAGTTACACATTTTGCAGACAGATGGCAACTTTTTACTTCCTTCCTCTGTTAGGGGGCGTCCATTAATGACGTGAGCTGATTTTCCGGAATTTCTTGACCCCCGCCCCCCCCTCTAAAATGACGTAAGATTTTGATGGAGGTCAGTTTTTGGACCAAATAACCCCCCCCCCCAATAAAGTCGAGTTTCGCGTTATTTGTAGACCCCTTTTTTTGTAGCGCTACCATGCTGCAAAAATTTCAAAACTACACGTAAAATTTCCGTCGACCCCCCCTCCCCTAGGTGGTGTTTCGTGACATTTCGCCGAAACCCCCCCCCCCCCCCGTTTCACGTCATTAATGGACGCCCCCTTAGTACGCAGTACGAGCTGGCAGTAGGTATAAAATGCTTAGTGTCAGCAAGGACAAGCGGTCGTTAAACCAAAGTTGCAGGCTTAGCATGACAAAGATGAGTAAACCTCATCAGCGGCAGCCGAACTCTAATATTTGGAAAACGTGGTAAAGAAGAATAAGACTTGTTCTAATCTTTGCCTATTCCCAGGGCCGGCGTTACGGTGGGGAGGGGTGGGGGATTTTTTTTTTTTTTTTTTTTTTTTTTTTGCTGTCGTCAGTCTTTCGACTGGTTTGATGCAATCCTCCATCCTTTCCTATCCTGTGCTAACCCCTTCATTTCTGCATACCCCTTACAGCCCACGTCCTCAATTATCTGTTACATATATTCTAATCTCTGTCTTCCTCTGCAGTTCTTACCTTCTACTGTTCCTTCCACTAACAAATTAACCAATCCAGCATGTCTCAAAATATGACCTACCAGCCTGTCTGTTCTTTCTGTAAGCTTCTTGCATAAACTTCTTTTCTCACCCATCATTTCCAAAACTCGTTCATTTCTTACATTGTCTGTCCACTTAATTTTCAGCATTCTTCTGTAACACCACATTTCAAATGCTTCAATTTTCTTTATTTCTGGTATTCCTAAAGTACATGTTTCGCTACCATAAAGTGCTGTGCTCCACACAAAGAGTTTTAAAAAGTTCTTTCTATTTCTTAGATCAATATTTGAAACTAAAAGGTTTCTCTTTTTCATGAAGGTTCTTTTTGCTAGTTCTATTCTGCTTTTAACATCATTCCTGCTTCAGCCATCGGTTGTAATTTTACTTCCCAAGTAACACAATTCACTTACTTCTCCTATTGCATCCGATCCTATTTTTTATATTTAATCTACTAGTATTGGTATCATTTCTGCTACATTTCATCACTTTTGTCTTGCTTTGATTTATATTCAGTCCAAAATCTTCCTTCAGTATTTTATTCATGCCATTCAGTAACTTCTTAATATCCTCAGCCCTCTCTGCTAAGAAGACAATGTCATCAGCAAATCGTAGTATACTGATTTTTCTCCCTGATAACTTATGCCACATGGAAATTTTTCTTTGACTTTCTTCATTGCTTCTTCTACATACAAGTTGAATATTAACGGGGATAGACTACAACCTTGTCTCACACCCTTTCTAACTGATGCATGTATCTCGTGATTCTCTACTTTTATTATAGCCACTTGATTCTTATATAGTTTATAGAGTATTCTTCTATCTCTATACTTTAGGCCTGACTTCTTTAAATTTTTGAGCATCTTGTCCCACCTAACATTATCAAAAGCTTTTTCTAATTTAACAAATGCCATAAAAGTATCATTGTTTTTCTTGACCCGCCCTTCAAGTATTAATCTTAAAGACAGAATTGCTTCCGTTGTACCTCGATTTTTCCTAAACCCAAACTGATCTTCACCTACTATCTCTTCTACTACCCTTTCCATCCTTCTGTATATTATTCTGGTCAGTAATTTTGAATCATGTGATGTTAGACTAATGGTGCGATAATTCTCACATTTGTCCGCTTGTGCTTTCTTTGGAAGTGTGAAGATGATATTTTTATTAAAATCAGTTGGAATTTCTCCTGTTTCATAACTTTCTGATATCAGCTTGAATAATCTTTCGATTCCTTCCTCTCCTATGGATTTAAGAAGTTCTGGAGGGATCTCATCAATTCCAACTGCCTTATTTACTTTCAAGTCATTCAGAGCTTTATTTAATTCTGTCCTCAAAACAGGATCTCCGTTCGGAGGCCGTTGGCAAGCAGTGGGTAATTCCTTATACCGGGAATCTTTAAGTCGCCAGAGCCTTGTCCGTGCAAACAAGGTGCACCGCGTGAAGGAGAGGTTGACATTTGGTTGGAAAAGGCTAGTATAGCCTCTCCCAAACCCTTACACTCCGGGGGGGTGGAGTGATAAGTGGGTCAAACGTACCCGGGCCCGCCCTGCTGATGCCCCCTCCCTCCCGCTCGACAAGTAGTAGAGCTAAAATAAAAAGAAAGGGTCGCCCATTTGATCTGAGGGAGGGCCCTAACTGATGAATTCGCCAAGGGGCCCCCAACTGGTTACCCCGGGCCCTAAAATCCTAGCCCTGCCTATTCCTAAAACTCTTTCCTTCATCTGTTGCATAAGCTAGCAGATTAATCAATCTCGCACGTTTTAAAATGTGACCCTCTACCCTGTGTCTGATTTATTACCATACCCAGCGGGTGTGTGATTAACATTTGGGAGGGCGTTGCGCATCCTGCGAAACCATCCAGATGAGACTTTTAATGGTTTCCCGAAATCACCCCAGGTAATGACGGGATGGTGTCTTCAGAATGTCATGGCCGAGTTCATTCCCACACCTTGCCCTAAATCCTCTCCCGGTTCTAATAACTCGGCAACGACAAGCCTTTAAACCCTAGCTTTTTTGCCCCCCTCTCCCCCCCCCCTACAGTACAAAGCAAATTTGTTCAGGACCAAGACGTGTAACTTTAAGATTATTTTATAAACTTTATGTTAATTTTGGCCTCCTTCAGAATATTTTTGCTAGATGGTCTATTTCGTTTTGTTCAACAACGAATGTTTTTTCAGTTGGCTGTTACGAGATATATTTTCCAGTCTCAGGCGTGAAGTTGTTAACGGGTCAGCCAATAGATTCGTCTGTTTGCTTACCTGCATCCCGCGTTATCTGTTACATATTACCTAGAAACAAAAAAATAAGTCAGCTGACAGTAGATTCTTTTCATAAACTTTGCAATGAGACTTTTTTGTGAATTATGAAGAGAGCTGCAGTGTGTAGCGTAGGCAAGCTACTCATCAAGGTCTGGAGGACGGTCATTCGCATGCGACGCAGCATTGTGCGCTTCTGGCTGTGGCAGATAAGACCTTAATCCTATGTTCACACTCTCAACCGGAGTCTTAGTTGCTAATTATCACAGCCTGATAAGATACGCACTCAAAAGTAAACGCAGCGCCACTGTGTAGCGCTACAGGCATCTGCATAAATCTCCTGATTTGATTACGCATAATGCTTCACATAGAACTAAGCGTTCAGTGTTTATCAGACGACAGAAAAGAAGTGGGAAAAAATAATAGAACTAAATTGGCACTCTGACGATTAGTACGGTTGTTAAGTTTGTTGGAAGTGTAATAAGAGAGAACAATTATTTTTGACGACCCTATTTGTTTGTACTTCCTGAGTTACTTTGTCGGAGTGATATGCAAATAAACACACTTCTTTCTCCAGTTTAAAGCAACTGAAATGATCAACTTATATAATACTGGAGAAATTATTTTACGTTTTCTGTATTTGGTTATGAAACATGAGCGGTCTGGTGACTCAGTGGTTAAGGCGTCTGTCTTCAAGGAACGTCCATAAACCACGTTGCTCCGCCCACGTAGCCTGACGTGACTTTTACCTCTCACCTCCCCCCGCGTGGCACGTAGCTTTTTCCCCTGTTGATTTCAGAAGACATTTTGTACTGTTTTCTCTTGTCAGACTATCGTAAATTACAAACGGAAATAAATGACGGAAATAAATATTCAAATGCTTTTGTGTATTCTGTACCTTATTTTAACTGTGACAAATAATATGAATTAAAAGTTACGTGGCTTGACTCGGAAACCACCCCTCCCCCCCATTTTTTCCACGTAGCCCAGCGTAACTTTCCAGCCAATCCCTCCCACCCCTCGATCGAGCCACGTAGTTTATGAACGCTCCATTAGATCGAAAGGTCCCTCGTTCGAATCCCTGTCTTGGCTGTGATTCTCAAAGGCCCTTACCCCGATCTTCACCTCTGGCGTAACTTGTGCGATATGAAGCATGCCACAACGCTTTCATG
This sequence comes from Vandiemenella viatica, assembly GCA_031002005.1. Classification (NCBI taxonomy): domain Eukaryota; kingdom Metazoa; phylum Arthropoda; class Insecta; order Orthoptera; family Morabidae; genus Vandiemenella; species Vandiemenella viatica. Next base: position 87,552,055 of record JARYHS010013631.1, read on the forward strand.
ATCTGGATTACACGTTAACCTGTAGGTTCCCTATACCCGATAGAATTACCGAGTTAGGTCAATTGGCCACGACAAGGGGTGCTGTGCGCGGCGAATCGAAAACCCTGTCATCTGGCAGCCGGACAATCTTTCAGAACCTCCTATCCCTTAATGCCATACGATGATTTAATTCTTTTTATATGAAACAAACTAAAATTCTTCTTTGTTGCAATATTCTGAGAGCCTAGCTGGTGAGCGATAATTTTCAGGTTTGGGATTCGGGAGTACATGGCATCCACATTTCGATCTTTCATGGTTGTCCGAAATTATTTCAGTTGAAAACTACGATTGTGGCCTCAAAACGGCCATGGCTGATAACCTTCCCATTCGTTTCCATAATATTCCTCCTGCTCGACAGGTATGTAGATTCTCCCGTCCCAAATTATTTCGAAAATTTTGAGTGCAATATACAAGCTTGCGTATACATTAATTTTGCTATTGGTAGTGATAAAAATTTAATGCACACGTGGGGTAAAGCATGCTACATATAAAATTTCTTATAAATTTTATCAGCTGTCGAGTGTAATGAAACTTAAAATTATTATCCACGTCTGTTATTCATAAATTTCAGTTTGGTACGTCATTTTGGCAGTTTTACGCAGTTTATTACAGAAAAATGTCTGCCAAAGTACATAAATAAAAGTTACGAAAATAGGATTGATTCTAAATTTAAACACAACCCACGGATGTTGAATAATACTAATTATTATTAAACAGTTAATATAGACGAAACGAAACCGCCACAGGTGTCTGGCGTAAGCATACAGAATTATACTTTAAAAAGCTGTACCAGGTAGCGTTCTTATCTATTGTAATCGATTGTATTAAATTGTTTTTCTTCTGTAGATTTAGGGTTCTTTCTCCTGCTTTCCCGGTTTCAAACTAAAGTGACATTTCCACGCCTAAAGAATTTTGTTTCTGAGGAAAGCTGTTACTCAGTCCTTTAGTCATACTTTTACTAGTAAACAGCAAACATGTCTTACTACTTCCACTTTGATTTTTAATCTGTTTCTGTCCTCCTATTCACTTTCCTATTTATATAGCTCAAATTGGTCTCCGAATATTATGTTAATGAGATTCAGTGATTTCTGTGAATCTCAATTCTCATTCCCAAGAATGTTGTTACCATCGGCAACTCTTACTGAGTCTTTGCTATGTGAATCGTCATCATGTCAATCCTGATCATATCGCTCAAAGTTTTACGCAGTTAATTGTGTTGCTGGAATGGAAAGACTAAGCGCTTTTTATTTTTGCTGTCTCAACTCATGTTGTGGAAGTAATGTTAAAATTTCGATAAGAAACCAAAAAGAAAGAAAATTTTAGTTGTTTGAGATGTGGGCTACACGAAAACCTATTAAATGCGAAATAAACTTTAAAAAAAAAAACAGGGTAAAAAACGGAAAGAAGAGACAGAAGAGTGGATCACACTTTGAGAATTGGTTCTTTTATTAATCGATGGTAAGGATTGAAATATCAGTGACCTGAAGAATAGATGACGTGTCCACAGGATGAGTGCGATATTCAGTGCATATTTGAGTGGTTATTGTATTCAAATATATTCACTGCCGAACTTAAGAAGTTAACACCTCTATGACTTTCCCGTTCGTTCTTACTGGGAATCTCGTACTGTTTTCTTTATTGTTAACATAGATGACGTTGAAAATTAATATAGGAATTTAACTAGAGGGAGCAATACGTAAGTTGGTCATTACAACGACTGAATCCATACTATCAGGACCAATATCTAATTCCAGAGAAATAGAAGGTTTTACTTATATAGTTTGATATGACCCCACTTCTTTCTCCAAGCTCATTCAAATTGCTATAAAATTACTATTTTAGGATTAAAGCGGGCGGATCATGGAACTGAACAAACCATCATAATCATCCACCATGCCGAAAAGGACATTTTCAAACGATATGTTTCCGTTTGTGTCTGTCTTGATAAGTTTATACTTTTTATATATCTTCCTATCCCTCTTCTACCCAGATACTGCCTTGGTACTCCAGTCTCTACACCGGTTTCACAAGATCAGAATACTTTAAAATTGCTTTTCATAATCTTACTTCAGTATTCAGTCCCTCTTTTATGTTTTCTTATCTATCAGTTGTAATAATAGAGTTATAATTATTATTGAAATAAAGTTTGTTATTTTAGTGATAAATATTTCATTTGATGCGAGTCTAGTAATAATACAAACAAAGATGACTATTAAAGCGCCTAAAAGTATCCAGAATGGAATGTACGATATTAAAAACTTTGGTATTACGATACCTCATAATATACATTGTCTTGTTGCTTGAATTATACTGATTACTTCTTCTCGTTTATTTGTGCAGATAATGGCAGTAAGCTTCAATATACTCCACAGGTCTGCGAAGTACGCGTCATGATCGGCGATAGATATACTTGTGCATTATCTGCTTGGCTCTTACGAGAAACTACTCATCATCAAATTAGTTTTGCACAATCGATGAAATTAACTCGATCCTTTCATTACCCTGATTTGCTCTTCTACAGCTGCACTTCCATCCACTGTACAAATCACCATCACCTTCACCGCCACCTTAAGACAGAGGTAATGGAAGGGAACTCGAAGCTATATCTCCGCCACCGATCCTGATAGTTAAGCGGCTAACGTTGGGTAGCGGCATTCAAAGGAAGCTGATTCGACTGACGATCCGGACATGCAGATGTCATTTTGCCACGGTTTCCCGAAATTTTTCAAAGTTTTGCGATGGTTTTTTTAATAGGCCACGGCAGAATGCCTTACTGTTCCTAGCCAGTAATCTTAATGACATCAACGACCGTAAAGCCACACTACCTGTTGGCAGTAGAGCATAGCTGTGTGCATTCTGTATCCGGCGGGCACGCGTTTCTCACGGCCGTCGCCGCCCCGTCAGCAGACACGCGAAACCTCCGCGCCTCACGTGGCTCAGCCTGCCCGCCTCCATTCACGCCGCTTGGGCATAGTTATTACCAGAATATCCTCCACTCCAATATGCAATGTCAAATGACAGGTCGGGTACACATTATTGTATACTAGACGTCGGTCAATTTTAACGTGACTTTGAGGGAACAACACAACTGACACGTGACATTGCTAGCGAAGAAGTAAAGTTATATAGTTTCTGACGATCGCACTAATTATAAATATATTATGAATTCCCTCCAACTGAATGTCGTGACGGTTTCATCAAAATATTGTGGCTGAATTGCTTTCCGTTGTTTGGGTGTAGTCCTTTCCCACATCTAACTACATATTGACGAGGCATATATACCTAACGATATACGTATGAATTTACAATTCCTGGTTCTAACTACCCAGTGGGATTGTTGGACAAATTTTTTAATTACAAGTCATGTCGATTATTAATTGCAAATGGATCCTATCGGATTACAGAATACCTTGATTATCATCCTGGCATATAACTAAGATTTTTCCAATGTTTCCACTGCATAGTTAGAATCAGGGATTGTCAATTTCTGGAGCAATGGGAGGTGCTTAACTGTTGCCATCTGTCTGCGATTCATTCATATCTGTATTTTTTTGTGCAATGTGTAGTTTATGAGGCATTAGCCTAAGTGACTGCGGAAAACCGCCTAAAAACCGCAATGTGGACGTCCGGTACGCGGATTCAAGGACTCGAACTCGGTCCTGTTGCATCAGCTATCCGCTAAGGTGGCGACTAACTCGCACAGCTCACAAAAAAAAAATGCCGAAGTTTACTAACTCTTTGGTGTGCTTGAACGATTATACATCTACATCCATACTCTGCAATTTACAAACATTGTGGGTGGCAGAGGGTGCTAAGCACCAATCTTGATTCGGCGCATTCCAATCCCGAATAGCGCGAGGAAAGAAAGAATACATAAAATCACCAGTACGGCATCTTATTTCTCGAATCTTATCCCTCCGGTCATTGCGACTCAAATAGGTTGGTGGAGGAAGTATCTCACTGCACTCGTAGGCCATGGAATTTAGAATCTTCTCCAATAAATTCAGACGCAATGACGTCGTCTGTCTTCCAGACGATCCCAGCCCAATCTACGTATCAATTCTGTGACGCTTTCATAAGGGCTGTAACAACCAGTCACGAATCGAGCGGCTCTCCTCTGTACCCTCTCCACTGAGTCAATCATGCCCTTGCGATACGGATCCCAAACTCCACAACAGTAATCCAGATGCGGACGCACTAGTGTTTTATACGCTATTACCTTTATATGAGCATTACAATTTCTCAGAATACGACCTATGAATCGCAATTTAGAATTACTTTGCCTACGACGGAAGTTATGTGCAAGTCCCATTTCAGTAGTCCCATCTCAGTAGTTATTTGTGTTCGGCGACATACAACGTGGAAACTCTATACGGAAGAGGATCACGGAAGGTAAATTAAAGGAAGAGGATTAATAAGAAGAGCAAGAAAGTTTCAAAACCTAAGAAAAAGGTAGTAGTTACAAATAAATTGAGGAAGATGAAAGGATCAAAAGAAAATTGAAAACTTCGAATTGATTCCTAAAGAAGAAAAATCTAGTATATAAGTTGTTTTTGCAGTCTAATTTGCTTCAGAGTTGTTATAATTTTAATCTCATTCGTTTGAGCAAATTATGTTTTATGTTCGGCTTACCTCTTTACAGTCAGCCACACAGGCACGAATTTGATTTCTTTCTTGTTCTATGTTGCTGATATTTTAAACCTGAAAATGTTAGTTACTCAGGAAGCTTTGTCCTAGAAAAGCGACTTAATTGAGCTAATCCTTTTTAAAGATAGCTTATAAAGTGTGGAGCATGATGACCATGTTCATCCCCATAAAACATTAAAAAAAGAATTTTTCAAAAGAAATACGTAAACTGCATGAATTGAACTGCCAGTGCTTTGGAAAAGAAGGGAACTATATTGAGTAATAACAATGCGTGTATCACTATTTTTAACAAATATTAAATTATTATTTAAACTTGAGTACACTTTGAAACACTCAGAACTAATAAAATTTAGTGAAATTTCCATAGGTTTGCAGTTAGTTTTTACCTAGAATTTGTGATTATCATCGCAGGTTCCGATTATTTAAGCAAGCACTTGTCTTCTTTACCAGCTGGTTTGTTAAAGAGGATAATATATGTCTCTGAGCTTATGGCAGCAACGTATGTATCGTTGACCGTCCGTAAATCCTGTAAATAATTTTCAGTGTACTTCTGTTGTAAAACGCTCATTTTGAGGCAAAACTGGGGACCATCAGAGTCCCTGCAACCACTTGAATGATTCCCAAAACGCGCCAATCACACTTATTCATACGGAGTTAGCTTAGTAGCGTACCAGGATTTCAGCTCATCTGGCGAAATCAAGTATGGTGACATTTTCTAACATTCTCGGACAAATTACTGTGTGGAAAAATAAATTATGATTTTGCTTACAGTTTGATGTGCATTATTTATAAGCAAGTCTCCTTAATTTTAATTACCTGAAATGTGTATGCATATATATAAAAAAAAAACATATTCAGATTTTGTAGAGTTCAAATTGTTTTCCGTTCTTACAAACACATAGCCAGGATGATTGAATTAATGTCATCAATTTCAATATCGTGATCTAAAAACCAACAACACTAACCTCTAAGTGCAGGGTTGGTATTTGTTCGAGTATTTCTGTCAATAGAACCAATAAAGGGACAAATCTTAGCATCATTACAATAACTGTTCCAGGTTACCCACAGAATTCCTCTCTTTCCATCTGAAATAACGTATTTGATTGACTAACACAAGAAACAACGAAGATGTGTTTTAGATAGATCTTTCTTGAGTGTTCAGTTCTGATACGAATATAGGTAGACAATCTACTTAAAAAAGCAACGATTTGTTAGGTTCATCAAAAGAATGCAGAGCGTGTTTAATTATTCCTTTTGTCATGTTTTACTGCCATACAGTGTCTGCTATTCAAATCGATAGCCAGTTTTGGAGTAGTACTGTATGAGCGTTGTTGCCTTACAGGTGAAGCCTCGACAGAGCTCGTTGTAGTTTGGCGGGCTTGAAGGGTCTTAAATAAGTGAGTAACAGAGAGAATAGACCTTGCGGAGTGGTGCTGGAACGCCAGGGGCGAGAGCTGGTGGAATTGATCGGCCCCACTGCAACTGTTCTAAAACTGGTCCCTCCCAGTATGTTTAATTGAAAACCACAGTGTCTGGTGGCAGCGAACAGCGACAGCTGTACAGAACTCGAAAAGCAGCCATGTCGGTTTACATTCTGCTTGCGACTGCCCGTGCTTTTTCGTTGGCTGAAAACATAAATAGGAAAAACAGAAATTTAATTATCCTGTTATTCACTATTAATGTCACATAAATTTTACTCTCTCATTTCACCTAAAAAAGCGATGCTATGTAGTTTACAACATGGAAGGTAACACAGATTTAAAATCCATATCCAACCTGAATTTATATCATTATTTCTTTTCGTGCCCTTATCTCTTAACCGCTTATTAAATGTTATGTGGTAAAGAAGTAGTACTGCTGCTTGCGTTGTCCTGGTAATTATAATGATGATTTTTCAATAACTGATCCAGCCATTCAGATTTCGATTCTCGGTAGTTGCAGTAAATCTTTTAGTTGTTTCGGAAGAAAATAAAGAGACATATGATAATTCACAGTGAACTTGAATCTACTAAATTATAAGAAATATAACGTTTCAACAAATATCTGGCAAGTGCAATTGCATTGGCCTCAGCCTTGAGTAATTAATCCTCACTGCTTGACACTGCTCGGACATGAAAGCGGATGCTTGATGGAGTGGTTTCTTTTGCAGTCACTGAATGGATTCTTCTGGAAATCCCTGCTTCACAAGGTTAATATTGGTTCTTCCGATACCAATTCTAAATCTGACCAACGATTTCCAGGTAGCTCATTCTAATGATATCACATGTCAAAATTTACTTTCGACTAATCCATGCTACTCATAGCTTTTTTAGTGCTTTTCGTGATAACATTTTCAGGGACATTGTTGGAGTATGACAGTTTCACCAAATCACTCCACGTGACGGTAATTCCCAAAAGGAAGGAAATCTGGCGTAAATTTTTGAAAAAAAAAATCATCCGGCATTCACCTGGAGGGATTTGGCGAAATAATTGAAAACCGAAATCTGCATGGCCAGCCGGAGATTCGACCCACGTCCTCGCGAACGCTAGGCCCAAGCGTTGCCACTCCTCCTCTACGCTTGGTTCTTTTCCTACCTGTTCCATGTCTTTAATACTCTCTTGTTTCTGTTGGCCTTGAATATTGATAAAGCCCCATTTCATAATCCCCACCGAAACAGAGATTTGAACCGGAGATCTTTCGATCTCCATTTAGACACCTTTACCACTGTGCCACCAAGCTGCTGCGTATGGAGGGAACACGACACTGTTAATGGTAATTTGTCCTTCAGATTGAGAGTGGAAATTGGTATGATTAAGATGAGTAGTACTGAATACTCTGTTTCCACCATCTCCTTTCATTTTTATGCAACAATTCTTAGAAAGATACCAAGGTAAGGATTTGGCCTGCTATGCCTCGTACGGGTGGATTCAGCCATTGTTCTGATTTCTGGCCGTCCATGGGGGATGGCACAACGTTCTACAGGACATAAAGTCGCATCAAAAGGAAAGAGAAATATTAAACTAAGTCGTTGATACTTTGTTACTTTTGACAATAAATACTTGTTTGCTATAGAAGTCATCCAAACACCTCGATGTTCTTAACTAAATCGCCGCATTACAGAATTGAAAGCGAAGGGAATATCAGCCGAAAAATGTGACATCAGAGGTTGAGCGACACACAAAAAGACAGTAAACACGAGTATCCTCCACGCCTGAAGGCTAAAAAATTATAACTTGTTTGTCTGCTGTATATCTGCCTGGCTGGTTTCTGATGGACGTTTATTTTCGTCGGTGGTTGCAGAGTGTGGATGACTGGGCGCGAGGCGTCGATATTTCGTAGACGGAGTAATCGAGTTAAGTCTTTGCCAGCGGCGCCGTTGTTATGATGACGGCCTCGGTGTCTGTATTTTGACGCCCGCACAACAGCCGCGTAAACACAATTAGGCGGCTGAAAATGCCGGAACACAATTAACCTGCCTGTCCCTGGCTGTTTTCACGCGGCGTCTCAAGCGCGCCTCAAAACGGTCCCGCTTAATGCCCTTGCCAACTTGTTTTCCGGCCGTGTAAGTGGATTGGAGGAGAAATACCTGCGATACGGCCCCAGCAGCGTAGTGGCTAGCGCGCCGCCGCTCTCGGTTCGAGCCCGGCCAAAGATACATGTGCTTTTATTGAATTCTGGTTTTGTATCTGTAAAGTCTCTATGCTTACTACTAGCAACAAAATTCATACCACAGATATTCATTCAATGTAAAAACAACTTTAAGTCATTTAGATGCTTAAAAGGTTAATCTTAGTAAAAAAAAAAAGAGAGAGATGTAAATTATGTTCATAGTAGATTTTGTGGTTTATGTCCCTCATTTGTTGTTGGTAAAGTAAACTCGTATATAACTGGATGTAGTGGGCCATTTCCTCAGTTGTGATATAATCATTTGTAAGACTATTTAATGTCACGCCAATGCAATTGAATTTTTTTAGTTCTTATTTCTTTTTCCCAAACCGTTTCTCTCCATACTAGGAAGTGTCTTCAGCGGTTCTACCTGTTGAGTGTGTGTACATGTAATTATTTTGTTTTATGCTATAACTAGCTGGTGCTCGTGTTTGTCAAGAATTTTGAATGTTTTTGCACTGAATCTTAAATATTTCCAAGAAAAATGTAGCCTATATTACTCCCTGCCAAATCAACTACCCGTCAGCGAAAGTCCCATCAAATACGGTCCATACACTAAAAATGTTGCAAATAAATCATTTATATTTGTTAATAGCCGAAAATTATGGAAACATTGTGTGTTCTAGAAGATTATTCAAAAATATCCTAGAACATCTGAGTACATTCAATTTTTTTTTTTTTTTTTTTTAATCTGCTTAACGTCTCTCTTACAGCGAGGTCTTTAGAGACGGGAAAGGATGGGGGGCAAGGAATGGGAAGGAATTCGGCCATGGCCTTTTGAAGTAAGCATCCCGGAATTTGCCTGGAGTGATTTGGGAAACCATGGAAAACCCAAATCTGGATGCCCGGACGGGGATTCGAACCGCCGTCCTCCCGAATGCGAGGCCAGAACGCTAGCCGTCACACCACCACGCTCGGTAGTACATTCAAGAACATTCTAGATGATTCCAAAGATTTTTCAGAACACTTTTGTCGAAATATGAAAATGTCCTAGGTCGACCAGTTCCAACCACCATATCTCCAACACCCCCACAGCTACCGACATTCAAGCACTATAGTGCACTACAAGAGGCTCCAGGCTACTCCACACACAAACACTGGTAATTTGCGATAGGTAATTGTGGCTGCAAAGTGAAATATAGGGACACAATTGATTCATACACCAAAATTATGGTATAAATATAAACATACTTACTTCTTCATCGTTTCACATTTGCATGTATTTATACACTATGTACGGCGGATTTATAGTTGAATGTTTTGCTCTACAGGTAATTTTTCTGTATCTGTTTTACTTTCAACGTACTGGAATTGAGATGTATAGTGTTCCGACTTCTATCAATTGGTATTTTGTTTACTTTAGAATGTGTAGTATTACATTACATATTAAATAAAACATAAGACAAGTGCAAAACAAAACACTGTCACTCAGTGTTACACATTCTAAATCAAACAAAATACAGGTTGATAGAAGTCGAAACACTATTACAGTTCCAGTGCGGTGAAAGTAAAACAGATACAGAAAAATGATCTATAGAGCAAAAAATGCACCTATAAAACCGCCGGAATCATTGTATAAATACACGTAAATGTGAAACAATGAAACTAAGTAAATTTTTGCCATAATTTTGCTGTGTAAAGTGTAGCAAAAAAACAAAATAATTACATGTACACACACTCAACAGGTAGAACCGCTGAAGACGCTTCAGAGTATGAAGTGAAACGCGTTAGGAAAAATAAATAAGAATAAACAAATTCAATTCCATTGGCGTGACATTGATTAGTTATAAAAATTGATAAATGTATATATTTGAAGCGTCATTAGTGGTTTCTCTGTTGTGATTATTTGTTTTCTGGTACACTGTGTTAATTCACGTTATAGTTTTTTCTCTGTTTACAAATACGCTGTATCCTCAATGTCAGCAATCTCAGGTTTGCTATAATAATGGAGATTATTTTCATTTGCGCCAGCTTCGTGGCAGCATCGCTTCATGGGCCGCTGGGTAAACAGGAATATTTATCTTGTAAACAAGTGCACACGCTCAGTCATCACCCTGCTGCTCAGAATTATTCCATCGTCATTGTTTTCTGTTCCGGGAACTAGAGTTCGTTGACTCCTGTACAGTAGCAACCAAAATACTTCTTTTAGTCCAGTAACGGGGTAGTTCTCACTTGCATCACATCACGTAGAAGATTTTTTTTTCTTATCTTGTATATATTGGTGAGAGTATGCAGAAACCAAGTTTTCGACCTCCAACACCCTCGGCACAATTTTCTGTGGCCAAAAAACATCAAAATTTGGGTACTTTTTTCAGTTTTTCGTCTATAACTCCTTCCTGATAAGTCCTATCAAGAAATATTCTATTTTCAATTTGAAAGAGGACAAAATTTCCTACAACTTTCGTATTACAAACTTTTTTCTAAACTCAAAATTAAGCGAGCTACAGTTCTTCGAAAATCAGCCAAATTTCACACTTTTCCTAAAAGTTGGGTTTTTACCTACTTTGCAGCTCAAAATGACCTGAAACCCCTGTATATATAACCGATATATATGTATTTCTGTATGACATAGTATATATATGTACTATACTTTGATTACTGATGGTCCATTCAATAATCATATAGCATTGTTGGCCGGGAGATCCCGAAGGATTGTTCGGCCGCCAGGTTACAGTGTTATGGATAGGCCGCGCAGTGCGCTTCTTGTGGCTATCTAACCTGACCAAGTACTAGTACCGCATATAGGGAACCTACAGCTTAAGGTGGAATCCGAACCACAGAATCGTTCTGGCTTACTTCATATTACACAGCAAGCTGTGGCAGAGGTAAGGGTCGGGTTAATGGCCTTTGAAAATCATTGCTGAGACCGGGATTTCGATCTCCAGTCAGACGCCTTGAGCTACCAGATCGCTCTATTACTGAAGATAATAGAGCGAACAACAATGCATAATGTTATGACGCAAAGTTATAAAGTCATAATAATTTCGAAATAAGTTAAAAAAATGGTCATAAATAAATTTCTTTTCCGTTTGGATTGTCCCGGCTTATCAATGAATTGTGTCTCTTTCATCCATTGCATCAGGAACAGCTTCCTCGAGGTCGAAGAAATCTTCCTCTCCTTCATCTACTACATTCCAGGAACGCTTTCACGAGGCAGGCGAGAGCAATTTTTGCAAGCAGCTGAACAATGCAGTCCTGAATTAGCGACAGCTGCATGGAGGAGTACAAGGTTTCTGGAAGGAATATGATACAACCTTCGAAGTAAACTCAAGTGCATCGTCTTTTATTATTGTTTTTTTTATGACTTTACGCCTCGTCGACGTCGAGTTCATTAGTGGCACGATGGGACTGGGTACAAGGAACGTGAAGGATTTCGGCCATGGCCTTTTGAAGGAAGCATCCCGGCATTCGGCTGGAGTGATTTGAGGAAACCATGGAAAACCCAAATCTGGATGCTTGGACGGGAATTCGAACCGACGTCCTCCTGAATGCATTTATTATTGTAACTGTAATAAGACTGGACGAGCCTTTCCTTCATCCTCACGGCAATGGGTACGTTTCTCGACCCAACCAACCTTTACTTGGTGGTACGTGCATATTGAGTGAAACGTTGCCGCATCTGATTTTGGTGGCAACCGTGCTAGTCTGAATGCATTTTTTGGGCAGATTTCTTAATCATTTCATATCTGAGCCTTCCAATGTTCCACAAGCAATTTTTCCGTACCGTTCCAAGATGATCTGTTCCCCTGCGTGTTCTCCAAATGTTCTCTGGAGGCTAGAGTTCTGAGAAGTTAGCATGCATGTTACTTTCAGATATGGTTGGTATTGAATCATGCAGTAGAAGTTTTCTTTCCCATAGCCGAAATATGCTGATATTGTATCACATCCAGCAAATGCATGGATGAAGAGGATGTGTGTGGGTTCAAACTCGTGGTACCAAAGCCCATTAGCAAAATGAGAAAGCCAATATACTCACTTAGAATCATCACACTGTCGAATTTTGCTGCTTGGGAAATTAGCTGCGTCAACGATCAATCCAGCAGCATCTTGTTTTGCCTGTTGATCTTGGATGCCTCCTTTTTCAGTTTTTGCATTAGTATCAACATTACACAGTTCTTGCTGCTCTCATTTGCTGCGTCACTGTAGCACTTGTTTCCTCACTGAAAATGATGCCTGCTGAAGTATCTGATGTTTTCAAACTACAAATCATTTCAGATGACTTTAATTCCTCTCTGCGCAGCATAACTTCGGTATCCGTCAAATATAACTGTGATGTTGGATCTATAGTTCGTTGTCAAATAGGCTTCATATTTTCCACAGAAGCAGCCAAGGTATTTACTACTATGCCACATAACCTTATGCAGGAGGAATCATCCGTGCATAGCAAAAAATTTTGTGTTGGGTGTTGTATCTTGAAGAGATTTAAATGCTTCATATAGCGACAATTTTTTTCCATTAGTTGTACGGAACAAATTCAAATGGAACACATTGTTTCAATCCATTAAAACGGAAAAGAAATGGATTTATGACTAATTTTTTACTTATTATGACTTAATTTTGACTGCATAAATAAACTTTGTGCCATAACATTATGTTTTCAGTTTTGCAAATTCCGTTTTTCAAACTGGTACAAATACCATCAGGTAATAGAACGAAATGGTAGCTCAGTGGTTAAGGTATCTGACTGAAGATCGAAATCCCGTTCTCAGCAGTAATTTTCAAAGGCCATTAACCCGAGCTTTACCTCTGCCACAGCTTGCTGTGTAATATGGAGAAAGCCAGAACGATTCTGTGGTTTCGGATTCCACCTTAAGCTGTAGGTTCCCTATATGCGGTACTAGTACTTGGTCAGGTTAGATAGCCACAAGAAGCGCACTGCGCGGCCTATCCATAACACTGTCACCTGACGGCCGAATAATCCTTCGGGATCTCCCGGCCAACAATGCTATATGATTATTGAATGGACCATCAGTAATCAAAGTATAGTACATATATATACTATGTCATACAGAAATACATATATATCGGTTATATATACAGGGGTTTCAGGTCATTTTGAGCTGCAAATTAGGTAAAAACCCAACTTTTAGGAAAAGTGTGAAATTTGGCTGATTTTCGAAGAACTGTAGCTCGCTTAATTTTGAGTTTAGAAAAAAGTTTGTAATACGAAAGTTGTAGGAAATTTTGTCCTCTTTCAAATTGAAAATAGAATATTTCTTGATAGGACTTATCAGGAAGGAGTTATAGACGAAAAACTGAAAAAAGTACCCAAATTTTGATGTTTTTTGGCCACAGAAAATTGTGCCGAGGGTGCTGGAGGTCGAAAACTTGGTTTCTGCATACTCTCACCAATATATACAAGATAAGAAAAAAAAATCTTCTACGTGATGTGATGCAAGTGAGACCCCCTTTTTACGACCCCGTTACTGGACTATTTAGTATCTCGACGATTGTCAATTTCATCCTAGGGACATTGTTGGTTTAATTGGCTGTTGGTTCTGACGTGTACTATGGTGCGGCAAATATATGGAAAGATTATGGACACAATTTTTGAAAATAATACAAGATTTAGTAGATGGGATGAAAGTTTAGAGACTTCATAAACTAAAAAAAAAAAAGTTTGCAATAATTATAATTGTAGCTGGCAGAATTGTTTCAAAGCCATAATTAATATATATATATATTAATATATATGTATGTATTTTAACCAGTTAAAGTCGCTTGTTCTATTATATTGAAACAGTTGTGATATCGAATCTCTCCTCTTGTCGTGTCACTAGCACTATTCGTTAACTACGGTTGAACTTTGAGAAAAATTCAGTTAATGTTCAAGTCATACACGTAAATTCTATATAGTAGCTCAAAATATTTTATTTACACTTTATACTCTTGCAGAATGATATTACTTTGCATTAATTTCCACTCACCAACACTTCGAGTACCGTACCACCAGTTTTTCTGCAACTTTTTTTTTAGCACGCTTTATCATGTTTCTGCGGCCAGTTGCTGTAATTTGATATTTAAGCCAATGATCGAGAAACTTGGTTTCTAGTTTGGTAATTTATCTCCTTCTTAATAATAGCGTTAGTTTTTTAAAAAAATGAGTGGCTAGCTGTTTGGAGCTCAGCAAGTCAAGCTATCTCAGAGCATTTTTTGTGATTCCTCGAGGCAAACAGTCAAGCAGATAAACCCATGACAGATCTAACAGAACTCAGTAACCCTAGTAGCAGTGTCTGACTAGCTATAATCTATACCAAGAACTTCTTCAATGATAAAACTTTTGGTTACGTAAATAATGTTCCCGATACCAACAACATACTGAAGGTTGTTTCTTCCATGTGAAACATACGAAAATGAATTGCCTTGAGGAACTAATTCCTCCGGGATATCTGTCTATTTAGTAAACAAATACAGAACAATGATGTACAGTACTGGCTAGACAGACAAAACCAACAGACGATAACGGGATTCCACAACCATTGGTAGTAGCTTGTGTGGGAACCTTCTTAGAACATCTGTAAAAAGAGGAAACTTACTTATCTGAAGGCCAACGTACAGTAAATCGTCCTTTGTACTTCATTAAAGATCCTATTTTGTAGGTAGCTATAATGAAAAGCCGCTTTGTCAATCATATACTTGACCAGTTTAACATACTTCGGAGATAAAACTTAATGAATCTGTGAAGTTCAGTGTGGAATAAGTTATCTTCTAGGAAAATGAAGAGTTTGTCTTCCATTATTATCAAAACTGCGAAAATTAGAAGTATACGTCATTCAAATATAAATCTCCCCCACCTTTTTCCATCATCCATACATACCGCCATTAGTAAATTCGCTTAAAGGAAAAACTGTACGTTCACATGTAAAATAAAAATAAAAGGCTAAAAGAAACATCGCGTTTCCTCAGACATAACTTGTATTCCTGTTGCTTTACAGCGGATTACTCTTTTTCTTTTCTTTTTCTTTTGGCTTTACGCCTTGTCGACGTCGAGATCATTATCACCGAGAGAGGGTGGGAGTTGACAAAATAGCTAAAGAATTCGGACACGGCCGTTTTGAAGGAACCATTTGCTTAGTGCGATTTCGGGAAACCATGGCCGGAGGGGGTTTGAACGCGCATCCCCAAACGTTATCTCATATCTACTACTCACGGTCACATATAACTGATTCACCTATGTGATCGACATTTTTATGCTTGAAGAACTGTCTCGCAAAGTGAAAACAAACATCTATTGACGTTACGATGTATGAATTAGGAAACTTGTTATTTCACTTTAGTCAGTATTTGTCTTTATTTGTTTAGAAATAACCTGATAATAGGGAATGTAATTTGGGTTATATCCTCCGGAATACTCCAGATTTAGTAAAGGGCAACAGGTATTTCGCGTGACAATCTGCTGGCGTCTCAAATAAGCGGCACGCGAATGTTTCATTATCGCTCACTCCACAAAATTCAGCTGCTGACTGAATGTGTGCCAGAGTCACTTGAATAAATATGATCTTTGAATGGGCTTCAGTAGGCAGTAAAGCACATCAACACTTTAAAGACAAGTAAAAAGGTTTTCTTCAAAATCCATAACTGACAGAATATTAAATTCAAATTATCGTTGCATCTGAAAACTACTGAACAAGAATTTAAAAAAATTATTATAAATAGTAGAGATGGTGTGAGGGTTTACTGACAATCTGGTTGACACGTGACCATCAACTCATCACTGAAATTTGGGGAAACATTACTGTTGGTGCTTGATAGGAAAAATAATTATCTAAGCTGATTAAATAAGAGGGGGGATACTGGAACGTTGCAGACTCTATTTTATGGGAGTGTAATCTTGTGACCTTGAATACATCTACGTTCTACACAGTAGATTCACATCTTCGACCCTGTCTCGTGATAGCTGTTGTGTGGCTGCTGAACTTAAAACTAAAATACCACAAAGGTACCCAACAAGCGATATTTCATGTACGGATGGCTATAATTCAGTATCATCTGTATTCTAGGACGCTAGAATGCAAACGCGGAACATTTTAGTAAACTCTCTAAACCCCTGGATACCTATCGTTTATCAGGGAATTACAAATGATGGTTAGTATTTATTTATTTGTCATATGGCAAAAACACTCGTTATACTATGAAGAATTAAATTCATACATACTATACAAATATACCTAATTTACAAATATATATCTGAATTTTTGATGTGCTCTTTATAATGCTTTTTATGTCATCAGCTTGAATTGTTCTTATATGACAGTCTGCATCTCCGTTCCGCATTGAGGGGAGTATAATGAATCAGCACGTCTTCCACTGTTTGACTGAATTCCTTGGCGTACCTTGCACTCTCCTGTCCCAGATCTAACGACCTTAACAAATAAATAAATAAAATACGGGGAAGGTCGAAGGCCGGTAGTTTTCTGTGATTTATAGGACTTGTATTTTGCAGCCATTGTCTCCTGCAGGTGTCGAACATATTAAGGTTATGCTCTTGCAACTCTGAAGAGTTTCTTGAGCGGAAACTATTGATTTTTACATCTGTGATGATGTAATTTATTGGCAGTGCCTGGTTTTCTACGGTTTTTTTTCCCTATACTTTAACAAGGGAGTTTTTCCTTGTTGTGGAGGAACATTGTGGCTCAGAATAGGCAGCCAGACGGTGGGGTTATGCTTTATTGTGTCTAATATAATGCGCATTGTGCTGTTGAGTAGATTATCTGCGATATTAGTTCGAGCACTGTTTAGCCACGCTGGGGCCCAATATTATCCAGCAGCGGAAACTAATCCGATCGCTGAAGCTCGCGGTGTAGACGTGAATCGCATGTTGTGCCACAAAGCTTTTGGAGAATATGGTTCCTTGCCTGTATCCTTTTCTATGAGGTATTCCTTGAATACTAATGTTCTGTCAAGTGTTAAACCAAGATATCTGCGATGACTGTTGTTTTCAAACATCACTTTATACATCCTGGTGGCTAATTTATTATTAAGATCAAAGCAGCTTGTTTCGTTCATCGTTGAGCTAGCTAGGTAGCAGCCTTCATTTTCTAAAGTTTTTTTTCCAACACAGTAATATCGTTTGCTAAGGTGTTTTCCATTAGCTTGAAAGATTTTTCACCGATGGCTATTGCCCAATCATCTGCATACCCATATTTCCAGATAGTGTTTTCGGTATGTAAGCTACGTTAAGGTTAAAGAGTAAATGGGACAGAATTTGGGCTCATGGTAAGCAGTTATTAAGCTTTCGTTGGTTATTAATTTTGCCTCCCATGACTACTCGGAATGTTCTGTTTGTGGGCGTATCATTGATAACAGTTACGGTTTTCTTGCAAAGGTATTGTAATATAAATTTATATATTACGGTATCAGTAGCATTATCTTATATGTTACCCGCTGCATCCAGATGGTGTCGTGATAAGTCATTACGGTGAAACTAACCTCAGTAAATATTTTGAGACAAGTTACTTGGTCTGTTCAACTGCAATTAAGGTGAAAGCCTGATTGTACAATGGGAAGTTTGCTGATTATTTTAAAACTGATTTTAATGTACAAGATTCGCACAAATAACTTTTATAAAAAATAACTAATTGTTTTTTTTCTGGATGGTTAGTGGTAGAAATTGACACTGAAATGCTTTTGGTTTTTTCCTTAGAAAGAAAGAGAAAAACTATACAATTTTCAGACAGTGTCAGTAAAGTAATGGATACTAGCTATCAGCTGAAAGCGTATCCGTACTGACGTTTAAAGAACAACAAAGTTATTGGAATCTGCAGTGATATTTTTTTTTGTTCGATAGTTCTACTCCGAATACACTTTTCCTGCTTTAGAGAACAAGGACGTAAGAAAAATTTGACTGTTCTTAATCTTATGACTTGACCGTTGGAACTGAATATTACCTCAGTGAAATAGTGTGCAACAAGATTTAAACTGGAGCTACTATAAATTTTAAAGAAAGAAGATTGGCGCGTTATATCACAAAAAATTCAAAGACTATTTTCTTATAGTTTCTAAGGGATTATAGTCTAGATTCCAACATCAGAAATTAAGTATGGAGAGATTTTTAAAGAGAAATTTGTGCCACATCAAATTCTTTTTCTATTGTGGTATGTTGGAAAATGGATACCAGAAACTTTTAGCTTCCCTTCTCCGCTTACTTATCTCATATCTTTGTATCTGTCGGTGAATAGTGTAAGTAAATATGTGTATGACTAGTGTTAATTTGTTTGCGTATTGTGAAACTGAGAAGATGGAACTTTGGGATTATTATGAAAAACAATCTAAAACCAGGTGCGTTTCCTCATAGAAGACATTTGTACTTGGTCTGCTGTATTTCTCCTAGACTAGTACGGGGGCGTTTTCACACGTTGGGCCAAACTGATGTTTTAAAAGTGATCAGTAGAGGCCGGATTATATGCATTTGCATGTTTGCATATTCATTTGCATATTAAGCCCATTTTCACCTGTTATTGCATATTTTACCTAAACCCTACTGATGATGCATATTTATGCTATATTTACAATATTTTTAGGTAGTGTACCTAGTTAATAATTATAATCTTACGCTGTAGCCGGCAAAACCTACTAGCAGCACAACTCTTAGTCTACAACGACTCGCTGAAAAACTACAATCCACCTTTGGGAATATAAATAAACTGATATCATTAACAAAGAAAGCGTTTCTTAAGGCACGTTCTCATAATAATGCATATAAAAAAATGCAAAATGTGCCATTACCTCCGGAACTAGTGGTAACTCGATAGGAGATGTGGGTTGAAGCTGTACTGTCTTACAATGAACATTTCGAGGCCATTAAAGATGTAATTAAATGACTTTCATACTGGAGAGGCTATGACAGTAGTACAAGGAAGCATTTAACAATTCTAGTATTAAAGCCATAGCTGTGGTTGGCTTTTGTTTTTCCCACTTGCCTGCGAGTATCAAAAAAGCTTTAAACTTAATCTATTCAATTAACGAAATCCGCATTGCCAGAGATATTCCTGTGTGAACTTTGAAAATATTTTGAACAATAACCCAGGTTTTGAACCTTTGTGTCAAATTGATAGTTTTAGTAATGGGACGTGTGAACTTTTTCTAGAAATAATGACTGGTAACACAGCAACCAATTTCAAATACTGCCCAGTTATATTGGTGAATGTAGAACAGTCATTACTCGATTGTTTACTTTTACAAAAGTAAAAAAGAAGTTAAATAATTGTTAATTATCGAATTTATAAATATGTTATTCAACTACTTACTAATTGCATGCTGGTTTTGAAATAAAAAATCTATAGTTTACTAGTTTTATATTATATAAAGTTGCATATTTTGACACTATTCATGCATATTTTAATCATTTTCATGCATATTTCTAGCTTTTGTGTTGCATATAATCCGGTCTCTAGTGATCAGTGATCCGTAACACTTCCCCTTGCCTGCCTGAAGCGCCGGAAGTTACGGCAACCAGTGCTACACTTGCGCTTTGTTGCGCTGCATAGTGCTGTAAGCAGGCGAACTTCTACTTCGGTCGTTTTACCTGACCAGTAATTCACCAAGCATTCCGCATTTTTCGAGGTACCTTCTGCTGCAAAATGTAGAACCAAAATTATGAAGCGACCATAACTTATTTCACTTGCACGTAGCAAGCTTTGTTAGGGATTAAAGATAAATTAAGTTACTCACAGAATTCCCACATGAGGGCTATGACTGCTATTAGAGCTGAGGCACCGCGCCTGGTGGGTGAGCAGTTAACTGTCGGGTTTGGCACTCGGAAGGACGCTGGATCGATATTCGGTCTGGCCATCCAGATTTCAATATTTATTTCTACCCATAATCATTCCAGATAAATGATAAGTTTGTGATTTAAAAAGACTAGTCCTCTGTCGGTTCTAATGAACTCTTATGATGACGATTCGTAAAAGCCTATTAAAAATGAACAACAGAATTTACGACTGAATTCATGATGAGCTTTCTGTTAGTTCAGTGGATAAGATGAATCCCTTTGAATATCAGAATTCCTAGTTTGAGTCGTATTGTAGCTAGGAATGTTGACGTGGTTTGATCATGAGATTAAGGTAGGACGCTTCATGCACTACACATTAAACTGTTGGTCCAGCCATGATAGAAGTGGAGTGGAAAAATTGAAACTTGTGTGATGGTTTTAAGATAACAGGAATTTGACTTCAAGATCTCAGCCAATCATTTTAGTACTGACAAACCAAACTGTTCAATTCTCTTCTGATCTTAGCGCGAGATGTAAATATAAAATAAATAATATTTAAATAAACAGAAACCTGCCAGTGTGTCTGCAAGCTTCAAGGTACCAACACACCAGATCGTTGAGGTACAACGGCACCAGGTCGAAGTCCTGAAACCTGAGATTTTAAGTTAGTTTAAACAGTCACCTAGGCAAATAGTGGTATTGTCCCCAATCTCCGCCTCATCAACAACATATTTCACAAACAAAATTACACTTATCATAGAAAACAAACGAATCGAAAACAGATGGCATCACTTAAGAAACACATATATTCCGAATTTGCTGTATGGTTAACATAACCAAATGCCAATTTTTCTAAAATACGAAACAATTATTTTTTTTTTTTTGTATGCAACTCCGTACAGAAAAGCACCCTTGCATATAGAATGACTGATAAGTGTAAAAAATGAAGAAGTTTCAGCAAGTAGATATTGACTACTCCACACGAGTCAGACGGAAATTAAGAATGGAAAAAAATTAGAAATGAGGGTGTTAGGGTCTTTGGTGGTTTAATTAATATACTGATTAATTAAAAAGTCCACCAAAAGGTTATGTTGAAGATTTGTTTATTTTCTCAAAACGAAGTTAGCGATATTCACATGCATAGATGCAATACAGAGATGCACTCCTGAGTAGTCGCAAAGATAATCTTTATAAAAGTTCTGTGAACTCAACTTGAAAACTAACTATAAACTCTCTGTCGAACCAACTGTAAACTGAATACTCTGTCCTTTTGTTTTTATAGTCTCTATCAAAGTTTCTGGAATTCTTCAAAGGCATCCGCCCGATATTTCTCGAACATTAACAATTACTCAAACAATTAAACATATTAAAAACAATCGGAATTAATACAAAATCACTTAACAACACTACAAAATGATCAGAAATGGTAATTAGAGATACTTAAATACAAAATTATCTACAGAAATCATTTTAAACTGTACAAACATGACCTGTAGACACCATAACTTGCATGGAATTACAAACATTTAAGAAATTCTCTTGCTCAATTCGGTTCTTAAACATATTAAATTGACTTTAAATAATTTTCTTTCATAAAACAAAAGTCAATATACACTGATTTACAAGAAATTACAAAACAAACATACCAGATCATATTCAAGCAAACTTTAGCTCACTACAAATACTTCATACAGTACAATACTATTCAAAATTCAGGTATGAGGGCTGTTACAAGGGTCTAAAATGATTTAACTTGGTGGATACGAGGGTCGTCTCAAAAGTAAGTTACACTTAAAAAAAAAAATTCCCAGAATTTGTTTAAAAGCTTATATTTGTGAAACTACATATATTAGTTATTTTTCTACATAATCTCCTTGAATTTCAATACATTTTTGGTATCGTGGTAAAAGTTTTTTTAATCCAGCGTCACACCATTCTGCCGCCAAACAGGTTAGCCATGTCTGAACTTCTTCTTTGAGAGTTTCTTCATTTGCGAAGCGTCTTCCCCCAAGGTGTTGTTTCAGCTGTGGAAAAAGATGAAAGTCGCTTGGAGCGAGATCAGGGGAGTATGGTGGGTGTCCGAAAACATCCCATCGAAACTCTTCAAGCAGGTCTTGAGTTTGACGAGCAGAGCGTTGTCGTGGAAAAAAAACACTGTTTTCATCAACTTTCCCCTCCTTTGGTTCTGGATCGCCCTCCTGAGTTTCTTTAACACCTCACAATAGCGTTCAGCTGTTATCGTTGTTCGTCGTGTGTTGTTGTCCTGCCTTCAATAAATAATTGGCGCCAACGAGAAACCATTGGCCTCGACATAACGTTTTCACCGTACACACTGCACAACTCACGGTGAATTTCAGTTGCATTTTTATTTTTTGCCGTTAAAAAACGAATCACACTGCGTACTTCGCAATCGGCGGTAGGAGTAAGTGGTAGCTCCATAGTGGCTTGATCGCAACTGACAAATGAGTCATGGCGGCCTCTTAGGAATTTTACAGTGCTGCCACCACACCCGGACGAAAGTTCCCTGCGAATCCCAGACGTCTCCTGCCAACTGCGCGGATATAAAAAAATAGTGTAACTTACTTTTGAGACGACCCTCGTATTATAAGAACACAATAAATGAGGTATTTCCGCCTAAAAAGAATGGGAATGCAGGCTCTACTACACGTTATCACTAATTGGAGAAGAAGAAAGAGTGCCATAAAGGCGATGAAAAATGTAATTACTGAATTAATGTCTCAAAAAGACCTGAGACAAGATAATTGATTTGATAAAACTACCTGGAGCTTAGGAACTGAAATACTATCCAATTAGATGCGAGTACGTGTTGTTCAAGATAAAACTTACTTCCGTAAAAACAAGATATGAGCACAGTTTGGTGTAATCAAAATGTGCGCGACGCGTTCATTTAAATGGTCGTTTGCAGAGAGCTGAAGCCAAATTACATCACAGCTCATTAAAACAAGTGGCGCCAAGGAGCATGAAACATTCATACGCTCATTTAGCGTTCCCCAGAGTCGGCTGTCTCCCAGTAACACTAATGCACCGACATATCATCTTCTGTTACATACGCGCTGAATTATTTCCATGAATAGCAAATGCTCTATAATCTTCATTGCGTATCTTATATAATTCATGACACTCTAATTTCCTACTATTTTTGTGGAAGATTGCACGTAACATATAAACTATTTTATCAATTATATTTTTAGGATATATTAGTGTCTGGTTATATTTTAATTCAGTTGTTACCTTATCACTAAAGCTATGTTGCAACTATCATTCTATCTGTAAAATTCTGCCTGTTTTCTTAAATGATTAAAAAATTATCGTGTGATATTTGTGCCTTTTCATTGTAAATTTTGGAACTAATTTCTGTGGAAGAACAACCATGTATTAAAGTTCTTATCTATACATCCAGTTAATAAGTACCAATGTTTAGTTTTTCTTTATTATTTGTTACATATTTCTTCAGATTTGGGTGAATTTTCTTCAGATTTTAGAATTGTTAATGAAGGGATGGTCTATATATAGAGATTTAGAACTGAAATGCGAAAAAAACATAAATAAAACGGATCAAGGAACCGCCAATGAGTCTGCGCGCGTTATGACGTCACCGCACTGATTCTGGGAGGTACAACGGGTCCAGAATCAAGGCACGGCCCCCTGATTGCGATTTTTAGGCTGTTCAGCACAGCACCGTCACTGCCTTATCTTTGTAGGCAGGTGGAGGATATTGTCCGAAGACATTGCCTCCAGCAGTAATTAGATGGTTCACGACATTTCTGTAGGTTCGTCATCACGGTGGTGTCAGGTAATTTGCGTAACTTGTTATGACTTCCGTCAGTAACATTGTTTGTTGTTGGAGCATCTGCATTATCAAGCCTAAGCTTATGTTTTTGGAGTTCTTGTAGTTCGTCTGTGGTCGATAGTGGTGTGTAGCGGAATGCTTCGCTGTCTCGAGTAGATCTGGGCCGGTCGCTGCAGGTCGTCGGCAATTGCTGTAGCCGTTGATGAGCTCCTCTGCATGAGTCGTCTCCAGTGTCCGCAACTTCTTGCTTCTGTGGCTGTTGAACGACTGGGTGGGTCTGCTCTCGGTACGGCTGGATTCAAGATGACGGAGACTATTTCTCTGCTGAAGACTGCTGGTGACAGTTACATGGTGGCGAGTGGTCTCCGTCGCCAAGGCCCTGGAGTCTTGTGTGCTTGTAGTGATCTTGCGGCGCTGCTGGGGATGCCTCTTACGTTGTAGCTTCCATGATCTACAACCTCTGTAAGAAGCAGCGTGCCCAGACCCGCAGTTGCAGCAAGTAGGTTCGTCGCGTGGTTTCTTGCAGGTGGCGAGTTCGTGGCCGCCTCCGCAGCGAACACATCTGACTGGTTCAGTGCATTCACTGGCATGGTGCCAGAAGTTTTGGCACTTGAAACACTGGACCAGTTTTCATGAGATCGACTTCGCTGCAGTCGTTGATTTGTCTACTGTCTGCATGGTGGCATCTGACTTCTTCTTCACACGACCAGGAGTCATGATGTCAAACGAAATGTGGTTTTGTTGAAGTATGTGTATTACTTCCGCGAAGTCGTCAGGGCAGGACGAAAGAATCTTCATCCCTTGATGGTCTGGCCAGCAGAACATGGGCAGCTTCATGTAACGCTGCAGCAGAGATTCCCTGCGTAGTTGACTGCGATAGGTGTTACTGGTCCTTCCCTTAAGGCTGGGGAGTCTACTGGTGATGACTCAGGGGAGGCAGGGGAGTCTGCTTGTGATGACTCAGGCGAGGGCGGTGAGGGGGATGCGGTTTCCCTTATCGGCGTCACCTTGAAGTTTTGGCCGGTCGCTGGATCCAAAGGCGTGGGTCTTGAATCTTCTTTTGATGTGATCGACGTAATCCTCCCAGTTGAAGTCACTGGCCAGCGGGATCGGAAACACAAGTGCCTCCGCCCACGCCGCGACTCCCACAGGGGGGAGCTTCTTGGCGAGATGGTGGTGCTCACGGCTAGTCAGGGCCTGCTCGACAGCAGCGGCGTCACTTGTTGGTATATCCCAACTGAACTGAAGTTCATCTAGGTGGACTGTGATGGTGAATTTCCACTGCTTGGGATTTCCGCGATCGAGTCGTTTTCTCCACACCTGCATGGACCAATCTTCTGTTCTGACGCCTTCCACGACTCGTTCGGTAGCTCTAGAAGGAAGGTGCGAGACCTCCGCCCAGATGCCAACTTCCCGTGGGAAGGCGCCAGCAGCAATGCACTTCTTCTTCAATTTCGCCTTCTTGTTCTAGGTAGTCTGCACTGAAGTCTCGGGGGCGCGAGTAACTCCTGCTGTGTCTACCTTGCCGCTGACAGATGTGCACGTACGTAGAGACTTGGTTGTGCCAGTCTGCACAGGCGTCGTGGCGGTTACGATAGAAGCAGCTTTGTCTGCCATAGCGAGCGACGACAGAGTGAGATGGAGTGAGTGAGTGAGTGAGTAGAGTGATTTTTAGGCTGTTTCCCGCACTCATCTAGGTGCATGCCAGGATCGTCCCCAATATGCACCTCATATACTACACATTTCACGATCAAAAATACACTAATCATACACGATTCTCAGACGACGGCAGCACAAACATTCCGCTCATATGGGTAGGCCACATAACCCTCCCCCCTCCACCCTCCCCCCTCCCCCCTCCCCCCTCCACCCTCCCCCACGATGCACACTGGCCGCCTGTTTAAACTAGTGTGCAGTGTTCACTTGGTGCTTTGTGGCAGTATCAAGGAAGAAAGACAAGAAAATACTGATAGGAATCCACGAAATCAAAACTATTTAATCTACATAAAAACAAAAACATCGTTGCGTAAGAAACGGTGTAAAGAGGGATGATGAAGCTGAATTCAAAGTTTATCAATGACCAATCAAAATTCGATGATGATATTAACAGTTCAGTCTTATTAAATTTATAGATCATCTGCTTCTATAAATTACGATGTTGGACTTATTTGTTCTGTACGTAGACATGGATCGAGTGACGTCGTCGGCCTCACCATGTAGTTCTACTAACCGTTTCAAACGTCATTGCATTCTACAACGGGTTGGATAGCATCATGTGGCAATTTTAAGTAAGTGTGAATCTGCGACCACCGTGATCTACACGGATGCTAAAGATCTATTCAAAAGCAAAAATTGACAATTTATGGAGTTATTCCGTACTATTGAATATGAAGAAGCAAAAACACCTTGAAGAATTTTCAGTAGTAATATACCAGTGTTAAGAAGGAGAACAATTTATACAAGGAAATTCCTATATATACATTTAAAAAATAAAAATAAAGGACGATAGATGATTATTATGCGGTTCCTATTGACTTCAGTAGTTAACTACAACATTAGTAGTGATAAACATTTATTGGGGATTTGGATTCCTTAAGGCTTTAGTATTTCTACATTGTTTCTTTATGATACTGAAACCTGTACCGTTAGGACAGAAGACTATTATAGGGAATATGCTTTCAAAATTCGAGCATAGAGGAGGATACTGAGAGTACGAATGGAGGCTGTACTCCAAACGCTGCCAGTGAATTCTGTAGTTCTCTTGACAAATTGTTCATCTGTTCTAACAATCTGAAAAGCACAACAGCTAGGGAAAAGCGAAAGAACATCGACCGCATGAAAGATGTCTAAGTTGATGGTTAGACGAGATTGGGCATAAAATATATCGGATAGCAGCTCAGATGTCAAGGAAAGTAGAAGATCAGAATTGGGACAGACATACTGTGCAATGTGTCATTTGATGAATCACCAACTTTCACCTCTCAAACACAGTCTATGAAAAATGGTCTTACAAATCACAGACATTTCTTCATAATACAAAGTTTGTATCTCTTTAAGAGGAAGTACAGCTACCCATCCAGACCCTTGTCTCATTTGTATTGGTAATTCTCGCAGGTGGAATTAGTAAAAATAGGAGTTAAAAAGAGTTTTCCCAGTAAGGAATGTCACTGGTGCTGCTGTTCTTGTTCTAAAATATTTATTAAGTTACATCAATTTACGGGTACTAATTTACAGCGTAAAATTCGATTCCAAAAACCAATGCTTAGTAATCAAAAAATTCTCTATTACACCACTAAGATAGTCGAAAGTGTTTAAACTTCTACAACACCCGAATCTCCAATTTAAAGTCATTAATTCTATTATTTCTCCTCCCCCCCCCCAAAAATAATTGGGAACCTCTTATATATCGACAAAATTCTCTCGCTAACTAGTCGAGTGAGTACATTGATAAAACAAGACGTTCGGCGGTCATAGAACTCTGTCGCCATTGTCAAGTGCCTGTTGCCGGATAGTCAACCAAACAGACATCTTGTTGGACCAAAACCCATGCAAACCTAAGTACCACGACATTGTAGCCATCTGAATTCTAACTGAGTAGAGGGTTGTTGCCTGGCTTTTTATAGAAGTCATTACATGTGAGCTCTTTTGAGTTTCTGTTGTCAGACCCTATAATTTCTGCTTAAAGCTGTGATGGGGCAGTTGTAATTTGCTGCGTCATGCTGTTGTTCTATGTTTTGAATTAGTTGGTGGGGTGAAAACTATGATCGTTGGTAGAAGGCAGTCTATTTTTCTTTTATATGATCAGTGAACTTTGGGATGCCTAAGTCTTGCAGTATGCGTAGGCTTAACAAGTATTGGGGGGGGCGTCTACTATTGATTGTTTTGCATGATTTGCAGTTATTTGCTGCAATGCTAAATAATTTACATCGGTACAATAGGTTGGTCTTATTACTATGGTACATATTCTGATTTTAGTCTTGAGGTGTGGATACCTTTTGTAATGTCAATCTGAACCTAAATTACAAGCGTTCTGGCCCGCAGGGGCCTGGTACGCAAGTGCCAGGTACGGGTTTGGCGAACCCGAGGTGCCCTAGCTGGAAACTTGTGAGCGCCGCCGCACGTTTCCCACACCGTAAATTCCTACCATGAAACGACCACCATATGGCGTGATGGTGGAACGTTGTGTGCCTAGGAGATCGGGGATCTTAGCTTCATCGCCCGGATCGCGAGGACAGAACTAACATCTAAAAAAAAAACCTCAACGTCAAGGTCAGACACGTGCCGAGGATGTAAATGGGTGAGAGGCAGACCACTCGCTAGCGTGCAACCTGAGGGGCACCTGCGCACCTCTGTTGTATTAGCGTTTCCTCCTATACTCGTGGGACCAAAATGAAAGCTCTTAAAACCAAGAAAACAAAAACCTGCGGTACGAATGTGCCGCAGGATAATATAAATACACCCAGTTCAAAGAAGCGGGTGAGGGTTGATAGCCCCCCCCGCTTCAGAAAGTGAAAGCAACAGAAAAGTTTGTTCGCATGCGAACGCTTTTGTTATTATGGACAGAGTAGAAGGATCATTTGAGAAGGTGCCACCTTTTTATATATCGAAAGGACTAGAGGGCCTTGTGGGATCACCAAGGTCTGTTAAAAAGTTGAGGAATGGGACACTGTTACTGGAATCAGCCAATAGTCAGCAGGCTACCAAACTCCTGAATTGCGAGAAGCTCGGGGAGTTCGCCGTAAAATGCGAACTCCATAAGTCCCTAAATTCCAGTAAAGGCGTGATGTCATGGATTTAGGGACAGACGAGCTTCTGCAGGAGTGGAAAACAGAGAAAGTGGTCGAGGTACGTCAGATCACATGAAGGATAAATAGCAATCTTGAAAAGACTGCCACCTTCGTCCTGAAGTTTTGACACTCCAGTATTGCCTAAGAATATCAAGGCCAGATATCTAAACCTGAACGTCCGTCCGTATGTCCCGGATCCAATGCGGTGCTTCCAGTGCCAGAGGTTCAGGCACACGACGGCGTCATGTAAGGGAAACCCAACTTGTGGTAAGTGGGGCAAGGGTGCACACGAGCCAGGTGTTAGTTACGCGCTGCCTCTGGTGTGTAACTGCACCGGGTCGCACCCTTTATGGAGTAGGGAAAGTCAAGTGTATCATGAAGAGCGCAAGATACAGGAGCTGAAGACCAAAGAGCGGATTCCTTACGGGGAAGCAAAGAAGAAGGCCAATTTGCTAGCCGCTCCCGTCTTCACAACTAGTTTTGCTAAGATGGCTTCAGCTCCCGTCAGGAAACAAAGTGTTGCTACCCAGACGTCCGTTGCAGACATCAGCACAAGAGCCATGTACTCATGTCAGTGCCAATGCGGTGCCAAACCCGCTAAGGTCGTAACGCCTAAGACCGCGGACTTTGGTAGCAGCACGTCTGCGACCTCGATCACTCCAGCAGTAGTCTCAATGGCCCCACCAGCAGTAACAGTCAAGTTAACCGCTCCTCCTATTCCATCACGTACAGGGACCGCAGCAGGAATATCATCTTCTACCTGTGGAACAGGTGACCAAAAGCTCCGTGGTCCAGAATTTAAATTACGGACTCGACTCAGGTTATCAAATCACCCTCTTCGTCCACTCCCAGACAATCTACTAATAGGGAGAAGAAGGAGAAGAGACATCGAAAGAAAAAGAATACTAAAGTTCTGGAGGAAAACAATGAGTCGGAGACGTCAGTCTCATCTTCGGAGCCGGAGGAGACTGAAATGCTGGTGTACGAGCCTGGTCCCGCTCCTCAGCAAGAAGTACTTCAGTACCCGCCCGAGTTACAACTCTTGGCACGGTCTTATCCATTGTGTCTCTACACATTTTAGACCAACACATCAACCTGTGACAAGAGGTTATAACATATACCGGAAGGACGATACCGAGGGTGATCTAGCAAAGGGGGGAGTGGCTGTGTTTGTCCAGGACACTGTCCACTTAGAACCTGTAGCTCTCACCTCTCCCTTGCAAGTAGTAGCTGTAAGACTACATGGATCGGTACAATATACAATATGCTCCTTGTATCTACCGCCAGGATCACCAGTTGATTTCGGAGAACTGACACATTTCTCCGCCTTTTCTCCTGTTGGGAGATTTTAACGCGCACAATGCGCTGTGGGGCTCAACTACCAATTGCCACAGAGGTCAAGAAATGTGTAGAATGTTGGAACAAAAGGATATATGTATCCTAAATATCGGCCAAATGACACACTTCACTAATGTTTCCGGTACGTCCTCTGCCATGGATCTCTCTTTTTGCTTTCCTTCGATTGCGGACTCCGTGCGTTGGGAGGTGGATCGCGACCTTCGAACGTGTAGGAAGAAGCACCCATCGCAATTGGAATGTCAGCAGAGCTGACTGGCAGCTCTACCGCCGTTCAATCACACTCCAACACCGTCAGACCATAGAGGAGAAGGTAAAAACACTTCACATAAGTGATTCACCAGGAGGCTGATATCTCCATGCCTAGTAGCTCAGGAGCGCTGCGAAGAACGCCAGTCGCTTGGTGGAACGAGGAATGTCGTTCGACCATTCAGGGACGCAGACGGGCCTTACGTCGTTTCAGGTTGCACCCAACACCTGACAACCTCGCAGCGTTCAGAATTGCTAGAGCTAACGCGCGTCGAGTGATTAAGGAGAGCAAGAGAAGGTCATGGCAGAGCTTTGTGAGCACCATTAACCGTTCCACATCATGAAGAAAAGGATGGGAGTCAATCCGCCGTATATCTGGAAGGTACTCTCGATCGCCAGTATCTGGATTACTGGATCAGGGGCGTGTCGTCACCGAGGATCGAAGCATAGCGCAGCTGATGGCAGAGTCGTTCGCTGCTATTACTTCGTCAGCCAGACTGGCATCTCGATTTCAGCAAGGAAGAACTGCTGCAGAAGCACAAATTCTAAGCTTCGACTCGCCGGATTTTGAGACGTACAACACCCCTTTTACGTTTTGGGAGTTGGAGTCCGCCTTAAACGGCACCAAGGACACCACGCCAGGATCGGACATGATCCAGTACCAGATGCTGAGGCATCTTAGCAGAGATGCCAGAGAGTGCCTTCTAGGTATTTTTAACGACATATGGACCAGAGGACACTTCCCCGAAGAAGCAACGCTAATCCCTATTTTAACGCCCGGGAAGGACAAATTATTGCCACGTAGTTACCGAAGTATTGCCTTAACAAGCTGCGTCGGGAAGACACTAGAGCGGATGGTCAACCGCCGACTGGTCTGGTCTCTCGAATCCCGAAACCTAATGAGTCGCTTTCAGTGTGGGTTTAGGAAGTTCCGTTCCACCTTGTACAACTTGATCTTGCTGAAAGCGGAGATACAGGACGCCTTTATTGGCAACCAACACCTTGTTGGCGTGTTTTTTTTTTTTTTTTTTTTTTTTTTTTTTTTTTTTGACATAGACAGGTGTAATGTGGAAAAGCAGTAACATGCGCGTCTTCACCGTTGTGGAGAAAATCAGAATTGAAATA
The DNA here is from genome assembly GCA_031002005.1 of Vandiemenella viatica. Classification (NCBI taxonomy): domain Eukaryota; kingdom Metazoa; phylum Arthropoda; class Insecta; order Orthoptera; family Morabidae; genus Vandiemenella; species Vandiemenella viatica. Next base: position 87,583,425 of record JARYHS010013631.1, read on the forward strand.
TTCTATTGCGTAGAAATACTTTCTACTAGATATATTTCAAAGAGCGCATGGTGCAGCGAGCAAGTTCTCTGTCGCAAAGGCCGTCGGCGCCGGATCGAATCTCGCTGCGGGAAAGTTTTTTTTATTTATTCAAATGTGTATACAGTATACCAAAGACATTTAAAAAACTTATTATATGCATAATGGTTGATATTGATTGCCGGGAGTCATGTGTTTATAATTGGTGACATCCCTTTGTTAGAGCTACATTACCGCCATACCAAAAAGTTATTGGATCCTTTGGGACACAAGTTTCAGTCTCCCCTTGTAAGAATAAAATAAGTATTTTTTCAACACTGTAAATTAGTTAGAACAATCGCCATCCATGGACGAGGTGGAGAATTTGTCAAACTATCCTTGAAAGCTGTGCCTAGGCAGCGAACACTACTTGCTGTATTGACTGCCTGCCAAAATTAACATGCCTAATCCACTGTCGCTCGGACCACTTGTTTATCTGTGCGCCGGCTTCGTTTATCAATTAGAGAGCCAGCAGGCCAGCCAGTCGTATTCATGCAGCTAGTTATTAGTTTCAATGGATGGACAATGGGGACGCGCCCCCGCGGGTCGACTCTCAGTTAGCGGCCGAATTGAAATCGTTGGCCGTGGTGACGCTGTCGGTCCCGTTGCGTCACTGGCAAATTCGATTCTGTGTCACTTGGCGGAGTACGTTGTGTAAGCAAATCTCCCACAGTATAGCGCCATGGGAAATGCTGCAAGGAGGAGCAATCAAATTGTTATATATAAAATCCTAGGCGTCATCACGAACAAACCACTGGACATATTCACAAGAAAATGTTATTGAGGTGGCGCTAAAACATTATTCTTATATTTAAAATTAGGTTACACTGACCGCGATTCCGCAGATAACTCTGTATTTGACTAGCATTGCTCACCAAAGTTTACACTGCTACTGTTTTGTTCTTCGAGTACGGGTATTTATTTCATAAGTTTTCTTAAATGTAGTAGGTGCAGTAAAATAAAGCAGACCACGATAATTAAAAGTAACAAGTGTAAGTAATATTTTATTTACCTAAACTTAACAGTAGCAGAGAAACATTTTTATAAGCGGTTGTTACATGATATCAGTTATGGTCTCTGGACCAGAGATTATGCTAGCACTTAGTTAATGAAAATCTGTTTTCAACATATGAGTTTTTTACAAAATCTTTGTGTCGTGAATTCTAAATAAAAAATTAATACTGCTTGTTATTATCATAACTTAACTTAGTCCACAACCCGAAGGTTGGTTGGATCCTCCCGAAGGAGGCGTACTAAGCCATTGTGTCAGAGGTAGGACGGCTAGTTCCTTTCCTCTGGGACCTACAGTTTAACGTGGAATCCGAACCACGGAGCGTCCTGGCATAGCTCATATGATTAAACACAGTAAGGTTGAAATTTATTAAGTAAGATCATTAAAAATAGCAAAACGGCGGAATTGTGTGCGATTTCACATTTGATGTGATGTTCGGTCCTAGTGGCTTTTATTTCGGTAGCGCTACAGTCACATTCTAAATATTAATAAAATATAAAATTAGTGAAATTTGTGCAGATATAAAAGTTGTCTTGCCCGAATTGAATTCATCATTTAAAGCTTTAGCATCTTCTATGTCGGTGAGCCAAGAATTTAAATTGTTTTTCAGCAGTATTCGAAAATTCAAAGAAATTTCTAAACAATATTTAAGATGCAAGGACAAGTGTATCGTCAGATACGATATTTATTCCCCATGCCAGATAATACCCCAAATTTTTTTGCAGATTTGTTATACTGGTGATGACGAAAATAAAGTTGACTTTTGTTCCCTTCAGTACGTTCGCAAAGAGAAGTCTTGAGTTGCGGACATGGGGACAGTGTGATACTTAGGGTATTTCGCAGTTCGTAGTAAAAGGTTATAATTTATTTGAAGCCGGCGGATCCCCACTCAGAGCAATATTTTTTAATTCGTGTTTTCTTTTTTTATTATTCATTGTTGACGATATTTAAAATTTATATCTTAGAAAAATATACCCCCAAATATAGTGTAGGTGTACATCAATCCCAACGTGTCACCAGCTGGATTGAATGAGGGTGAGTCTGCGTTTTATTACGTTTCGAAAACGGCTGAGGCGGCTTTAATGAAACTTTGTATACATTTTTCTCACTGGGAAACTAACGATTCTATAGTGGTAAATCAACCCAGCAATGCCGGGTACTGTGCTAGCATGTGGTAGGTAAAATAGGGTACGTTACATTTTGATGAGAAATTGGAAAGCTGAGAAATTAATAAACATTTTTGTAGAACGCGATTCACGCATCGTATTAGATTCTTTTGCCCCACAGGCGCTGTATTAATTGTGGCATAATCGGTTTAAGAGGGAGGTCTGTACTTAATCACCCTACTTGAATTAAGCTACAGGCAATATCCAAAATGTCTTGATAATTTATCTGCGAATTAACAGCACAAATCTCAGATTCCACGAGGACAATGTCTCAGGTACAGCTAGTTTAGAAGAAAAAGATAAGGGTATAAAGTTCTACTCACAAAAAATTATGGTAAAATACACGCGGGGGACCCATAGTCAACGCAAGAGCTACCAAGAGGGGAATACCAACACCAGATGCAATGTAACGGGTTTTCTTTTTTGTTATCCGATCTTGATAAAACATTGTTTCGCAACGTCTACCAGCAAGAAATCCACAATGCGGATCCGAAAAGCTATGGCGCTATCTTTGCCTTTGAGATGGTTACATTACGAGAATCCCCAGCGGCCAAAGGATAAGTGAATTACTTCGTAAAATTCCGAGTATAGTCCTGTGCCCTAGTACGTTTGCTCAAGATCTCTTTCTACAAGAGAACTTTCATGGGAAATCGAGAAAAATACAAGGATAAATATTTCCACCCGAGTGTTCCAGTCAACTTTGGATGCGAACTGCCTGCATTCCAGGGGCGTTGGAGTTTGAATGTTGAGCGTGGTTATGTCTATATGTTAAGTTAAGCTTATTTGGCTTGAGCTTTGAAACACCGTAATAGACGTGCGGCGTTAGTGCTTTCGCTAGTGAGGATTCGTAGTTGATTTTTCTCAGGTGGAACATACGCGACGCTCCAGAAAAATTTTTCACTGCGTAAAATGTCTGAAACATTTCTTTCATAGTGATTGCGCCATGTTTGTTTCAGTAAAATATGATGTTATAAACTTCCGTTTCTGATTTAATTATCCTTAAATTTCCAGACATCCATTGGTCTCTGGATTGTAGTAATTTGAAAATTTAATATGCCTTGTATTTTTAGATAAAGACCCAATTTGGTTAGAAACCGTAAGATTCACTATAAGTATGACTACTTGAATGCTCATCATAATATTTGCTTAACACATATTCATACATACAATGAAGTTAATTAAAAAATTAGTTTATACATGATCGTTTCGAGTGTAATACCAGCATTTTTTTTTTTTTCAAACAAAGGGAGTAGTTACCATTGTTTGTTTTATCAAGATTTCTGAACATTTCTAGCTTCTGGTTGTTCCAGGCGACAGTAATTTTGAGATAACACTGAAAAATGTATGGTACAGTTGAGTTTAATCCACTGAACCGTTTTAGCTTCGTTTTTTATATTACGCCAGTATTGAGCGCTCTGGATTTCCTGAATATATATATATATATATATATATATATAATATAAAGAACATGATTTATTGCAGCCACGAAGCGCACCTGAATGAGCGATTTGAAGGATGGATGACACAGTCTTAAATGACGTCTACCAGATGCCTCTAAAAGCACATTAGTATTTACATATCACATTAGTATGAATAGATCGCTCGGCATATAAAGATTTGGCACTGCACGTTCCTCTCAGCGATTCCCAAGCATTATATCATTCGACTTTTTTGCGGTGATCTTGAAACACCATGTTTTTATGCCTCCATTCAAGGATAATATGAATGACCTCAGAGAAATAATGACGTCAACGATGGCTGGCCATTTTTGGATCAACACAACTATCATCTCCACGTTGAACCTAGTTACTGCGCCCTTTCTACTATTTACATGTACTTTTAACAATTGTGTTTGTACAAATCTTGAGCAGCATTTTAGAGTGTTTATTGTCCTTTCTGCAGTTATTTCGAGATGAAACTGCAGCTAGCGGTGGGAATAATTCATAAATTTTTGATTACTCCTTCAATGTCTTAATTCAAGCAGTATCATACCCGTAACTAATATTCGACTCTTTGGTTTCAGGTGGGTCTCTGCAAACTGGTAAATCTCGCAGTAAGAATTTAGAAATCTGAAATTGATGTTTCATCATAGAAGGTAAGACGGTACTGGAACAACTTTCTCCATTTATTGCAGTAATTTTTAAATATTAGCTTTGATTTTCCCCCCTTCTTCGAGACTTTCCTCTGTTTGCACAGCTCATCAAAACAAATCATCTTTTGAATATTAGAGGTTCAAGCTACCATTCCTAGATGTAGCACTGGCTACAATTTTAAAAAAATTACTTCCTTGCTATTGGTTCAAACGTATAATGTTAAATGTTGCTGTTATCAGGTCAACTGTGTACAAAACAAATTAATGCAAAGCCTTTTTGCACATACCGTTAGTTTAAGATATACGAGTATTTATCTGTCACACTGATTTTTAATCACCGGTCCAGGTTATGCTTTCAATTTATCTTCACCCACGATATTTTGATAATGAATTGAGCCATATTATTGGTTAAAAAAGGTAATTAACACGGTAACAATCGGCGTATATTAGTTAAAATAGTTAGTACAAACTTACTTTATATTGTTCTATAAAAATGTGGTTACATCTTATTTTATTGAAAGAATGTAAAAAGTTTTGTTCTTAAAGAAAGATTGTAGCTACACCACATAAACTAAGGTATTATGTTCTAGAAATGAGAATTACACGGGGGATGAGACTAATAAATCTGTTAATGTATTCTCGTAAGGAAATGTGAGAAAAATCAAATCATCGTATGGCATTGGTGGCCGAGAGATCTCAAAGGATTGTTCGGCCGCCAGGTGACAGTATTTTCGATTCGCCTCGCAATGCACCCTTTGTCAGGGCTAATTAAACTAACCCGGTAATCCTACCGGGTGTAGGGGACCAATAGTTTAACGTGGAATCCGAACTGCGGAAGCGTTCTGGCGTTCTTCAGATTACGCAGCTAGCTTTGACAGAGGTGAAGGTAGGATTAAGGACATCTGAAAATCCTCGCCGAGACCGGGATTCGAACTGGGAACTTTTCGATCTTCAGCCAGACGCTGTAACCACTGTGCCGCAACGACGCCATGAGAATTGTGAATTTTTGGGATGAGACTAGTAAGGGCTACAGAAAATCTAAATCAGGATCACCCTCAGTGGCACAACCGTCAATAGTGTGATCGTCTTAGTGCTTGCCGCTGTAACATTGTTCAGTTTTTTGTTTATTAAATTATTTGCCTGATAAAGATAGCAAAAATTGATTTGAAAGATGATTCGCTTACATCATCCAGTTGAATACCCGCAAAGACTGCGTTCCTTCGTGTGTATATAAGTCTGTAGAAAATGTTTCACTATTTTAGACTGTACGTGGTTCTAACCCGGTAGTAGTAGGTTATTATTGTTAATACAGTGTTGTTGTAGGCCATTTTTTTTCCGCAATTGCTTAGTTAGTTACTAACTGAAAGGATAATGCCAATGCAACAGTTTATATTTGTTATTATTGTCGTACGAGTTTCACCTCTCATCGATGAAATGCGTACGACACAATAATAAACAAACTAAACAATTGCATTGGCGTTATGCTTTCAATTACTAATTATTATTATTGTACAGCGTGTTTACTTTAAACTTCTTCACAGTCTGCTGTTCTTTATGCACTACTTCCCTAGGCGACTTATTTCAATCCTTTATGGGAGCGTGTATAAACCACGTAGCTCCGTGTTGGCCTCCTGTGAACCCCCCCCCCCCCCCCCCCCACGTAGCCCTACGTGGCTTTTGCCCCCCCTTCCACGTAGCACGTAGCTTTTTTTCCCTTTTGATTCCAGAAGACATTTTGTACTGTTTTCTCCTGTCAGAATATTGTAAATTACGTACGGAGATAATTAACTGAGGGAAATAAATATTCACATGCTGTTGTGTGTTCTGTACCTCATGTTAACTGTGAAAAATGTTATGAAAGGAAATCTACGTGGCCTGGCTCGGAACCCCCCCCCCCTCTCCACGTAGCCTTCCAGCCAACACTCATCCCCCCCACCATCGCCCCGCCTGGACCGAGCACCTAGTTTGTGCACGCTCCCTATTCCCATAACTGGAAAGGAAATGTTCCACACATCCTTACTCTTGAAATGAACAGCTACAGACGTGTTTCCACCATCAATTGCACATTCTCCTCCTAAATACAGTAAGTGTTGTTGCCGATCTGGCCTTGCAAGGACATCCCCCGGACACCCCTGTGGAATGAATGCAGGGAGGGAGGGGATGCAGCCAGGCGCGCGCTAACAGGGGTGATTCGCACGCAGGACAGTGCAGCGAAGAGAACTTGGGACGCCGAGCAGTGCGAAAAAATTGTCACTAACGAATAATCAGTGAATTTTACTGGGCAATCGAAGAAAGCTTTTGAACATGGAAAACCAGTAAGTCTCATCAGTTCTGTAAAGGTCAGTTTCAACGGTACAAGTGACGACCGCCGAATAAATTGCCATATGAACTGTTCCACATGGCAGAACCCGTAAACGCCGTGAGATTAGAACAGTTTCATCTTTTGTAAAATTATGTTTAGTTTGTGATAAGTTTAGTTTTGCTAGCCTGGCGCCAGATACTAATAAATTCCTGTTCCAGTTAACTTTTATTATGATGTAAATGTTTTAAATTAAGTTCACGATACATTTCCATATTATTGATATAGAATACATTAAAAGATATGTGAAAGGTCTTTCATTTAAGGGAACACCTTAAAATATTTGATTTAATTAAAGCCTTACAGCCATGAGGGGTATTACAACGTCAGGTGGCCAAGACAGAAGCGGACAGTGCAGCCATTTGAAACACAATAAAAAGGTGAACGAACAATCATCAGAAGTCTCATGTCAGCAGTGCCGTACACCCATTTATTTAGGTTGTATTAGTAATTAATTTTACTGACGAAAACAGCAGTTAGTTAACACTATCTATAATTGAGTTTAGATCCCAAACGGTGACCTCGATATGTGTATACAATGTGCTAACCACTACACTAACTGTCCCACATCATCCTTTCATATTTGCTGATTGATTTCTTGCTAGATAGTACTTTCCGTCGTGCAGATACACCTTCCTCCTTTGTAACCGAACTGTTCCTCGGAGTACACACAGGCGCATTCCTTTGCGCCTGCTGGTGACAGTATTCCCTTTATCCGAGGCGGTCAGCTCGGGACCACTTGTCCAGCGGAGCCTCAAACGGCGTCGGCTTACTATCGGCCAGTCCACGCGGCTGGGATTACAAGTGCAGTGTAAACAGGAGCTCCGCAGATAAAACAGAGCAGGCATTCCAAGTCAAGCTGGCCATCCACTACACAGGAAATATAGAGGAAAGTACCCACTTCGTTAATTGCTAAGACACCGTTTACTTTCCGCGTCCGGGAAAAACTGTCAAATAGTCAATAAAACACGGTGAATAACGGGGCTGGTGGATCGTAGTATTACGCAAGAAAAATCGGCTCATTTATAGGAATGGGTATTTGTCAACTGACTTACGACGACATACTAAACAATTCTTTCAGATACGTAAAAAATACGCATGACACAAAGTCGTGGTTACTTAAATTACTAAACAGAACATTACAAGACATCCGAAAAGCTCCTTGGTATAGAAAACACACACAGTTTACCGATCTCTCTGTGATATTTAGTGCTGCTATCCAGCGGTAAAGCGATAAATCCGCAACTATGACTAGCAGCATGGACCTGAACTGATCATACGCGTGACCTTGATAGTTAATACTTTAGCCCTTTACTGGTTGACTTCCGATAAATTCCTATCTTAGGTTATGATTCTACCAAAGCGTAGATCTTAATTTTTAAACCGAGCGTGGTGGGTGAGCGGTAACGTTCTCGACTCGCATTCGCGAGGACGTGGGTTCGAATCCCCAGTTCACTCCAGTCAAATGCTGGGGTGGTTTTTTTCGAAAGGTCATGGCCGAATTTCTTTCCGTTCCTAACTCACAGTTCTTTCCCGCATCTAATGACCTCGACGAGGTGTAAAGCCATAAGGAAAAAAAATAATCTTTAAAATAGTGACTTCATTTAGATTTCGGTTAAGTATGAAAGAAAATAAGTGGCCTGTCACCAAAAAACACCTTTTAAAAATGAGGATATTTTTGTCCTCTATGGGCCGAATTACAAAAAAATCCGTCCTTAATTTACGATATCACCAAAGCGAAGACATTGTTCTTTAAAATGATGCCTCATTTACGTTTTCGTTTGGGTATGAATGAAAATAAGTGGATCGTCAATAAAAAATTGTACCTTTCAGAAATAATATATATGATTGGAACAGGGTTTCCAGAAAAGGACTCCCTGATTTCAAAATTAAATATCTCGAAAACAAAGAGCGATAGAGGAATGCAGTAAACGGTATGTTTATTGTGACAGCTGTAAGAAGTGTATACAGCAGTGTGAAATAATAGTTACAAAAGCTGCTAACAGACGGCGCTGTACGCTGTACAGCTCATATCAGCATACATAAGTGAAATAATCGTATGAAAACAATCTTTGCAAATAATCACATCACAATGTTTTCAAAATGTTCACCATTGGCACTACCCTGAGCTTCGGATCACTATTTAGGCATGACGTATGGCGATTACAGCGCCATCTGTTAGCAGCTTTTGTAACTATTATTTCACACTGCTGTATACACTTCTTACGGCTGTCACAATAAACATACCGTTTACTGCATTCCTCTATCGATCTTTGTTTTCGAGATATTTAATTTTGAAATCAGGGAGTCCTTTTCTGGACACCCTGTAGCAACAGGCACGTCGTCAAACGCAGACGCCTTATTGAGATTGTTGCCGACCACAACGTGCTCGTCAGTTTTAATCACATAACGTTTACAGACTGTTGTCCCATCGAAATATCCCCCATTAAAAAGCTTATATTTTTGTCTCGATACTTCAGTCCGGAGACATTCAGCGACTTCCAGAAAAGTGGCATGAGGAAAATATGGCTCAGGTGCCTCTTCTTCTGTGAACCACGAAAGTTGATGTCCTCGAGCAACTAAGGGGGTCAGTTGACTACACGAAACATTTTCTCGATCTAAGTATCACATGCTGCAATTGTGTCTAGATAATGAATAGCGTAGATTCGTTGACTGCTTCTTACTCTCAACGTCCCCTGTTACAATTCTTCCGATTTGTGTAGGAGCAAAGCCGATCAAAGGATAGACCTTACCCGCAGAAATTGGTTAGAGACATTCCGTGATTATACTTCCAACTTCGTCTTCAGCTACGTCCATCTGCTTTCGGTTGGTTGAATTAATTTTATCTTTCATCACGGTGGTCCAATAAATAATTGAAGGATTAGCGCTCAAAATTGAGTTAGCTCGTTTGAGGTCTGGTAGTGGAAGATATATTTCCTATCCAGTACTTCGCCAGTTGGTCTGGAGAGGCGGTAGTGCATACCTGAACGCCAGGTGGTGCACCAAACGTATGACACAAATACTAATCCTTCGCACAGCGCGAATGGACTGAGGGTACACGACAGTTTTGATGTTGTTTCGTCCTGAAAAAAGCAACGTTTCTGTTTTGTAGTGTTGGGTAAAAGAATGAAGATAAAATTCTAACTGGTAGTCATAGTCTCTTAAGTCATTCTCAAGTGATTTACTATTTATCAGAGAGAATTTTATCAATATATAATGACGAGAAAACCTCTAGTCTTACATAATAAGAATACGTAGTGCAACAAGAACTCAACATATTGCCTCCAATATCCAGGTCACTCCTGCAAAACATTTTCTTTACGCCAAGAGGTGAGGTGAAACGGAAATGTGAAAACTGCGACCAGTGAAATTTGCGGCCAACCTAAAATCTGCGGCCAATACCTGTTCTCTTTGTGTCATGCCGCGCCGTCCTAATCACTCTAAACGCCCCTTTAGACGACCCGACCTGGTCTCACTAAATCGTGGCCTGGAAGTTTTTACGTGAACAAATCATTTTACATCACACGCCCGAAACAGTAAAGCTAGTTTCTATTTTTTTTTTCTTTTTTTTTTAATAGACACGCAAATGTTTCACAGGTTAAGTATTCTTTCTTAGACTTTTTTCGCACTCGTTACTGAAAGCTGAATTTTTTGCTGATCTGCAACACTGTTCGGAAAATCCAGTGCGATACTAACTGGATCGGAGTGGCCGAGGTCGTCTAGAAGCGGCCATACACGATCGCTCCATCCGTCCAAATGGAGCGATGTCACTCCATTATCGTGTCGTCTGTGGGGAAATTTGATGTGGATGACGTTAACCCACAACTGCTGATGGTAGAATATTTTTTCCTGCACTAGTAATGTGAGGCAAAGGGAGATTTTGCATGAAATATACTACGATTCTGTAAGTATCTGGCTCGTTATTACAATTCTTTTCTACGTCTTTTAAGCAAGAATAAAACTTGTGTTTTAATAACAGTTATAAACTATAAAACATCTGTAGTGTCAACCTGCTGTTTAGAAACATAGGCTACAAACGTAGCAATCCGCTCAGAGCGCCGGCGGGGCGGCTTTTAACAATGCAACCAGTTTTATCCTATTCTATAATAAACATACCGCTACAGCATTGTTGAGAGTTCTGGCCGCAGATTTCACTGGGCGCAGTTTTCGCGACACCGGTGAAACATGCGTGTTGTGCAACTTTTGGACATGAAAATGCAATAACCAACCGTAAAGTACTGAAAAGAAAAGGAAATTACCATTAAAAGTCGAGGAAAAAAAGTAAAGTTTCAAGTGAGATAGAGAAGATTATTTGATGGACACATTGAACTTCGATAATTATCGCATTGTAAACCACAGAACGATTGGTGCTGCGACCATGCACTGCGAATTTGTTATTGTCCTCGTCAGGAGAACTCCCCTTGCCTGGTGCCTGCCCTCGTTTAGTATTTATGACATTTCGATTTAGAGCAGGTTGCCTCACCGTGGCGTTGGGATTGCTCGTATTTCCTCGTATTGCTTATTTCATGAGAGCGATGAGATCTACGCTTATTGTAGAACTCCAGTGAGCCACGCTTGTTCTACGGCAAATACATGACCGACTTAACACCAACACCCCAATTAACCGACTCTTGTAGACTTCTTGGAGCCATGGTAACTACGTACAAGAAACAGGTGACAGTAATAAAAGCTTCCGTTAAAAAGTGCACAAGGCAAGATGTTTTTCTAATAATAACCCTGATATTAAACTTGTGCCATCCCCATCACTGCTTGCTTCCAGCCTCGAGGGAGGTATAATTTCTCAGTTATTATAAACAGATTCAAGATATCAAAATTCAAAGAAGACAAGACTAACAAATGTTGTTCTACTGGAAACAAGAATTCTATAGAACAACACGCAGAGATGTTATTATCTAGTTTATAATAACGAATTCAACTGATGTGCAATAAGGCCATCTAGTATTGAGGGGAAAAATGTTTACTAGTTTTTCTGAGGACACAAATGTCTGCAATTCAAATCTGCGTATCAGTCGAAAGTTTTGCTAACTCTAAAACTGATCTTCCCTTACGGAAAATTTTTGTTTTATTCGTGTGAAGCATAAAAGAATAATTCTTATTTCAGATTCGACGTAAAATTGTATGTTTTCTGTGCCAGGAATAATTACCTGGCTAGTTCAGCTTTTCCAGAAAGATGTTGCATGCGTGGACCGAATCTAGTGGGTGATTGATAACCCTCGGGAATGGTATTCGGGAAGACGCGGGTTCAAATCCCCCTCCTGCCATCCTGATTTCGATGTTTGATGGTTTCCCTATATCACTCCAGGTCAAAGCCGCGACGGTTCCAACAAAAGACAATGTCTAAATTTTTCCCATTCCTTGCATACACATTCCCTGCCACCTCGACTTTGACTATGCATAAATCCAGAAGGAAAATAAAATGAATGAGTGACGAATCTGTATTGTATCTGTTGGTTGCCAAGCATTCCTTGGTCAACAGTGGCAAAAGCACTTTCTTTTCTTACTAATTGGGTAAGTCTTCCTTGACCGGCCCGGATGTGAATAGCACCCTAATCACGCATTGCCCGGATCGCAGGTTTGGGTATGGGTGATTTTACTTAGTATTGTTTAGTTCTCTGTAGTTGGTTGGAACAATGTGGTGTTTAAATTGACTCACATGTACTAGAGTGGATCGCAATTGTATTAAGATTTAACATGTGACTAGGATTGCAACGATACATCGGTCAATCGATAATATCGACCAAAAATATCGATATTTATATCGTTATTTTTAAATGGTCGATACGGTAATATAGATATGATGTAGTAAAATATCGAAAACTACAAACCCCTCGGTGCTAAAAAAAATATAATAATAATAATAATAATGCAAATAAATGTATGGGTAAAAGGGACCAAACTTGACTATGCTAAACTCTGATTTAGCTCGATAACTTCCTTTGCTAGTCTGTGGTTCCAATCCGTTTCGTGCGCGTTATTCGTTGCCCATTCATTTACGTTCACCGTCTTATTAATTAATATGTTGCGTTACGTTTGCGGTTGTTAGTTCTTGTTTCTCTCTGGAACGTATTACAAGTGGGTAAAAAATATGACCACCTGACCAATACAATTGCCTATTTTATCAGTGTTGATAGTTGACCCTAACGCAGTTAAAGGCAAAGGTTTTAAGTTTTAATGAAGCACCTAGCACCAGTATACACAGTCCCTTTTCGTAAAGCTATCAAAAAAAAAAAACTGATGGAAAAATAATTAAAAATTTCGAAAGTTGTAAAGCAGGAGTTGAAAAGTGTGAAGCATTTTTTATTGTTGCGTATAGAATAACACCAAGTACTTGGAGATCACGGTACATTTTTTGCTGGAAAATTAAATTGAAATCAATCATGATTGGTATACTAGTTGGATTAAGATATGTCCAAAATTGCAATTATTCATTTACCCAAAGTAGTCTCGTCGGTACCTTCTGAACGCCTTTTCTCACAGGCAGGAACCACTGTCACTCAAACTAGGAATGGACTTCATGGGAAAAGGTTAAGCAAACTACGTTTTCAGGATCTGTTGACGCTTAATATTTTCAGACCTATTTTTTTTTTCAATAAACTACCTCAAATTTATTACTTTATTTTGATTTACATACTTCTAACTTCTTAAAAAAATATACACAAATATCGATATTATCAATTTGATGCGGCTGATATTATCGATTATCAATATATGTCTGGTTTCAATATAAATGTCAATATATTTATCGGTATTGATATTATCTTACTTCCCTAAATGTGGCATTGTCCTCAAACACCCAGTTGAATTGGCTAATCCGATTAAGGTCATCATTGGATTTCTTTATCAAACAAATCAAACATATTTCGTCTGCGAGAAGCAACCTATGTTATTTTTAACTGTGATTCTATTTAAAGAACGGAGTACATGGAACTTTTTTTTTAATTATGGCTTTACGCCTCGTCGACGTTGGAGGCGGGAAGGAATTAGGGAAAGGGGGGGGGAGTGTACTCCCTTCGCAGATGAAATTTTGTTGATACTTCTCTGTTCTTCAAACGGAAACCAGATTTTCGAGTTTATTATGGGTTCGATTTGTGGTGGTTATTGTCTAAAAATCAGAGATTACATTGAATGCATAGATGAAATTACTCTCAACTGTTTCAAAATTTTTACTTTGAACTGCAAGTTCTGAGTCGTGATATACAGGATCTTACTCCTTAATGTTAAAACGAAGGATAGCTCTATGACACTATCGTAAGTTAGGCCAATTTTTTTGTTTTTTATTACGACTTCCGTGAAGACCTTGGAGTTTACATAGAACGATTTATTCTGTAAAAGGGTGCAAAAATTCTGATTTGTTTGAAACTCTTTTTATGGCTATAATTTTGCGGACCATAACTTGATGTTATACTGTTTTTCTTTTAATTTTTCTCCATACAGAAAAATCGACCTACCGCCTGAAGGAACACGTCACCAGCACGGCCAATCTTCGTACAGTCTTGTAAGGCTGGAACACGGGGCGGCCTCGGTAGAGTAGAGGCTAGAGTAATAGCTCCGCGTTTGAGTCCTGCCGAGGGCATGGGTGTTTAAGTGTTGGTTTGTGTGAATGTCGTGTCTGTCCTGTAGCGTCCTTACTTAGAAGCATCAGCATACTGAAGAAACTGAAACTGGAAGAGTCATGATAATCACATTGAGCTGGCTGTATGGCCTAAGCGCACACACCAAGCATCAGTGTTTCGCCAAGCAACCGACGTCTGATCTCTAAAGGCAATCACAGTACAGAACCTTGGTTGCTGGATGCTAGTTCGCACTCGCGCGATTCGGTTTTTATTTATGTAAGTGGCTGTCGTAGCCATCAATTTGTGTGGCAACAGGTTTATCTGCCCCATTTGGTTTATATAACAATTTTGAATTGGTATCACTTGTAACGTCTAGTTTTATGACGTTATTAAAATAATAAAGATATGCATTAATTAATAAGTTAATTTGCAAAATTAATCCCGGGTAGACGCCAAGAATGGAAGTGTTCTCTATCCGAGAGAAGCGACATTCCAATTCTGAAATACTTTTAATCAAAGCAATTGTAATTTTAAAATACCATTAAAAAACACAAATCTTCATCTATTCAAATGATATACTGGTACATTGGAAAGGAAGTTATTGAAAGCAGGGTTTACAGCAGCTATTATTTTCTTTGAATATAAAATTGATTGGTTTATTGAACAGAACTGAATATTAAAAGTTTCTTTTGAACATCTCAGAGCGTTGCCTAGGGTTGAATGATGCAAGAGTGTCTATACATCGTCGGCGTTCTTTAGCGTTGAGCAGCTGGGTGCAAGGTCACTTGGCGAGCTAGCTCCCCGCAGGTAGTCACCTCTCCGGCAATCTCCAGTGGTACGCCGGTGTGGATTGTTTGCTGGCCAGAAACAGAATGTCTTCTTTCCCGCTTGTTCGCTCCGTTGAAAACTTGCAGGCTCCCGAGTTTTAGCAAACGCTGGAAATTTCACCGAGTCACAGCGTTTGGCGGGTCGTCCATTCTCTCCATTGGCGCTCCTCATGCAACATAAAAAACTTATGGTTTCTAAAAGTTCGTAACACAGTTTGATTCGCTGGTTCCCAACAGAGGTGTACCGCAACCTGACTTTTTCTCCGAAGCATCGTTTCTCTAGTTTCAACTTTCTACTGTACCAGGAAATCCTCATTTCGGCACAGTCCCTATACTGTCCTTTGAATTTCATTGAATGCGTAAAGCTTTTAACTTTACGGCCTGCCATAAATCGTTCGGTCTTTCAGCGCAGGTATGAGTCACCTGGCTCTCGCCGATGCCAAAGAAACGTGGAATTCACACGCATAAATTTACCGTCACCAAGGGACATTACACACTGAACGGCAGTTTAGTCTCGCTGACTGAGATTCGTGAATAGTTGTTGCGGCTGGGACAAGAAATGTGGGAAGTTGTCACGATCAGAGCCTGTAAGCTGTTTTAAGCTTAATAATCGAGGACAAGGAGCACTGCTTTGTGGGAAAGCTGCAGTGTATACGTTTTCTGGTGAAAAATTGTTAATTTGAAGTGAATCTTCTTTGGGCGGAGAAATGTTTAAGCGTTACGCGTTATTAGTTACGCTTTATGTGGGCATGCGCCACAAAGTTCTGCGCATGCCCATTTGGGATGTTAAAGTTTAAATTGCTTTCATACTCATTAAAAATCACGTGATAGTGTAAGACAGTATATCATCATAGCAATTCAAGATATAGCCTCCAAATAATCTTACTCAGATTCACTCCGTTGAAAAACTCTTTTGCAGCAAGAGGAGGGATGGGACATGGGTGATGTGCTATTTTTGGGCGCCAAAATGCAAAAATCCACAACCAACCATAAAATATTAAAAAGAAAAGGAAATTGTTCTTAAACGGTGAAAAAAAGTAAAATTTCAGGCGAGTGACATGAGATGGAGTAGGTTATTTGATGGCCACATTGAACCTCGATATTGTTGCATTGTAAACCACTTTCAGTTGTAACAGAACGATTACTGTTGCGTCCATGCACTGCGATTTTGTTATTGTTGCCTTTCTGTAAGGAGAACTCCCCTTGCCTGGTGCGTGCTCTCGTTAGTATTTATGATATTTCAATTCAGAGCAAGTTGCCACCGAGCGTGGAGGTGTAACGGTTAGGGTTCTGGCCTCGCATTTGGGAGGACGGCGGTTCGAATCCCCGTTCGGACATCCAGATTTGGGTTTTCCATGGTATCCCAAATCACTCCAGGCAAATGCCGGGATGCTTCCTTCAAAAGGCCGTGGCCGAATTCCTTCCCATTCCTTGCCCCCCATCCGTTAAGAGACGTTAAGCAGTTAAAAAAAAAGCAAGTTGCCACACTGCGACGTAAAATTTGCTCGTATTTCCTCATCCTGCGTATTTCATAAATGCGATGAAACGGTGGTCAAGGCATGGTGTTTTGAAGTGATAGTTCTTTGGCCACGGTAGGGTCAATTTTTTTAGCACTAAGCGTTAAGAGTACGCTTTAAGAATTACAGGATCAGTGCGCTTGCACCGAAACGTTCTTCGCATGTGTAGAACTTTGCTAATCACGTGACGATATCAGACACAATACTTACGTCCTTTATTAAATAGTCAGACATGCACCAATATTTTTGATTGCTATTTTAATTTATTAGTTGCTTCTTGTTTATTTTTATTCGTTCGTTGTTAATAATTTCACGATATTCCCTGGTCGCTGTTGCGATAAATGCTTTCATTTTCATGCAGAAATATTAGCATTCGCCCTTACAACAGAAAGAATGTGTTATTTTAATTATGACACAGAAAACCTGCGTTCAGTCCGTCTTTTTTGTCGGGTTTAGAAACTAGTTACTTACGAAAACTGACCGTAGCATTAGATAATTTTGTCCAAGGTGTTCGGGAAGAGTTTATACACCGCGATACACGTCGTAACTAACAACGCTCATGATAATAATAACTAAATTCCTCGTCCTCTATGCTGTAACAAGAATAATCTAATCCAGGCTCTAATTTCACCTAACCATAAACTCCGCTAATATACCCACTACAAACTCAAACAATGCAGACACACCTAACACACATAAAATGCATTGCAAACTACATTTCGTGAAATAATGACATTTTCTCCTAGCTCGCTTAGCATAAATTATCACAATTAATTTCATGATACACCTGTAGTATGAAATGCAACTGAACTAAACTATCGCAATAATACAGTCACTGTATCGCGGTGTAAACTTGACTCCGATATAAAAGCTTTATATACAAGGTTACAGATTAAGCCTAGATGCGTTACTCTATAATCTATTGAAGTGTGCTTTAAATTTTTAATAAGTCATTTGTTTACGAGATAACTGGGACAAAGTTCCTATTTATTGTACAAATCCAATATAGTAACTTCGTTTGTCCACTCAAGTCAAAAAGAATCATATACAAATACACATAACAATACCCAGAAAAATACATGGCACTTCTTGAGCGAGTACACACTGATAAAAGCACCAGTTCCCCCTCCCCCCCCCCTACCCCCCCTCGATACTAACACCGATATTAAACTTGTATCTTTTTCATCACTGCTTGGTTGTAGCTATAATGAGCGCGGTCTGATGTTTTAGTTATAAGCTGATACTATGTTTCAGTTTAAAAAAGAAATCTTAAAAATAATTTTCTGCTAGAAGCATGAATTCTGTAGAACAACTCGCATTTGTAATTATATGTTTAGCTACTTTAAAATAGCGAATTCTTCTAATAGCCAATAACTGTTGTTAAAAAATGATTTTGGATCTAACTGAGGATACAAAGGAAATCAATTAGAATCCCTGTCTCTCTCGGAATTTTCGCTGGAACTAAAATCGACCCTTCATTTCTGTAAAAGTTATATTTTATTCGTGTGAAGTATAAAACGACACTTCTCATTTCGCATTCAATGTAAAATTGTATGTCTTCTTTAACCAGCATAATTACCTGGCTAGTTCAGCTGGTAAAGAAAGATGTGGAATGCGTGTACCGAATCTGGTGGGCGAATGGTAACGCTCGGATATGGTATTCGGAACACGTAGGTTCAAATCCCTGTCCGGCCCTCCAATATCAATACAGACCAATGCCGAGATGGTGTCACAAAAGGATATGGTTAAATGCCTTTCCGTTCCTTTACCCCCCTTTATCCCGCCTCTAATGACATCGACGTCGACGAGGCGTAAAACCGGAAGTAAAATAAAAAGGAAAGAGTCACTAATATTATGTATTGTATCGGTTGGCTGCCTAACATTCCTTAGTCAACAGCAGCACAAGCACTTTCTTTTCTTACTAATTGGATAAATCTTCATTGACCGGCCATGGATGTGAAGAGGCTAGCAATCTAACCACGCACTGGCGGGACCGCGGGTTTTTGGTCATAGTGTTATATTCCGTTCTCTATATTTAGTTGGACCAATAGTTGAATACTCTGTTGAAATTAATTAACATGTGCGTGGAGAAGTTAACAATTAAACTGATAAACAAAATCAATCGGATTTTTTTTTAACCATTTCATTCCTCCCAGCAGAAGGCTGGGAGGCGGGCTGCTGGAGAGTCATAGGGGACTCTTTTCAGCCAATCTACTCCTACGGGGAGGGAAGGGGGATGGAAGGTCGGCCGTGGCCTTCTAGGGAACCATCACAGCATTCGCCTAATTGTCTGAGGGAAACCACGGAAAACCTCAGACAGGATGGCCGAACCGAGTTTAACCCCGGTCCTCCCGAATGATAGGTAGGAGGCCAAAATTGGCCTCCTCCCATTACGGTTCAAAATCAATCGGTAGTTGTATTTGTTTATGAAACAAGAAGAATATATTTCGTCTGCGAGAAGAGACCTATGTTATTTTTACTATGATTCTGTCTAAATGAACGAGGATCCCGAAACTTGATATGCTCTCGAATAATATACCACATGATCCTGTGGTTATAGTAGGGTATGTTTCATTTTGATCTGAAGTCGGAGACCTGAGAAATGTTAAAGTCACGTACAATTTTCAAAATGGATTGTCCCATGTGTCTAGCGCCAACTAACATTCCGTTTTCGAAATTTGTTAATTCATGTTTTGCGGTCATAATCACGTCAGAAAACCTTTCACACTGCTCACGAGAGTACATTGTACGGCACATTTATGGGCTACATTCGTCGTTCTACCGCCATCTCGAAATTTGCATCATTCTACCCTATGACTTTCGGCACTTCAGTATATGTTACTGTATGGCACTCATGAGATGTTTTAGACGCAGATGTTCTTTTTGTTGTATAGATTATAGAAGAGGGAAGGTGAATCGCGGTGCTCAGGGTAACTCTTCGGACAGACACCAAAGGATTCGCTCATACGAAGGAAGAATTCTAATCAACATTGTCGTATGAACTCTCTTCATACGCTCTGAAGTGGGAATTGGGATTTAAGGCCAGCCTTCCGAACGCAATTAGGACTTTTTGTAAATTGTGCAACATCGCATCTGCAACCTTGCAGGTGAAAATTTCACACAGCGCCAGGGCTCGAACCAGCTAACGCCGGGCTGAGATCCAAGCGCCGACGTGTTACTCTGTTAGCGCCCTCGGTCTTCCATTTATTAGTATACTGTTGTTATGAAATACAGAGTGTGCAAAAATTTCTTGTTGATATGAACATGATTTTTGTGTTATTCTGTTATCGCAGCTTGTGGCTCTTGATTCCTATTGAAGAAAAGGTCCTAATATTCAGTTTTAAGGCAAAAATACAAGGAAATTCAATAAAGAAAAAAAACTAACACCGGAGTTACAACGATAACAATTATGGCACACTCTCTGTAACAGCCAAGATGGAAGACAGATTGAAATCTCAAAATGTGTGTATTAATTTCCTCCGTAATACAACATTTTTTGTGGAGTTCGATGAATCTGTGGCAGAATTTGGGAGACACCAGATGATCAAAAATGCAAGGCGGTCCTTGGTAAAAGGAGTGAACAGCTAGATAGTTATATTTGTTTTCTTTTCTTAAGGTTTTAGGCCTCGTTAACGTCGAGGACATTAGAGGCAAGAAAGTACTGGGGTCAAGGAATGGAAAAGATTTCTGTCATGGTATACGTCTGGAGTGATTTGGGGAAATCATGGAAAACCGAAATCTGAATAGTCTGACGTGGATTCGAACCAACTTCCTTCCGAATGCCAGGCCACTCACCCATCACGCTCGGTGGATAGATGCAGATCATAACTATGCTTCTCTATAAATATTTCGCCAAAAAATGAGTTCATTGCTGCCAGAAGTGTGATGGCTGAACGGTAACGCATAGGCCTCCAGATTTCGGTTTTCCATGTTTTCCAGAAATTACTATTACTGGAATGGTACCTTCAAAAGGCATTGGCCGAATTCCTTCCCCTTAGTCCCTTCCCGCCTGTAATGACCTCAACGTAGATAAGGTGGAGAGCTAAAGAAAAAAGAAAAAAAAACCTCTCTTTTTTACGATTTTATCACAATCTGGCATCTTCCTCAGGACCGGCAAGGGACTGACGTTACGTTTAAATGTTTTAACAATCGGGGTTATTAAGAACAATTGATCTGTTTGCCAATAAATTAAGTGACAGGTAGTTTCGTGCTGAATATAGAGATTTGAGGATCACAATGAAGATCCCAGATTGACATGGAAACGTCAGAAAAAGGAGAAGCAGAGACGATAATAGATGTAGCCCATTATCCTGCGGGTTATGTATAACTGTCAGCATGATAGCTGCGAAAAAAGAAAATATTTCGTAATTGTATTTTAATCATTGTGTTTTAAAGTGCTCGGTAATTTAGTGATAGTGACTTTAGAAATGAGGGTTCATGTTTCGACTCCCGTGTGAAATGGGATTTTTACAGCTCTCATCCTGATATTTACTTCTGATAAAGCCATTTTTGTGCATGTAAAATAAGCTGGGATCATCAGTCCTTAATTCTAATTCCACATTAAACTGAACTATCGTCCCGACGCACTAACTGAGGTTGCCTCCTTTTGTAGGAGCAGACCAATCTTAGTACTCTGGACTAGTTAATTTTTTATGAATAAAGTTATAATCGCTTTTTATGGAACGAGATAAAATTCTGAAAGTAACTCCAACCTCGTTGATTATTCTGTTGCAAAGTAGAACAGTGCTGCCATTTCTACGGATTTTTTTAAAAAAATAGGATTTTCGGATTTTTAAAAAATATCTACGGATTTTTGATATTTTCTACTATTTGTTAATTTTTCCTTATATTGGTGTTTTGTTAAACATTACAGAATTGTCAATAATTGTTAATCGTTTTCTTGTAACCGCTCGTGTGAATGAACGATTGAAATAAAGCTCATATTTTGTTTGATTATGGATTTTATAGATCTTAAAGGACAGTAATACAGAACTATCGGCGCACTCTTTATGCATGGTGACACGCTCCTTGGCTAAGCTTACAAAACTTTGCCTTCCGAGAAGGATTAACCAATATCCGAGAGTCAAAGTTTTCGCAGTATTTAACATTTCCTGTTACCGAAGGTATGCTAAATTTAACGTCAACAAAAAAAATTGATAATGTATAGTCCCGCCCCTCCAAAAAAAATAATAATAATAATAATAGGCACAGCAGCAGCAGCGATGAAAGTGACGATGTATAAAACATGTTCAGAGATATTTCTTGCTTTCAATGTAGAATATTACTTTGGATTTCGAGTTTTAAAGACTTGGAAATAAAAAGTATTCTTAATTTTGACTCTTTCTTCAATAATTATTGTTTTAGTCTTTTAGTTAGCGAGTCTCCGGATTTTTGTACCCAATCTACGGAAATTTTAGCGTCCATCTACGGATATTTAAAGCCAAGAGGCTGGCAGCACTGAAGTAGAAAGAAGAATGTTGGTATCTGGGCGCAGTGTTCCTCGAGATACGAGATTCACCATATTCAATTTCCCCCGGCTGGCTTGTATCGAAAGATGACATCCAGCACCCAACGAGTTTCGGATGAAGCTGGCTCGCTGCGGCTGGCACAGGTGTACGTGCTCGGCGAACACCTTGCCAGTACTGTTAGCGTCATTCGCTTTTGTGGAATTCAGAATGAGCCATCACCGTTACTGAGAGACAAACACGGAGACTTCTTAAAAAAAAAAAAGAAAAGAAATACAGAAACAATACCATTTCAGTTACATACAACTCCTATGAAAAGGGACCGTATAAAATGTTAGGATTTTCGGATTTTGTTAAAATATCTACCGATATTTGCTGCTTTTTTTTTACAATTTGTTGATTTTTCCTTATATTGGTTTTTTGTTAAACTTTGAGCGCGTAGTGTTAATGCATTACACAATTGTCAATAATTGTGAATCATTTCCTTGCAACCGCTCGTGTGAATCAACGATTGAAATAAAGCTCATATTTTGTTTGATTATAGATTTTATAGATCTTAAAAGACCGTAATACAGAACTATCGGCGCACTCTTTATGCACGGTGACACGTTCCTCTGCACGGCTTACAAAGCAGTGCCTTTCGAGAATCAAAGGGGTCGCAGTTTTTAACATTTCCTGTTACAGAAGATATGTTAAATTTTATGTCAACAAAGAAAAACTATTGACCTTAAAATAAAATCTTACTTTCAATGCAGTATATTATTTTGTATTTTGAATTTTAAAGACCTTCAAATAAAAAGTATTCTTTATGTTGACTGTCTCTTCAATAATATTGTTTCAGTCTTTCAGTTAGCGAGTCTCCGGATTTTTGTACCAAGTCAACGGAAATTTTAGCGGCCATCTACGGATATTCAAAGTGGCTGGCAGCACTACCGTATCTTGTGATCGAGCGATGATGCTGAAAGCTAAATTTCTCACTTAGTGGAATATTCCGAATTCTTCTTAAAAATACACAGAATCCAGACTATCATTAATACCAGTAATTAATATACGGGCGAACATCACTCACGTTCGCCCTAACTTTGACATTTATTCTGCTTTTTCCTTTTGCTTAGGGGGCGTCCATTAATTACGTGAAGTTGTTTTTCCGGAATTCCGTACACCCCCTCCCCCCTGTGGTGAGATTTCTCTATATCACCTCAAAAAATGAATTGACGCCTCCCAGTTCATTTGTCAGCTTCATACTGCAACAAAATAATCACAATTCTTCGAAAGATAAAACAAGTTATTCCTACCGCGGAAACTATTCCACAGTTTAATCACAAAAAAAATTACGCTGGTGGTGTGAAATGTTCTTACACCTGACATATCATCAACTATGTAATATGTTACTCCACAGAAATATAGTGGTGATTAATCTCAACAAAAAAGTTCCATTTTTACTTTCTACAAACTCATTTGTCGTTAACATCACTGAGCCATCTACGACCAAGGATAAAAATTTTCAAGACCATAGTTGTGTCCCCAGTATCCCCTTATTCATCCAGATCGGAATGAATGAAATCAGATGATTCCAAATGTTTCGGTGCGTGTTATCTGTGGAGTGGCAATTTTCAGCAAATTGTTGAAAAAAAAGTAGTCCTTCAAAATGTGAAGTTTCCCCGTTAGCACCGAATTTCTATAACGCCATTTGAAAAACTAAGGAGAAATGATCTCCCTGGGAGATGTTCCAAAAATGAAAGGATAGTTTACTTATTAGAACACGGTTACCTCTTTGAAACTTCAACAGAGCTGTGAAGCGTAAAAACAACAAGTGAAACTAGAATTTATATACTTAAAATAAATTTTTGAGGACATAAGCTGTGATAAATACGGATACAACATTAAATAGAGAAACGTGACTACTGCAAACCAGTGAAAAGATTTCCTAAAGCTTTATCTGCTGCCTTTCTAATCTGCCACTTCTGTTTCTATTAGAACATCTTTCTGGCAAACCTAGGCGTTTGGTTATATCTCAATCATACAAACCTTCTAAACTCATTTTGCTCAAGCCTGGCCTTGCATTCGGGAGTACACGGGTTCCAATCCCCGTCTAGATTTCGGTTATCCATGGTTTTCCGAAATCACATAATGTGAAAAATGAATAACGTTTTAATAAACTTTTCTGTTTCTCATCATATTTTATCATTTTTTTAGATTATTTAGTGCTACGGGGAATAGAACGCAAACTATCTTGTTGCATAAATTTCTATATTTCATCGTTGTCATAAATAAAAGAAGGTGGATTGAAGTGTGTATATTTCACTTTTGGTCATACAGTAAAAGCGTTAATATATAAAGAAAACAACACTTGTAGGTTTAAACGTTATACATACTTTTTTTATTTTTACACTGACAAGGAACACCTTTGACCTCGAACGCTCAGAACCGCACGGAAATATGCTTAAAATAACAACAGATCATAAACAAAACAGTGGTGTGTGTATCATGTCCATGCAAAACGTTACATTCTACCTCAAGTAACATACTGATTTTGTAATAAATACTACAATGCTCCAAACCACAAGTGAAGATACATGATCGTTATGTCATAATGAAACTTCATTCTGTGATTTACAACCAATTTGCTGCACCTAGGTACAAGCTTGGCGAAAGCCAGATTATGACATTGACATAACAACATCATCATTTGAAAACGTAATTAGTGTGGCTTTTGGTATTGGACTGCGTGAATGCGAAAGTGATTTGGAATGTGATAACGCGACTTTAGTGAGGTGTTCACATTGATCTCTTCCACTTTGCTTTAACCACTTCATCCAAATTCCGCACCTGCACATTGAGAACTAATATAAGCACTATCAGGCCTGTGGTAGTGCTGTATATGTGTCTTTTGCGCTGTATTAGGGAACATCCATAAATTACGTGAGGTGTTTTTCCGGATTTTCGGACCCCCCCCCCCTCTGGTGAGACTTTGATGAGATCTCACCCGCCCCCCCCCCCTCAGGTGAGATCTGGTCCCGTCAGCCCCCCCCCCCCCCCTACAGATCGCCTTCGCTACTTTTACTTTTCGACGATATACCCCCCAAAAATCGACTTTCGCGTCATTTGTAGACTTTTTTTTAGCTCTACAATCCTACCCAATTTTAAAAAATCTCAGGTGAGATTTCCGTTGACCCCCCCTCCCCCTTGGTAAGATTTGGTGAGATTTCGCTCGCCCCCCCCCCCTATTTCACCTCACGTAATTTATGGATGCCCCCTTAACGTACTTTAAGTAGAGAGTTTTTGGCACTGTTGACTGAAAATTTAATTGTACACTGAAGTCATCGAATTACATACAATTTCCTTCATATGGTTTTGATATCTTTTTACTTTGTTTGTCTGTATTAAAATGTTACTTGAGGTAGAATGCATCGTTTCGCATGGAAATGACACACACCACTGTTTTGTTTATGATCGCTTGTTATTCTGTGTATGTTTTCGCGCGGTTACGAGCGTTCGAGGTCAAACGTGTCCCTAGTGAGAACGAAAACATCTCCGGCCTTTATCACACCAACGGCATGAGGGGGTTTGACGTCACAGCCTGGCATGTGCCACGATGACCAAAGTAGCTTCTTATTAGTATTGATGATTATTGCAGTAATTAATTTCAGAATTCTCTTGTGAATTATTTAATATTTCTAAAAAAAAATCTTCAAGTTGATCAACTGGAATTAAAGATCATTTCGCGAAGCATTCAGTGGATAACGATTATTATCTGTACGGCTCTGAGAATTTTCTTTTTGGCATGAAGTTGACAGTTCGTTAACTACCCCGCCGGAGGTAGCTGGTACAGCGGTTGGTTAATCAAAGCGCCATACCTGCGCCCCGTTTGAGAGGAGAAAGAGAGCCCTTGGGCGGCACACTGTGGTGGAGTCGGCAGGGCCGCAGGAATTTTCGCCTGTGGGCTGCCCCAAGACGCCGCATACTTGGCGTCGCCCCTTCGCTCACAAAGCCGGTGGAATATCCCGCGGCCCGGGGCGTTTAATATGTGGCCGCCGCACCTGTGTATACACCACGGCCTTTGTAACCGTCGCTCAGAAAAAAATAGATTACACAGTTCCTCGAACCACGTCCACGCTTTGAAAGTACACCGGAAAAATTATAAAACGGGTACAGACATTTTTATTCCGGAGTAAATTAGCTTCATTTGAAATTTGTGGCTGTTCATTCAGCGTTAATGTAATAATTAATTTCAGACATCTCGTGAAGATTTTTTTAAAAAAAAAATTATTATGCTTCAATGTACGGGAGCTGCCGTTTCATCCGTGACGGATGTGCAGTGAGAGTGAGGCAGAACTTTTATGCGAAAAACGAAAACCGAATGATACTTTTGTTAGTGACGATTCTGTAACGAAAGTGGTGACTGCGAGTAACTGATTCCAGAAACGTAGGCAGAATATTTAGAAAAAAAACAAAAAACTGTACTACCATTAACCTCATTTTGTTATTATTCTGAGAATTGTTTGCTAACGGTCCTTTAAAATATATTTTATCATTATGATTAACTGTACTTGTGTAAAGTTAGATTCTATCTTACATGCAGAGGTTTTTTTTATTTTTGACTAGTGTTTATTTTTTGTGCTTATCCAATTAATACTAATGAGTTGAACCTGATACTGGACGTTAACTGAATAGTTCGGCAACCTTCGGTGAATCTCGATAATGCCGAAGTGTTAGTTACACTGCCTGTCACCACAGCGCTGTCTGTCTAACCATGAAATTTCAAATAAATAATTGCATTTGAATTTATATGCAATTATATCGTTGAAAATAGTGTAATTGCATACAGCTACGATGGGTAGACATAAAAAATTATAATGCGAAGCAGAGATATATATTATGTTGGTTTAAACTTAGATGTTGTTTTTTGTCTATTTACGACGATTAAATTCATAAACTCATGTCAGGAGAAGATCATCTGGTGCTTAAGCTATATTATCCACAGCAGTTACTAGAACCAGATCACAATATAATATATATATATATAAAAAAAAATTGGCAAAAGATAAGAAACAATAAAGTTTATTAAAAACTCTGAGAATGGTTACACGAAACGTAAGAAATCACGAAATATATCAAACAAATAAATAATCGTTATTTGTTTCTGAAATTACGCTTTTATTAGAAATTTTTTATAATAGTAAATTTTTTTGTCATTTTTTGAAGCAACTGAAAGTATCTAGTTACAAAAACGGAGGGCGGAAAGAAGCCAGCCACAGATGTAATATTCAATAATTGTGTATACTATTTACTTTCCATTGCCAGTTGTGTAAGAAGTAGGGAAAAACGAACAACAGAGCGCGATTTTACTAAATAGAAAGGATTTTTTCTTATCACAACTTATATAGTGATTATCGGCAAGCATTTTAAATTATATATATATATATATATATATATATAGCTACCACGTTTCCCGTATAACGATCTTTTCCCCTGCTGTATGTATCCACTGAACTGTAAAAACACCGGGTGTGGTGGGTGAACGGTTAACGTTCTGGCATCCAGATTTGGGTTTTCGATGGTTTCCCGAAATCACTCCAGGCGAATGCTTCCTTCAAAAAGGCCATGGTCGAATTACTTCCCGTTCCTTGTCCCTAGTCCCATACCGCCTCTAACGACGAGGCTTTAAGCCGTAAGTAAGTAAGTAAAAAAAAAAAAAAAACGTAAAATGTGTATTTAGTTTGACGATATCTAACCAGTTGTATACTACTTGACAAAAAAATTTCAGAGGATGGCTGAACGATATCACTGGTGAAGGGAAAAATGATTAATAATTTAATAATGTTAGCAGGATGAGTAAATAAATAGTGGCAAGATAAATATAGTCTTTGTTTGAGCTTCATGCTTTGCAAATAACAGTTGCGGATACGAAAAGATATGGCAACAAACTGATAGAGTTCGGAGAATACAGGTGTAAAAGCATACCGATAAGCGAGAAATTAGTAAGGTAACGTTATGCACGCTAACCAGTAAGGGCAGCGTGCTCGGAATTAACATTCCAGGCGCTGCGCCGACGCTTTTTGACCGTTCGCGAGAAGCGGTAATCCTGGACACAATACGCGGGCGGCTGGCGAGGTGGCGAATGCAAATGTCTCTTGCAGGGAGGGCGGTTACCGTTATAATAAGAAGCCCGGGCGCCCGGCCATTAGCCGCCAATTTGCCGGCCACACACACCCGCACCCTCTCCGAATTGCTGGCGAGTTCTGCGCGCATACGTTGGCTCCCTACGCGCGTGCCGAAACGCCTCTGCATTACCCAGGCATCTGCCACTGGCGAACGTTCCTAGCTCGCTGGCTATCCTCAGGTACGCCACGTACTTCTACTGTGCGGTACACCCTCACACACCCACTCCGCATTACAGGAATTGACGTCGATCCACTTCCGCAAATACAGCTACGCAGGGAGTATTGCAATCAAACGAAATCTTTTTCTAGTTATCAAAACATATTGTTAGGGAATTTTCTGCAAATTTTTTGCATGACCGTCATGTGACTGTGGTGCTTCCCTGGGATAATTTATTGGTCATGCATTAATTGGTGTTTTGGCGGTCTTAGCCTGATCTGATTTTGTTAGGCATTTTTGTTTTAAGACCATTTACCGAAATACTTTTTTATTTTATATACTTTTTTAAAAAAAATATCGACAATTTATTTGAAATTAGACTTTTTAATTGCAAACAAATGGAAATAACAGCAGTCTGGTGGCTTATCTGGTTAAGGGGCGTGACTGGACAACGGAAGGTCCCAGTTTCGAATACCGGTCTCGGCTACAATTCTTACGGGTCTTAAAACTGACCTTCACCTCTGCTTTGCTTTGCTTTGCTAATTTGAAGACGCATTCAACTCTTTTTTCGTTGTTATGTTTGTTTGTTTGGTAAATTAAAAAAAAAAGTTATGACTCTTCACAATCTAATGACGAATAAAGTTTCAGTATTCTGCATGAAAAACTAAAACCTAATTTCTTTTTCGTTTTTATGACATGATTCTCTATTGGACCTAAATTTTAATACATCATACGACGTAATATTATAGTTTACATGAAAGCAGTGTCCCATCATGGAAGTTAATCCTGCAGTTTCCCGGTGCATACTTGGTTTAGGGAGTATTGTCGTCTATGATCTTCCATTTACATCTGTCCTTTACGATAAAAAATTATGTTCATCTTCCAAGGGGAGACCGCCAGTTGTAAAATTAAGATTCAATTTATACTGTCTATAATAATAGCTCATGGCCGGAGAGATATATACTGTGGCAAAGCAGTAACATGCGCATCTTCGCCGTTGCCGAGAAATCGGCATTGAACTATTCCATTGCGTGCAAATACTTTCAATGTTCAGCATTGTTCCCACGATCTATTGTAACGGAGGCGGGACCTCATTAGCCGAAATATAAGGACGAGCGCGCGACGCAGGTTAGCCCTCGCTTACCTCGCCTCCAACTCCCCACCACGTTTCCTAGTGTCATTTGGCACAGAGCACTTTACAGCAACAGAAGGGGTGCGCACCGCTGCTGCAAACCGATGGCAACAGCGCTCCACTACACACGCCTGTGATGTTTACCGACATAGAGTGGGTAGCTGCGTCTCGTCCCCGCTAGCAGAGGCGGCCCCTTTCCCATGGCGAGTTGTTGAGTATCCGTCCCGTCCCGCCTTCGTTATAAGACGTCGTGGGAACGCGGCATTCCGGAGGTTTCAAGGGGCGCGTGGCTTAGCGAGCAAGCACTGTGCCTATAAGTCCGTCGTCGCCGTATCGAATCTCGCTGGCAACTTTTTTTTATTTATTGAAATGTGTATACAGAAAATTACCGGCAATCAGTTTCAACAATTATGCCTGTAATCAGTTTTTTAAATACCTTTTGTTATGGAAAATCCGACGGCGTCTCGTTTCTACTCTTCCGTTCACTGTATTCGCAGCAAACAACGCTGCCCGTCACTTGACACGTTCTGCACCAATATGTGCGCTCTTCTCCTATTGTCGGCGACCACCCGGACTCTGTGTATGCTGCAGCACCAGAAAGGACTTCATATGGTAATATACCATTCTTTCTGACTGAGAAATTTTGACATTTCTCTGCCATAGTGCGTCCCTGATAGCAGTGAAAATTGCTACCTGAGTCTCCCAACTTCAATTTAATTTCAGTGAGCTAGCCGTGGAATTATTTATCAACGAATCTACGTCCTTCTGGTACAGAATCTATTTATTCTTAAATATCATATTTGTCAATTTTGTGAAAATTCCTATTTAAATATGTTTCAATATTTACGCTAGATTAAAAATTAGATTGTTTTAGATAATTCCTTTATTCTAATATTCAAATGTAAGGCAGTTTTCTGTTCCTTATATTATTTATTTTTTGAAACGGGGCTCTTGGAAATATTTACCTTCATAATTAATTAAATAAAATCAAACTAAAAAAAAACCAAATTATTCTCATTAAAAAAAAAGCTCTCTTAGATACGAGAGTACACAGAGCATTTCAATACCTGCCGCATCAAATATTTCTATTTTTTAAATATACCCGAATCGCCCTTTTCACTCCATTTTACTGTCCATATTAATTCGTGTAATATTGTCAAAACTACATACTACTAAAGTGATGAGATACATTTCTCTCTCTCCCTTCGTTACCCGAACTTTCTGGATTCGATTTACTATTTACGTGTTTATTTTGAATTTTGCTACTGTCTTTTTATGCGTATGACTTTCGTCAGATTCCGGGTCGTTATAGATGGGATAGGGATTGTGGCGAGGAACGGGAAGGAATTCAGCCATAACCTTTCAAAGGTACCAACCCGATATTCACCTGGAGAGATTTGGGGGACCACGGAAAACCCGCTTTCTCCAGAATGCGAGGCCAGAGCGTTACAGCTCGCCCACCACTGTAACGCCTACACGTCAGCTTCAAACTTTACCATCCAGTGATATCAACATTTTCTTTTTCTATACTATAATGATTTGAAATTTGATTTCTATTATTCTTCAGACATTTATCTCCTTGGATACCTAACCGAAATTGATAAATGAAGTATCATTTTAAAGATTAAGGTCTTTGGTGACATCATATATCAAGAAAGTAATTTTTCAGAATTCGACCCTTAAAGGGTAAAAGTATCAATATTTTGTGTCACGAACCATTTATCTCTAACTGATATGGATAAATGAGGAATCATTTTAAAGAATAAGGTCTCCGCTTTGGTCACATCATATTTCAAGAAAGCCCTTTTCCGGAATTTGAACTTTAAAGGGAAAAAGAATAATTATTTCCATAACGTATTTTTTTGTAACGAGTAACTTATCTTCCTTAAAACCTAACCGAAAACGATAAACTAGGTATCATATTAAAGATTAATGTTTCCACCTAGGAAACATTATAAATTAAGAACGAAATTTTGCGGAATTTGACCCTTGAAGTACAAAAGTAATAACTCTGAAAGTCGCGCGCATGAGACAATTCAGAGCCAAGGCGCTAGATACCAGCAGCACATATCACAGAGATATTAATAAACTGCTTCACTACTTCGACTTTTGTTATGTTCCTATTACACTAAACAAATAAACAATTGCTACAAATTTAGCAGTTCTTCTATCACCGTATTACAAACCACCAACCTTATTATTAATCAGATTCTCGAAATTTTCTCACCGGTCATCTAGTTTTGGTGTATTTGTACATACGAAACGTTACTGAATACTGATTTGATTATATCGTGTACTCAAAAACTACCGTAAATTCATATTCTAGAGCTCTCGGTTTGTAACTATTTTCTAACTTCGAGAATTTTGTCAAAGAGTCGAAACGATTAACTGCTTTCTAGACGTCTCTGAACGAATTTTACTGCGAGTAATTATTCTAGACACGCCCTGTTGGCTAAGGTTGTATCCACTTCGTGATGGCAACTTTTCTCCTGGTCCAAACCCGTATGGGAGAGTCCATAAACTACGTGGCTCGGTCTAAAAAAAAAAAAAAGCGGGAGGAGGGGGGCTACGTTGGAGGGTGGAGGGAGGGTTCCGAGCCAGGCCCCGTAGCTTTGCATTTATATTATTTGTCACAGTTGAAATGAGATACAGAACACAACAGCATGTGAATATTTATTTCCGTCATTTAATTATCTCCATATGTAATTTACGATAGTATGACAAGAGAAAACATTACAAAATGTCTTCTGGAATAAATAGGGAAAAAGGCTACGTTCTACTTGGGGGAGGGTGGTAGAGGCAAATGCCACGTCAGGGTACGTGGGTGGGGGGAGGGGGGGTGTAGAAAGGTGTTGCTTCATAATTCCTAATGGCTGGATTGTACATCACAGATTTGCGTTAAATTCCAGACCTCTCTTATTGATGAAAGTTTGTTCGTCAGATGGGAACGTAAAACTTTGCCGTCCTTTGCGTATTTGAAAAGAGTAGTCCTGAATGGGACGGCACCGGATTTCACGCTCTACCTTCTTTCGTCTCTCATGACAACACACATTACAGTCATCCCAACAAACACTTCAACACGGGTGAAAGCTCTGTGAAACCACTTCCATTAGCAGCATACTATCGAACACGGGCATGTCACAGAACTGTATTTATTCCAACTTCCATTTAGTCCACCCAGCGATGTCATTCTACCCCTCGGGACTAAAAGTTTTTCTTCGAGTGTGTGACTATTTATCTTCTATACCACCAAATTTTTAAGATTAATTTTTTCAGTTAGCAAAAAAAAAATTTTTTTGTTTAAAATAATTGTTTTTTTTTAAAATTAATTGACTCTTTTAATATGTACTTTAAGAAACACAAATTACTATGACTAAGATACCGTTACAAGTTCTCTAGATTTTCGCATTACCAACAAACTTAATTTGTAGATAAAAATAGTAGTAACTGGAGTACTCTTGGTACTGAGTTTTGAAATACTTTTCTTCAGCACAAACTGGAATTTGAACATGGTTTATATATGACGTAGTTAAAGTGCTTGTTTTGTTATTTTTTTGTACAATCCTCCACATTTTTCTTAAATATTGCTCAAATAATTAGGTAATTGTGTTCGTACGAAAGCTGAAACATAGTAAATAATAATAAAAATCTGCGGAAACACTAAAGTTTGCTACTTTTTTGGGATTTAAAATTGTGTCAATGTTGAGGTCATCTTTACCTTTGTATATCAACGGTGGCATTGCATTTATGGCAGAAACCGTTGCGAGTGCTTTGGAAGACTGAAAAGCACTGAAAAACTGAAAACTTGCACTGTTGCATAGAATCGTGACCGAAACAACCGC
Source organism: Vandiemenella viatica (assembly GCA_031002005.1). Taxonomy (NCBI): domain Eukaryota; kingdom Metazoa; phylum Arthropoda; class Insecta; order Orthoptera; family Morabidae; genus Vandiemenella; species Vandiemenella viatica. The sequence continues at coordinate 87,616,789 of JARYHS010013631.1, forward strand.
TCATCGATCAGGTTTGATGTACGCATGTCTACTTCCTCCATTCCGACATAGCGGCGTTTTAAAGCGCTAAAACTGCTTGCTTTTCTCATCAAACTTGTTGGTACTTCAGGAGCAATATTAAGCAGGGAAATCAAGCGTTCAAATTTGCTACCGGTAATTAGACGATAAAATTAATCAACGTAAATTAAATTACAGTGTCTTCAAAAGGGCCGTACTCGTAAAGTGTAGGACTTCTCCAATTCACGCTTCAATGAATGTCAAAATGTTTTTGCTTGTCTGTCTGGTTTTATTTCTTCGTTATTGCTGCTCGGCTGCTATAGCAGAGTTGTAACAAGATTCTGAATCTAATTAAATTGCAAATGCTACAAAAGAAACTTTCATTCCGCACCAAGAGCGGTCTTTGGAAAATAAACGTTGTTTTCTTTCAAGCGAAAACGCTGAAGTTTGAAGCCTCGGGAGAAATTCACCTGTTAGCGAATTTGTTGCTCTGTGTTGCACGAATGGTTCTAAGTAGACCATTTGAAGCAATCTTGTTCGTAATATAATTCTGTATCATTAAGGAAAGCTTTGTTCGTAGTACCCTTCATACCTTCGCAAATATCACTTTTCCTGGTCGTATATTGTCTTACAACGCGACAGCAACCTATAAATATCATTGAAATATTTTTATGGTGGTAGTAGACTGGAAAGAGATATTTTAAATAAGCTAATTCAGTGGTCAGGAGTGCCTTTAATGACGTTTACAGCACTTATAGTGTTATGTAAATATTTCCTCAGTCGTTCAGATGCCTGTCTGGAGACAGGTCCCCGATTCGAATCCCGGTTTCAACCGGAAGCTTTTAGAGCCATTGATGCTCTCACCTGTCGTTGGTGTTATATACGCTACAATCCCTTATGGTTTTAATACCAGAAAATACTGTCTCTTTTATCTGATAATATTAACCTGTTGTCAGATTGGGTTCCAAGTCCTATGTAAAATCAAAGATCTCTCTACACTATGAGAGTATACGAAGTGATGATGGTGTTTCGTCCGTCGGATGGTGACGTAAAACCCGGCGGTTCCCTTTGGTATCTTTCGAAGGATCTTTTTCTTATAGCTTTTCGCCTCGTCGACGTCAAGGTCTTTTGAAGGAAACATCCCGGCATTAGCCGGAAGTGATTTTGAGAAACCAAGGGATGACCTGGATACGAAGCTGCGTCGTCTCGAAGGCGAGAATGAGCGCATTTGGAAGAGTAGGCCTGATTGGGCCGGTACCAGTGTTCAATGTCTCCATTCTTTAATTCAAAACACAAAAAACCCTCAAAACTGAACACACACACGCCATCACAGTCATCCACACTATAGTAATATGAACCATTAATATTGGTCAAGCCAATGGCACAAATTGTTCATCACCCATACCTCCCCCTACGTCTAGATATCGGGTATGATTTTGATTATGGGGCATCCATTAATTACGTGAGGTGTTTTTTCCTGAAATCCGGACCCTACCTTCCACCTCTGGTGATATCTGCCCGGACCTCCCATCCCTATGGTGAGGAGAGATCTTGAGGTATCCCCCCTCCCCTCTTACTGGCGACTTCGTGATTTTCGAGATTTTTTTAGCTCTCCAGTTTTTTTAAGGGCAGTGAGACCATATTAACGTTGTCGCAAGTAGTTTGTAGACCTGTTTTTTAGCACTGCTGTTCTTAAAAAGATTTCTTGAGATTTCTGACCCCCCTTGGTCAGATTTCGGCACCCCACACAAACGTAATTAATTGACGCCCCATTGCTGTGTTAAGCCGCGTTCCCACGATCTCTTGTAACGGAGGCGGGACGGGACGAGACGAGACAAATACTCAACAACACGCCATGGGATCATGGTCGCCTCTGCTAGCGGAGATGAGACGCAGCTACCCACTCTGTGTTGGTAAACATCACAGGCGTGTATAGAGGTGCGCTGTTGTCATCGGTTTGCAGCAGCGGTGCGCACCCCATCTGTTGCTGTAAAGTGCTCTGTGCCAAACGACATTAGGCAACGTGGTGGGGAGGTGGCGACGAGGTAAGCGAGGGCTAACCTGCGGCGCGCGCTCGTCCCTACACTTCGGTTATTATGAGGGCCCCGTCCCGTCCCGCCTTCGTTACAAGAGATCGTTTGGAACGCGGCTTTAGGTTACTCCACGATGTAACCTCTTTGTGGCCGATAAGTCCTTGGGCATATCTCGGTCGAAAATTCCGGTCACGTTTTCTTTTGCCGTATTCACTGAGTCCAGTGTTTCGATGGTCTTTTTTCCATCACGTTTTACGTTGCCAAATACTTCACAACGTACTATTGCTTCCATAAGCAGATCACTTTCATCCAACGAATACCATAGTACTTGGACATCTTCAGGGGGATAGCCTCCTGCCAGTTTGACTAAAGTCGTATTTGGAGTCATCCGGCAAAGTATTTATCAACAGAAATCTGGCACATAAACTTTTCGTTCAAAAAGTTTGGCGTGTTTTAATACAGACGATTGCGTTTAGGTCGATCAGGCGACTGAAGGTGATGTCTTAACGAACCCAATGGAGAATTGTTCCCACACTCCGAACATGCGTTCCTCATACAGATTTAATCTCCATCAGCGCAACATATTGGCTCATGTTTAAATCGTTATACATCAGCACGTTGCGATGGCTTCCAATATCGAACGTGGGCAAAAAAACAAAATCCTATCAGACAGTTAATTAACAAATTATTGCTTAGCGCACATGTAGTATGATTAGATTTTATTAGTGAGACTGGGTGAGTTATTTGCCCGCGCACTGGCTTTTTTATTCGTCCTTGGCTGTGGATTGTATCGGCTTTGAATCAACGGCGTTTTTGCCGAATGAGATTGCCTGTTCGGAAGCTAATTTCTGTGAGCTGAATTGCATCTGTTTTGTTGCCCGTTGTAGTTTCCTTCTTGCGCATTACTGATGAAGAACGGTTTTAAAAAATGGTGTCTATTATCTGACTGGTTTTTGGCACTGTGAAATAAAGTTTTGGTGTCATCTGTTGCTGAAGTACAATCCAGACTGTATCATTTAGTTTCAAGTTGTAAAAAATTAGTTATACTGTGCGCTTACATTAGTTTTGTGGTACCTTATACCTGATTACCAGCTCCAAAATAAAGTTAATAAGAAGTGGAAAGACCTGTTGTTGTATATCATGATCAAGTTTAATGTTTCATGATGTTTGTTTAGTGATATTATTTAGCTTATAAGAAAATTGTCTCGTACATATGGTTTAGCCATTTTCAATTTATTTTAGTTCAATTTTGATGTTTGTGAAGAAATAAATGCGGTTCTGTATACATAGACGTTATACTCCCACAGCATCAGTATCTTTAAATCGTATATCTTTGTATCATACGTCTTCTTTGAAAGTATAGTTTAAATTATATGCATGAATGTCTAGAAAACTTATCACTAACGCTAAAAGTGTTTCACTCATTCTTTATTGTTTTATGTTTACCTAGATTCAACTAGATAAAAATTCAGATGAGCTGAAAAAAGGTTTACTTTATCTAACAGGCTGGTTATTTTATCCCGAAGATGCTGAGAATTATCTAGGAAAATACGGTCTGACTTGATCAGTAATTGTAGACTGCCAGAAGAAAGATTTGTTTCATTCTTATTTACGAACTACCGAAAGTAGATTTTTTATTTAAAGATTTCCCGCACTACAGAGGTTTCCCCTCAACATAAAAAATTGTAAACACATACTTTATTAAAGTTAGAAATTTTCCGAGGCATATTGTTAGGTTTAGTATTTCAAATGAGATGATATATGAGTGAGGAACTGGCCCACTGCAAAGCCCCGACTTAGGGGACAAGGTAATTTTTTTCAGGGTTTTCTTCCTGTAGCTCGGACTGTTCCAAACCGGATATTTTATTCCCAGGTACCCACCGTATCTTAGAGTCATCCCCTATCCTGACCGATGGGAGACTAGCGACTCCACGCGGAAAAGAATATTTTTAATAATAATATAATCAAATTATTCTACTTGCTGATAAGAATAAAGTTTTTACGAAATTACTGAATGGCACATTTAATAAAGTTAGGAAAGGAATTTGTAATAAAAAGCATCACAAAAGTCATTAAGTGAAACATAAATTAATGATAGAGATATTGTTACAAAATTCTTTTATTTATAATTTATGTTTACGGAAAGGTTCGATATCAAAAGCAAATTAGAACCTGCTCAAAGAAAGAAACTGTTTGGTTATAAAATTCAGTAAAGTGTTTCACTAAGTGAAACACTTTTCAGTAAATTTGGAAGAACATTCTAAAACTGCTTTAATTTTGCACTGCACTTGTGGAAGCGAAACTTGAATTTTGCGAATATTTGATAAAAACAGAGTAGAAATATTTGAAATGTTGATATCAACAAACGATGCTAAAAATAAAAAGGGCTCATATATTTGATGTTTCTGTTGATACGATGGTTCGAGAAGAGAATTTGTTGTAAAATTTTACAGAAGAGAGGAATGGAACGTTGGGCCACGTATCAAGACATGTGGGTTTAATTTGTTAATGCAGAAGAGAACAGCAGAATAGCAAAGCTAAACAAAAGATTACAATATATGGAGCAGATAGTTGAGATCATAAGTTGTAATGGGCGTGTAAACTTAACTTAGTCCACAACCCGAAGGTTGGTTGGATCCTCCCGAAGGGGGCATACTAAGCCATTGTGTCAGAGGTAGAACGGCCAGTTCCTTTCCCCTGGGACATACTGTTTAACGTGATAGCTCATATCTTCAAACACAACTTTCAAAATTCCTGTGCCTGCTGGGATTCGAACCCGCGACCGGAGCAGTTTTATATTGAAAGCAAGAGCCTTAACCACTGAGCTACCAGAACGCTCAATGGGCCTGTAGTTACTTCATTTCACTGGTAAATATCTTTATACCTACGCTCTACAAATTTGTACAATAAATATAGATGCGCAAAACGTTTCTGAAATTTTTATGGTAGTTTGAGTTTATATAATAACAGTTTAAACAATTTCTTCTCAGTTAATTAATAGTTTATAAGATTACAGAATCTAATAATGATTATTCAAGCCTTCTTTTCCTTCTCCTTTGTGGTTTATTTAATTTGTAGTTTTATGACGTTACATTTCGCTTTTGTGTCGTTTGTAACGTGTATAGTGTTATTTAATGCGCAGATATGGAGCTTAAGGGAGCACACTTCAAATTAGCCTTTCGGCATCCTCGCCTATTGGTTTACATGATTATGCAGCCCTTGCACGTGTTTACAGATATTAGAAGCGCCATATCTGATCTTTTCTTTTAACTCTTCGCTATGTCCCGACAGAAGACAGCTTATAAACAGTGCAGGCCAGCGTGCTCATATGGCTGGCGCGGAAGTTGGTGTCTTTTTAATTGCTTCCCAGACGCCGCGCCCTTCCTGCCTGCGACAGAAATAGATGACTCGCTGCTCATTGCTCTGAAGCCATCGACTTTGCGGTTAAGATCACAAGACTGGGGGATTTAATACTCCTCTGTGCACTATCTTACCGGTTATTGTCACCTGCTAGTTCAAATAAAGGATTTATATCTGGATTTGTATTAGTCACTACAACTTATTTTTCGTTCCCTTCACTGTCCACATTCTTGTCACTGTACGATATGCAACACAGTATTCCGTTTCATAAGATTATTATACGGGTATTTGGTACAGATATTTATATGTTGCAGTTTCATCTGCTCTAGGTAAATTGAGCCTGCTAATAAGAAACTGAGGAACACAAAGAAGTCACTTCAGATTGCAACAAAACTACTGTGTGTCGCACATTTCCAGTGTACATGTTACACCTGAAGGAGCAGTAATAAATTAATTAAAACCAACTGAAGATTTTAAAACTTTTGTTAGACGAATAGCAGGAGTTATCCTTACTCAAAGCAACATATGTCTTTTTAAAAAAAAAAAATAGAGTTAACCAATTATTTAGAATATGGAATGAAGATTTTTGTTTACGTTATGGTTGGTTTGTCCTTGCCGCTTTTTTTTTCTTATGGCTTTACGCCTTGTCGACGTCAAGGTCATTAGAGGCGGGAAAGGATTGGAGGCAAAGAACGGGAAGGAATGCGACCATGGCCTTAATCAGCTTATTAGATACACAAATAAAAAACAAAAGGTTAATTATGAATATAAGGTGGGGAAAGAATTGCTTGCTGAAGACTTGAAATATAAATATCTTGGCATTGCTTTTGATAACAAGCTTAACTGGGCAGGACACATTGGACTGGTGGTAGGAAAAGTTTTCAAAGTTCTGCACTTGTTGGAGAGAGTGATGAGGGGATGTACGGGAAAAGTAAAGGAATTTGGTTACAAAACTTTGGTGAGACCATTGCCCGAATATGGTAGTGTAGTATGGGACCCTCATTTTACGTATCAAATACAGGAGTTGGAGAGGGTGCAAAGAAGGGCTGCTAGATTTGTTTCTGGAAATTATCACAGAATGCAATCAGTGACGGATATGATAAAGGAGCTGAAATGGGATTCATTGCAAGACAGGAGGAGGATGAGGAGGGTCATGGGAGTGTACAGGGCATACTCTGGCGATGAGGCATGGAAAGATATTGCAATAGGTATGAAAAGTAGTGCATGGAAGGGAAAAGATGACCATGACCACAAGCTGGCACTCGATTTCAGGCACAAAGGTGTGGGAAGATTCTCTTTTTTAGGTAAGGGTGTCAGGGATTGGAATGAGTTACCAAGAGAAATGATGAATAATTTACCGAAAACTTTGAAATAATTTATAGATAAAATTTGTAGAGGGCAAATGTAGGTGGGTGCAGGATAGGGGGAAAATGGGTGTGTAGGGAAATTGCCACCGGAGCCTGTGCTCCATTGCAATTAAATTAAACTTAAAACAATTTAAAAAATGGCCTTTTGAAGGAAGCATCCTGGCATTAACCTTGGGGAAGCCAAGGAAAACCAAAATCTGGATTCTCGGACAGGGATTCGAAACCTCGACCTCCCGAATATGAGACCAGAGCGTTTGCTAGATCGTGGAAAAATCTGAGGCTGCCGCTGAGACGAACATTCGTCAGACTTTCAAACGTAAAATTAATTTTCAGCTATGCTACATGATTCGAAAAAGTATCATCGCTGCCATTATTTATATCTTAATCATTTAAAAATTATTTTCCTTACCAGTTTGTGTGTGTGTTTTTTTCTTTTAAATGAGTATAAACAAAAACTAAACAACCATCGATCTATTTTCGTATGGTAGCATTTTTTCTAATAGTTTTGGCCATAGCCTTTTTGAAAGAACCACCCCGGCATCAGCATAGAGTGAGTTCGGTTAACCACGGAAAACCGAAATCTTGATGGCCGGAGGGGGAATCGTACCTGTGTCTTCCGGAATACGAAACCAGAGTGTTATCGCTGACCTACCACGTTTGTTAGAGAAAACGAAACTCCCAGAGCAGTGTGATATCCGAAAGCGGAAAAATAAACACCTGAGGACTTAGAAAGAAAACAAAAGTTTCACTCAGTCTTATGTAAACGTTGCTGAGACAGCTGAACAAGCAAAACCAACGCCTGAAAACAGTAATCCTAACATCGTCGAAACAAAAGGTAAGTAAGGATAAATCTCTGACCATTTAGTGATATTAATGTATTATTTTCTGGCATTGGATAAACATTTTGTAACTCGCGACTCTATACTCAGGTTGTTGAAAAAGAGGATAGCAACTCAATGTATTCTCAGAAAAAAATTTCTGGAGGAATTAACCATTGCTATCAGATTTAGGGAACAGCATGCTGGTCGGCGATATAATGTTTTTCTTTTCGAAGATTTCGCGGTTGTTATTTGAAAGGAACATCAATGGTCAGTTTCCACTGAAACAGTAAAACAATAAAGCGTACAAGCCGAGAGCAATCGAAAATCTGTCTTAAATGTTTACAAGGTAGCAAATTAATGATACTTGTTCTTAATCCGCACATTGTTTGATTTGTGAAGGCTTGTCCATTGCGGGAATGTTGGTGTTGTAAGCTGAATGTCGAACTCCCTGAACCTAAATCAAGTAGGAGATTTAAAGAGAAAACAATCATTCGTCGGAAAGCAACACATGAGGAAGAAATCCAACAATTTTGACATTCAACGTCATTTACTGAATATCAACAATTAGTTGATTTCATGGCTATAGTAGCAGATACAGGATATGAGAAACAAAACTTATACATGCAAGAAATAGGGATACCAGGAAATAAATAATGTTGTTGTTAACCGTCTGCTGAATAAACTAACCAGTTTGTCAGATGGTTCTATTGACATTTTGGAATATTTAGGCCGTTTTCCTTAGCTGTTTGATTTGTAGTAAACAATGTCCCATGTAGTTTCCTTTTTTGGAGCATTTGTTTTGTAATTGGTTTGAAAACCGTTAAACCAATGAGGTTATTTGCTAATTTTTTTGTCATTGTATCACCATAATATTTTATTCATGAAGCACTCATATCTAAGTAGCTATTTTTTTCGCAATAATAGATTTTATTGAGATGTTCTTAATTATTAATTTCACAGCGAAAGAAAATTAAAGCATACTACACTGAACTGATTTCACTGCTTCAGCAACAGGTTTGTTATTATTAACTTGCTGTTGGTAATACTGTGAAATCAGGCCAGTGTTGTGTTGTGTTGCTGCATTTCACATTGAAGAGAAACTTGGAAAAGATTCAAATATTCCAGATCAAATTATTCGGCAAAGCAAATCCCTTTTCTGAGACAAAGAAAACATGAAATAGAATCATATAAGTAGCTGAGGATGCTCTGAAAATGAAATAAAACTTTTACGGTGAATAAAAAAGAAATAATTCAATTTCACTGGTGCATTATTAATTTTTATATGCTTCAAAACTTTGTAAACTACGGTCAATATAAGTGAGACCATTGTCAATTTATAAAGCTGTAATTAAGATGCCTTGGTACGATGATCTTTCTTAAACAACAGCTAACGTAGTTTCATCTAACAGTTATTTCTTCCTGTTAAAGCTCCCAGGTGAATCTGCATTCAGCATACCGCGTTGTTGTAGTTGCATACGTGAAGTTATTTTCATAAATCATACTCGATGTATTCCTCGACTTTTATTACAATATTTGCAATGAATAATATCCACACACATTCATCTCCTGATTTAACCAACTTGTACAGCTACATGCGCCTCAAGAATATAAATCTTTTTTTTACAAGACCATCTTGTGTACATTGAACTGGATAGCCAAGGTATACGAGAAGGAAGGGAATATCTCAGACAACCATAACCACCGGAAACGCTAACATTACTTGAAATACTGTACATATACAATGATCTTAATTCGTGAATAAGCTTAATAAAAATCCAATTATTACTGATAATGATATAAGGTGTACAGAAGTAATTTAAATTATTTTATCACTGCTAGTTCTATGCAACATTTTTTTCTTAATCTGAGCCGGCATGTAATTTAACATTTTCTCAAGGGGATAGATTCCATAATTTTTTGCTATAATTTTTACAGAGCGCTCATTTGAAACACAACTCGTAAAATAATATTTATTTACTTTTTGTTTTATATTTGGATACTATACATAGCTTTAGACTGGATATTTAATTTTTGGCATTTGATGGAAATAAACTTTTTCTTTTTTAATGAATTTGATAGTAATAATGGTCTACATAGAAATATACGTTTATTAAGATCTTTAATTTTTTTTCATTTTTAAATACACTATCTTCTTCTCCACCACCTTTTCCCAACACTTTGGGGTCAGCTGCCATAGATGAGAGCATGATCAAATTTGGAGCTATGATTTAGCGGCCGCATGGCCTTCCTGAAGCCAAGCATTTTATACCTACTGCCACGTCATACAGAGTACTAATGAGGGAAGTGAAGTATTGCATTATGTCTGTGAAACGTTCAGTGCGTAATAAGTGTATTTTTTGTTTGTGAAATGTGTAGTTTATAAGGTGGAAATTGGAGACCTTCCCAGCATTTGCCTTGATGGCTGCGGAAAACTGCCTAAATACCACAGACAGGATGGCTCGTGCCCGGTCCGTTGTACCTCCCCACACCTCAACGCACTGAGCCGCACTGACGTGTCGTTAAAACAAACAGTAATACGGAATAGTCCATAACTAAAACTGAAAAAAGATCACGTAACATACTTGTGTGAGTTCTTTCTTTAAGATGAATGATTATGGGGAAGTGTTAACAATTTCGAATCAATATTGTTGTGTAAAGAGTTTTAGTCGGTGGGGTGGTTGTAATTTGGATGATCTCCCCTTAATGCCGTCACTGATTCGGGAATTATTACTTTTGCTACCCTGCATATTTTAAAAATTAACCATCAATGTGAAATAATGTTCCTGGGATATAAGGTGAAACAATATTGTACTCTTTATCAATGAAAAATTACCCTTAGTTGCAATTTATTGAGTACTCTTTATGGCTTACAGACAGAGACGTATTTAATTTTATTATGAATACAAGGAGAATCTAATTAGATACAAAGCACTGTCTCATCTTACATTCGTCAATAAAATAAAAAACACCAACCACTAAGGAAATACTAAATATTAATGAAAAAATCATGATTTTACTTTGCAAAAAATTATAAAAATTCTTCATTTGATTGATATGTTTTTCCCTTTAAACAACAGAGTACGATCTTTATGTTTCCAATGATTGGATGCAATATTAAAATGATTACATTAATGTGACTAGTAAGACGCCAAATATGATGATTGAAAGTTTACAAAAATTTGTCCATCTTTCAAAAAAAAAATTGTTAAAACAGCTTGCGGCTTTTAAACAAATATTATCTCAGTTTATCGGAAGCGAAACTCTTAATCGTTAAAGATATCTTGACAAAGCCGTTACTGGGCTAGTCTCAATGACTTACCGAGCGTGGTGGGTGAGCGATACAGCTCTGGCCTCGCATTCGGGATGACGCGGGTTAGAATCCCCGTCTGAGCATCCAGATTTGGGTTTTTCGTGGCTTCCCCAAATCACTCCGGGCCAATACGGGATGCTTCCTTCAAAAAGGCCATGGCCGAATTCCTTTCTGTTCTTTGCCCTCCATTCCTTCCCGCCACTAATGACCTCGACGTCGACGAGGCATAAAGTCATAATAAAAAAACTCAATGACTCGACGAAGACACACTGTTAAGTTTGTTGTACAATTACCATGAACTGTGTAGATTGCATCGGCGACGGTGAAAATGTTGCAGCATAGGCTCGCTACACCTCTCAAGTCACTGTTGACTTAAGATCTTCTGCCTCCTGCAAGTTCAACGTATGCTTTCCCCCTCAGAAAGCTAGTACGGAGTATACCAAGTCACTCCAGCCTGTACACACTGTTAGGTCTGGTTCAGAGTGACTCCAGCCTCTCTCACTCGAGTATGAGTGTCCAACCTCTTCCACTCGAGGTCCGATACGGAGTGTCTTCCATCTTCGTCCAAATATGGTTCTTGTATCTCCCATCACCATTATTCTGTTGGACAAGTCTCGTATTTACAACATGAGAACAAAAATACCCAGAAATTAGTATCAGGCGGAAATTTTTACGCCAGTAATTGGCTCTGCTATGGTGTCTTCCTCACAAAGCTATTCTATTGGTTGGAATCTTATTCCATTGTCTCACGAGAAACCGCTGCAGTTCGGAGACTTTCATGACGCCAGCCTTAGAAAATCCCGGGGTAGCGAAATGTCAATGGCCGGTCAAACACCTCCACTTAGATATTCCCGGACCTAGCGACTCCTCCTATAGCTCCGTTCCTGACAAACGAAGTGGCTGTCTATTGTTCGCTACCTGCACCCCGCCGTCAGTTAGTCGGGCGTTCCGTTACCTGGAACGTCCGTCCGCTTGTTCAGCCGTTGTAGCCACGAAAATTCTACACTAGCAAAATTCTTCCTCGTCACTGTTTGCACGTAAAATTTAACCACAAGTAAATAATTACTGTTCCTTGATGACCCATTTTGGTCAATTTGCTACAATATGCAGAAGTGTAGTGAGCCTTTATATTAAGTTACATTGACTCTTTTTTTGAAATCATACTTATGGTGTTGACCTGATGTGTGAAGTTTCGCTGGCACAATGACGGCATTGAGAGTTTTGGTTATCTTTATCGTAGCGGGATGTAGACGGGTCGTTAATTTTCATGGAGAGCCTGTAAGCCTTCCGTCTGTCGGCCCAACGATAAGGTGGACCCCTTTCGAAACGCGAGTAAGTACCAGCTGGGTAGAGTACACACTGAAACCCATCCGTGGTGTCAGCAAACTCATAAATATGGGTATTGTGTGTTTCATTTTCAGTTATTTGATATCAATTACAGTTGTCCACTGATTATTTCTTTATTTATTTTAAAATGTGACATTGCAGCTGAATGTTAGGATAATTCCTTCGAATTATCGAATTTTTTGCACGTTACTTTTCCCCATTCCGCTCCCCCCGCCTCTGAGGACCACGACGACGAAACGCATAGCCATAATTTTTTTTTTTTTTAAAAGTGTCTCTTCTGTATTAAATTTATAGTGAAATAAGAATTGGGGATCCATTAATGTACACTACTGATTGTGAAAAATGCGACACCAAAAATTAGAAATGTGGTTACAATGAAATTTATTCCACAGCCTGGAAATGCTGCTAGTATTCGCATCCGCAAAGCATAGACAGTGATTGCAGGAGAACAAACAACTTGCTAACCAACCAGATACCACACTTATTCTTTGAGCGACATATCAGGAGAATTTACAGGCCAGGGAAGCAGTGGTTCCCGTCGATCTTGGAAGAAGGCTTGCACATTCCCCGCCACTTATGGCCGGACAATGTCCAGCTGAAATATGACATTTGAAACTGCGTGCAGGGCAAGGGGGGGGGGGGGGGGTAGTACCTCTGGATCTAGAACATCCCTGATGAAGCGGCTGCTGGTCAGATTGCCCTCAATACGTGTGAGGTGAGATCGTATCGTACAGTCAATGGTGCTCTGAACCATTGCGTTTGGTGTTTTTCCGCTATGCCGCTAATGAATGCAGTCTGCCTTATTGCGTTCAGCACATAGCGTCAAACACGTTCGCGGACAAGTTGAAGCGGTACTCGTCCGAAAAAGCCACATTTTGTCACTCAGCATGCCAGTAACGGCGTTCACATATCCCCGTTGCAGTCAGGCGTTGGTGGTTTTTTGTCAATAGAAAGCTGATAAAATGGCATGCGTGCAACCAGTCCTGCTCTCAGCTGACTGAGTCGACCCGTTGCAGTGCTCCAAGGTCGAGTCAACACTTTGGACCAAGCTTCTCTGTCACTTCGGAAACGGGGACAAGATGGTGGTCATGCAGTGCTGTTGTCACATTGTGTGAATCATTATACGCTGGTTGCTGTGTGCAACCCTCTTCTACCCACTGGTTTAACACACTCGTCACTGTCGCAGCAGTGTGCCGTAATGAGCCGCTATGTGAAGGTGGGTTTCCACGGCGCGTGGTTTTGTAGGCAGCGCCACATCAGCTGAAGTTTACGGATCAGCACGAGCCACTTGTTAGCCCTCGCCGCCTCCACACCACCTTGCCTAGTATCGTTTCAGCTACCCGACTGGGTGACGGATAGCCAGCACAGCCTTCCCACGGCCCGCTCTTGGTAACTGGAACTGGCCCGGCCTGCAAATATAAGGGCCGTGGGAAGCCAGCTTAACAGTGCAATAAACCCCTTTCCCAGAGATCATCTCTCTGCAATTTTAATTATATATGATGGTTCCACTGGTCTACACATGCTGATGTTTTGGAGTGATTCAGTCCATCGCTTCTCGATGTTGCAATTTTCACAAAGAGTAAGGTAGCTGCTGAGCATTTTAGCAATAGGAACTTCTTATTTTATTAAAAATAACCTTGAATATAACGGACAAGTTGTAATCCCAAAAATATTGTTCGTTTTGATATTTTACCATTACTGTTTTCAGTATCCAATATACTTGATCAGAAATCAATGTGCCATTTGTGTAAGCATTTACATGAACTCAACATAAACAATATTACATCGCAACAAAACTAAAAAAGGTTCATAGTGCTGCACTATTTACTGGGCTTTTTTTTTTAACTTTTAAATTCGTTTCTCATACATGAATCGTTTGGATGACTACAATGGGTAGTTAAACTGTCCCATGAAGGCAACTGTTTCATAAAAAAGTATTTGACCGATTAAACGATAAAACAAGATGTAGTTTGTTTGAACGTGATTTTCGTCGATTTAAAGTAACGTACTTCATCACTGTACGGACAAAACCTGTCGAGTACAACTCTTCATGGTAACAATCTATCTCCAAAATCAACGAAAGTTAAAAACATGGCTAAAAATAATGTGTTTAATTAACTATACTGAATCTAGCAAACAAGATAGTTGTATTTTTATGTAATTTAGTTTCTGGTGAGCCATCAATATCGCCCTGTAATACATATAATTCAAGTGAATTGACGGTGTCATTTTTGCAAAGTTTTTCCACCCACTTTGTCATTCTGACCCGATCTGTTAACCACATGTTATCGCGGAGGGTCCAGAGAGCTAGAACTAGTTATATATTTGAATATTCAAGTGACAATTGGAGGTCGCAGATAGTGTTAAGTAGTCTCCTATTGGTGTATAGCTTGCTCAGGTAACAGAGGTGGCTCAAATTCAGTTTGCTAAATCCCCCTTCCGCTGCCCTTAGTCTACGTGCGGAAAGTTACCACCTCTTACATGAACACAGCGGTGAGCTCGTAAAAGTAGGAAGTGAGGGGGTGGAGAGACGAGGAGCGGTGCCAGAGAAACATGACCTTGAGCCGCCAGTTCGGAGTGAACAGGGTATAACAACACTGGAGCCTGGAATTTGGGGAGACCATAGTTCGATTGCCTTACCTGTATCACTACACACGTCACTTTCAGTATCATCTCCCTTAACGAATTGTGCTGTGTTTGTTGCAGGTACGACTACGAGGTGCTGCTGCAGAACGCGACCTTCTGCCTGGTGCCCCGTGGCCGCCGCCTGGGCTCCTTCCGGTTCCTGGAGGCCCTTCGTGCAGGGTGTGTGCCGGTGCTTCTGTCCAACGGCTGGGCGCTGCCCTTCGCGCAGGTCATCGACTGGCGGCAGGCCGTCATCTGGGCCGACGAGCGGCTGCTGCTACAGGTAGGTCAATCCACAGTGCAAGTGAATCTTCACTAGTTTCTTCTGCGCAATTATAGCGCGGGATGTTCATCTCACTGATACAATGTAGTGTTCTGCAGTATATAGCCAGACGGTGTTATTCGTTTCCACAATTAGATCTTCCCTGTCCGTGTCGTCATGACGATATAACGTTATGTTCCTCATTACTGTTTCACGATCGGGTCGTTAAGTTTCCCACCAATTCGTATTGATTATGTATCATTTAAACCAGTGTTAGTTCATAGATAATAGTATACGTTTGGACCTTTTGTTCTATAATCCTAATGTGACCATAGGATACACAGTCAGATGTCACCTGCCAGCTTGATTCTATAGTGTGGCTCTACATTTTGGACAATAATTATTAATTTAACCTGATAAAGGTGCCTCAGTGATCATCTCAGCACTATTCATGCATGGGTACACCGTGTCTTTCGGCGTCTAGTGGTACAGTACGTTAAGAGTTCGGAGTAGTTGATACGTGGGCATTCCAGAGGAAAGGTTCCTTATACAGGAAATTTAAAGTGCAACAGCCAGACGGAGTTGTGACAAATGAATGAGATTTGGTCCCAAGTATCCCCATATGAAGAGTGTTAAATGATTAAAAATTGAAAGTTTTAGATGTAACAGTATGAGAATTACAGAGATATTTACTATGAAAAATTACTATATTTTTTAGCCAACAAGTGGTGAACAATGTGGTGTAACATGACACTTTTTTGTACACAAGTTCTTGTTGCCAAGGATGCCAAGGTGAAGAGAAATATCTAACTTTTGAGAGAGGTCGAAGAATTGGCGTGTTTGAAATGGATGCATCATATCGTGAAATCTCCGAAGGATTGGCCATATTGTAATATCAGACTTGTTGTACAGTGGATGAAAGGAGGCTTTAGTACTAATAGAGCAGTCACAGGTTTCTTACTGCACGACAACAGCACGTGAAGATCACCAAATTGTGTGGGTGGCTGTTGCTGGCAGACGGGTGACTGCAGGCCAGATCAAAGCAGTGGTTACAGAGAGAGTCACCCGCCGGACGATTGTAAACCAATTGCATGAAGCTGGGTTACACTGTCTGAATCCTATGCAATGTGTACCATTAACCTGGTTTCCATTGCCAGCATCATCTAACTTGGTGTAACGAAAAACACAAATTGACACGTGAATGGCGCACATTTCTGTTTACAGACGAATCTCGATTCGCTTGTGGCGAAGTAATAATTGACAACGTGTACGTAAGCGTAGTGGAGGAACGGCTTATCCTGCTGTGATTTCAGAAAGTCGCACAGGTCTAGTCACTGGTGTCATGGATTGGGGGGGGCAATCAGTTTCAACAGAAGGAATGAGTGGGTAGTTGAAAGCACAATGACAGCCCACCACTATATGGACGAGGTGCTGCACCCTATTGTGATACCCTTCATGTCCACCATCCAAATTGCATCTTCCAACGGGATAATGCCCGTCTTTATACTGTGGCCACCACAACACAAGCCTTGCAAGGGGTTACGATCACAATCACGGACCCAGATTTGTCCCCAGTAGAGTATGTCTCGGAAGTCAGGAGTAGACACATTAGATCACATTGTCACAAACTGTGCAACAATTGACTGTACAAAACATTCCAGAGAGACATACTCAAAAAAAAAAAAATTCCGAACACTTATTGATTCAATGCCGGCATGAATCCACGAATGTATAGGTGCTCTAGGTGGGTGCACATCTTACTGACTAAATATAACTCTTGGCCTGATCCATTTCAATTTGTTATCATTTCGTCTGGGTTTGACTCTGGATATATCTAATATATATACATACCGGTCTCTTGGCTCAGTGGTAAAGGCATCTGATCGGAGATCGAAAGACCACCGTTTAAATCCCTGTCTCGACGGGGATATTCATAAGCCCTTCACCCGACATTCACCTCTCCGAGAAAGATCTGTCTAAGTATCACGTTTTCTTCAGAAAATTAACAGATTACTTTTCACATCTAAAAATAAGATTTATTTAGGAGTTAAAAATGAGTTTACTTCGACGGTTGTTATATCTTGTTCACTCCGAACTGGCGGCTCAATGTCATATTCTCCTTACCCCGCTCATCACCTCACCACCCTCTCCCGCTGCCTACCCCTTCAGGCATATCGCTGTGTCCATGCACGCAACAGTCAAATTCGTCGGGAGGGGGGGCGGTACCTTTCTCATTAACATTTAGAGACAAGTTCAGCGGAGCGAGGGATACAGCAAAGTGACCTTGAGCCGCCTCTCTTAACTGAACGTGCAATAAACGCAAAAGAATCCATTAAGGGGGCGTCCATTAATGACGTCAGGTGAAATACGGGGGGGGGGGGGGATCCGGCGAAATCTCACGAAACCTCACCAAGGGAGAAGGGAGATCGACGGAAATCTCACGTGAGTTTTGAAATTCGTGTAGAACTGTAGAGCTAAAAAAAAGTCAACAAATGACGCGAAAGTCGATTTATGGGGGTATTTTGGTCTAAAAATCCACCTTAGAGGCGCATATCCGCCCTTCGGAGCATGACACCTAAAAAAAAAAATGTCTCAAAAAGTTGCGAGTTCGATTGGTAGGGGGGACGGGGGGACCGTCAAAATCTCACGTCATTTTACAGGGGGGTCCGACGGAATCTCACGAAGTCTCACCAGAGGGTGGGGTGTCCGGAATTCCGGAAAATTATCTCACGTTATTAATGACATCCCGTAAGCTCAAACTATTTATTCATCATATAAAAAGACGGTGAGTTTGAATAAACTTAACTCATGTTTCTAAACCTTAATCTCGCAGATACTGTGCTCACGCACATGTAAAACCATGAATCTCACTGTTTTTGCTACAATACTGACATGTCTGTTTTGAAAGCATCTCCGGATTTTGTAACATTTAATACAATACTTAAAAGATCAATCCTGTTTCTTTTGAGAAATGAAAAACATCTGAAGGAAAACTATAACTTTGCATGTCACTTCTGTACTCCACTTTACACTGCAAATAATCAGTTTTATTTTTCGATTTTGTCCGGGAGTATTCTATATATTTTCTTTTGTTGGTATCTTTGTTTCGACCGAGCGTGTGGGTGAGCGGTTAACGCTCTGGCCTCGCATTCGGGAGGACGCCGGTTCGAATCCCCGTCCGGGCAACCAGATTTGGGTTTTCCATGGTTTCTCCAAACCACGCAAGGCGAATGCCGGGATGCTTCCTTCAAAAGGCCATGGCCGAATTCATTCCCGTTCCTTGACTCCAGTACCATCCCGCCTTTAATGACCTCGACGTCAACGAGGCGTTAAGCCACACGTAAAAAAAAAATGTTTCGAGTGACGTGCACTATCAGTTGCTATTTTCAAAACTGATTTTAAAACATAAAATTCCACCATACAAACAATTATTGTTTCTCATTTTTTATATAAAAATACTGAATATTTTTGTTTTGTCTTGATTTTTTAGTTTTTTCTATTACCATTATTTGTGAATAACGAAAGCTGTACCTTTAAATACAGTAAATTGCATCAGTCAGCAAATAGATGTGAAAGAATGTGGCATGTAAATTTCAATAACACACGTAGTTGCAGAAAATTTTGTATTTCATTTCCCTGCTAAGTTCCTTCAATTCGTTCGGCTATGTGTGTGTTTGAGAAAAAAAGAGATGGAAGAATAAGTTATGGCAGAGGTTGTAATTACGAGATAGAACTTTTGAGATGTTCGATTTAAGCTTGACTGAGCAAACTGGCATAGTTATGCTTTGACACTGACAAAAGTTCACATGTACCACACTAGATTTATGAAGGTTAAATATACCAGAAGATTGGACGCGTATACCTTCTGCAGTTTTTTCTTCTTCTTCTGGTGCTCATCCTAAAGTCCAGGGAACTGCCATTCAATAAATACCAACTCAAGGGAGAAATATGTTCCGTTGGCTAACTGGGTTAGAAAGGCTGCCGCGAAGGGGAAGTTTGTTCTCGGAAATCTACCATCAGAGCTGATGCTGGGCCGGAGGTCGTTTAATCAGCACTCTGCCGTACTTAATAACAGGCACAGGCTGTTCAGTGACTTCTGGAAGTGTAAGAAACAGTAACGATATAACTCATGTGTTCATCATACAAAGTTTTAAAATAGACTACTTTTGGTGTAATTATTAAATCGTTTGCACTGAAAAGGCAAAACCTCAAAATGTTCCTAAAAGTACGTGTGAAGGGATAAATTATTAAACACTAAAGGCAGGGAACTAGTGAACTATACGAAACGCCATACAATGTCTTAATGAATTAAATAATCAAGGGATTATTTTTTAAAGTTAACCCTCATGATGGCGTGTCCTTCATCGCAAGTGTAGTTAACTATTGTCGTCTAACACTAATACAGCGGCGCTTCAATGGTAACACGCGATATGCAAAGAGGTATGCGAAATTGATTTGGGCAAAGAAAGAATATTGTATTAGATGAATAGTTTTACATAGGGAAACGAGAAATGCTTATAAGAAACTAGTTTTAAATTAGCGGAAGATATATTAATACAAACGTTTTGTTCAGAAAACTTGAGTAGACTTCTCTATATAGTTTACAAATTGTCTGCTTAATGCGCAATTTCATATTGATAGAAATTCTGCTGTATAATCGGACATAACAAATTACCTATAGCTCTAGAAAAGTGACCTCCTCGTACAATATTGATGATTCATTAAAATAAGCAGTCCCTTCAACTTTATGGAATTTTTACAAGAATAAAAAAAAAAGAGGATATTGTTGGCCTTGACATAAAAACTGATATCATAAGTTTGTCCTACAGAGTCCAACAATTATATAATGTTAAATAAGTTTATTTTAATTTTAAACACGATAAAAATTCCATCTATAAAATTGGATCAGGCCAATAATCACACATATTCTGGTGCGAACCTTCAGATCCACGCTAAGCATGATAGGAAATCCTGCTGTATTAGGTGTACTTGTTTAGTTTTGTACTTTAATCCATCGATTCACAGATGTATATTAGAATGCTACCTCCGGATTTGCCCTCCTCTGATTATTTTCTCTTCCTCAAACTTTAATCATAGGTGAGAGTGAAATATATGGAAATTTTCAGGGATATGAAATCGAATCTTCGGGTCATATGAGCTGAAAAAGCAGGAAGGTCGTTTCAGTCTTCGATCTATCGTGATACTCGATACACTGATGCGAGAAATTTCTATTCTGAGAAAATTGCAAGTTATACTCATGTCTACCATAAGAACTATTCGGCTCCGTTTGATAGTTGTTGTTCCTCTTGCGATGCCCAAGAGACCATTATTACAATAAAAAACGAATTTCATTTTTGCAAACTCATTTTTCTTTAGATCTCCCTTCACCTCAGTAGAAAATGTAAGTTGGTATCGTGGAATGTGGTCGTGCGTAATTCAGTGTTTATGTTTACACGTATCTACGAATTATTCTAAACTTAAACCAAGTTATTGACATAATGATACGTTATATGGATACCATTATAATCATCATCATCACTGATAGTTTACAGCCATTGACCTGTCTACCAGGAATTCCAAGTTCGTTCCATATTTATTGATTAATGCTTCACGCGTCATTGACGCCGAGGTCCTTAGTGCCCGGAAAGAATTGGAAGCAATGCACGGAATAATTTCTGCAGTGTTCCTTTATCAAGCAAACATCATGGCATTCGCTTGTAATAAATTGGAAAAGCGTCGGCTAGCTAAAATCTAGATGGTACGGATTGTGGATCAAATCCACTCTCTCCCAAATGTCATTCATCTAAGAGACTCTGTATCCTTTTTAAAAAAATTACAGTAACTTCATTCCTTAATTATTTCGATTCTCTCTTCCTTCTTCAATTTATTATTGTTAGCGTAGACTACTTTTTCTGTAATTGTTTATCAAAATAATATAATTATTTTAAATACGTGCACCACTGCTGACGTTACTTGTTATTAGCAGGTTACATCTATTTACTTGCTTCTGCAACTGTGTTATCTGCAGCAATTAATAATTGATTTTCTTCAGGAATATGCCTGTTGAACCTCATCATTGTAAAGCTCAAGCCAGGGGATCGGTAGGACGCGGGCATCAAGATTCAGGTTTCCATGGTTTCCCGAAGTAACACCAGGTGAATGCAGGGTGGTTCCTGCAAATTGTCCTTGCCCTCCAGTCTTGTGCCGCCTCTAAATACCACGATGTCTACGAGGCGTAAAGCCAGAAAAAAATAATAAGAATCTCACCCCCACTTTTGATGGTGAAACTTCAACAGGCGTTCCCTTTGAATTGTCCGTTGGCTAGGAGTGAAACGTCGAGACTAGTAACCAAATGAAGCAGCATGACAGACAGTGAACAAATTTTATAAACATTCTGACGATTGACATGACATGAAAATACACTAAAGCGCCAAACGTTATGGGATACCTACTATAATCGTGTGGGATCCCCTTTTGCGCGACGAAATCCAGCAACCCGACGTGGCAGGACTCAACAAGTTTTCAGAAATCCCTGAAGAAATATTCAGCCATGCTTCCTCTACAGCTATAAGTAGTTACGGAATGTCTACTGTTCTAGGTGACGAAATCATTAGTTGTAATTGTACGGAATGTTCCTACAATCAATTGTGTCGATTTTTGGCCTGACATGCTATATTTTCGTCCTAGAAAAATCCATACTTTGGGAATATGTAGGCCATGAATGCTTGCAAAAGATCTCTAAATAGATGAACATGAATATTTCAGGTCAGTATTAGGTCTCTGTCCGTGCCATGTAAGGCCAGCCTATACCGGGATGGAACCACCATCATGTTGCACAGTGCCTTCCTGACAACCTGGAGGCTTCACTTCGTGGGGTTCCAGCACAGTCGAACTCTACTATCAGCTTTTAAGGAGCATCCATAAATTACGTGAGGTAAAATAGGCGGGGGGGTCCGTCGAAATCTCACCAAGGGGGAGTGGGGGGTCAATGGAAATCTCACGTGAGGTTTTTGAAATTTTTTTGTACTGTAGAGCTAAAAAAAAATAAGTCTTCAAATTACACGAAAGTCGATTTTAGGGGGAGGGGGTATTTCGTCGAAAGATGGGTGTGTAACCGGCTTTGGAAGGGTGAGACCTAAAAAATAATGAAAAGAGGGCGATTTCTAGGGGGGTCTCACGGACCAGATCTCACCAGAGAGGGGGTCGGACCAGATCTCACAAAGTCTCACCAGAAGAAGGAGAGTTACGGAATTCCGGAAAAACACCTCACGTAATTTGTGGACGCCCCCTTACCTGTAATAGTGACTCATCAACATTTTCCAGTTGTCTAGGGTTCAACCATCATGTTCAAGATCCCAGGAGAGTCGCTGCAGTCGATGACGTTTTGTGAGCAGAAGTACTAACTGCCATATCCCATCGATACCAAAATTCCTAGCACTGTCCACAAGGACACATCTGTCGTAACTTGAGTGTTGCTATTTTTTGACGCAGTGTTGCCTGCCTGTCAACACTGACACCTCACTGTTCTCGATCACTAAACAGACGAGGTCGACCACTGCTTTTTCCATGGCGAGAATTAATGCTGGATATTATATATTCTCGGCACACTCTTGGAACTGTGGATCGCGGAATGTTGAGTTCACGAACAATTTCCGATATGGAATGCTCCTTGCGTCTAACGCCAACGACCATTCCATGTTTAAAGTCTGTTAATTCATGTTGTGCGACCGTAATCACATCAAAAGAGTTTCACACAACTGACGAGAGTAGTTTGTTCCGCAGTGCTACTGCCTTCTGGATATTTGCATCTTATACCATGGCTTTTGGCACGTCAGTGAATTTGAATTTTTTTCTTCTATGGAACTTAACGTGCTGTCTGTTGATTTTTACTCATTTCTTTAACGTTATTCCTTCCACAAAGCTTATGCCTGTCTAGGAACAAACTCACTAGTTATCCAAATGACCACCAAAAACCGCCAGAAAAAACGTAACCAAGATCCAGTTGTATCTTACCTCCGTAAGTCGTGTGGGCATTAGCACTCTCTCCTGAGGGTAACGAACTAATGATGGTGGTATATTCGTTTGTTTAATGACTATTTTTCGCCAGACATTTGTGCCCTGAAGAACGGTAGTTACAAAAACCAGCTATCAATAAACCGCAAGTTCCCTCACAGAATACACCCCACATCCCCCGAGTGTTCTCCCCCGCCGTTAATTACTTCCTGGCTAAATACAAGCAGCCCCGTGAAAGTGTGCCAATGTAAGCAGTGTTAATGAGACGCTGCTAGCCGCTGTCCGGTGGGGGTGGTAATGAGAGCCTGCCCGGCAAGAAGCCCGCCCGGGCTAATGACGGCCAGCAACGGCTAATTAGCCAACTACCGCCGGCTGCAGCTTTTATTCCCCGGCCCCGCCCTTGTTAGTACTGGCAACCTGCCGGCCGACCTGCCCAACTACCCCGTGGGGTAGATCGCCGGCGTGCCCAAGTTAAGCCCTTACGTCAGCACTGATAGTAGTTCTGGTCGCTATCACGGGTTCAGTACCCTTCTTATTTATCGGCTATCCTTGGCCTATTTAGAATGGTCACAGTGCCAATTTGTCTGTAAAAGTAAACAATGGAGGAGAAGAGGTAAGAGCGAAGAGTTTCATTTTTTTCCTACTGCTTATGGTATTATGCCTTGATGATGTGAGTGATTTCAGGTACTAAGTGGTAGACCGAAATGTGGATGGTCCGACGGTGATTTTAACTTACGTGCTCCCGAATGCGACACCAGAGCGTTACCACTAACCCACGGTGCTCAGTTAGGATTTCACAGCGTTTGGATATTCTGTTAACAGAGGCGGCTGAAGGTCATTCTGCTCTATACCCATTCCACTGACCTTACCGTTATAGGCGTAGGGAAATTTACCACTCGCTGACTTGGGTACAGCTGTAGAGGTAGGAAGGGAAGAGTGATAAGGTGAGAATTGGAGCGAGGGGAACATGACCTTGAACCGCCTGTTTCGAGAAAACAGGATTACAGTAAAAAAGTGGTTGATTACAATTCCGAGAGTGCCTTTATTCTCATGGTCGAGTGGCTCGGGCCTGGTATACAGGAAGACGCGGACTCGAACCCCCCGTCCGTCCATCCAGATTGTCAAGCGTGTTACAGGTGGCGTGAGATATGAGTGATTATCATGGTCACCTATTAGCGGACCTCACTTTCCACATACCGGAACAGCACTGTTCACAACAGCGTAACACTGCTGCCACTGACAGCTGCAATAATCTACTTCCTGTGGTCACAGGACCTCTGACACAGTAATAATCAGCTGACGCAAACATGTTACGCTTGTTCAGCAGTTTGTAAATGACTTGTTCATTTAGTGTAGGAAATGTCCATGAAGTAAATCCTGAAATCTGTGTCCGCTAGGTGCCATTGTGAACTTGAAATTTGTTTCAAATTAAAAAAAAATATTTCACTTCCCTTTAGATTAGCATCGACTGTTTATTGCTGTAGGACTCATATAGGCTGTTAATTTACTCGTTGCCAGATTCTAGTAAAAACTCTCTTAAACGTTATTAGATGGGAAATGAGGCAGAAGCTCTATGTATTATTAATTGATTTTGCTTTGAACTAAAGCAGTTTGTAACTGCACTTATGATTTTAATTCTTGTCCACATTTTCTATTGGAGATATTGCCAGGCGTAATTTTATATCTTGGGACTAACGCACTTATTCTCACTCCGCCTTAATGTGTTTCTGTGGGAATTCTCTTAGTGATTTAAAACTGAACTGCTTCAGACTTAACCGTAAATTAACTGTCTTAAGTGGTCATGTTTCCGTGAAACGTACAGCTTGGCCTCCACTTACGATATTAACAGCCGAAGACAATGAAAACATCACTGTTTTGGTCAGTGCAGTAAAAGGCCTTCGAGACCCTAGTCATCAATTAGGGTTTAAATTAGAGCCAAAAATAGAAAAAATAAACAGTTTGACTGTAGCCGGTTGTAACGTAATTTGAAATATAATAATGTTGTAACTCGGAATAATATACGTTGATATTTAATAAATTTGAAAATTATTATTGAGCACTCTCCAAGTGAGAATTATTCCCCACTACATATCAACCTTCTCATTTATAATTATAAGTTAACTTTTAAATGAGAAACCTTTAGATGCTTTTCACATTTATTAAAAAAGCACTTCAAAATAGCACTGGTCTCTTCGCCGAAAATAGACAAGGTGCATTATACCACAGATCTGGCGTAACTACATTTTAAAGATATTCTTAGTTACTGGCCGCTGTCAGAGCGATATTTTACTAGCAACAAAGAAAATTCTATATGCATACAAAGGCTCTGATACTCGTTTGCGGAAAGCCAAACCATAATTTATTTTTAAAAACTGTTAAAACTTACTTAAAAACTAGCTAAAAAAATAAACTTATAAATAGTTTTGAAGAATTTTAACATTACTTTGAACAGTGACAACAATCTGTAATCTTTGAAAACTAGTGGAAATATGGTAGTTAGCACAGTATTACCTCATAATGACCTTTAATTAAAACGTTAAATACCAAAATCAGCTTAGCGCAATTACAGTTGGACACACTTGTTAAGAACCGTTTCATTCAGAACAAAATAACGTACAGTGACAATCGAATCTAACTTAACTGTAATTAATGAATCATTTCATTTTCTATACATAGATTTAATTGGTAGAGGAAAGGCTGTATGAAACTAAATAGGATTACAGTAACATTTCACCGTTCTTCTGAAAACGTAGTTACACTTTATAGGCTTCTCTATATTTGAATATTGGTATTCATTTACTTCTCAAAATATATATTAGCAACGCTTTAGTTCTGAAACAGATATGTAATTTATGAGTGCGATCTGGAAAATTATTGACATTAGTGAATAATAAACTTTGAAATTATTGGTATAGTGAGAAATATGAAATTTCAAGCAACGTTTAGAACTTTCCTGACTAGTTTTATTGCTTTTAACAATATAGATGCCAACAATATAAAGAGATCTTACCACAGTCTGCTTATAAAATTAAATAAACCAGAACATACCTTTAAAGTCGACTGATATTAAGAATAAATGTAATGAGAGTGATATTTAACTTTGAATTATAATTGGAACACATCGCCTGGTGAATGATATAAATCCTAAAGTTAATAATACAACAGAACACATGAGAGTAACTAATATTCTCTTTCAGATATATAGCATTTAGCATTCTGTGTTATTTGTTTAATAAGTATTACTGAAGCAGAAAAGCATCCTGGCGTGAGAGAAAAAGTTACTATCAAATATATTACAAAGTTGTGAAGCCACCAAATTTGCTTACATTTTTATGAGGATATATCGTCAAACATAAGCGTCTATAAATAAAGCTTTAGATGGCGGCGTAAACGTATAGAAAATTCATGAAAAGGAAGAAGTTTTTGTTGAAAAATAACTGTGTGAAAATAATTTTTTTAAATATTAAATTGGTATTAAACAATTTTATAAACTTAAATATTTTAAAGAGTGGATACAATCGAATAGACTGATTAGTACAACCACAAAAGAAAGATTAAGGAATATGAAACTGGTTAAACTTAGATAAAAACTGTTACATCAAAACCAGAAATCATTCCAGCAAAAATCAGACATCACTTAACAGAGGCACCATATGGATCAAAATGCCTTACCTTCAATAAAAGAGCAAAACTGGAAAAACTGATGAAGATATAAAGGAAAATACTCAGGATAATTTTACGGCTACAAAAGAACAAAGTTAACTTTTGGACAAAAATTAAAACTGAAGATTTTTTAAGGACCTATAGAAAATTATAGAGAATAAGAAAAAAGGAATAAGCTTTTATGAACATTAACAAGGAATGGGCAGCTTTAGATTGTCCAAGAAAATGTTCGACTTTCTTTCTAAATTATAAAACACCATGAAATGACTAAAAACACAAGAGTGGTTTTAGAAAGACCAAAGAAAAAAAAACGGTAAAATCGATCACCGCAAAAAAACGACTTAAGAAGATTGATTGATGCTGAAAAATTTCCGGTCCTTCAATCAAAATCATAACTCAAGAGATTGACGTCAGATGAAGGAAGAAATACCATCAACAAACGCCTAAAGAAGTTCTGAGAATATAAAAGTAACTTGTGTAGTCTTACTTCCAAGCAGTTTATAAGTGGCCGAAGTCATCGTTAAGTAAATAATTAAATTGTAACCTCTCCGATTTATTTGTCGTTTTGAACATGTGCTCCGTGCTTGCTGAAAATCTGTTAATGCAATCAGTTTAATCACTGAAGTAATCCAGCTAAGCAACTAAACAAAAACTGTGTTCGGAACTACTGTAATTTCATTCTGGGACCCACGCAAATCCCTTGTTTATATCAAGCAGTTGCCGTATTCAAGAGCAGCAATTTGCCCGGCAGTTGGCAATTAACGACTCTCGGAGAGGGTAGGACTTGTTAAAGAATTATCGGTCCTTGATTTAACCGTTCGCAAGGAGCTTTTTACCTCGCAGTGGATATTCGTGTGCAGTTTCTTCCGGGCCAGCAGCAGATAATTAAGGTCTTTAATTCGGCCCCCTATATCTAATGCCTCTGAATTAATGCCGTTCTGGAAGGGTAAATTTTCCCCTAATAATGCTACATCGTTTTCTTCCCTAGGAGAGGGGAAGAGATAATGGAGTTGAATCGGGACGCGGCCACGAAGGTGTGAGATGTTCGGTTATTATTGGCGTCACTTAAATTACACTGCGCGGGAGAACCGGCGGTGCATAAAGTGGAACCTGATAGAAAAAAATCTTAATGGCTTTCCAATATGATGCCCTATCGTTTGCCGATGTGTATCAGCTATCCCGTCCCGCAAATCGACCTTTGGCTTAAAGTTCTTCTTCGCATTCTTCCTCACCTCATCTCCCTTTCTCCTCTACATCTCTGGCTTTCTGCCGGGGTCTCCGCTCTTAAATCAAAAATCCGCGTCGTATAATGAGACAATATAAATTCATATCTTTTCTTTGTGGTGTGAGGGACTCACAGTATAGCTGCCGTTGCTTCATGTTCTTTTTGGTGATGTAATACCGTTTAAGGACTCTATAAAAAAGAGCAATTTCTATTTTTAAGTAACTGTTATAGTAAATACGACGACTTATACAGTGCAAAAACCACAGTTCTTTCTCTATTAGATATAATAGAATGGTTGACAGAATCTAAGGGCCTGGCATTAAGGAAGATGGACGTTTGATTCCAGTCTGGAGTCCAAATTTCGATTTTTCCATAATTTCCTGAAATTCCTCTATGTTAATTGATTTTTTTTGATTAATTGCCACGATGGTTCCTTTATACTGAGTTAAGAGAGTGAGCAGTAATATTCGGACATGGAGTTCGCGTGACGGGTGTTCAAATCCCCGAGCAACCATCCAGATTTCGGTTTTCCATGGTTTCCAAAATTACTCTAGGTGAATGCCGGGATGGTTTTTTCAAAATGTAGTGTTTGAATTCCTTCCCTTTTTTCACAGTTTTCTCCCACCGCTAATGACCTCAATGTTGACGAGTCTTAAAGCAATTAGGAAAAAAGACTCTTTTGCCCATCAATGAATTCCCACTCTAACGACCTTGGTATCGGCGAACAATATTTAATTTTCTAAAAAAGAATAGAATACTTAAGTTTTGTAACGTTGTACCAGGATATGGAATAGAAGTTAATTTTTTAAAAAATGATAATGAGAAGAATTTTATTGTGTGGGTGTTTGTGTGTTAAAAAAAAGTAAAGAGTATAGATCCTGTCAAAATTAATGATAACTTTTATTGTATTGATAAAAAATTACATCGTTAATTTTTCTATTAAAATGAATGCAAATTCCCACTATCAAAATATTCTGCACAATTTCCGAAAATAACTCTATAGTGTGAAATGCACCGATTTTTTGATGAATTTACGAAAATCTCATTGAAAGAATGCGTACGGATATGCAGTTGTGAGGTAACTGTGTGTAACTTAAGAACGAAGCATTTTACGCCGTTGTAAAATATTAAAACACACCCAGGCTTCCAGCTACGTAAAAACGGATCGTTTCAAACTGGTTGAAAAGGAGGTAGGAATGGATTCCCTCGAAATATCCCATGAAAGTGATATTTTACGTAGCTGGAAGCTCGAGAGCATATAATTTAAGTGTAACTTGTCAATTTTGCTGTGGTATATTACAATTCCTCCTTCCAGAATACTGATGCTTTTACCTGAGAACAGAACTAAGTTTGATAATGTTTTGTGTTCTAGGTTTAGATCATTTTCAAACCTTGTTCCAGAACTAATATTTTTTTTTATCCACTAATATATAGCGCTTTCGCGGTTTAAAAAATGTTTTTGAAACACATGTTGTTTCTACATAACTGTCGTTAAATCATCGACGTTTCTTTTATGTACATTTTTTGGAGTATTATAAATTCCTTTCTGAAATTCACTGTCTCACTGCTTCTTCTAATTCATGATAATCACTTGTAATATCACGCGTAGCAATAATATAAAGTCCGTCAAAAATCTTAACTGATTAGTTACATGAAACACTGGTGAATAATTCTCTACAATTTTACCGAGACCAGACGATATGCTATTAGTTCTGATCTGAAGGTATCGGGTATTGAGCTATACACAAGAACCCACAAATGGTGTTAGGATAGCATTGAATGTCGCTGAAATGAAATCGATTAACATCTCATCACTTCAGCTAAAGACAGGAAAAAGTAGACTCATTATGTAACAGATCCCGGTTTTGAAGTTTTGGTCACCGAGAGTGGTGGGTGAGCGGTTAACAATCTGGCCTTGCATTCGGGAGGACGCCGGTTCGAATCCCCGTCCGGGCATCCAGATTTGGGTTTTCCATGGTTTCCGCAAATCACTCCAGGCGAATGCCGGGATGTTTGCTTCAACAGGCCATGGCCGAATTTCTTCCCGTTCCTTGCCCTTAGACCCAGCCCGCCTCTACTGACCTCGATGCCCACGAAGCGTTAAGCGATAAGTGAATAAATAAATAAATAAAAAATGTTTTGCTGTAATATCTTTCTTTTGTCTCATTCTATTATACATAGAGTATAAAGAAAATAGCAATGTTTACTAATCGCATTTAACAAGCTGCATTCTCTTCGTCCGTCCAGATGTTCCTACTATCTTTGAAGCTCTCTTTCCGCTACAATCCTGAGCGACAGTTATTCGTTAAGTTCTAGTGCTCGTCTCTAAAGACCTCGCTGTTAATAGACGTTAAGCAGATAAAAAAAAAGTTCTAGTGTTTAGGCGCAGTAAATGAGCCAAGCCTGATACCGAAACATCTGTAAAAGAATTACAGAAGGCTAGAATTAATGATAAGGGGACGAAAATAAAAAATCAATATGTTTTTCACATTTCGTTTGTTTTCTTTCCGCCTCTCACTCGCGACCGTATACTCTTTCTTCGATCTATAACAATTTCTTAATTGTTATATCCAGCGCACTTCAGCAATTGCTGTTTTTCCGGAAGTCGATTACAAACTTCATGTCGTCTCAAGCTTGGATAACAACGGAGGTAATTAAATTTTTCCATCCATCTTGTATAACTTCAACAGAACTGTTACTGAAATGAAAAGAGATGGCGGGTCGATATGAATGGAAATAGAATACTTGAGAATTCCGTTCGACGTCTGCGTTATTGGACAAGCGTTATAAAATGGCGGCGGACTTGCGATATGGATTCATCTCGTCATAATACGCGTCGTTGGACGTGGAAGGAACTATTGTTATTCACGACTTGTCATAGTGGATTCCTTGGGCCCATACTTATTCACAGCAGATAAAGCAAACTGAACAACATGTACTCTAGAAGCGTAATGTTATTTTTATGTGCTGAATAATGGCGCAGTCCAAGAAGTGAGAAACAGGTTGCCCTTCCAGACAATGAGATTTAATTTTTCATTACTGAAGTAATAATTTTGAATGTTTGGTAAAACGTTGTGGAGTAATTACATTGTGTTTCTTCTTACATTTGAAGATGTAATGCCGCCTATCTATTCTTTTCTACAAGAATTGCATAATTTGTCCTTAAACCCGATAGATGGTATTAGGAGAGCAAAATGGCGGATGCTGGCCCATTGAACTGCACTAACCGAACGTGGTAATCACCCACAAGGACTAGTACAAAAAATAACTACTAAAAAACAAATGTAAGTGTGAATAAGATAATTGTCAACGGTAAACATTCCGAAAATATCGAGGATGATAAAGATCAACTGAGAGAAGTGTTGTTGACTGTACCATAAGTTCCTCGTTGCCCTCCGCCTCCCCTAGTATTCTAAATGTTTGTCATTCATCTAACAACTAGGCAAATAATCTAGGTATTTTTATACATAATCATCAAAGTTATTCAACGATCCCCAACAAAAGCGTAGTAGTGGAGGGTAATTACATTACGATCTATAATACAGGGTTACTACAAAAGAATTATTCACTTTGAAAACCCGATTTATACAAAGGTATTATACTCACAAATATGATTGATATATGAAAATAACCACAAAATATCCAAGTTTGTACACCAGGAGACGTGGCAGCACTAGTTCAAGTTTGTACACCAGGAGGCGTGGCAGCACTAGTTCAAGTTTGTACACCAGGAGACGTGGCAGCACTAGTTCAAGTTTGTACACCAGGAGGCGTGGCAGCACTAGTTCAAGTTTGTACACCAGGTTGCGTGGTAGCACTAGTTCAAGTTTGTACACCAGGTTGCGTGGTAGCACTAGTTCAAGTTTGTACACCAGGAGGCGTGGCAGCACTAGTTCAAGTTTGTACACCAGGTTGCGTGGTAGCACTAGTTCAAGTTTGTACACCAGGTTGCGTGGTAGCACTAGTTCAAGTTTGTACACCAGGTTGCGAGGTAGCACTAGTTCAAGTTTGTACACCAGGTTGCGTGGTAGCACTAGTTCAGGATCCGTAACGAGTTCAGTTCAATCTCTCCCGAAATGGAGACAAAGCGAGAAAAGAGTTCCTGTGTCCTAGAATATGCGAAATGTTCGTCTGTCATAGCAGTGCAACGTTCTTTCAGAAGGCAGTACGGAAAAGAACCACATTGTAAACAAAGGTTTTTGCGGTGGTATCGCCAATTCAAGGACAATGGTTGTTCACGTAAAGGTAGAAGCACCGGTCGACCACAAGTGTCAGACAAAACAGTGGAGAGAGTAAGGGAAAGTTACCTGCGTTCTCCAGAGAGTGAACATAAAACTTGGATATTTTGTGGTTATTTTCATATATCAATTATATTTGTAAGTATAATACTTTGGAATAAATCGGGTTTTGAAAGTGAATGGTTCTTTTGCAGTAACCCTGTATTATATTTATGATTATAATCGTAACAACATTCGCCTTTAGTGTAGCCCACAAACTTATGACAGAGATTGAGACGATTTGCCGGTTCCTGACTTCCATCCACATCTGTCTACCCAGTAACTTTTTCTTCCTTTCAACTTAACGCGTTGTTTCCATTCGTCCTGTGGTCCTCCTCAACTTTTAGTGGGTTTCCAGTTCATAATAATCTATGCTCACCTCTTTCATCCGTTCTGTTAGCGTAGCCAAGTTAAAATCATCTTTGAATATTTTTTGCCATTGTTATCTTTGTATGTACCAGTCGTAATATTTTATATTCTCGATTTCGATACGGTACGTCTGGCCAATCTCCGACGAAGTTAGAATATTCGCCATTTTTATTCTTTCTTTTTACACATTAGAAATATAGCTAATTAATCCTTAGCAATGCTATGTAAACTCGGTAAAGGTTATAATGCACAGTATAAACTTTTAATCGTTTCGCAGCTTTCATTAAATTATTTTTGGTTCAATTAGAGTTCGCGATACAGTAAATGTATTATTGGGCGTGTGGTAGATGTTTTGATTCTTGGGCAGTTGTTAAAGAACGCTTGCATAATCCACGTAGCTCCATTTTGGCCTCCTTTTAAATCCCCCCCCCCCCCGCCCCCACACGTAGCACATAGCTTTTTTCCTTTTGATTCCAGAAGACATTTTGTACTGTTTTCTCTTGTCAGACTATCGTAAATTACATACGGGGATAATTAATTGAGGGAAATAAATATTCACATGCTGTTGTGAGTTCAGTTCCTCATTTTAACTGTGAAAAATGTTATGAAAGGAAAGCTACGTGGCCTGACTCGGAACCCCACCCCTCTCCCACCATAGCCCATTGTAGCGTTCCAGCCAACCCCTCCCTCCCCCTGGGCGAAGCCACGTAGTTTGTGCACGCTCCCTAATGTTCTCTGGATTAGAATGAGAGTTCACATTCCTAGGTACAGCATAAAGAGCGTGGATTTTATTATTTACTTTTTAATTACAATACTTTAGTCAAGCCATGTTCCTTAGATCATTACTTCATATACTAAATGAAAGTTGTTCTACATGTATCGCTACCAATACAGTTTGGGCCAGAATAACAACCGATAATCGGAGGTAGATCATAAGGTC
Source organism: Vandiemenella viatica (assembly GCA_031002005.1). NCBI lineage: Eukaryota > Metazoa > Arthropoda > Insecta > Orthoptera > Morabidae > Vandiemenella > Vandiemenella viatica. The sequence goes on from JARYHS010013631.1 coordinate 87,650,398, forward strand.
CAATATGTGATGTATTTTTAAAAACATGTTAGTTGCTTTCACGAACACCATATTTCCGACGTTTGTATCGCGATCTGTAAGGGTGTCGATGTATTATCACTGACCACCTCTATATTGCATCGTCCTCTCGCCAGCCTTTGACACACAGGCTGGTGATGTGGACGGGATGATCAGGTGGAAGAATTGCTTCCGGCCAGAGACAAAGCCGCTGAGCGATTGCCCCTCGGTTTATCGGCACAGGGCCTATCTGTGTTTGTCCAGCAGGCTGTTCTGACCGACCCTCTTCCAACACAGACACTATCGTCTTTCAGGGAAGCCCAGCAACGCTCGACTCTCCCCCTGTTTTAGTTATTACATCTCCCCAAAAATATTTCTCCACACACTATTAGCAAATATAAGGTTCATTCAAACTGAACGTATTATTTCTATGGCATTTGGAAATTGTCATGCAGCACAGAGTTTATGCACTTTTACATATATATGCACATATACATAAATATTGGCAAAATACTGTTTTCTAACAGCAATTACAAGAATGAATAGCTTTCCGTCAGCGCGGCAACTAGTTACATAATGTTTTGTGATGAAGTCATACAGGATAATTTCTTCCAGGTTAAGAGAGCTTGTATCCCTGTTGGTAATTGCTGCACATTCCTTAGTAATGCCTTTATCAGAGCGTCGTCCGCAGCAGTATATTTACTACAGCCAAGAAATAGATGGTCTGGTATTTCTTTTTCATAGAGGCCACAATTGCACATTGGATTGTCGACAATGTTTAGGTGGTGGAGATATTGCCACCATCGTCCGTGATTTGTTTTCAGGTGAACTATAGTTGTTACAAATCTTTTGGACCGTTTACTTTGGTAAACGTTGAGATGTGTTCCTGTAAGGCTTCGTAGAACCTACCTCTAGTCTGGAAGTATGTCTTCTATTCTCGCTGCTAAGTGGTCATAAATTTTAAAAAAAAATTATTAAAAAAAAATTATTAAAAAAATATAATTGAAGTAGACAGTGTAGGATATTTTGCAGTGCTCCTTCCTTGGCTAGCGCATTAATTTTCTCATTCCCGCTACGCCTCAGTGGATAATTAGTAGCTATGATTGATATGCAGAATTGATTCCCACACCTATTCAGCTTGCTGCCAAATAAGTACCAAAGACAGAAACATTCCACCTTCAACTAGAGGCAAGTTCATTCAAGAGAATCCAGACTGACACGAACTTCGTAACTCAGCCACTTTCAGCTGTAGTCTCTTTTAAAAACTGTAGAAAAAGGAATTTCAACCAAATAGTTTCAGAAATATGTAATTACTGCAGTCTTGTCCGTCTGTTACGTAATAATACTGTCGCATGATATACCATTTTTCTCGAACAAACAGTAGCTGCTTGTCAAGAAGTGTATTATCACAAAATAATTTTGTTTTGATCTGGATCATTCCAAAGTGAATCATGTGATTACGGACGCTCGTATGCAGATACGAAAAGCTCATCTTGTGAATGCTGTTATCATATTGAATTCAGTATTCATGTTTGCTGAATTTCGAAGTTGAGTATCTTCTGTATCTTGCATCTTGATAGTACTAATAGTACATTCATGTATTCAGCTCTCAAATCACAAATGTTTCCCTTATGAAAGGAGCAAGAAGTACATTAATTTTCAATTCACCTCGAAATATACAGTGAAGCAGGCGTTAACCTCATAATGCCAGCTCATCAAGCGCAGATGTGACAAGATACACTCCACTTAAAGCAGATGTAGCTTGTCATATATAGGACAACTTGCATGAGAAAGGATAGGAGATTTGTTTAGAAAAGTGTGAACAGAATAACTCTTCGTGCTCTTCAAGAATTTGATTTCTGCAGTATTTAAAGTAAATGCTTATGACTTGATTGACCGTGTAATTCGGTAGCTTAAGTTACAGAGTTTCAATTTGGTGCAAAATCCGCCTCTGTCGCGACTACCCTGACCTAACCTTACAATCCTGCTGGATATAGGGTAACTACAGTTTGGAATCCAAACCACAGTGCGCTAAGTAATTCATTCTCACAAGATCGAATATATGAGTGAAAATTGACATGTTCCTGATTCAAATTCCGGAGGTATAGGCATTCTCCGAGGGCCTAACGTACCATTATGGCTTAAGCTTAGTTTGTGAAAGTAATAAACTGTTAACGCTACTAGTTCGGATTACACGTTGTGCCTTAAATCTCCAATGCATGTTGAGTTATCGGGTTACGCGAAATGGGCAGCTATTTCAAACCCCAGCACTAGTTTGATCGGCTACCCCAAATTATTACCCCTGTGACATAATTTGACCCTTGTGATATAATTATTATATGGAGTTAGTGTTGCAAACTGAAAAAAAAAATGTTTTTTTTTCAGATTTGTGAAAAAAAACACGAAAAAAAACCTAGCACCCTCGTTTTTTTTTCTAATTTCTTTTTTTTTTCAGAAAACAATATATTTGATAAATTATAGTTTTATTTATGGAACTTATATTTTACGTGTGTGTTTTAAACCTTACTAAATCATATAATATCTTACATAATGATCCATAAATGTATCTATATAGGTAACATAATTTTTTATTCATCTTCTATGTCGGTACCACATTCACTAGTATCAGTACTACCAACACTAGTTGGGTCGGAGTTGGAATTTTCTGTTTCTTCTTCTGTCCCCTCTAGATCCATAACTTCAGAAATAGTTACATTTTCTTTTACTGGTTGTATTGCATGCAAAAGCTTTTAAGATTGCAATTTTAAATTGTGAGCAAGGTACACACTGTGAATGAAGACTGCGCCGATAGTTCTGTATTACGGTCTTTTAAGTTTGAATTTAAATCTATTATCATACAAAATAAGAGCTTTATTTGTTTTCAATCGTTGGTTTATGCCAACAGTTGCAAGGAAATTATTTATAATTACTGACAATGACTCAGTATTATCACTATACGCTGCGAGTTTAACAAGTATACGAATATAAGGAAAGCACAACAAGTAATAAAAAGAGGCAAAAAAACCGTAGTTAAATTTCCTAATTTTTTGAAAAGATTCGTAGGTCTACAGATAAATTTGTAGGGCCTGGCAACACTAGTTCAAATAGCGAGTATCAATCCAAACAATGGGGAACGGCCGAACGGGGATTCCTTCTCACGCATCCTACCTATCCTTTTCGGGAAGACCCCTTTCGTAAAAGAAAACTTCAGTCAATGATACCAATATTTTTGTATATTTTTTTTTCTACTGAACGAGAAAGATATAGTAGATTTAAAAGTAAGATAAGTACTTAGTATAAACTCTAAAACAGTCATATTAAACGATAAAAGCCTTAAAAATTTGAAATTTAGTAGTTATGAAAAAAAACATGTCCCAGAAAAAAAAAACATGTTTTTTTTACACAGTTTTTTTTCAAGTTTTTTTTTTTTTTTTCACGTCAGGAAAAAAAACTGTTTTTTTACAACACTATATGGAGTGATAATTTTTAATTCCTAATAGTTGATAACATAAATGGAAAGCAGCTCTAAGATCTATTTTTTGTATACCCTGTTCACTCTGAACTGGCGACTCAAGGTCATGTTCTCCCCGCCCCCCTCATCCCTACCTATACGATCTGACCGCTGTGTGCTAGGCGAGTAACGAAAAAATGAATAAGAATCATAGCTACCCCATTTTAATAAGACTTCTTTAGACTTAATAATCCTTCGAAGTACATTAATTACATTTGAAGGACCCGTCTCTAAAGACCTCGCTGTTGAGAGACGTAAAGCAGTTAAAAAACATTTGAAGGATGAAGGAAGACTGCAAATTGAATTTTTTAAAAGTTCCCCTCCCACAGATAGCGGAAATCACTCTAAGAATGACTGAATGTGGCAAGCGCTAGGTCGGATTTCTACTACCGAACATTGTTGGTGAGCAGTAACGCTCTGGCCCCCCGTTCGAGAGGACGCGGGTTCGAATCCCTGTCCAGTCATTCAGATTGCTCGATATCATTCCAGATGAATGTCTCGATGGATTTCTGCAAAAGATCACGACCAGTTTGTTGCAGTCAATTACCACAATGTAGATGGATCATAAATCCACAATAGTGATGCTAGATTCGTAAACTTAATTTCTTAGACGTATCCATAATTCAAAAATTTTTGCAGAGGTTTCGTAGAATGTAAGCCAGACGTCTACTTGATCTACCCTCACTTATGACAGCGAGAGGAATATAAGAAGACGGTTCGGGCTTTCTGTTGGCAGTGGGCGGGTAGGGAAGCCACATAATACGCTACGTTAGGCTGGCGAAATATATTGGCCAATATGCACTCCCGACTAATACGTTCCACGCCGGTGAGTTCCTTCCAAGGTTTATGAAGTGTCTCGTAAATTTATTGGCAGCTGTTCGTTGGGAACAGCGTGTTGCTCCTCGCCGGGGCATTAATCTCTGTTTGCGTCAGCCAGCCAGCCAATGGCGACCAACTGCTTCGCTGCTCGATATCCTCACAGCCCACAGCCAGACTCAAAGAAAACTTTCCGAAAATAGTCAGTCAAAGTAGAGCTCATTTGGACTCTCTGAAAGGTACGTTAAAGAGTTGTTAGAGGAATAAGATTTTTTTCTAAAAAATAAAAATTAATCATCCTTGTAGCCCATCAGTCACCTATAACCGTACTTTTTTTACTGTTCTGTCTACTCAATTTAGGTTTTATAAGGCCATAATTATTCTACACTGAAACTGAGAAACAACTGAAACCATCTATATCGAGACTGGAAAATAGTAGTGGTGTGAAATGTTGCTAGCGTTCAGGATGAAGCATAAAACCGTACCTGATCACTCAAACATTCGTTCATCTTCTGGATTCTGGGAAATCTGAGGGAATAGAGTACGACATTACAAACGTAGTTGTCTTGAATATAGATGGAGATGCTATCGAAAATAGCGAAATACAAAATTTCTTGAAAGCATAGTGATTTTTCATTCACTACAAACAAATGTAAGTTTCTTATGACATTTTTTAAATTTATTAATCAAATCATTTTGGTACATAAACAAGGCTGAGGTTAGTAGCTTATATGTTACCGAAATCGGTTAGGGGCAAAAATAAAATTATGTCACTTATTTAGTGTTTGTTGCTATCACTGCAACGTTTTTAGAACCATCACCTTTCATTGCATTGGACTCGAACATATTTGTTTCAACACCGCCAAGAATAAACAGTTTTGTTCTGTAATAGATTATCACATTCTTTGGAAACGTCTGCTTAAGAACTAATGAAGAATGTTGATCAATTTTCTCTCTCTCTCTCTCTCTCTCTATATATATATATATATATATATATATATATATATATATATATATATATATATATAATGTGTGTGTGTGTGTGTGTGTGTTCTCCTCATCACCCACCCCTCTCCCCCTCTCCCCCCCCTCGTGTCTCACATTGGCCATATGTGTAAAACTGGAAGCGGTGACACGTGGTCCTCGGCTGGCCTGATCAAGGACATATACTCGTATTTGTGAGTGGGTTTGTGTGCGTGTAACCATCAACGCAACGCACACCTTTGTATCTCGAAGCTTCACATTAAAAAAATGTATTAATTTGAGATAAAAAGAGGCAAATTAATTTAAACTTGTAAACAAATTTACTGAAGTTCGTGTTGCAGACCTCTCTTAACACCAAACGTGGTTCGAGAAACTCTCTTTCACGGAAGGTAGTTTACAGATACGAACGAAAATATTTCAGTGACAGTGCTAACAATTCTAAGTATACACGATATGCAAACCTCCAATACCGCCAAGAGGAAACATTTTTGTTCTGAAATACATTATGAATACAATTCAGTGTCAATTCTGAATTTAATGTCCATAGTATTGCTGTGATGTTATAGTTCCAGAGAAAACGAATAGTTAGTTTACCTTTCTGCTCGAGTAGTGATCTTGGCGGTTTTTCTTGTTTCATATTCGTCGGTAGGAAGCTAGCTTAGATCTGATTCAGTTTATTAGAACTATGCAGCAAATTTTAATGCATTTATTCAGACGTCAGTTTTATTATGCGAATCCATTATTCATCTAAGGTGATTCTGTAAAATTGAATTAGAGATCGATTTCTAAGAACTGAATAGTTACCACACAGTCATATTTAAATTACTCGGATGTTGTGAATCTATGCCTGCAAAGTTTTTCCTGTCATAATCAGTCGATTCTAGGGACGACTGTGTAGGCACTAGAAGTTTATTGATTGTTTCCTGCTTTTGTGCTACGCAAGATTCAGCAATATTATTCATTCCGCAAGTTTCTTTAAATGCTTGTAATAGGTATCATATTCATTAAAACATTTCACAAGGATAACACGACAGGTAGTTAAAAAAATCTATGTAAAGGGTAAAGGATGGGTATTTAGAATAAATTCCTCCTAATATGTGTCGCAAGTAGACAATTTCTTAACATAAACAGCGTAAGGACAAAAAAAAAACAAAACAAAAATTAAATAAAAAAGAAAGAAACGTTTTTTTTAAAAAAAAAAATAAGTCAGGATGGCGAAAAATGCAGAAGGAATTAATTTTAGAGCTAAGCGTAAATTTTTATCCAACAAAAACAATTCTTTTAAACAGGGTCAAGTCTCAAGGGTTGTTAATTTTCACGACAAGTTATGAGATTTTGTTCTGCACCAAGTCTACAACCTACAGTGAGTTGTCGCCACTTTCAGAAACAGAAAAGTTGTACTTAGTGTTATGGATTGTCATTTAAATTTTTAAAAAAAATCTTTTGACTAGGTCATTATGCCTATCGTAATTTATACTGAAACGAAAGGCTTAAATTGTATAGTTTATTCTAAGACTTGTCAAACCCGAAAGATGTGCGAGTGAAAACATGGTTTGAATATTTGTAACTTGATAAAACAACGCAATATAAGTATAAGTTTTACTAACTAGTTTTTTTAAAACACGCATACTGGCCAAATCACCAGAGATATTGCCTGTGACTAGGGTGATTAACTTGTAAGCGTAGGTAGGAGTTCCTCCAAAATGTCCAATTTCCAGATCGAGCGTGGTGGGTGAACGGTTAACATTCAGACCTCGCATTCGGGAGGACACGGGTTTGAATCCCCGTCCGGGCATCCATATGTGGGTTTTCTATGGTTTCCCCAAATCACTCCAGGTGAATGGTGGGGTGCTTCCTTCAAGAGGGCCATAGCCGAATTTTCCCGTTCCTTGTCCCCAGTCCCATCCCGCTTCTAATGACCTTAGGCGTCGACGAGGCGTAAAGCTGTAAAAAAAAAAAAAAAAAAAAAAAAAAAAAAAAAAAAAAAAAATTTCCAGTGCCGATATTACTCATTTTTTTTATTGCATTGCTTTCTTCCCTATTTCTTATTACCTTGTGAAACGTTACGAGGGTAAATATAATTTATTGTTTTACCCAAAACATTGATATCAACACGCATTAATGTCCAAACTGATATCATTAATTATCCACTTACGAAGCTTTGGACGTAATTTTATATTGCAAAACAAATGATTTCTGCATTACTGTGTTCTCCCTTCACGTAACATGCTGCCCGGCCAGTTGCCTTTAAGGTTTCTAATTAAAACGGACAGTGAAAGAAATACTCGAATGGGTGCAGGAGGAAGAGTAGGGTTGTCTTTTAAGTGCGCTCCGGATGAGTCAGGGTAGCTAGCTAGCGCCTGTTGCGAGATTTACAACGCCGCTACTGGCGCCTGCACTGACATAAATTATTTCTCGATTAATTAAATGCGTTTCTGTTCCCCTGGAGGCCAGGCGGCCCAGTTTTAATTGCCGTGCAGAGCCGTATAAATTACTCCGACTGTGGATGGTGGCGCGGCGTCGCGCTGAGTGACGCGAGTGGGGTGCTCGTAACCGCATGTCCCGCGCCTAACCGAGGAATTCAATCAGTCAGCCGAAACAAAAACGACCAGCAATTCCTGCGTTAATTCATTTAGTCAGCTGCGTTGCCGCTTTACGACACCTTCAGAGAACTGTCTTCTGGAGGTGGATTAAATGCAACGATTATATTCAGCGTATTCTACGTACGTGATATGGGGAAGCCATTTTTGCCATTAAAATTAAGGGGTTCATCAAATTGCATATCGTCGCATGTATTGACTCCAAAGACGCTTGGTCATGTGGTTTGGAGGTCACTCACCCGACTTGATAGTATGTGTTTTTCATATCATTCCAAGATAATTACATGAAATGAATGACAAGCGAAGCAGGAAACGAGAGAAAACTGGTAGTTCAATTCATTTAATCAATTTATGCAAGACTCCTCTTCGGGGAGGAATTTTTATTATTATTATTATTATTATTATTATTATTACTTGAGAAATACGGAAAACTATCGTTTATTATTGAAGCAACTACAAGCTTAATTACAACTTGTATCAATAAGAGAGGGTTACTGTACACAGTAATTGCTACTGGATCTCAAAGGAAATATCTATTACAAGTAGAGAAACTGAATTTAGGAGCAAACGTACTCATTTCTAACAATGTCCCTGAAGATGTTAATGACGTGTATTCTACAGAGAGCAAGAAATTCAACGGCAGACCTCAAGTGCGTTCTGGGAACGTTCGTGGAAGATGTGCAACGGGATTTGTTGAATGCCTTGGAGAAATTTAGAGCATGGGATATGCGTATCAAACTACATGCCGTCTCTCAGATGCGTTAGAATCGAATTATTTTGAATATCATGCTTCTGTCGTTTAGGTAAGAGAGAGAAACCAAGAGCCTCGCATTCGAGGGGACGCCGGTTTGTATCCCCGTCCGAGCATCCAGATTTGGGTTTTCCATGGTTTCCCCAAATCACTCCAGGAGAATGCCGGGGTGCTTCCTTCAAAAGGCCATCGCCGGATTCCTTCCCGTTGCTTGTACCCATTCCTATCCCGCCTCTAATGACCTTGACGAAGCGTAAAAAAAAGTAACCTAGAGGTTTTGTCTTATGAGAAATATCGTTACCTACAAAAAAAATTGTAGCTGTTCCAGGCATAAGATGAAAAGTAACTTTATTTTGTGGTGTTTCTAGAATGAAGTGCATTACTAACCATTTTTATTCTGACGGTAAAGTCGAAGATCAATTCTAGTTCGCAGTTACCCATTAGTAATTGATAGTTGATCAGATATATGTTATTGCGCTAACTGTTTCGTCTTATAATATGCACGGAGTGGGGAAATCCATTGCTTAATAATTTGCATCACCTTGAGTTTTGATTAGATATGAAGATCGTTCAATCATTTGCAAAAGTAACCGTCGCCCGTTTTTTTCCAACGTTCCTCAAGCACGTAATATGCTGTATTGGAATAATATAAAATTTATTTCCCTTTAATCTTTGTAACCTGAATAGTGCAACGTAAGTAAAAATTTTCACTAAAACCACTCATGTCACGGAGAAGACTTTTCCCGACCAACTGAATCCCCAACCCTACCCAAAACTTACGACGTTATTGGTACTTCCTGTCACATAAAATGAAATACAGATATCATTACTCAAACTAACGTTGAAGGTGTTTATTTATTTAAATAATTACGAGGATCCTTATTAATGTGTTTAAATGTTAGTTAGGGTATCGTGGTGCTCATATCTACATATTCTGGTGATTAGACACTGGCCAAGTTCTGATGACGAAGATTTCTTCCTACGCCTGGGTTCGAAATAACTAACTCCGTGTTAGGCATTAGATATCATCATGGACCTGAATGTATATAGCAGATTATATAAATTTGCCGGCTCTTTGCAATACGTAACGCATTTGTGTAAGCAAAACAAATATAACCTTTCTGCAAGGGCGATTAAAACTATTGGAGTGTTACTGGCATTAATAGAACTCCATATTTCGGTACAGCAGCCTGGTACTATTTGGGAGGAGGTGTGGTTCCTCCGGAGTTAATTCCCCAGTACTAACTTGACTGGAATCTGAGTAATCCTAAGCAGTTGTTCCGTTCTGAAGACCTTTGGTTCTGAAGCCCTCTTTGGTATCCGTAGCTCAGTGGGTCTACTGTAGGCTGGTGCAGTACGCCTAAACGAAAACAGACATGTGCAAACCGTTGTCTGGTAATCCTAATGCAATAGCGTGTGGTTTGCTGTGAGCGGCAGCAGTGGTGTCGATCGCAGCGGGAGATTTGAGTCCGTAATGCTGCGGCCTCGATTCGGCTCGCGGTAGTCCTCGAATTGCCTCCCATCTGCAGTGGACCACAGTGATTACGTTCCAGTACCGCAGTGCGTGGACTTCGCCTACTACCAGCACGCCCGCAAAGCGCCGCTGCTATTCTGGCTCAGTTTCGATTAAGCTTTCATACCTGAAAACTTTTCATTTTGATTAATTGGCACTTGGAATCGTATGCCGTATAAATTTCCGTCTTGCTGTTGACTACCCATTCCGGAAGAAATTAACAGTATTATATTTATTTTTGTTACTTTTTACGGCTTTTAATAGGTCTCCCTGTTCAATCATTCGAAGCTGTTTGTGAGCACTACAATTTGGGACAAATAAAAATCAAAACTGGACAAAATTCATGAAATGTAACAGAATTGATAACATTAACTGTAAATTAAATACAATCAGATTTTGTAATTCTGTTATTTTGGATTTAAAAGAACGATCTTAAAAGCAGAAATGCACTACCAAAAGTCATTTTCAATAAGCAGGATCTTTGGGTTTCAAATACTTAAATAGGATTCGGAAATTTCTGAACTTGTATGTACATAGCGCTTTATGAAAGTGAAGCTTGTTTTCCAGCAATACAAGAAGGAAGGAAAACTGAAGTATAAAATGTACTACTTTGAAAGGATAATGAAAATTACTTGACAGATATGCAAGAAAATGATCTTGTTTAGGAAATTGTGCCTGCGGAAGAAGTATGTGAAACGAACTCACGAAAAGAACAGACAAATTAATGTGTCATCTTCTAAGACCGTACAGGATTGTTTTAATTTTTTCGTGGCAAGAACGGTCGAAGCTATGATCGGCCAATAGGACATCTCGATTACGACTTTCGGCGATATTTTATTTAGAAGAGGCGAGTGAATATATAAAGCGAGAACTCAAGGTCATGAATGAGTGCAATAGTGGAATGAACCATTCCATTTCCCCTCCAGGACCAGTTTCCTCCAGCGTTGTCCTCAGTCCTTGCCATTTTAAGTGTCCTGTCAATGAGACTATATGATTCACTAAAACTGTTTCAGTTGCCCTAGAAAAAAAAGAGCTTAACACACCTTTAATAATCGGACGTTTGGTGAAGCAAGTCTATGGAAGCTTAAGAGACGCTATGTACGAGATAGGTTGCTGCTTTTCAGTGACTACTCTGTAGAAAACGTCATCAATGCATTCTGGTATCGTTTTATTGAGTGTAATCCAGTAGGTTCTTAAAAAAAAATCAATTAGGAAGACACGAAGTCAGCGTATATAATATCCGCGGGTAAAGTTCTTTTTCCGATTGCGAGCAATACCTACGTTGGAAAAGATGCAGCATGAGGACCGGAAAATAAAATAGCAAAGAAATGGAATGTAGGATTAGTCAAAAGCCAAGGAGAGTGTGTAAAAGAAAAAAATTTAATTACAGCAGCGCAGTCCCTAAATTGGCCTTTTCCAACAACACAATTTTACAAGCAGCTGTCTCTTTTACTGTCTCAGCCCACGAGGAGGCTACCGGCTTTAATTGCTGGGATTTGTTTGCTACAAGGAGAAGTCCAACCCTGCTGGAAGCTGCGGTAACGAGATTGTGGGCAAGTTTGTTCAAAGCTACAAGTACTATGAATACCTGCCGTCGTTATCTGTTTGGTTCCGTAAAGACATGTTAATATTTCTCATTATTACAGTTTTTATTGCAGTACTATGTCATGAGTCTGCACAATAAACCATAAGGCTCCCTAACAATTGTGAATTTTATTTATTATTCCGGGATAATTCCTATAAATAATGGGGAGTTTTACTTTTAACATGTATATAATATTGAATTAAACTAATATTTAGTTCAACATCAAATACAGCAATATTTAATAAGCGTTTAATACATTTTAAATATGAACTGAAGAGAAATAATAATAATAAAACGTAATTATGTTAAATGTGCCATTGTAAATAAATAATACCAATAACAATTATGAGCAATGTGAATGAAGAAAATATGTTTCAATAAAAAGGGGAAATAATACTAAGCCGAACAAGCCTTTCAAGGAGATAGAATTTATGGCCGTATAACGGAGGGGTGTAGGCTGGTGTAACAATAATTAATGGTTGCGTCATCCATTCTTCGCAGTTTAGCTAAGAAAGTTGAGACTTTATTCAAAGAACGTTATAGGCCATTGAAGTGTTCCATATTTCCTGTTCACCTGCAGGATTCAAATATTAATCATCCAAATCTATAGCAAAAATTTACTATCATACAAAACTTTCATACATACGTGATTCTAAACCGGAGATGATATGTCATTCTGAGCCAGCTAGGTTAGGGAATAACTCTTAGCCCTGGCATTCGAAAAGAAACTGGTTCGAACCCTGGTCAGGCCATCCAGATTTCGGTTTTCAACGGTCCCATAAAATTCCGGTGTAATTGCCTCAAAAGCTCATAGGTGAATTCTTCCCGCTCCTTGCCCCCAGTCCTTTCACGCCTCTAAGGACCTCTACGCCAACGAGGCGAAAAGCCACAAACAAGAAACTTCAAATCACCGTAGCCTAATGTAATATGTGAATGAGCAACAATACAGCACAGTGTAGAGTTGGTGAAGAATATTATTACTGAGCGTGGTGGGTGAGTAATACACTCTGGCCTTGCATTCGGGAGGATGCGGGTTCAAATCTCCGTCCGGACCTCCATATTTGGGTTTTCCATAGTGTCTCGAAATCACTTTTGGTGAATCCCTGAACGGTTGCTTCAAAACGCCAAGGCCTAATTATAATCCTGCCTACAATCATGTTGTGGTTCTAATTACATCGAATCGTTGAGCCGTAAACCACAATAGAATGTATGAATGAATCGTCCACGAATTTCAAGGTATTGATTCCAAGAAATTTAATTGAAACCTAATAGCCATAGGTAACATAATTCATTTTTTTGACACACGTGCACCAGCAGATGGTAATAACAATACATTCACTTTTGTTTCTAGAGTGCATAAATGTTGATAGTTCGACTTGAAAACAAATTAGTTTTCTCAAGCATGGCACCGAGCGTGGTTGGTGAACAGATGACGTTCTGGGCTAGCATTCTGGAGGACGCGGGTTTAAGTCCCCGTCCGGTCATTCAGTTTGGTTTTCCTTGGTTTCCCCAAATCACTGTAGGTTAATGCCGGCATGTTTTCTTCAAAAGGTCATGATCGAATTTCTTCCCGTTCCTTGCCAGCAGTCATTTTCGCCTCTAATGACCTCGTCGATGAAGCTAAAGTCATATGCAGAAAAAAGTCTTTAAACCAACAAATAGCCTTGAAATAACATGGCAGCCACCGACTGAAAGATACGAAACTGTCGTGCGTAGTAATAAAACAGAAAGACCATATACGAAAAAAAATGTGAAAAATTACAGATAAATTAAATTGTGAACCAAATAGCAGCCGTCGGAAAAATGTGGCGTTAAAATCGAGGACGGAAAAGTGTATTTACTGGAAGTGTCGCTGATCGTAATGTAACTTCGCCACACCCTTCGTCATCGGTTAGTGATCTAAATGTTCATTATTAACAAACTACTATAAGAATACAGTCAATGTTTCAATTAATAATTATCAGAGTGATATAACTCTCCCGAACAGAAAGGCGGTAGTGTGAATAACGTGACTAAGATACTAAAGATGGTGGGCAGCTGCTTCAATTCAGGAGGATTCGGTTTTAACCAGCCACCTATATTAAATGCACGAATAGAAAAAAATACGTTCGGAACTGATCAGTCAGAACATATAAATATTCTGTAATACCATACTTTGCCTTGTTTAAAAGCACTTAGGATAAAACATGTAAACTGTATTCCAATTTCTTTTCAGCTATTAAAGAAGCGAAATGTCGGATTTAAATGGAAGCGTTACGTTTTTTCCTATTTTTTTGACTGATTACATGCAGCAGCGTTTAGTGGTTAACGCCAAGCCATCAAAAAAGGCCGAAGCGCATCGGTTGCCATCAAAAGATGGGCTAAAGTCTCTCAGGATATATTATGGAATTCGCTCTCTCTCTCTCTGTGAGTAAAAAATCGGATAGGACGATTTTTGTGAGGTCGATTAAAGCGTTCACTGGACGTAGCGATAAAGCGGTGGACTGCGTGCGGGCTCTTTTCCTTTAATCGCATTCCGCTCAGTCGCCGATACCGTGCCGTGAATGGCATTCGTTAGTAACCAACCAGCGAGCAAAGCCTTCAGCTAGCCTGCCGCAAAAATGTATCTTCCGTTGCTTCATATACCATTTTATTGGAAAAATCATTATGTCCGAAAAATATTGTATTGTTGTACATATATCGTTACTTACACTAATTTAATTATTCCTTTAAAAAAAAAAAAAAAAAAACTTTATTAGCGAAATTTCGAGCTAAGTTTTTCGTACATAATTTTTCCGAGAGCGCGTTTATCAAGGGACGAACTCGACTAGTTTCCAGAGAAACTTTTATTCAGGTATAACGCCAAGAAAGATTCATTCTTAATTACGTGAGGTTTTTTCCGGAATTTCGGAGCCCCCCCCCCCCCTTCTAGTGAGATTTGGTGAGATCTAAGATGAAGTGAGATTTTGACGGGAATTCCCCCTCCCTCCTCTCCGCCTGCTAATCGACCTCCTACTTTTTAGATACCTTTTTTTAGTTCTCATGGTTCTGATGGCGGTAATTTCCCCCCCCCCCCCCCAAAAGTCGGTTTTCGCGTCGATTCTAGGCATTGTACCACCCTAAAATCGATATCCGCGTCATTTATAAAACCTATTTTTTTAGCTCTACTCAAGAATTTCTAAACCTCACGTGAGATTTCCGTCTACCTCTCCCCCTCCCCCTTGGTGAAATTTCGGCTAACTCCCCCTCCCTCCTCTCTGTATTTCACCTCACGTAATTAATGGACGTCCCACTACCTTGTCCGTAATTTTTTAACAGAATTTAAGTTTTTGTTAAGTGTTCATGCTCTGAAGCTATTGACTTCTAATTCGCAGTAAACCAAATGTTTTGCAATTGTCTAGTCAGCTCCACTTGAGATTCATGCTCAAAATTATTATTTCTGTTTAAGAGCGGTATTTAAGAGGTATTTCGCTTCTAAACGATATAAGTATATTTTGTCTCACGTTCCTCCGGCCCCGAGTTGGACACAGGTGTCCCGTGTAAATCATGTGGGGGTAGGGGGGTAGGACTTGTGTTTTGCGTGAAGTCAAAACGGGTTTGTTCGCCCCGTCGTAGTTAACCTATGCTATCTGCCTGCGGAATGTGTGATTTTTGTGTTCTGTTTGATAAGAGTACAGGGGAAGGACAAAATAATACGAACACCTGTGAAATATTGGAAAATCTTTATTAATAGGGGGTTAGAACACCCTTTGACTGAAGTACAGATTTAATGCGACGTGGGATAGATGCATAAAGGCCATGGACAGTATTTAAAGGTATATTAAGCCATTCCTCCCGCAAAACGGTCTCTAATTCCAAAAGGCTGGATGGAGGAGGAAATTTGGAACGAAGTTTGGACTCCAAATTTTCCCATAAATGTTCAATAATATTCAAGTCCGGAGTCTGAGGGGGCCAGGCAAGATGTTCAACTTCATCATCATGCTCTTCGAACACCTAGCAGTGTGGATAGGGGCATTGTCCTCTTGAAAAAGTGGTCGCTCTCCAGGGAATACTGTCTGGACAAAAGGATGGACATGGTCCCCTAGAATGCTTAGATAGTGATTGGATTAAATTCTACCATGCAGAATAACAACTGGTCCAAGACCGCGCCAAGATATGTGCTTCAAGACCCGTCTATCCCTATCAGTAAGCTTTGACTTTCGGCCACTGTTGTGCTTTAAAGACGCCGTTTTACCTCTTTCGTGTATGCTGTCATAACGGCTGATACTGTACTCCTTGCAAACCCCAAAAGGATTGATGTTTCCGTAACCGATGCTCCACTTAAACGCGCTCCGACAATCATTCCTCTTTGGAATTCTGACAGGTCTGACATTTCAACTTATCACAGACAGTTCGATAGACGCATGCAACGTAGGTGACTCCTGTTGAGAGACTGATACCTTCCTCTTCACGCTCACTAGGTGGCAGACTTGTGTTGCAGGTGGTGCGGCTGTACTGCAGGTATGAAATACGTCATACTTTTTCACAGGTGTTCGTATTTTGTCCTACATCTGTATTTTTGTTTGTTTTTGTTGTTTATGGAGTGAGAATGACGACTGTCCTAACGTTCACCTAGATGTAACGGGAAACCACCTACAAACCGCAATTAGGAAGACAGCTACGCGGGCACCTGGAATCGAACCTAGTTCCGTTGTACCTCCCCGATCCAACATGCGTAGCCTTAATGCACTGAGCAACGCTGGCGGGTCTTGGTTCGATTAATATTAATTTGGGAAATAATGTAGTTTAACTTAGTAACGCTCAGACACCAGTTAGGAATTCCACACCTCCATGCTTGCGCTAAAAAGGGATTTTGTTGCTTTCTTTTGCCGACGAAGAATTACTTGGTAAACGTTAATGGTTAGACCATTGCTCTGGCAGCGGTTATTTCAAATAATTACTTAAAGAATACATTTACTTTTGTCTCGTTTCTCTACCTGGAATCATTGGGAAAATATTAAGACTGCAGGAAGTGGTGGTAATAAATCAAAATTAAGGTAATATGCGTTTTTTCCCAATATATTGATCTCGCTATGCGGCTACTGTTACTCTTTAACAACCGGCCAGATCATTAAAAGTATAATGCTGTTACAGCCTCAAACGCTGGTATTTGACAATTTAACGCGAAAAGAACGATTAAATCTCAGTACATCCGTAACCGGGTTGACTTAGGGCGACCATGGGATCGTGAGGCAGCGTGTTAGCCATTTCGTTGCAGCGGGCGATGACATTGATATAACTCAACTTTTTAGTAGAGAAGTTAATTCTCATCCTGAACAATGCTAAAGAAATTATTGTCATTCCTTAAAAATAAATAGAGCAAGTTTTAATGTTAAAAAAGGAGTTACGATATGTCAACTACTTCAATATAATTTATGCTGTTTTCAATCCAATTAACGAAGGTATCTTTGTTGGAAGCTCATTTGCCGGGAATTGACTGAATAGCAACTTACAGTACGACACGCATTTAGCAAAGCTGGTTTTATGCCGTGATCACGCAGAGATTGTACAAGGTTTGTGCTGATCCCCTTCATTAGGTAGGATTTCCATGTCAGGTTAAACCACAGTACAGAATTAAAGCCAGCAAATAAAATCTTTTCTACCACACTGACCGAACACACTAACGATTACCGGAGTGTTTTAATGAAGAAATTAGTACGCTGGTAAAATGGAAGGAATTCTTTAATTAACCGACTGTCTTAATTAACATACTTTAATAGGCATATGCTGATCAGTGCAAATTATTTTTAGTCTTTTAGAGAGTAAAATGAATTTTAAAATGTTAAAAATAACAGCAGGAAGGACGCGGGTTCGAATCTCCGCTACGTCATCCAGAGTTTGATTTTCCATGGATTCTCAAAATCACTCCAGGCGGATACGAGGATGGTTCCTTCAACGTACAATGGCCGAATTCCTTCTCGTTTCTTTCTTTCCCCAGTCCTTTCTCGCTTCTAAAGACCTCGACGTAAAGAAATGTTTTGTATCCTGTTCGCTTCATGTTATGATTAATGTAATGAAATATATATTTAATTACTAATTGTCTTATTTGAGCTAACTGCGATTTAGCATTCGACAAAAACAATCATTTCCTCCGACAGAAAATTATGCGTCGTCCAATTCGCTGATCACCACTATAAAGGATCTGATAAAAACACCTTAACACAATCTTGAAAAATTTAGTTTTGACCAAAATCATTTACAACACGTTTCACATTGATGTTTAGTTTTATAACCTCTCATTCACATTATCAGTCAATAAATCTGTTTAAAAGACTATTCAGATAAAACTGCTCCTTTCTAACAGTATTCTGAAATGAGAAGTTCGGGTATTAAAAGTAAGGTTTAATATTTGTATGTTAAATACTATTCCCATTTTATGGATGTAACCAAATGATCAATTTCGGCAGTTTCTTTGGTAAAACTTACAATAGGAAGGTTTACTGTCGTCAAGGGTAAAATAGGTTACTTTAAATGTAAAATTCAAAAATGGTGTAAACAATCAAATTGAGAGTCGAAAGAAAAATGTAACTTATGAAACAAATGACATACAGGATTATTCAGGAAATGTGGTCACTGATACAATCACTTGTCCAAATGTGAAATATTTATCAGTTATGCCATATACACCTTACATTCAGTATCCTTTTTTCGACGTAACATAAGATGTGTGGGAGTCTTGTCTATATACATTTTAACTCGTCTAAGTTTATATATCTTTTTTTATCGTTTAGCCCACTAAGGAGCCCGCGGAACCATTAATTTGCATTGTCCTTCTTATTCCTCTTGTTGTTGTTCTTATCTTCCCAAAACCTCCTCATCCTTTTGCTCTGAGATTGACGTGTCTCTGGGGTACATGCATTTCTGAGTTACAGATTTTTTGTTGTTGGGATCTTAGGTGCAAATTTATGAGAAGTGGCAGTCTATATATACTACGCGTAGATGTAAGTAGGTCCTGGTGTTAACTTCTACTAGATCCTTCTGGGTTTCTAAGCTTATATGTATATGGTAGTACACTATCAGAACATTTGTTTTTCTCTCTTTTTAAACATAGGTAAGGTAAATAGCCTAATCCGATTCTTATCATTGCAGCTACGAAACCACTGTCAAAACAAAATGCTCTCCTTCTTTCGAATTGCATACTTATATATTTGTAACAAAATTGTTGTTTTTTAAAAATGCATTTTGTCTTATTAAAGCACAGAGCCTCCTTACTTTTTTTGCATATATTGTAATCATTGTATTGTACGTCCCGTAAGTTTCTTACATTTAGCCGAACTATTGACAAGTAGACGATGAACGTGACATCAAATCACCCATGTCAAAGAGTGTACTCGATCCGGCGACCCTCTGGAAGTTTAGCTGGCGGTGTAGCCATTACATGTTAAGAGGCAGCGTCACATACATCATACACGAGTATGAACGGTGGGATTACAGTCCTGTTGGCTATTCTGAGTGCTATTGAGCAGTTTCTCGGGGAAAATGATTGATAGCCGGGAGAACTGTCACTATCGGAAACGAAACTGTTATTGACACACGTTTCCAGTAGTACCCGTCTCTTGGCGGATGTGGCTAAGACTCACTGGCGCTTTCTGTTGCTGAACCCGGGAGTAGCTGGTTTGAACCCCGTTAACTTTAACAAATCTGGTCTTTGGTTGTAAGATAGTAGGGACGGTAGGTGCGTGATTACTAGTGATTAGTTTGTGTTCCAGAAAGCCTGGGTTGAATCCCGTAACGTCTGCGCAATGCATATGTTGTGAAAATTTTTCATGTGTTTTGGAAGAGCAGGCCTACAGACGCCGGCTCCGGTTTTCACATTATTTCATCTCTCATACACTACACAAACAATACACTACAGTTATCATTCAAATCATTACAGTTGTCTATAAATACAACAATACTCATAATCACTATTGTTTGAACGTTTTATCCTTCGCAGTTCGTTCGGCACATCCTCTTCCAGTGGCTGTGCTTATTTTGAAAGCAAGGTTCCAGTAATACCGGCTTGCTGGGCCTGTCAAAGTTTTGATGGAGGATTATTAGACTATTATTATTATTATTTATTTTCCATATACAACATAGCCCAGCACCTTGTATCTAATTGGGCCCTCATTTCTATTCTTTTATATATATTTATATAAAGTATTCACATAAAAACAATGAATGCAAGAAACAATGATGGAGGAATCTGTATGTGTAAAGTGTTACCTGTGTTCTTTGTGATAAGTATATTTTAGTGAAACAAATAGTATATTAGGGGGAAAATCGAGCACTCACCTGCGTGATTGCGAAAAATCGTCTAAATAATGCAGTCGTCAGGACTGTTGGTATGCCAGGAGCGGGATTTGAAACTAGGTGCGTTGTACCTCCCCGATCCAGTGTAGTGGCGCTTTAACGCAAGCAGCCAAACTGGTGAGTACACATACAATACTGCAGCCCATTCATTTAACACAGACGGGCCAAGGTGAATCTGCTCTATACCCAGTACACTGAGCTTACCCCTACATGCGAAGGGGAAGTTTGCCATTCGTCTAATTGGACACAGCAGTAAGATCTGGAGGTAGGAGTGGGCCTTGGAGGACATGACCGTGAACCGCCAGTTCGGAGTGAACAAGGTAAAACGATCACTATTTAATTGGAGAAGGCAAGTCGAAATAACCGTTACTAAATTTTGTGGTAAAGGTTGACATGGAGGTGTAGTAGCATCCTCTATGGTAACTATCTAACACTGCGACATTAGGCATGGAACATTTTTTGTTTACTTCTCTAACGGGATGCAAATCAACCTGCCGCTCATTTCTAATACCATTCTTTACAGGCTACATGAATCTGATTTTGCTGTCTTTTCATATAATTTGTCATAGCTTTCCACTAAATTGATCCCTTTTTTCTAGGTGCCGGACATAGTTCGGTCAGTACCCGCCACCAAGGTGCTGGCGCTGCGACAGCAAACGCAGGTGCTGTGGGAACGCTACTTCTCATCCATAGAGAAGATTGTTTTCACCACGCTAGAGGTCAGTGCATTTAATTTACATCCACTTGTATTTACTTTGATTTTGATTACTGTAATCTTAGTACATGAGCGGGAATTTCCAAAGGATGATATGAAAAATTTTCGGCTTTGAATACAGACATTTGCTGTCATTATTGCAAGATTTATCTAAATAAATTTTCAGCGTGTGTAATAAGAAATCTGTATTTGTTGGAAATGGTTTGCTTTCTTTATAAATTTGAGGACGTTCCGTTTTTTCGATTTAACGTTAAACTTTAGGTCCAGTTACGGCAGAGTCGGAATGCGAGGCAAATTGAAACTTTGTCACCAGATAGTAACTTTATTTGACTGTCGGATATCGACACAATACTTGCGGCCATCGTGGTGCCCTTTATAATTGTACACCAGAATTTTCTAGAAGCGAGTGTTACCGTACTCCTCCTTTCAGCTTATTATACACACCCCATTACACTGATAATTAAATGCACGTTTACAACATCACGTCAAAATCACACGGAAGAACGATACCGGACATCTTAGACCTGCAGCGGGACATTGAATGGCTCCTGCAGGAGGAGCCAAAAAATTCTCACATTGCAGATTGTTCATGATATGAAAGTTTTTGGTGTGATAGAATAAAGATACATGAAACCGCATTTCAATAATCTAGTACAACTCGCTTTCAGCTGGAATGTGATTAAGTCGTTAGTGTAGTGCTTTTTACTTCAACAGTTGCTAAAGTCATCTTTCCCTAGAGTAACGACTGCCGAAATTAATTAAATTTCAAATTGGTTTCCCCAGGCAGAATGCTAAAGAGACATTTGTCTGGCTGCACTGTGTTGCGAGCCCCTGCAGTGATGTACGATGCTGCCTGCATTACCGGAGCGTCGTCGGTTAACATAACCAGCGACCCTGCCGCGTTGTTCATTAGTGTGGACGTTATTAATGGAATTGTACGCGGCTGTCAGTTGGAGGGGATGTGTGAAATTATGAATAGTTGATATTTTAAGCCATACATGCAGCGAAGTTACCAGATCATCATAAATATATTAATTGCAGTATGCACGCGAGTTCCAGCTGATGTATTAAGTGAGGTGCATGTTTTCTTTTAAAGATATTGGTTTACCTTTAGCGTATTGTTAAACGAAGTTGTATGAATTAAATGCAACCCACCAGATTTCTTTATTATCATTTAAAATTAGAAAATTATTAAAAGAGTAGTATTCAACATCCATCTGATCTATTGTTAACTAAATCAGCTTTTGTCTAATTTTTCATTTTAATTCTTATAATATCTAGCTTTCTTTGTTCCTACCTCCATCTGTAAACTCACTAGCAATTGTAAAGAATTCATAGAAGACATATATTGTATTTTCTCAGCTTGTTATTAATTCAGAGAAAAGTTATTGCACTCTATATTCCATAATTTGGTCTTCAAACATTATAAATACTGGCAGACGGGCACGGCGTTAGTTAGACTTTTTAACCTCCTGTAGTAATAAATAGCTAGAACAGCAGAAGTTGCTGCTGGAGCATCTACGTGCCTTAACAACACCGTATGTTCATGGGCAGGAAGTAAGGTTTACATATATCTAAGACCAATTCATTCGAACTGAAAGTTTCAAAAGAAACTATTTCAACACAGAGGAAACTGTAGACCTCTACTGATTTCATTATGCGTATAAAAATTCTCGAGCCTTTACAGAGTTTGGTGTGACAGCGGTATCCTAGGGTCATCCTGACTTTCAGTGATTTTCAGTTTTCCACAGTTTCCTAAAAACAGGGATGATACACTACTGTTTGTAAAAATTGCAGAACAAAGAAAGAGAAAGGTGATTACAATGGAATTTATTTCACAGATTAGGGACATGACGATACGCAAATGACTTGAATTACAGAACTGTGAACGAACTTTGACCGCGAGAATTCAGTACGTCGTGGCATGGAATCAAAGAGGGTCTGCATATTGTAACGTCTAGTTTTATGACGTTGTTAAAATTAGAATAAAATAATGAGATGCATTAATTAATAAGTTAATTTGCAAAATTAATCCCGGGTAGGCGCCAAGAATGGAAGTGTTCTCTATCCTAGAGAAACGACATTCCAATTCTGAAATACTTTTTATCGAAGCAATTATACTTTTAAAATTACCAATAAAAACACATATCTTCATCTAATCAAATGATATACTGGTACATTGGAAAGGAAGTTATTGAAAGCAGGGTTTACAACACCTATTATTTTCTTTGAATATAAAATCGATTGGTTTATTGAACAGAACTGAATATTAAAAGTTTCTTTTGAACAATTTAGAGCATGATTCTCATCTCAGAGCGTTGCCTAGGGTTGAATGACGCAAGAGTGTCTATACATCGTCGGCGTTCTTTACCGTAGCAGATGAGTTGATCAGCTGGGCACAAGGTCACTTGGTAACGTCCACTTGGCGAGTTGGCTCCCCGCAGGTAGTGAGTGACCTGTCCGGCGATCTCCCGGGGTGCACCGGTGCTGCTGGCCAGAAACAGAATATCTTCTCTCCCGTTTGTTCGCTCCGTTGAAAACTTGCAGGCTCCCGAGATTTAACAGACGCGGGAAATTTCAGCGAGTCGCAGCGTTTGGCGGGTCGTCCACTATCTCCATTGGCGCTACTCATGCAATATAAAAAACTTATGGTTTCTAAAAGTTCGTAACACAGTTTGATTCGCTGGTTCCCAACAGAGGTGTTCCGCAACCTGACTTTTTCTACGAAGCATCGTTTCTCTAGTTTCAACTTTCTACTGTACCAGGAAATCCTCATTTCGGCACAGTCCCTATACTGTCCTTCGAATTTCATTGAATGCGTAAAGCTTTTAACTTTACGGCCTGCCATCAATCGTTCTGTCTTTCAGCACAGGTATGAGTCACCTGGCTCTCGCCGATGCCAAAGAAACGTGGAATTCACACGCATAAATTTCCCTTCACCAAGGGACATTACAATATGCTGTGGAGATCTCACTGTCACACGGTTTGTAGGCGCATCCACAAAGCCTCGACAGTGGCCGCAGAAGGACTTGAACAAACAAATTGCGGACAACCGTATGTAGACATATTAGATGGTCAAAATGTCAGGCGGACGTGCAGGCCAGGAAAGCAGTGGTACCCGTCGTTCTTCGAAGACTGTTTGCACATTCCCCGTCACATGTGGCCGGGCGTTACTTATGACGCTATCGCTTATCTGCCCGCTCGTATATTGCGTGATCTTGGATTAGCCAATCAGATCACTCGTTACTGAAAATACAAGGCAAGAGCATCGAACCTTCTAAACATTAACCACTGCAACATCTGAAACCATGAAACTAACTTCTTAGGCTACAGCTGAGACAGGTCACTTTAGTTACTAGGAACTTAAGAAAATCCTCTTCGCTAAGTTAGCTACGGATTTAAGTATCTTACAAATGTGCAGGAAACATACTGTTATGTTACATTGTCTAGTTCAGAAATTCATGACTCTCAGTAATTTGTGTCCTTCATTTTTCCTTACTGTGACTTTCTCTATCCTATTAACTACAACCACCTATTTCTTTGTCACGTTCAGTGACTCATTTTCATTACTCAGTTCCTACTCGTAATGCTTGAGATGAATACCGTCGAATACAGCCTTCGTTCAAAGTATAAAAATTAACGTAATTTTACAGTGGTACTTGTGTGGCATTCGGTGTTAAATATTTTGCTTCAGCCTGTAAAAAAACAAATTTACTTCCATTATAATAGCATACGAGTTAATAAAGAAACGTAGACATTCATTAGTAATGATTCGAAGCAAAAATTAAATATTGAATTTCTCACCAGAAATTCACTTCAAGGACAATCACTACATAGAATGCTGTGAGATGTGAGTGAAAGTAACGAATGTTTTTATACTTGTGTAACGATGTGTAGAAACCATACAACATTCCCCCCCCCCCCCACACACACATTTTTTTAAATTTAGTTTATTCAAGGTAGGTAAAAAAGAAACACTATTATCGAATACCGTGGTTCTGGCACCTGTTGTATATAAAACTAAATATATGAAAAAAAGTTGATTGAAATCAATTTTTAAAGCTGAGGGGCAAAGATTTTTGGATTTTTTTCCACCTTTGTTCCTTCATGCCATTAATTCTTTAACGTATAAGAGCGAACACAACAGCTCTTTCAAATAGGCGTAATTAAAATGCGTGTGAGATGTTATTAGTTGGCTTCGCCTGAAATTGCAAGATATTTTTGTTCTTGTTGGTAAATTTGCTGTAAGCTGCTTCATTAAGGCAATAATTGAAAAACAGAACCGTTTTAAACGCATTATTTCGAGGAATAAGTGCTTATGGTCTCTAAAAATTAGTTGTGCATCTTTGCCTTAGAAAAAATCAAATGTATGAAGGAAAATAAGAAAAATTAATTCAATGTTACCAGTTTTATTTGAAATTAGAAATTTCTTGCAGACCTTTCATTCTTAATTTATAGTAAAAATGGGAATTACATGAGCTAAATGGTTGTTCCTTTTATTTTGAAATCGTTCTAAATATCTTCGATTTAATGTCTTTCACTCCCTTAAATTTTTTATCAGGATTTTATTAATTTCACCTCTTTGTTGTATGTTGAAAGTCTTGCAATCGATGTTTCACCAACTTCCGAAAGACTTGAAACTTTGCATTCGTTATCGTTCAAAATATGATATTCAGTAGTTGTAATTTCTAATTTTTAATCGAGTGTGTGGTGTTCCTGATGGTTCTGTCATTTTGAAATGTGTGGTTCTGAGTTAACTGCACCTAATTTCTCTAATCTTATCCCTGCTTTCTAGGGTTCCACTTTTTCTGGAACAATAAACGTACATTTGTGTTTTAAGATAACAAAGCTAAAGTACACTGCGTAGATAAACAGTACTTTTATTTTTTTATATTTTAAAACATTTTTCTTTATTTTTAGATAATTTCAAATGATACCAGTTATTCTAAAATACATCCGCAGCCTCTTACAGGTCCGTATTCAAAATAACATTTATAACCATTTCATAATTTACTTTAAAAATATATCTAGCTGATCGGAAGTAACCAAAAGTTCAAACAAAACAAACAAGTTTGAAGTGAGTGACATATACAATTTCGTTGTGAAACGTAAGAAACTCTCAATCCAAAAACTATAGACTAAACTATATCAAAGACTTTTAATGGTCGTTTGTGAAACCTGCTTTCGAATACTATCGCTGTAGGTGAGAGATCTACGCATGAAGTGAGAATGTGTATCGGGTAAAAGAAATATCTTAACATATTTTATTACTTAAGTAGATAATAAAGTACGCCTTCGCGAAATAACATGTTTCAATTTTCATGGTAATCCGAAATTCTGAAATTGTGATTACGTGGAACAGGATTCCAGAAATTAAAGTGGAGTTGATATAGCAGTGTCTTGAAAGGAATACAAAAGAAAATGGTGTTCTACACGATCGAAACTTTTGTATGGAACATGACATCTCTTTAGATAAGATGCATGTTTTCTATAATCAGTTTTATCTTCTTACATTCATATTCAAAGATGGCAAGTAATAGGTAAGTCTGAATGCCATAATGTGGAAGATATAGTTACGGTGCGTTATAGGAAAGGCCAGAAAAGATAACGAAGAAATAGACCATAGGAAGAAAAAATGAGACTTCAGAAGAATAACGGAAGTGAGAATGACCACAAAAAAAAAGGAATCTGTTGTTCACGGTATGAGGAATAGGTGTTTGCTGATGGTTGCGATAGAAGGAATGGATGAATGGAAAAAAAGAAATGGGAAGAATCGAATTTTTGATATGTTGGCAAAAACTGACATTAAGTAGCTGTAAAATGGCGAAATCGCGCTAGCGAAATTGTAAAAAAAAAAAAAAAAAAGAAGTAATAATGAAATTAGGTTAGATTTTTCTATTAATATTATTAAATTACAGTTAATATTATAAATAATGTTATTAAATAACAAAAAATGTTGTTTTCCCTTCCCAGCTAGGAAAAATCTTTTTTTTTTAAGTGTTAAATAAAATTTAGTAAACACTCTTCGTACAGATTAGATAAACCCGACTTAATTCCATTGATAGCTTGTGTAACAAATTTTGGTGCGATTATCCAGAACAGATAAAAAGCAGGTACAAAATCATCTGGTGTAAACTGAATGATTGGATTTTCCTTGTGTAACTCCTAATTCGTGGTATTCCAAAGTAACTGCTTAATAAATGAGATTAGTTTTTGACAGTCTATGAGGTTTTGAAGTGAATAGGCTCCGTATTTCTTGAACAACATGTCATAATTATAGAGAACAACCGTTAAACATTTTCAGTTCGTATAACGGATGTTCTCAAGCTGGCAATAGAATATCAAGCCCAAGTGTCGTGTGGCACAGGAACTCGAGAAAAAGTGTGTCTCGAAGAGAAGAAGCTCGGTAAATTCCATGGAATTTTATATTTAAGAGTTTGTTTCTAATATTACAGATCGATAAGATTTTGGAGCGTGCATATATTTATGTCTATATTATACTTCACTACTATCATTACCAGTACTTTCGTGTTTATAAATACTTCTATTTATTATTATTTTCAAACGGACCCTATCGAACCACGCAAAGCTAAATTCTCATCTTAGCTTGTAATAAAGAATTTTTTCAGTGTTTCTACAAAGTAGTTAGAACCGGGGATTCTCAGTTCCTGGAGCAATGGGAGGAGCTCAGGTGTTGCCATGTGTCTGCGATTCCTGTAGCGTATGTTTTCTATGATACGTGTATTTTTATTTGAGAAGTGTGTTATTTATGAAGCGGAGATTGGAGACCATCCCCGCATTCGCCTAGTTACTACAGAAAATCACCTAGAAACCAAATCAGGACGATCGTTACACGGGGTCCAGAACTGTAACCTGATCCAGTGTAGAGGCGTCTTAACACGTACAGCCACACTGGCGGGTACTTCTGTTTATTAGCTTTGCTATTATTATCATTTCGACGTTGAATTATGTCTCTGTTTCATCTATTACAATTGAAATATCCGTAATATATCGATCTGAAGTAGTCAAAACAACTCGACTGATGGATTGTATGTTGAGTTACATCTCTCATGATAGTAAACCATACTCACCTGTTTGGGCATGCAGAAAGGACTGTTTTTGTGATTCTTACTTTGATTGGAAATCTTTTTAAATTAATATACTGATTTTGTTGATCGCATGAGACGGACAAAATCGCCCAGTAAGGAGTGCGAATTTGAGCTAGAGTTACGAGATACTGCCATGTAATTGCTATTTTACAAATAGTTTAATTGCTTCTGGTTTTAAAGTGTATCAAATGGATATATTCAAAAATCGAAAATTAATTTAAGTCATATATCACTTTTTTGGTAAGGAAACCCCTTTTTACTCTTTCAGAAAACAAGCTTACACACACTTCATAGGATCTCATTTTTACTCCTATAGAGCAAGTCGGTATGGAGAAGGTGACCTTCACCCCAGCTCTGAAGTTGTACCAAAAATCTAGTCATAATTTTTTAACACTTAATGTTGCTACGTCACCAAACAGTTTATAGGTTTATGTGAACACAAATAATTTATAGTGGCTTTGAACAGTATGCCAGAGGTCACAACTCCGTAATTTCGCTCGTAGAAAACAGAAAGAAAATTTGAGAAAATACTATAAATACCGAGCAAGAAATATTCTTACGTGTATCCCTTCCACCCTGCAACGATGTAGACCAGTGTTTCCCAACGTGGGGCCCACGCCCCACAGGGGGGCAATTTGGTTTTTTTAGGGGGGCAATTTAGAAATTGACTTGATACGACTTTACCGCTTTCTCTTTGAGTTATTTAAACACAATGCCAGATATGGTTACAAAATATAGCAAAAAAGCAAATTCTTAAAAGGATCACACTAAATTGCCATAATAAATGTTTATTATAAATCTTTTGAATTTGAATTTTAGTATTTCATTATATGTTTTTTAATTTTACTTACTGTGTTTTATGATAATATTAAAGTGTTTTCTTTCAAAAACCATCCTATATCAGTTTCTTTAATAACAAATAATTTTTTTATTAAAAATTATGTATGGGGGGCAAAAAAATGTTGAAAGTGGGACATGACCCAAAAAAGGTTGGGAAACACTGATGTAGACTGTAGAGAATGTCTGCGCGCACTGAGAGTAATACATGGCCAAGAAGTCGTTTTGTGAAGTAACTTAACGGTATGTTACATGTCACCCATTTGCTATCAGTAGTTTACGGTTTGAGTTATCCGTTTGCAAACATCGATTAGTGAAGGGGAAAGAGATATCTTTTCATCTGTAATGAGTCTCCCTTGATGAAATTTCTGCCAGTACTCACTTATTCTTCATCAAGTTGGCTCCTCTTTCTCCCCGTGCCCTAGTTCAACTGAACTGACGTTAATAAATAAAATTCCTGGCCTAAAGAGACTCCATTTAGAAATGCTTGAACTTAATTACTGTACTGGTCTGAATTCTACGAAATTTCTACGGATGACTTAATGTCGCAGTCACGTCACTGCAAAGGTAGAGAATTTTCGTAAGGAGTTTTCACCTTGTGTGGGGCCGTTGTTCCCGGCGGCGGTGTTGCTTAGTTAAACACGCGAGTAGGCCCGGTTCGGAGATCGAAGCCCCGACTGCTCAATATTGCATGCGCGCGCGCTCCCCCGTTTACAAGGCGGCTTTGTCTGGCGCCCACGCCATTACTATTCACACCCGCGGGCGCCGCCGATCCCGACTCCATAACGCATTCATGGCGTTTTGTGCGGCCGGGCCGCCCTTCCAGGCTGAAAGGCCGTTTTTGTGCCGGCACGCTCCATCACGACACCGCCTAGTCCCCACGGGCAGTAGCTACAGCGGGCCAAGACGCCTGCCCCGCCCGCCACGATTACCTCGTCTTCATTTTTAATGCACCGCAACCAGCCACAGCCTGCGGTTCTACTATACTGCTACCGTGAACTCTGACTCCAGGCGCGTCCACACTATGGGAACGTCCATAAATCACGTAGCTCTATTTTGGTCTAACTGTGAACTCCACCTCCACCCACGTATTCCGACTTGGCTTTGCCTCCACTCCCCCCCCCCCCTCTCCTCCCCGTAGCACATAACTTTTCCCCCTATTGATTCCAGAAGACATTTTGTACTGTTTACTTTTGTCAGCCTATCGTAAATTACATACGGAGATAATTAAATGACGGAAATAAATATTCATATGCTGTAGTGTGTTCTGTACCTCATTTTATTTGTGACAAAGAATTTAAATGGAAAGCTCGTGGCCGGGCTCGGAAATTCCCCCGCCTCCCCCCAGGTAGCTCAGCGTAACTTTCTAGTCATCCCCTCCTCTTCTTTATATCGAGCCAAGTAGTTTATGGACGCTCCCTATTATTACGGTCTTCGGATGATTTAATGACTTCTCGTCCTGTCACGAGTCACCATATTACGGTCTTCGGATGATTTAATGACTTCTCGTCCTGTCAACGTTCGCCATATTAGGTTGTTCGGTGGTTGTAATTACTATATATTGATTAATTAAAAAGTCCACCAAAAAAGGTTCTGTTGAAGTTTTGTTTATTCTTTTCAAAACAAAGTCAGCGATATTCACATGCATAGATACAATACAGAGATGCACTTCTGAACAGTCGCAAAGATAATCTCAGTGAACTCAACTTCGAAAACTAACTGGATGAATGAATGAAACTCTCTGTAACTGTGAATACTGAATGAATGATGTCAACTAACTGCTCTGTCCAGCCGATCTGTTTATATAGTCTCTATCGAAATTACGAGAATTCTTCAAAGGCATCCGCCCGATATTTCCCGTATATTAACAATCACTCACACAATCAAACATCTTAAAAACAATCGGAATTAATACAAAATTACTTAAGAACATTACAAAATGATCAGAAATGGTAATTAGAGATACTTAAGTACAAAATTAATTGCAGAAATCCTTTCAAACTGTAGAAAATTGTCCTGTAGACATCGTAACTTACATTAATACATGGAATTACAAACTTTTAAGAAATTATTTTGCACCATTCGGTTCTTAAACATATTAAATGGACTTTAAATAATTTTCTTTCATAAAACAAAGTCTATATACACTGATTTACAAGAAATTACAAAACAAACATATCAAATCACTTTCAAGCAAACTTCAGCTCACTACAAATACTTATACAGTACAATACTACTCAAAGTTCAAGTATGAGGGCTGTTACACTATGCCATACGGTCATATGGCAAAGTCAGCTGGAAAAGCCGGGTTTTTTTTCGGCTGGTTTGTATCTTGCGCTAACCTCTTCATCTCAACATACCCACTCCCCTTACACCCTACGTCCTCAATTATTTGCTTCATATATTCTAATTTGCGTCTTTTTCTACAGTTTTTACCTTCGACTGTGTCCTCCACTAACAAATTAACCAATCCTGCATGTCTCAAAATATGACTTAACATCTTGTCTCTTCTTCCTGTAAGCTTCTCCCTCATTTTTCTCACCCATCATTTCCAAAACTCGTTCATTTTGTACTTTACCTGCCCG
The DNA here is from genome assembly GCA_031002005.1 of Vandiemenella viatica. Lineage (NCBI taxonomy): Eukaryota > Metazoa > Arthropoda > Insecta > Orthoptera > Morabidae > Vandiemenella > Vandiemenella viatica. The sequence goes on from JARYHS010013631.1 coordinate 87,681,711, forward strand.
CCTAATTTTCAGCTTCCTTATATGGCACCACAACAAATGCTTCGATTTTCCTTCTTTCCGGTATTCTTAAAGTCCATGCTTTGCCACTATAAAGTACTGTGCTCCACACATCGTGTCTTAAAAAGTTATTTCTAAGTCATGGATCAATATTTGAAACTAAAAGATTCCTCTTTTCCATGAAGGCTGTTTTTGCTATTGCTGTTCTGCATTTAACATCATTCCTGCTTCGACCATCAGTTGTAATTTTGCTTCCCATGTAGCTGAATTCACTTACTTCTTCTATCGCTTCCGATCCTGTTTTTATGTTTAATCTACTATAATTGGTAGCATTTCTGCTACATTTCACCACTTTTGCCTTGTTTTGATTTCTCATCATCCTCAGCCTGTTCTGCTATCATGACAATGTCATCAGCAAATCGTAGCAAACACAAGAAAGCCATATAACTACAATGAAAATGCATTGCGTCCACATAGGAAATGGCATTTAGTGATAAAATGTTACCGGCGAGGATCTGTTGGTTGCCACCGCTGCAGCAATGATACTAGGAAGTGAAGTGAACCACTCAAATGTTGGTTTTTGACACCTCACACTCTCCAAGGTAAAACCAGATATGCACCCAGGGACTTGATGTATAATTTATTAATGGACGATTCAGATGATTTAATCTCGAGTACAGAAGTGAGGGTGATTTCCGGAACTTTTTTAAATGTCGAGAAGTGTTTTTGAGACTCCTCTCAAATTGAAAGGGATGAAATTCATCATGAATGACACTCATTTATTCCAATAAGCGAACGTTTAGCTTACTCTGTAGTTTTTGGCAACAGAGGGCTCCTATTTTTAATCTTTATTGAAAATATCCAGCTAGAGTAATTATTTTTCTATTAATTTTATTCCTTATCAACACCAAACCTAATTGCTATTTCCGTAAGCGCATCTTTCCTTTTTTTATGATCTTTATAGTCTTCCAATCCCCACATATCGAATGCTGATTAATGCGTAGATTTTCTCGTTAGACCACTACATCTTAAGGGTAGAATGTCAGCTGAAGCCCCTCCTAGGCCAAGCGACACGTCCCGTCTCTCTTTAGAAAAGACATGACTTCCTTTGAAGTGGACCAACACTAGTCGGCTGTGAGATGGCAAACCATATGGCACGATTTTTGCCAAGACACAGGCCATCACACGCGTTTACACTAGCCACGCTATGTCACATGGTCTTAGCAAGCTCTGCCATATGAAATAGTGTGTACCCCAATACCTTGCAACCTTTAATCTCCAATCAATGTATATATATATAATTATTTATATCTTCGTATTAATTAATAATTAGTAATTAATAAAAAATGTAAATACTCTGAGATTGTAATATAACGAGTTCCACAGACGTTTTTAATATTGTACTGGGGTAGTTGTAAGTTCTTAGGTTTAAGTAGGACTAGTGTTGTTGTCTTTGGAGAGTCAGAGAGAGGAAGTATTATTGTCTTTAGAGAGAAGGAGAAATACGTGCAGAAGCACGCACAAAAAGTCTTGCTGCGGCTGTGGTGTAATTTTAGAAACGAAATGTGTTGAGTGGTGATATTAAAAGTGAAGTATACTTATGTACTATTGTTTTTTTTTTATTTAGTAGTTGCTAGACTTATAAAAAACTCATTAAAATCGTTGCGCTTAGCATTACGGGCCGGGTTTCAAGCAAAGATTTTCTTGGAACCGAATTGTTACGTTATTAGTTAACATTTTTGGAGCTAATCCTTCCAGTATGCCCTTCTGAGCGTACAAAACAGGATACAACCTCCCAAATATAATAGCCTCACACAGTAATTAGTTTTACTGTAAATGTGAGAAGGAGAGGTTACATGTGGCTTACCCTGCCATGATCTGAGGTTTTTGTGAAGCGGCGGATTGCATGTGGACCAGGTTGTCAGAATTGGTAAAGCAGCAGAAGTTGTAAGTATTGATTTTTGGCTAGAGGAATCTTCTGATGGTGATGCTGCAGAACGGAGGTGGACAAGTCTGCTGAAACGACAACGTGGCGGACGAAGAACTACGAAGCGGAAAGGCGCATTTGGCAAGTACCGATCTATGTTTATTTAATCTACGTGGGACTACTAGAAGAGTCGTCGGTAGTTAAAGTGATTGGGAGAGCAATAAGAAGTTGTTGCTGTGTGGTAAACTAAAGACTGAAAATTAACGTAAAAGTTTAACTGTTGAAATTAATTTTGATTGAGAGACAAAGTTTACAGATTTGAACTGCAACAACTTTAAATTCTAATAATAGTAAAGAATTAAATTCAAGGATAATAATAGATTATTGTAAAAGAAGTTAAAAACTAAATTTGTAAAAGGAATCTAGTAGAATGTTTACCTTAAAATTAGGCGTCTGTAGATATCTCGTAATTAATAAGGCAGAGAAATAAAAGAAAATTATTGAACAAAAAGGGGGGCATTTATTTATAAGTAATTATATAACTTTTTTTTTTCTATTTGTATGTGTGTGTTTGGATTTAAATTTCAGCTCTGTTCTGGAGTGGATTAATTCTGTTCTGCATTTCTGAAATGTTTTACAGAAGCTACAAAGAATAGTAGTAAGTAAAGTTGGTTTCTTGGTTTCTCTTGCGAATGTTATCGGCGTTGATATCAGTGTGGTACTAAGGGTATTAATGATTTAATTTGATAAAGCAGGAAATGTTGTGAGTTAAAAGAATTTTTGTTGTTCCAAATAAATTTTTTTTCTGTGTGTTGGGTACGTCAAGGTATTTTTTTGATAAATATGGCAAGTAATTACGCTGATTTAATGAAAATGAATGTAGGAAGTGATTTCGAAGATACAAGTAAAATGTCGGGTTGGCGGACAGACAGTACTGGTGCAATTAGTCTAGATGTGGGAGATGCGAGCAATGATTTGCAAGATCCGACAAGAAATACTAGCAGTCCTAATGGCGAATCCGAGGTAAAGAGGGTGGATGAATATTTTGATAATAGCAGTAATTATCAGAATGTCGAGCTAATGAATGGATGTAATATTAATGGGGGGAGAGAATATCATGATGATGGAACGATCTCACCAGAATTAAGCCGGTCACTAAAAACTCGAGAAAGGAACCAGGATACCCAATTTGATACCCAATCATTAATGTCGTTTTTGATGAAAATGGAAAAGAAACTAGAAAAGGCAAATCAAGAAATGAAAACAGAAATTAATAAAAGGATCGATTTGAGTCAAAAGAAGATCGAAGAAGGATTACTTTCTGTGAGGGATGAATTAAATAAATTTCCAAGAGAAATGGAAGGCAAGAAGTGAAAGCAGAATTAAACAATTTTCAAGAAAAGGTACAACGAGAGGTTGCGGTACTGGTGGAACAGGGCGTGCGAAGTAACCATGAGAAACAGTGTGCGGTTATTGAAGACGTTAAGAGAATTGTTGCTGAGAACCAAAGAAAATGCAAGGAGGAATTAAAGGCTGTAAATAAAAATATAGTCTCTGTAGAGCTTGGTATAGCCGAGGGGAAAGAACAAACTAAGGAGAAATGGATCCAGATCGAAAATCAAGCTGTTAAAAATAATGAGAATATTGATAAAAAATTAAATGGCTTGAAAAATGAAATTGAAAACATTGGGTGTAGATATAAACATGTGGAAGAAAGATTAGAGAAGGTGGAACGAAAACCAACAACCGTAGTTAGTGGGGCGATGACTACGAGTATTCAATCAATTTTACCGGAAGCAATATTCAAGCCATGTGGGAAAATCCATCCGGCAGATTTCGTGAAAATATATGCAAAAGATTTGCCAGAAGAATGGTCTGATATAGAAAAGATTCGTTTCGTGAAGAGCAAATTGAGAGATGAAGCCTTTTCATGGAGCTGCGAAGCAGCAGTTGATTGCTATAATTACGACGAATTTTTGAAAATGTTCCGGGACAAGTTCTGGTCTATACAAAAGCAAAGAAAAGTAAAGAGCGAATTTTATAATGCTCGACGATACAGTAGGAGCGATGGACGGATGAGAGAATTTTGTGAATTGATAAGCAAAGACTTGAAATATTTGGATCAACCTGTGGGAGACGTGGAGCAAATAGAGATCTTGCTCCAGAAATTGCCTCGACCAGTACAGGACAAGTTAGTGATTAACCAGTGGAACAGGATGGATGAATTTTTAGATGTGCTTGAACGGATAGACCGTTGCAATGAAGTGTACGATAGCAATACGGAGAATTATCGAAATGTCGGATATGGAGGTGAAAGGAACGGAGGTAGATTTTACAATAGCCGTTCACAAAATTGGTTACAGAAGGGAAATAGTGGTTATGGGAGAGGAGGCACACAAGTGCATCAGCAGGGCAAAGAGAATGTGCAGCAATATGAAAATAATATCCACAATGGAAATAATCCTAGCCATAGCTTTCACGTGCGTAGTAATCAACAGCCGCAATATAGACAATCAATGTATTTACAAAGCAAGGAAGATATATCATCAAAGGAAGCACAGAGGGCGGAAAACTAAAACCCGACTGTGACGGCTCTAGCAGAGAAGGGGAAGATATCTAGTGAGCCATTTAATGTTTGTGCTATGGAAAATCTTGGTGCAAAAAATATTTATGAGAGCAAGGAAACAAGTAAGGGAGAGTATTTAAAATGGTGGAAGTGTTTAAATAATATAGAAAATCGCAAGTGTGAGCCCGAATTAATAAGCCACGAAAACAACTGGAAAGGCGATGAAATATCGGAGTTGTGTAGAATCGATTTATGCGAGGAAAGATAGAAAAAAGGAAGTTGAATTTGAGGATAATCATGTGAAAAAAAAATATAGTCTTATAAAGAATATTTCCACGGAAGATGAATCCGAGGGGGATAGTACCGAGCTACCATTAAACCAGTACGTGAGCGAAGAAGATTTGTCAAGTTGCGAAAGCGAAGATTGTGAAGAAGATAATGACGAGGATAAAATAAGAATATTTTATGTGCGATGTTTCAACGAAGAAGTGAAGAATTCGAAGGTATCTCAAAGAAGAATACTAGAAAACATAAAAAATGGGAACTATAATAAAGCGGAAATGTCTACGGGGCAAAATGATGACAAGGTCGTAGTGCATTCTGAATTCAACAAAAGCGGAGATGGCGAGAATGTTTTGGTCCGAGGTGCAAAGCGGGAGACGCAGCAACAATTAAAGATGAATAACCTAAGAAAGAAGAATTACACGTGGATGAATGGGCACACAAAGAAATTGCAAATGATTTATTAAAAGAGGAAATTTTCGAAGCTGTAGAAGAAGAAATACGACAGCCTTTACTCAACGTGAAGATATTTGGCACTGAATGTCAGGCTTTAGTCGACACAGGAAGTGACCTTACGGCAATATCGCAAGCATTGTATGAACACGTAAAAGGAAAGCACAAAATTACTGAAATGCCTATAAATTATGTACAGATTATGGGGGCAACTGGGAAGTTAAGCAAGCGGTTAAAAATTCAAATTTGGATGGAGTTAGAGATAAATGAAATTAATATAGAGCACAGATGCATCGTAATACCCGGTCTAAATGTAAACTGTATATTGGGTATAGATTTTTTAATGAAGTATCGAGTTACCATTGATTGTGGCAAAGGAGAAATTAAAATTTTAAAGGATGGAAGAGAACAACTGATAAAATTTTGGCAAGAAGTAGTGAATGATTCCGGAATTTTGGGAAGTATGAAATTACATGCGTTACAACAGATATATACTGAGGAAGATGATTTTAATGTTGCTGATAGGTTTGAAGAGGATAATAATTTATCGCGTGATGTTAAGATAAGGGAAAAAATACACGATTTGGAAAATATTACTTGGAAGCAGAAAGAACAAGCTGAGGTAGTGCGGGAAGAAACAACCTTATGTAAAATTATGTCAGCAATAGACGAGGAAAAGATGATAGTTAGGTGGCCCGTCAAGGGGAAGGCAATTACTACTGTTAAAAGCAACAAAACAAAAGCAGTCAAACATATTTTTCAAATGGAAATGGAACCTTATGTAATTTTAGGGTGCAATGGGGATTTCAGAATAGACAACAATTGGCTCACATTGGTGGGAGTGAAGTCGGGCATGAAATGGAGTTCGCCAGAGCTTACAATCAATGCCACACATTTGAAGGTACGCATGGGAAAAGAAACGGGTGCAATACAGGTAGTTTCATGGGGAGATGCAAGGTCAATACGGCACAGGAAGACCATGTCTCGTGTTAGAAATAAATGCCGAAGTTATTGTTCGGGGAGCGCCTGAAACAGTGACTCTACTCCGAACGAAATACTAAACATGCGGACATGCTATACCCAATTTTCCCGGTGAAGGAACACCCTTTTTAGCGACAGCGAAATTTTTCAATCTGTATAAATCTAAAATCTGATCCTAAAAGATAAAGCCCAAAATCCATCTACTTGTCTTTCGCTCAAGTGAGCGGACACCTTTGCACAATCGCCAAGGCGATTTATAAGTACCTAATATATTAAAATACCAGGTGAATACCCTACCACGGCTTTAACTGTAGATATCTAAACAACAGGAGTGCGAGTGTTGATGTACGTTCAGTGTTGTGTGTAACAGTGTTGTTGGCTTTGTCGAACGAGTGCCAATAGCTGCGGCAGAACGAACGAGTATCAAATTTTATTTTGGTCCAAGTACCAGTATTCTCTGTATGGTGTGTTACATGCTAAGGGACCATTTAAAGTTACAATAGTAGTTATGTACTGTATGGTTGCTAAACAATTTTACTATGGCATGAACTGAGCATTGCTAGTAAAGTTAACTTATGATGATTGTGTAATTAAAATTGCCAGAAGCAGGTGTAACATGTGAATGTACTGTAAGATGATTCACACTGAACTTGTAGCAAAAAGGAATGCAGATGGACAAGGGGTATAATACATTTCGACAAATGAATACTGTTTGGTGGAGTAGAAGTGGTGTGACAGCATTGCATTTGTCTCAATGTGGGGGCAGATGCAACCTTTAATCTCCAATCAATGTATATATATTATTATTTATATCTTCGTATTAATTAATAATTAATAATTAAAAAAATGTAAATACTCTGAGATTGTAATATAACGAGTTCCACAGACGTTTTTAATATTGTACTGGGGTAGTTGTAAGTTCTTAGGTTTAAGTAGGATTAGTGTTGTTGTCTTTGGAGAGTCAGAGAGAGGAAGTATTATTGTTTAGAGAGAAGGAAAATACGTGCAGAAGCACGCACAAAAAGTCTTGCTGCGGCTGTGGTGTAATTTTAGAAACGAAATGTGTTGAGTGGTGATATTAAAAGTGAAGTATACTTATGTACTATTGTTTTTTTTTTATTTAGTAGTTGCTAGACTTATAAAAAACTCATTAAAATCGTTGCGCTTAGCATTACGGGCCGGGTTTCAAGCAAAGATTTTCTTGGAACCGAATTGTTACGTTATTAGTTAACATTTTTGGAGCTAATCCTTCCAGTATGCCCTTCTGAGCGTACAAAACAGGATACAACCTCCCAAATATAATAGCCTCACACAGTAATTAGTTTTACTGTAAATGTGAGAAGGAGAGGTTACAACCTATTGTAATAAAACCATTCTATTTATCCTGCATACCTGCAGAAGCAGTAACCTGTTTTAAAATCAAGTACATTCAAATTAAGTTTTGACAGGTGGTCCGTGCGAAAATTTCTCTAATTCTATACGATGATTAGCGAAGCTGATGGTCTGTAGTAGGATGAAAAAAGAACCGGCTCGTTTTAGCAATTGTTTCTTTGTCAGCTGAAATAGGTACGTAACTAAACACAAACGTCTTACGAAATGATTGCAAATGATGAATTGTATCCCTAACAGAAAAAAAAAAATATTTCTGGAAAGCTCCTTACTCTAGAAAACGCACACAGTTTATCAATATCTCTGTGGTATGTGTTGCTGCTATCTAGTGGTAGTGCGCTCACTCCTTATCTACCCAAGAAAAGCCTAGCAGCTTGATTCTAACTACTGCCTTCACATGACCTTTATTATACGTAATTCTGCTATTTACGGGTTGAAATTAGAAAACTTCCTTTCTTAATTACTGATGTTACCAAAGCGGAGAACTTAATCTTTAAATTATACCTCATATCGTTTTTGGTTTGGTATGGAGGGGGAAAGATGGCTAATCACCAAAACAAAAAATCTTAGAAATAATATCTTACGTCTTTAAATGAGCAATTCTTGTTTATATATATTTGGGATCTCAGAAACGGCTCTATCGATTTGGATGAAATTTCATACTTAGATAATCTTTGATTTTTTTAAGTTTGCCTAAGAGCGTTCTGGTAGCTCAGTGCCTTTGCCGGCCTCGGTAGCGTAGGGGCTAGAGTCCGGCCGAGGGCATGGGTGTTTAGTGTTGTGTCTGCGAATGTCGTGTCCTTGTGTCAATACTTGATAGCAAATCACATTGAGCTGGCTGTATGGCCCAATAGTCGAATGCCATTAAAAAAAAAAAAAAAAAAAAAAAAAAAAAAAAAAAAAAAAAAAAAAAAAGTGCCTAAGCGCTTGCTTTCAAAAACGTTCGCTGCTACTGCCCCGGGCACGAATCCTCTGACACAATGGCTTAGTACGCCTCCTTCGGGAGGATCCAACCAACCTTCGGGTTGTGGACTAAGTTAAGTTTAAGTTTGCCTAAATAGGTGTCTTTCTTTCAAAAACGTAGTTTTACAAACAAAATCAGCATTTCTTGTATTTTGGTATCTCAGAAACGGCTCTAACGCCATCTCGTAGGCGTATCAGGTTCCAGTAAGCCAATTAGCGTTAATAAAGTTCTCTTTGTTACTGCAAGGAACTCTTATAAATTTAAATGAATAATTTTTGTACACTAGCTGACCCGTGCGAAAAATGTCATGGTCAGTCTTCGAATTGTAATATAATAATGTGGAAATAAGTAAATGCAAGTATTTATTAATGAAAGGTACTTTATTTTAAAAAGTAGTGGTAAATATCACTTTCAATGTAAAATGTTATTATAATTAAATACTACATGTTTAACTGACAAAACATTTAAAAATAGATATTTGAAAAATATTGGCTTTGTCAGATGTTCTTTTTTCAATTTTCTTTACTTTACAAAACTTCTTTGAAACAATATTAGCAGTTATAATACGATCATAATTGACTTTTTGACTGTATGTGTCTTTAACATTAAATATTAATGAATCTCGTGAAAAAGCCTCGTACAGGTGTCCATACGAAAAAAAGTTCTGATAAATACAATCCTGCGTTTTGAAGCTCAGACCTTGTGCTTTATTAATATTCATAATGAAGGTTAATTCTATAAGGAATTGTTTTCTTATCACTTGAAAAGGCATGCTTAGAATTAAGATTTGTATTTAACATAATATTTGCATTTTTCTTTAAAGGCAATTTATGAGATGGTAAACCGGACTATCTCAGAAATGGATTTAGCAATTTGGATGAAAATTCATGTGTAACAACATTTTGCTTTTTTG
>JARYHS010013631.1:87692182-87780466 GCA_031002005.1 Vandiemenella viatica
TTAGACCTCCCTTCCCTCAGTAGAAAATGTAAGTTGGCATCGCGGAATGTGGTCGTGCGTAATTCAGTGTTTATGTTTACACATATCTACGAATTATTCTAAACTTAAACCAAGTTATTGACATAATGATACGTTATACGGTGATCATTATAACCATCATCATCACTGATAGTTTACAGCCATTGACCTGTCTACCCAAGAATTCCAAGTTCGTTCCATATTTATTGATTAATGCTTGACGCGTCATTGACGTCGAGGTCCTTAGTGCCCGGAAAGAATTGGAAGCAATGCACGGAATAATTTCTGCAGTGTTCTTTTATCAAGCAACCATCATGGCATTCGCTTGTAATAATTCGGAAAAGCGTCGGCTAGCTAAAATCTAGATGGTACGGATTGTGGATCAAATCCACTCTCTCCCAAATGCCATTCATCTAAGAGACTCTGTAACCTGTTTTTAAAAAAATTACAGTAACTTCATTCCTTAATTATTTCGATTCTCTCTTCCTTCTTCAATTCATTATTGTTAGCGTAGACTACTTTTTCTGTAATTTTTTATCAAAATAATAAATTATTATTTTAAATACGTTCACCACTGCTGACGTTACTTGTTATTAGCAGGTTACATCTATTTACTTGAAACTGTGTTATCTGCAGCAATTAATAATTGTTTTTCTTCAGGAATATGCCTGTTGAACCTCATCATTGTAAAGGTCAAGCCAGGGGATCGGTAGGACGCGGGCATCAAGATTCGGTTTTCCATGGTTTCCCGAAGTAACACCAGGTGAATGCAGGGTGGTTCCTGTAAAATGCCCTTGCCCTCCAGTCTTGTGCCGCCTCTAAAGACCACGATGTCTACGAGGCGTAAAGCCAGAGAAAAGAATAAGAACCTCACCCCCACTTTTGATGGTGAAACTTCAACAGGCGTTCCCTTCGAATTGTCCGTTGGCTAAGAGCGAAGCGTTGGGGTTAGTGACGAAATGAAGCAGCATGAGAAACAGTGAAGAAATTTTATAAACATTCTGACGATTGGTACATTCATGAAAATACACTAAAGCGCCAAACGTTATGGGATACCTACTATAATCGTGTGGGATCCCCTTTTGCGCGATGAAATCCAGCAACCCGACGTGGCAGGACTCAACAAGTTTTCAGAAATCCCCTGAAGAAATATTCAGCCATGGTTCCTCTACAGCTATAAATAGTTGCGGAATGTTTACCGTTCTAGGTGACGAAATCATTAGTTGTAATTGTACGGAATGTTCCTAAAATCAATTGTGACGATTTTTGGCCTGACGTGCTATATTGTCGTCCTAGAAAAATCCATACTTTGGGAATATGTAGGCCATGAATGCCTGAAAAAGATCTCTAAATTGATGAACATGAATATTTCAGGTCAGTATTAGGTCTCTGTCTGTGCCAAGTAATGCCAGCCTATACCGGGATGGAACCACCATCACCGATAATGGTGGTGTAACGGTTAGCGTTCTGGCCTCGCACTCGGGAGGACGGTGGTTCGAATCCCCGTCCGGGCATCCAGATTTGGGTTTTCCATGGTTTCCCCAAATCACTCCAGATGATTGCCGGAATGGTTCCTTCAAAAGGCCATGGCCGAATTCCTTCCCATTCTTTGCCCCCCATCCTTTACCGTCTGTAAAGACCTCGCTGTTAAGAGACGTTAAGCAGTTTGGAAAAAAAAAAAAAAAAAAAAAGGAACCACCATCATGATGCACAGTGCCTTCCTGACTACCTGGAGCCTTCACCTCGTGGGGTTCCACCACAGTTGAACTCTACTATCAACTCCTACCTCCTGTAATCGTGACTCATCAATATTTTCCAGTCGTCTAGGGTTCAACCGTCATGTTCAAGAGCCCAGGAGAGTCGCTGCAGTCGATGACGTTTTGTTAACAGAAGTACTAATTGCCATATCTCATCGATACCAAACTTCCTAGCACTGTCCACACGGACACATCTGTCGTAACTTGAGTGTTGCTATTTTTTGACGCAGTTTTGCCTGCCTGTCAACACTGACACCTCAGTGTAAACGCCACTGTTCTTGCTCATTAAATAGACGAGGTCAACCACTGCTTTTTCAATGGCGGCAATTAATGTCAGGATTAATGTTTGGATAGCGGAATGTTGAGTTCACGAACAATTTCCGACATGGAAAACCGTTAATTCATGGTGTGCGACCGTAATCACATCAAAAAAGTTTCACACAACTTACGAGAGTAGTTTGTTCCGCGGTGCTACTACCTTCGGGATATTTGCACTTCTCCCATGAGTTTTGGCACGTCAGTGTATTAGATTTTTTTTCTGTGGAATTTAACTTCCTGTCTGTCGACTTGTACCCGTTTCTTTAATTTTATTCCTTCCACAAAGCTTATGCCTGTCTAGGGACAAACTGACTAGTTATCCAAATGACCACAGAAAACCGCAAGAAAAAACGTAACCAGGATCCAATTGTATCTTACCTCCGTAAGTCATGTGGGCATTAGCACTCTCTTCTGAGGGTAATGGACTAATGATGGTGGTATATTCGTTTGATTAATGACTATTTTTCGCCAGACATTTGCGCCCTGAAGAACGGTAGTTACAAAAACCAGCTATCAATAAACCGCAAGTTCCCTCACAGAATACACCCCACATCCCCCGAGTGTTCTCCCCTGCCGTTAATTACTTCCTGGCTAAATACAAGCAGCCCCGTGAAAGTGTGCCAATGTAAGCAGTGTTAATGAGACGCTGCTAGCCGCTGTCCGGTGGGGGGTGGTAATGAGAGCCAGCCCGGCAAGAAGCCCGCCCGGGCTAATGACGGCCAGCAACGGCTAATTAGCCAACTACCGCCGGCTGCAGCTTTTATTCCCCGGCCCCGCCCTTGTTAGTACTGGCAACCTGCCGGCCGACCTGCCCAACTACCCCGTGGGGTAGATCGCCGGTGTGCCCAAGCACTTACGTCAGCAGTGATAGTAGTTCTGGTCGCTATCACGGGTTCAGTACCCTTCTTATTTATCGGCTATCCTTGGCCTATTTAGAAGGGTCACAGTGCCAATTTGTCTGTAAAAGTAAACAATGGAGGAGAGAGGTAAGAGCGAAGAGTTTCATTTTTTTTTTCTACTGCTTAAGGTATTATGCGCCGGCCTAGGTAGCGTAGGGGCTAGAGTGCTAGCTCCGCGTACCGAAGGTCGCAGGTTTGAGTCCGGCCGAGGGCATGGGTGTTTAAGTGTTGTGTCTGTGAATGTCTTGTCCGTGTTGTAGTGTCCTTGTGTCAATACTTGATAGCAACAAAATCACATTGAGCTGGCTGTATGGCCCAGTAGCCGAATGCCATTTAAAAAAAAAAGGTATTATGCCTTGATGATGTGCGCCTAGAGTGATTTCAGGAACTACGTGGTAGACCGAAATGTCGATGGCCCGACGGTGATTCGAATTTACGTGCTTCCGAATGCGACACCAGAGCGTTACCACTAACCCACGGTGCTCAGTTAGGATTTCACAGCGTTTGGATATTCTGTTAACAGAGGCGGCTCAAGGTCATTCTGCTGTATACCCACTCCACTGACTTTACCCTTATAGGCGTAGGAAAATTTACCACTCGCCGACTTGGGCACAGCTGTCGTCTCGTAGAGGTAGTAAGGGAAGGGTGGTAAGGTGAGAATTGGAGCGAGGGGAACATGACCTTGAACCGCCTGTTTCGAGAAAACAGGATTACAGTGAAAAAGTGATCGATCACAATTCCGAGAGTGCCTTTATTCTCATGGTCGAGTGGTAATGTTCGGGCCTGGTATACGGGAAGACTCGGACTCTAATCCCCCGTCCGTCCATCCAGATTGTCAAGCGTGTTACAGGTGGCGTGAGATATGAGTGATTATCATGGTCACCTGTTAGCGGACCTCACTTTCCACATACCGGAACAGCACTGTTCACAACAGCGTAACACTGCTGCCACTGACAGCTGCAATAATCTACTTCCTGTGGTCACAGGACCTCTGACACTGTAATAATCAGCTGACGCAAACATGTTACGCTTGTTCAGCAGTTTGTAAATGACTTGTTCATTTAGTGTAGGAAATGTCCATGAAGTAAGTCATGAAATCTGTGTCCGCTAGGTGCCATTGTGAACTTGAAATTTGTTTCAAATTTTAAAAAAATATTTCACATCCCTTTACATTAGCATCGACTGTATATTGCTGTTGGACACATATATGCTGTTAATTTACTCGTTGCCAGATTCTAGTTAAAACTCTCTTAAAAGTTATTAGATGGGAAATGAGGCAGAAGCTCTATGTATTATTAATTGATTTTGCTTTGAACTAAAGCAGTTTGTAACTACACTTATGATTTTAATTCTTGTCCACATTTTCTATTGGAGATATTGCCAGGCGTAATTTTATATCTTGGGACTAACGCACTTATTCTCACTCCGCCTTAATGTGTTTCTGTGGGAATTCTCTTAGTGATTTAAAACTGAACTGCTTCAGACTTAACCGTAAATTAACTGTCTTAAGTGGTCATGTTTCCGTGAAACGTACAGCTTGGCTTCCACTTACGATATTAACAGCCGAAGACAATGAAAACATCACTGTTTTGGTCAGTGCAGTAAAAGTCCTTAGAGGCTCTAGTCATCAATTAGAGTTTAAATTAGAGCCAAAAATAGAAAAAATAAACAGTTTGACTGAAGAATTCTGTAGCCGGTTGTAACGTAATTTGAAATATAATAATGTTGTAACTCGGAATAATATACGTTGATATTTAATAAATTTGAAAATTATGATTGAGCACTCTCCAAGTGAGAATTATTCCCCACTACATATCAACCTTCTCATTTATAATTATAAGGTAACTTTTAAATGAGAAACCTTTAGATGCTTTTCACATTTATTAAAAATCACTTCCAAAATACCACAACGGTCTCTTCGCCGAAAATAGACGAGGTGCATTATACCACAGATCTGGCGTAACTACATTTTAAAGATATTCTTAGTGACTGACCGCTGTCAGAGCGATATTTTACTAGCAACAAAGAAAATTCTATACGCATACAAAGGCTCTGATACTCGTTTGCAGAAAGCCAAACCATAATTTATTTTTAAAAACTGTTAAAACTTACTTAAAAACTAGCGAAAAAAATAAACTTATAAATAGTTTTGAAGAATTTTAACATTACTTTGAACACTGACAACTATCTGTAATATTTGAAAACTAGCAGAAATATGGTAGTTAGCACAGTATTACCTAATAATGACCTTTAATTAAAACGTTAAATACCAAAATCAGCTTAGCGCAATTACATTTGGACACACTTGTTAAGAACAGTTTCATTCAGAACAAAATAACGTACAGTGACAATCGAATCTAACTTAACTGTAATTAATGAATCATTTCATTTTCTATTCATAGATTTAATTTGTGGAGGAAAGGCTGTATGAAACTAAATAGGATTACAGTAACATTTCACCGTTCTTCTGAAAACGTAGTTACACTTTTTAGGTTTCCCTATATTTGAATATTGGTATTCATTTACTTCTCAAAATATATATTAGTAACGCTTTAGTTCTGAAACAGATATGTAATTTATGAGTGCGATCTGACATTAGTGAATCATAAACTTTGAAATTATTGGTATAGTGAGAAATATGAAATTTCAAGCAACGTTTAGAACTTTCCTGACTAGTTTTATTGCGTTTAACAATGTAGATGCCAACAATATTAAGAGACTCTTACCACAGTCTGCTTATAAAATTAAATAAACCAGAACATACCTTTAAAGTCTACTGATATTAAGAATAAATGTAATGAGAGTGATATTTAACTTTGAATTATAATTGGAACACATCGCCTGGTGAATGATATAAATCCTAAAGTTAATAATACAACAGAACACATGAGAGTAACTAATATTCTCTTTCAGATATATAGCATTTAGCATTCGGTGTTATTTGTTTAATAAGTATTACTGAAGCAGAAAAGCATCCTGGCGTGAGAGAAAAAGTTACTATCAAATATATTACAAAGTTGTGAAGCCACCAAATTTGCTTACATTTTTATGAGGATATATCGTCAAACATAAGCGTCTATAAATAAAGCTTTAGATGGCGGCGTAAACGTAAAGAAAATTCATGAAAAGGAAGAAGTTTTTGTTGAAAAATAACTGTGTGAAAATATTTTTTTTTTAATGTTAAATTGGTATTAAACAATTTTCTAAACTTAAATATTTTAAAGAGTGGATACAATCGAATAGACTGATTAGTACAACCCCCAAAGAAAGATTAAGGAATATGAAACTGGTTAAACTTACATAAAAACTGTTACATCAAAACCAGAAATCATTCCAGCAAAAATCAGACATCACTTAACAGAGGCACCATATTGATCAAAATGCCTGACCTTCAATAAAAGAGCAAAACTGGAAAAACTGATGAAGACATAAAGGAAAATATTCAGGATAATTTTACGGCCACAAAAGAACAAAGTTAACTTTTGGACAAAAATTAAAACTGAAGATTTTTTAAGGACCTATAGAAAATCATAGAGAATAAGAAAAAAGGAATAAGCTTTTATGAACATTTACAAGGAATGGGCAGCTTTAGATTGTCCAAGAAAATGTTCAACTTTCTTTCTAAATTATAAAACACCATGAAATGACTAAAAACACAAGAGTGGTTTTAGAAAGACCAAAGAAAAAAAAACTGTAAAATCGATCGCCGCAAAAAAAACGACTTAAGAAGATTGATTGTTGCTGCAAAATTTCCGGTCCTTCAATCAAAATCATAACTCAGGAGATTGACGTCAGATGAAGGAAGACATACCATCAACAAACGCCTAAAGAAGTTTTGAGAATATAAAAGTAACTTGTGTAGTCTTACTTCCAAGCGGTTTATAAGTGGCCGAAGTCATCGTTAAGTAAATAATTAAATTGTAACCTCTCTATTTATTTGTCGTTTTGAACATGTGCTCCGTGCTTGCTGAAAATCTGTTAATGCAATCAGTTTAATCACTGAAGTAATCCAGCTAAGCAACTAAACAAAAACTGTGTTCGGAACTACTGTAATTTCATTCTGGGACCCACGCAAATCCCTTGTTTATATCAAGCAGTTGCCGTATTCAAGAGCAGCAATTTGGCCGGCAGTTGGCAATTAACGACTCTCGGAGAGGGTAGGACTTGTTAAAGAATTATCGGTCCTTGATTTAACCGTTCGCAAGGAGCTTTTACCTCGCAGTGGATATTCGTGTGCAGTTTCTTCCGGGCCAGCAGCAGATAATTAAGGTCTTTAATTCGGCCCCCTATATCTAATGCCTCTGAATTAATGCCGTTCTGGAAGGGTAAATTCTCCCCTAATAATGCTACATCGTTTTCTTCCCTAGGAGAGGGGAAGAGATAATGGAGTTGAATCGGGACGCGGCCACGAAGGTGTGAGATGTTCGGTTATTATTGGCGTCACTTAAATTACACTGCGCGGGAGAACCGGCGGTGCATAAAGTGGAACCTGATAGAAAAAAATCTTAATGGCTTTCCAATATGATGCCCTATCGTTTGCCGATGTGTATCAGCTATCCCGTCCCGCAAATCGACCTTTGGCTTAAAGTTCTTCTTCGCATTCTTTCTCCTCTACATCTCTGGCTTTCTGCCGGGGTCTCCGGTCTTAAATCAAAAATCCGCGTCGTATAATGAGACAATATAAATTCATATCTTTTCTTTGTGGTGTGAGGGACTCACAGTATAGCTGCCGTTGCTTCATGTTCTTTTTGGTGATGTAATACCGTTTAAGGACTCTATAAAAAAGAGCAATTTCTATTTTTAAGTAACTGTTATAGTAAATACGACGACTTATACAGTGCAAAAACCACAGTTCTTTCTCTATTAGATATAATAGAATGGTTGACAGAATCTAAGGGCCTGGCATTATGGAGGATGGACGTTTGATTCCAGTCTGGAGTCCAAATTTCGATTTTTCCATAATTTCCTGAAATTCCTCTATGTTAATTGATTTTTTTGATTAATTGCCACGATGGTTCCTTTATACTGAGTTAAGAGAGTGAGCAGTAATATTCGGACATGGAGTTCGCGTGACGGGTGTTCAAATCCCCCAGCAACCATCCAGATTTCGGTTTTCCATGGTTTCCAAAATTACTCTAGGTGAATACCGGGATGGTTTTTTCAAAATGTAGTGTTTGAATTCCTTCCCTTTTTTCACAGTTTTCTCCCACCGCTAATGACCTCAATGTTGACGAGTCTTAAAGCAATTAGGAGAAAAGACTCTTTCGCCCATCAATGAATTCCCACTCTAACGACCTTGGTATCGGCGAACAATATTTAATTTTCTAAAAAATAATAGAATACTTTGAATTAAGTATTGTAACGTTGTACCAGGGTATGGAATAGAAGTTAATTTAAAAAAAATATGATAATGAGCAGAATTTTATTGTGTGGGTGTTTGTGTGTAAAAAAAAAGTAAAGAGTATAGATCCTGTCATAAATTTAATTATAACTTTTATTGTATTGATAAAAAAATTACATCGTTAATTTTTCTATTAAAATGAATGCAAATTCCCACTATCAAAATATTCTGCACAATTTCCGAAATTAGCTCTATAGAGTGAAATGCACCGATTTTTTTGATGAATTTACGAAAATCTTATTGAAAGAATGCGTACGGATATGCAGTTGTGAGGTAACTGTGTGTAACGTAAGAACGAAGCATTTTTTGCCGTTGTAAAATATTAAAACACACCCAGGCTTCCAGCTACGTAAAAACGGATCGTTTCAAACGGGTTGAAAAGGAGGTAGGGATGGATTCCCTCGAAATATCCCATGAAAGTGATATTTTACGTAGCTGGAAGCTCGAGAGCATATTATTTAAGTGTAACTTGTCAATTTTGCTGTGGTATATTACAATTCCACCTTCCAGAATTCTGATGCTTTTACCTGAGAACAGAACTAAGTTTGATAATGTTTTGTGTTCTAGTTTTAGATCATTTTCAAACCTTGTTCCAGAACTAACATTTTTTTTATCCACTAATATATAGCGCTTTCGCGGTTTAAAAAATGTTTTTGAAACACATGTTGTTTCTACATAACTGTCGTTAAATCATCGACGTTTCTTTTATGCACATTTTTTGGAGTATTATAAATTCCTTTCTGAAATTCACTGTCTCACTGCTTCTTCTAATTCATGATAATCACTTGTAATATCACGCGTAGCAATAATATAAAGTCCGTCAAAAATCTTAACTGATTAGTTACATGAAACACTGGTGAATAATTCTCTACAATTTTACCGAGACTAGACGATATGCTATTAGTTCTGATCTGAAGGTATCGGGTATTGAGCTATACACAAGAACCCACAAATGGTGCTAGGATAACATTGAATGTCGCTGAAATGAAATCGACTAACATCTCATCACTTCAGCTAAAGGCAGGAAAAAGTAGACTCATTATGTAACACATCCCGGTTTTGAAGTTTTGGTCACCGAGAGTGGTGGGTGAGCGGTTAACAATCTGGCCTCGCATTCGGGAGGACGCCGGTTCGAATCCCTGTCCGGGCATCCAGATTTGGGTTTTCCATGGTTTCCGTAAATCACTCCAGGCGAATGCCGGGATGTTTGCTTCAACAGGCCATGGCCGAATTTCTTCCCGTTCCTTGCCCTTAGACCCAGCCCGCCTCTACTGACCTCGATGCCCACGAAGCGTTAAGCGATAAGTGAATAAATAAATAAATAAAAAAATGTTTTGCTGTAATATCTTTCTTTTGTCTCATTCTATTATACATAGAGTATAAAGAAAATAGCAATGTTTACTAATCGCATTTAACAAGCTGCATTCTCTTCGTCCGTCCAGATGTTCCTACTATCTTTGAAGCTCTCTTTCCGCTACAATCCTGAGCGACAGTTATTCGTTAAGTTCTAGTGCTCGTCTCTAAAGACCTCGCTGTTAAGAGACGTTAAGCAGATAAAAAAAAAGTTCTAGTGTTTCGGCGCAGTAAATGAGCCAAGCCTGATACCGAAACATCTGTAAAAGAATTACAGAAGGCTAGAATTAATGATAAGGGGACGAAAATAAAAAATCAATATGTTTTTCACATTTCGTTTGTTTTCTTTCCGCCTCTCACTCGCGACCGTATACTCTTTCTTCGATCTATAACAATTTCTTAATTGTTATATCCAGCGCACTTCAGCAATTGCTGTTTTTCCGGAAGTCGATTACAAACTTCATGTCATCTCAAGCTTGGATAACAACGGAGGTAATTAAATTTTTCCATCCATCTTGTATAACTTCAACAGAACTGTTACTGAAATGAAAAGAGATGGCGGGTCGATATGAATGGAAATAGAATACTTGAGAATTCCGTTCGACGTCTGCGTTATTGGACAAGCGTTATAAAATGGCGGCGGACTTGCGATATGGATTCATCTCGTCATAATACGCGTCGTTGGACGTGGAAGGAACTATTGTTATTCACGACTTGTAATAGTGGATTCCTTGGGCCCATACTTATTCACAGCAGATAAAGCAAACTGAACAACATGTATTCTAGAAGCGTAATGTTATTTTTATGTGCTGAATAATGGTGCAGTCCAAGAAGTGAGAAACAAGTTGCCCTTCCAGACAATGAGATTTAATTTTTCATTACTGAAGTAATAATTTTGAATGTTTGGTAAAACGTTGTGGAGTAATTACATTGTGTTTCTCCTTAAATTTCTTTTCTACAAGAATTGCATAATTTGTCGTTAAACCCGATAGATGGTATTAGGAGAGCAAAATGGCGGATGCTGGCCCATTGAACTGAACTAACCGAACGTGGTAATCACCCACAAGGACTAGTACAAAAAAATAACTACTAAAAAACAAATGTAAGTGTGAATAAGATAATTGTCAACGGTAAACATTCGAAAATATCGAGGATGATAAAGATCAACTGAGAGAAGTGTTGTTGACTATAACATAAGTTCCTCGTTGCCCTCCGCATCCCCTAGTATTCTAAATCTTTGTCATTCATCTAACAACTAGGTATTTTTATACATAATCGTCAAAGTTATTCAACGATCCCCAACAAAAGAGCAGTAGTGGAGAGTAATTACATTACGATCTATAATACAGGGTTACTACAAAAGAATTATTCACTTTGAAAACCCGATTTATACAAAGGTATTATACTCACAAATATGATTGATATATGAAAATAACTACAAAATATCCAAGTTTGTACACCAGGAGACGTGGCAGCAGTAGTTCAAGTTTGTACACCAGGAGAAGTGGTAGCACTAGTTCAGTATCCGTAACGAGTTCAATTCAATCTCTCCCGAAATGGAGGCAAAGCGAGAAAAGAGTTTCTGCGTCCTAGAATATGTGAAATGTTCGTCTGTCATAGCAGTGCAACGTTCTTTCAGAAGGCAGTACGGAGAAGAACCACATTGTAAACAAAGCTTTTTGCGGTGGTATCGCCAATTCAAGGACAATGGTTGTTCACGTAAAGGTAGAAGCACCGGTCGACCACAAGTGTCAGACAAAACAGTGGAGAGAGTAAGGGAAAGTTACCTGCGTTCTCCAGAGAGTGAGCATAAAACTTGGATATTTTGTGGTTATTTTCATATATCAGTTATATTTTTAAGTATAATACTTTGGAATAAATCGGGTTTTGAAAGTGAATGGTTCTTTTGCAGTAACCCTGTATTATATTTATGATTATAATCGTAACAACATTCGCCTTTAGTGTAGCCCACAAACTTACTGACAGAGATTGAGACGATTTGCCGGTTCCTGACTTCCATCCACATCTGTCTACCCAGTAACTTTTTCTTCCTTTCAACTTAACGCGTTGTTTCCATTCGTCCTGTGGTCCTCCTCAACTTTTAGTGGGTTTCCAGTTCATAATAATCTATGCTCACCTCTTTCATCCGTTCTGTTAGCGTAGCCAAGTTAAAATCATCTTTGAATATTTTTTGCCATTGTTATCTTTGTATGTACGAGTAGTAATATTTCACATTCTCGATTTCCATACGGGACGTCTGGTCAATCTCCGACGAAGTTAGAATATTCCCTATTTTTATTCTTTCTTTTTACACATTAGAAATATAGCTAATTATTCCTTAGCAACGCTATGTAAACTCGGTAAAGGTTAGAATGCACAGTATAAACTTCTAATCGTTTCGCAGCTTTCATTAAATTATTCTTGGTTCAATTAGAGATCGCGATACAGTAAATGTATTATTGGGCGTGTAGTAGATGTTTTGATTCTTGAGCAGTTGTTAAAGAACGCTTGCATAATCCACGTAGCTCCATTTTGGCCTCCTTTGAAATCCCCCCCCCCCGCCCCCCACACGTAGCACGTAGCTTTTTCCCTTTTGATTCCAGAAGACATTTTGTACTGTTTTCTCTTGTCAGACTATCGTAAATTACATACGGGGATAATTAATTGAGGGAAATAAATATTCACATGCTGTTGTGTGTTCTGTTCCTCATTTTAACTGTGAAAAATGTTATGAAAGGAAAACTACGTGGCCTGGTTCGGAACCCCACCCCTCTCCCTCCGTAGCCCATTGTAGCCTTCCAGCCAACCCCTCCCTCCCCCTGGGCGAAGCCACGTAGTTTGTGCACGCTCCCTAATGTTCTCTGGATCAGAATGAGAGTTCAGATTCCTAGGTACAGCATAAATAGCGTGGATTTTATTATTTTCTTTTTAATTACAATACTTTATTCAAGCCATGTTCATTACTTCATATACTAGATGAAAGTTGTTCTACATGTATCGCTACCAATACACTTTGGGCCAGAATACCAACCGATAATCGGAGGTAGATCATAAGGTCCAATATATGATGTATTTTTAAAAACATGTTAGTTGCTTTCACGAACACCATATTTCCGACGTTTGTATCGCGATCTGTAAGTGTGTCGATGTATTATCACTGACCACCTCTATATTGCATCGTCCTCTCGCCAGCCTTTGACACACAGGCTGGCGATGTGGACGGGATGATCAGGTGGAAGAATTGCTTCCGGCCAGAGACAAAGCCGCTGAGCGATTGCCCCTCGGTTTATCGGCACAGGGCCTATCTGTGTTTGTCCAGCAGGCTGTTCTGACCGACCCTCTTCCAACACAGACACTATCGTCTTTCAGGGAAGCCCAGCAACGCTCGACTCTCCCCCTGTTTTAGTTATTACATCTCCCCAAAATTATTTCTCCACACACGATTAGCAAATACAAGGTTCATTCAAACTGAACTTATAATTTCTCTGGCATTTGGAAATTGTCATGGGGCATAGAGTTTATGCACTTTTACTTATATATGCACATATACATAAATATTGGCAAAATACTGTTTTCTAACAGCAATTACAAGAATGAATAGCTTTCCGTCAGCGCGGCAACTAGTTACATTATGTTTTGTGACGAAGTCATACAGGATAATTTCTTCG
The DNA here is from genome assembly GCA_031002005.1 of Vandiemenella viatica. Classification (NCBI taxonomy): domain Eukaryota; kingdom Metazoa; phylum Arthropoda; class Insecta; order Orthoptera; family Morabidae; genus Vandiemenella; species Vandiemenella viatica. The sequence goes on from JARYHS010013631.1 coordinate 87,705,597, forward strand.
AGGTTAAGAGAGCTTGTATCCCTGTTGGCAATTGCTGCACCTTCCTTAGTAATGCCTTTATCAGAGCGTCGTCCACAGCAGTATATTTACTACAGCCAAGAAATAGATGGCCTGGTATTTCTTTTTCATAGAGGCCACTATTGGACATTGGATTGTCGACAATGTTTAGGCGATGGAGATATTGCCACCATCGTCCTTGATTTGTTTTCAGGTGAACTATAGTTGTTACAAATCTTTTGGACCGTTTACTTTGATAAACATTGAGATGTGTTCCTGTAAGGCTTCGTAGAACCTACCTCTAGTCTGGAAGTATGTCTTCTATTCTCGCTGCTAAATGGTCATAAATTTAAAAAAAAAAAAAAGAAGTTGACAGTGTAGGATATTTTGCACTGCCCCTTCCTTGGCTAGCGCATTAATTTTCTCATTCCCGCTACGCCTCAGTGGATAATTAGTAGAGCTGATTGATATGCAGAATTGATTGTCACACCTATTCAGCTTGCTGCCAAATAAGTACCAAAGACAGAAACAGTCTACCTTCAACGAGAGGCAAGTTCATTCAAGAGAATCCAGACTGACATGAAGTTCGTAACTGAGCCACTTTCACCTGTAGTCTCTTTACAAACTGTAGAAAAAGGAATTTCAACTAAATAGTCTCAGAAATATGTAATTACTGCAGTCTTGTCCGTCCGTTACGTAATAATACTGTCGCATGATATACCATTTTTCTCGAACAAACAGTAGCTGCTTGTCAAGAAGTGTATTATCACAACAAAATAATTTTGTTTTGATCTGGATCATTCCAAAGTGAATCACGTGATTACGGACGCTCGTATGCAGATACGAAAAGCTCATTCAGCTCATCTTGTGAATGCTGTTATCATATTGAATCAGTATTCATGTTTGCTGAATTTCGAAGTTGAGTAGCTTCTGTATCTTGCATCTTGATAGTACTAATAGTACATTCATGTATTCAGCTCTCAAATCACAAATGTTTCCCTTATGAAAGGAGCAAGAAGTAATTTTCAATTCACCTCGAAATATACAGTGAAGCAGGCGTTAACCTCATAATGCCAGCTCATCAAGCGCAGATGTGACAAGATACACTCCACTTAAAGCAGATGTAGCTTGTCATATATAGGACAACTTGCATGAGAAAAGATAGGAGATTTGTGTAGAAAAGTGTGAACAGAATAACTCTTCGTGCTCTTCAAGAATTTGATTTCTGCAGTAGTTAAAGTAAATGCTTATGACATGATTGACCGTGTAATTCGGTAGCTTAAGTTACAGAGTTTCAATTTGCTGCACAATCCGCCTCTGTCGCGACTACCCTGACCTAACCTTACAATCCTGCTGGATATAGGGTAACTACAGTTTGGAATCCAAACCAAAGTACGCTAAGTAATTCATTCTCACAATATCGAATATATGAGTGAAAATTGACATTTCCCTGATTCAAATCCCGGAGGTATAGGCATTCTCCGAGGCCCTTACGTACCATTAAGGCTGAAGCTTAATTTGTGAAAGTGAAAAACTGTTAATGCCACTAGTTCGGATTACAAGTTGAGCCGTAAATCTCCAATGCACGTTGAGTTATCGGGTTAGGGAAATGGTCAGCTATTTCAAACCCCAGCACTAGTTTTATCGGCTACCCCAAATTATTACCCTTGTGACATAATTTGATATAATTATTGTATGGGGTCATAATTTTTAATTCCTAATAGTTGATAACATAAATGGAAAGCAGCTCTAAGGTCAATTTCCATTTCTTGTATACCCTGTTCACTCTGACCTGGCGACTCAAGGTCATCTTCTCCCCGCCCCCTTCGTCCCTACCTAAACGACCTGACCGCTGTGTGCTAGGCGAGTAACGAAAAATGAATAGGAATCATAGTTACTCCATTTGAATAAGACTTCTTCAGACTTAATAACCCTTTCTAGTACGTTAATTACATTTGAAAGATGAAGGAAGACTGGAAATAGAATTTTAAAAATTTCCCCTCCTCCAGATAGCGGCAATCACTCTAAGAATGACTGAATGCGGCAAGCGCCAGGTCGGATTTCTGCTACCGAACATGGTTGGTGAGCAGTAACGCTCTGCCCCCCCCCCCCATTCGAGAGGACGCGGATTCGAATCCCTGTCCAGCCATTCAGATTGCTCGATATCACTCCAGGTGAATGTCTTGATGGATTTCTGCAAAAGATCATGGCCAGTTTGATGCCGTCAATTACCACAATGTAGATGAATCATAAATCCAAAACAGTGATGCTAGATTCGTAAACTTAACTTCTTAGACGTATCCATAAATCAAAATATTTTGCATAGGTTTCGTAATATGCAATCCAGACATCTACTTGATCTACCCTCACTTATGCTAGCGAGAGGAATATCAGAAGACGGTTCGGGCCTTCTGTTGGCAGTGGGTGGGTAGGGAAGCCACATAATACGCTACGTTAGGCTGGCGAAATATATTGGCCAATATGCACTCCCGACTAATACGTTCCACGCCGGTGAGTTCCTTCCAAGGTTTATGAAGTGTCTCGTAAATTTATTGGCAGCTGTTCGTTGGGAACAGCGTGTTGCTCCTCGCCGGGGCATTAATCTCTGTTTGCGTCAGCCAGCCAGCCAATGGCGACCAACTGCTTCGCTGCTCGATATCCTCACAGCCCACAGACAGACTCAAAGAAAACTTTCCGAAAATAGTCAAAGTAGAGCTCATTTGGACTCTGAAAGGTACGTTAAAGAGTTGTTAGAGGAATAAGTTTTTTTCTAAAAAATACAAATTAATCATCCTTGTAGCCCATCAGTCACCTATAACCGTACTTTTTTTTACTGTTCTGTCTACTCAATTTAGGTTTTATAAGGCCATAATTATTCTACACTGAAACTGAGAAACAACTGAAACCATCTATATCGAGACTGGAAAATAGTAGTGGTGTGAAATGTTGTTAGCGTTCAGGAAGAAGGATAAAACCGTACCTGATCACTCAAAAATTCGTTCATCTTCTGGATTCTGGGAAATCTGAGGGAATAGATTACGACATTACAAGCGTAGTTGAATATAGATGGAGATGCTATCGAAAATAGCTAAATACAAAATTTCTTGAAAGCATAGTGATTTTTCATTCGCTGAAAACAAATGTAAGTTTCTTATGGCATTTTGTAAATTTATAAATCAAATCACACTGGTACATAAACAAGGCAGAGGTTAGTAGTTTATACAAAATGTTACCGAAATCGGTTTGGGGCAAAAATAAAATTATGTCACTTATTTATTGTTTGTTGTTATCACTGCAACGTTTTTAGAACCATCACCTTCCATTGCATTAGACTCGAACATATTTATTTCAATACCGCCAAGAAGAAACAGTTTTGTTGTGTAATAGATTATCACATTCTTTGGAAACGTCTGCTTAAGAACTAATGAAGAATGTTGATCAATTTTCTCTCTCTCTCTCTCTCTATATATATATATATATATATATATATGTGTGTGTGTGTGTGTGTGTGTGTGTAACCATCAACGCAACGCACACCTTTGTATCTTGAAGCTTCACGTTCAAAAAATGTATTAATTTGAGATAAAAAGAGGCAAATTAATTTAAACTTGTAAACAAATTTACTGAAGTTCGTGTTGCAGACCTCTCTTAACACCAAACGTGGTTCGAGAAACTCTCTTTCACGGAAGGTACTTTACAGATACGAACGAAAAGATTTCAGTGACAGGGCTAACAATTCTAAGTACACACGATATGCAAACCTCTAATACCGCCAAGAGGAAACATTTTTGTTCTGAAATACATTATGAATACAATTCAGTGTCAATTCTGAATTTAATGTCCATAGTATTGCTGTAATGTTATAGTTCCAGAGAAAACGAATAGTTAGTTTACCTTTCTGCTCGAGTAGTGATCTTGGCGGTTTTTCTTATTTCATATTCGTCGGTAGGAAACTAGCTTAGATCTGATTCAGTTTATTAGAACTATGCAGCAAATTTTAATGCATTTATTCAGACGTCAGTTTTATTATGCGAATCCATTATTCATCTAAGGTGATTCTGTAAAATTGAATTATAGATCGATTTCTAAGAACTGAATAGTTACCACACAGTCGTATTTAAATTACTCGGATGTTGTGAATCTATGCCTGTAAAGTTTTTCCTGTGATAATCAGTCAATTCTTGGAACGAATGTGTAGGCACTAGAAGTTTATTGACTGTTTCCTGCTTTTGTGCTACGCAAGATTCAGCAATATTATTCATTCCGCAAGTTTCTTTAAATTCTTGTAATAGGTATCATATTCATTAAAACATTTCACAAGGATAACACGACAGGTAGTTAAAAAAATCTATGTAAAGGGTAAAGAATGGGTATTTAGAATAAATTCCTCCTAATATGTGTCGCAAGTAGACAATTTCTTAACATAAACAGCGTAAGGACAAAAAAAAAAAAAAGAAAGAAACTTTAAAAAAAAAGAAGTCAGGATGGCGAAAAATGCAGAAGGAATTAATTTGAGATCTAAGCGTAAATTTTTATCCAACAAAAACGATTCTTGTAAACAGGGTCAAGTCTCAAGGGTTGTTAATTTTGACAACAAGTTATGAGATTTTGTTCTGCACCAAGTCTACAATCTACAGTGTGAGTTGTCGCCACTTTCAGAAACAGAAAAGTTGTACTTAGTGTTATTATGGATTGCTCATTTAAAATTTTAAAAAATCTTTTGACTTGGTCATTATGCCTGTCGTAATTTATACTGAAACGAAAGGCTTAAATTGTATGGTTTATTCTTAGACTTGTCAAACCCGAAAGATGTGCGAGGGAAAACATGGCTTGTATATTTGTAAGTTGATAAAACAACGCAATATAAGTATAAGTTTTACTCACTAGTTTTTTTAAAACACGCATACTGGCCAAATCACCAGAGATATTGCATTTGACTAGGGTGATTGACTTGTAAGCGTAGGTAGGAGTTTCCAGATCGAGCGTGGTGGGTGAACGGTTAACGTTCTGACCTCGCATTCGGGAGGACACGGGTTTGAATCCCCGTCCGGGCATCCACTTGTGGGTTTTCTATGGTTTCCCCAAATCACTCTATAGCCGAATTTTCCAGTTCCTTGTCCCCAGTCCCATCCCGCCTCTAATGACCTTAGGGGGCATCCACAAATTACGTGAGGTGTTTTTCCGGATTTCTGGATCCCCCCCTCCCCCCTGGTGAGATTTCGTGAGATCTGGCCGGACCCCCCTCCCCCTCTGGTGAGATCTGGTCCGTGAGAATCCCCCCTAGAAATTGCCCTCGAAACTTTTGCAGACTTTTTTTTTTAGGTCACACCCTAACTTTTTTGACGAAATACCCTCCTATAATCGACTTTGGCGCAAATTGTAGACCTTTTTTTTGGCTCTACTGTCCCCAAATTTTTCGCAAAATCTCACGTGAGATTTCCGTAGACCCCCCCTCCCCCCTGGTGAGATCTGGTGAGATTTCGCCGGACCCCCCCCCCCCCTATTTCACCTCACGTAATTTATGGATGCCCCCTTAGGCGTCGACGAGGCGTAAAGCTGTAAGGAAAAAAAGAAGAAAAAAAAAAACAATTTCCAGTGCCCATATTACTTATTTTTTTTATTGCATTGCTTTCTTCCCTATTTCTTATTACCTTGTGAAACGTTACGAGGATAAATATAATTTATTGTTTTACCCAAAACATTGATATCAACACGCATTAATGTCCAAACTGATATCATTAATTATCCACTTACGAAGCTTTGGACGTAATATTATATTGCAAAACAAATGATTTCTGCATCACTGTGTTCTCCCTTCACGTAACATGCTGCCCAGCCAGTTGCCTTTAAGGTTTCTAATTAAAACGGACAGTGAAAGAAATACTCGAATGGGTGCAGGAGGAAGAGTAGGGTTGTCTTTTAAGTGCGCTCCGGATGAGTCGGGGTAGCTAGCTAGCTAGCGCCTGTTGCGAGATTTACAACGCCGCTACTGGCGCCTGCACTGACATAAATTATTTCTCGATTAATTAAATGCGTTTCTGTTCCCCTGGAGGCCAGGCGGCCCAGTTTTAATTGCCGTGCAGAGCCGTATAAATTACTCCGACTGTGGATGGTGGCGCGGCGTCGCGCTGAGTGACGCGAGTGGGGTGCTCGTAACCGCATGTCCCGCGCCTAACCGAGGAATTCAATCAGTCAGCCGAAACAAAAACGACCAGCAATTCCTGCGTTAATTCATTTAGTCAGCTGCGTTGCCGCTTTACGACACCTTCAGAGAACTGTCTTCTGGAGAGTGGATTAAATGCAACGACTATATTCGGAGTATTCTACGTACGTGATATGGGGTAGCCATTTTTGCCACTAAAAATAAGGGGTTCATCCAATTACATATCCTCGCTTGCATTGACTCCAAAGACGCCTTACCATTGGTTTGGAGGTCACTCACCCGTCTTGATATTATGTGTTCTTCATACCATTCCAAGATAATTACATGAAATGAATGGCAAACGAAGCAGGAAACGAGAGAAAACTGATAGTTCAGTTCATTTAATCAATTTATGCAAGACTCCTAAGTTTATAACTCTCTTAACCTCTTCGGTGAGAAATTATTATTATTATTATTTGAGAAATACGGGAAACTATCGTTTATTATTGAAGCAACTACAAGCTTAATTACAACTTGTATCAATAAGAGAGGGTTACTGTACACAATAATTGCTACTGGATGGCAAAGGAAATATTTATTATAAGCAGAGAAACTGAACTTTGAAGCAAACGTACACATTTCTAACAATGTCCCTGAAGAGGTTAATCACGTGTATTCTACAGAGAGCAGGAATTTCAACGGCAAACCTCTTTTTTTTTTCTTTTTTTTTGTAACTGCTTTACGTCTCTTTTTAACATCGAGGTCTTTAGAGACGGGAAAGGATGGGGGGCAAGGATGGGGGCAAGGAATGGCAAGGAATTCGGCCATGGCCTTTTGAAGGAAGCATCCCGGCATTTGCCTGGAGTGATTTGGGGAAACCATGGAAAACCCAAATCTGGATGCCCGGACGGGGATTCGAACCGCCGTCCTCCCGAATGCGAGGCGAGAACGCTAACCGTTACACCGCCCCGCTCGGTGGCAAACCTCAGTTGCGTTCTGGGAAAGCTCGTGGAAGATGTGCAACGGGAATTGTTGAATGCCTTTGAGAAATTTAGAGAATGGGATATTCGTATCAAACTACATGCCGTCGCTCACATACGTTAGAATCGAATTATTTCTAATATCATGCTTCTGTCGTTTAGGTAAGAGAGAGAAACCAAGAGCCTCGCATTCGAGGGTGTAAGTTACCTGCTTTATTTCTGCTGATATGAGCACTTTACTATAGCTCTTCTTGATGTATAATATGCCCGTCATTAAGCTGAAATACTAGCTATAGGAGTCGACACATTGTATTATTTCACAGCTCAGAACAAAATAATACATATATCACTACAGGATCATTTGAAAACCACTCGAAAGCAATTTTAATATTAAACATTTGGCATAGAATACACTTCTTTACAATTACACTACAGAATAACGGACTTCTACGTTCCGTTTTATACCACCACAGGCTCTCTGTATCTTACATTCTCGCCATAATTATCTTCTTTTTTCCAAATATAATAATTGTCTTAGACGGCCACTGTTCATAGATATTCCGGCACTCCAATATTCACGTATCTTTTATTTTACACACAACTTTAACACATTTGTACCAACAAAGCAAGAATAATATTTAATTTTAACAAACATATTCATCAAAAAAAAATTTAAGGGACCTAAGGGACCTTGCCACCTTACAAGGGGACGCCGGTTCGTATCCCCGTCCTGGCATCCAGATTTTGGTTTTCCATGCTTTCACCAAATCACTCAAGGAGAATGCCGGGATGCTTCCTTCAAAAGGCCATTGCCGAATTCCTTCCCGTTGCTTGTTCCCATTCCCATCCCGCCTATAATGACCTCGACGAAGCGTAAAGCCATAAGTAAAAACTAAGAAACCTAGAGGTTTTGTCTTATGAGAAATATCGTTCACTGTATAAAAAAAAAAATAATAATGGCTGTTCCAGGCCTAAGATGAAAAGTAACTTTATTTTGTGGTGTTTCTGGAATGAAGTGCGTTACTAACCGTTGTCATTATACGGTAAGGTCGAAGATCAATACTAGTTCGCAGTTACCCATTAGTAATTGATAGTTTATCAGATATATGTCTTCAGCACTAACTGCTTCGTGTGCACGGAGTGGGAAACTCATAGCTTAATAATTTGCATCACCTTGAGTTTTGATTAGATATGAAGATTGTTTAATCATTTGCGAAAGTAACCATCGCCCGTGTTTTCCAACGTTTCTCAATACGCTATATTGGAAAAATATAAAATTTATTTCCCTCTAATATTTGTAACCTGAATAGTGTAACGTAAATAAAATTCTTCATTAAAACCATGTCACGGAGAAGACTTTTCCGACTAACTGAATCCCCAACCTTAGCTAAATCTAACGTCGTTATTGGTACTTTCTGTCTCATAAAATGGAATACAGATATCATTACTCAAACTAACGTTTAAGGTGTTTATTATTTTTGTTTTTTTTTTTACATAATTACGGTCATCTTTATTAACTTTTTTAAATGTTACTTAGGGTATCGTGGAGCTCATGTCTACATATTCTGGCGATTAGACATTGGCCAATTCCTGATGACGAAGATTTCTTTCTGCGCCTGGGTTCGAAATAGTCAACTCCGTGTTGGGTACCAGATATCATCATGGACCTTGTAAGACTTACTTTTGGTTAGCGTGATAATATGATGATGTGGGATACTGTTCTTACTTACTGTAGACCGAACTTCGTGCTTACTAAAGTTCTTAAATTACTGACATGCAGCACTAGACGCCGGATAATTGAGTTCGTAGTCACCGTCGGTCGCCAGACATGGTCCTAACCAGTCCGATAAAAGTGGGAGGATAACTAACTAAGAAAAATCTTCAAGTATAGAATAATGAAAATAAGTTCTCCACACATTTATTAAAATAAAGTACACACCTAACCGGTTGGCCACTATCAAAATTTAGAAGATAAAGCTATCGAAACTTCGTAATCCGTCGATTGCCAGATTCTTGGATAAAAGGAAAATTAATAATCCAAATCAGTTCACATTAAATTACTTCCGATGCCACACTTTACTGTTCTGATATCTCAAAACACTGTTCAAATCTATGTAAAACACACGTAGCAATGGTTAAACCAATTCAGTCTTCTTCTTAATTCTTGCTACACCGTACAATTCCTATAGCGTCTCACATTACGGGACGCGAGCCGTCCGCTACCATACCTCGATAACGACTAACTTTAAACAATGTAGTCATGCGCTCATTTCGGCGCTACTTGCGGGTCGGCGGAATGCTACTGTTATGTTACAACCTGAATTTATATAGTAGATTATATAAATTTGCCGGCTCTTTGCAACACCTAACTCATTTGTGTAAGCAAAACAAATGTAACCTTTCTGCAGGGTTGATTAAAACTATTGGGGTATTACTGGCATTAATAGAACACCACATTTCGGTACAGCAGGTTGGTACTAGATGGGAGGAGGTGTGGTTTCCTCGAAGTTAATTCCCCAGTACTAACTTGACTGCAATCTGAGTAATCCTAAGCAGGTTCCGTTCTGAAGACCGTTCAGTATTGAACGCCTCATTGGTATCCGTAGCCCAGTGGGTTTACTGTAGGCTGGTGCAGTACGCCTAAACGAAAACAGACATGTGCAAACCGTTGTCTGGTAATCCTAATGCAATAGCGTGTGGTTTGCTGTGAGCGGCAGCAGTGGTGTCGATCGCAGCGGGAGATTTGAGTCCGTAATGCTGTGGCCTCGATTCGGCTCGCGGTAGTCCTCGGATTGCCTCCCATCTGCAGTGGACCACAGTGATTACGTTCCAGTACCGCAGTGCGTGGACTTCGCCTACTACCAGCACGCCCGCAAAGCGCCGCTGCCATTCTGGCCCAGTTTTGATTAAGCTTTCATACCTGAAAACTTTTCATTGTGATTAATTGGCACTTGGAATCGTATACCGTATAAATTTCCGTCTTGCTGTTGACTACCCATTCCGGAAGAAATTAACAGTATTATATTTATTTTTGTTACTTTTTACGGCTTTTCGTAGGACTCACTGTTCAATCATTCGAAGCTGTTTGTGAGCACTACAATTTGGGGCAGATAAAAATCAAAGCAGGACAAAATTCATGAAATGTAACAAAATTGATAACATTAACTGTAAATTAAATACAATCAGATTTTGTAATTCTGTTATTTTGGATTTAAAAGAACGATCTTAATAGCAGAAATGCACTACCAAAAGTCATTTTCAATAAGCAGGATCTTTGGGTTTCAAATACTTAAATAGGATTCGGAAATTTCTGAACTTGTATGTACATAGCACTTTATGAAAGTGAAGCTTGTTTTCCAGGAATACAAGAAGGAAGGAAAACTGAAGTATAAAATGTACTACTTTGAAAGGATAATGAAAATTACTTGACAGATATGCAAGAAAATGATCTTGTTTAGGAAATTGTGCCTGCGGAAGAAGTTTGTGAAACAAACTCACGAAAAGAACAGACAGATTAATGTGTCATCTTCTAAGACCGTACAGGATTGTTTTAATTTTTTAGTGGCAAGAACGGCCAATAGGACATCTCGATTACGACTTTCGGCGATATTTTATTTAGAAGGGGCGAGTGAATGTATAAAGCGAGAACTCAAGGTCATGAATGAGTGCAATAGTGGAATGAACCATTCCATTTCCCCTCCAGGACCAGTTTCCTCCAGCGTTGTCCTCAGTCCTTGCCATTTTAAGTGTCCTGTCAATGAGACTATATGATTCACTAAAACTGTTTCAGTTGCCCTAGAAAAAAAAGAGCTTAACACACCTTTAATAATCGGACGTTCGGTGAAGCTAGTCTATGGAAGCATAAGAGACGGTATGTACTAGATAGGCTGCTGCTTTTCAGTGACTACTCTGTAGAAAACGTCATCAATGCATTCTGGTATCGTTTTATTGAGTGTAATCCTGTAGGTTCTTTAAAAAAAAAATCAATTAGGAAGACACGAAGTCAGCGTATATAATATCCGCGGGTAAAGTTCTTTTTCCGATTGCGAGCAATACCTACGTTGGAAAAGATGCAGCATGAGGACCGGAAAATAAAATAGCAAAGAAATGGAATGTAGGATTAGTCAAAAGCCAAGGAGAGTGTGTAAAAGAAAAAAATGTAATTACAGCAGTGCAGTCCCTAAATTGGCCTTTTCCAACAACACAATTTTACAAGCAGCTGTCTCTTTTACTGTCTCAGCCCACGAGGAGGCTACCGGCTTTAATTGCTGGGATTTGTTTGCTACAAGGAGAAGTCCAACCCTGCTGGAAGCTGCGGTAACGAGATTGTGGGCAAGTTTGTTCAAAGCTACAAGTACTATGGATACCTGCCGTCGTTATCTGTGTGGTTCCGTAAAGACATGTTAATATTTCTCATTATTACAGTTTTTATTGCAGTACTATGTCATGAGTCTGCACAATAAACCATAAGGCTCCCTAACAATTGTGAATTTTATTTATTACTAGCTGACCCGGCAATCCTTCACTATTGCTGGACTTGAGTAGGCACATAGATTAAATGAAAAAATATTTACATATAAATTTTAAACTGCTGTTTCATTCATTTTCGGTTGGAAAGGGTAAGAGGGGATGCGCTTTGGAAAACATATGCAGGCAGTATTTTTCTGTTTGTTTCAAAGTATAAGTGTGCAAATTCCCATTGAAATCTGATGAAATATGTGGTTTTATCTAAATTATGGGGAGGAGGGGTGGGTTTTTAAATTTTTTGGACAGGAATCATTTTCGACATCCCCTCGACAATTCACCATAGCTTCGCCGTAATCGGACGAACGGTTTGCGGGTTTGTTTAAATTATGGGGTGTTATGGACAAGAGGGGGTAATTAAGGTGGTGGAAAGAGAGGAGAGGGATTGGGTTTTTGTGAAATTAATGTGTACAGTATTTCTCTCTCTTTTTTAAAGTATAAGTGTACAAATTCTTATCTAAATTGGATAAAAAATGTGGTTTGCCTAAATTATGGGGTGAAAATGTAATGGGGTTTGAAAGGGGGAGAGGGGATGAATATTCGAAAACCATACGTAGGCAGTATTTTTCTGTTTGTTTTAAAGTATAAGTGTACAAATTCTTATCTAAATTGGATAAAAAATGTAGTTTGCCTAAATTATGGGGTAAAAACGTAATGGGGGTGGAAAGGGCGAGAGGGGATGAATATTCGGAAACCATATGTTGGCAGTATTTTTCTGTTTGTTTTAAAGTATAAGTGTACAAATTCTTATCTAAATCGGATAAAAAATGTGGTTTACCTAAATTATGGGGTAAAAACATAATGGGGGGTGGAAAGGGGATGAATATTCGGAAACCATATGTTGGCAGTATTTTTCTGTTTGTTTTAAGGTATAAGTGTACAAATTCCTATCTAAATCGGATAAAAAATGTGGTATTGCCTAAATTATGAGGTGAAAAAATTATGGGGGTGGAAAGGGGGCGAGGGGATTAATATTCGGAAACCGTATGTAGGCAGTATTTTTATGTTTGTTTTAAAGTATAAGTGTACAAATTCCTATCTAAATCGGATAAAAAATGTGGTTTTGCCTAAATTATGGGGTGTTATGGGGAATAGGGGGTGACCTTTTGAAATTTTTTTTTCACAGGAACCTTCACAGGAGCAAACTCGAAAACTCTCCAAAGTTTCATTACAATCTGATAAATGGTATAGGAATGCATAGAAGACGAACAAACCCACAAACATTGATTTTTATATATAAGATACCGGGATAATTCCTATAAATAATGGGGAGTTTTACTTTTAACACGTATTTAACATTGAATTAAACTGATATTTAGTTCAACATCAAATATTTAATAAGCGTTTAATACATTTTAAATATAAACTCAAGAGAAAATAATAATAATAAAACGTAATTATGTTAAATGTGCCATTGTAAATAAATAATACCAATAACAATTAGGAGCAATGTGAATGAAGAAAATAAGTTTCAGTAAAAATGGGAAATAAAACTAAGCCGAACAAACATTTCAAAGAGAGAGAATGTATCGCTGTATAACTGCGGGAGTGGGGGGGGGGGGGTATAGGCTGGTGTAACAATAATTAATGGTTGCGTCATCCATTCTTCGCAGTTTAGCTAAGAAAGTTGAGACTTTATTCAAAGAACGTTTTAGGCCACTGAAGTATTATATATTTCCTGTTCACCTGCAGGATTCAAATATTAATCATCCAAATTTATAGCAAATAAAATTTACTATCATACAAAACTTTCATACATACGTGATTCTAACCCAGAGATATTATGTCATACTGAGCCAGCTGGGTTAGGGAATAACTCTTAGGCCTGGCATTCGGAAATAAACGGGATCGAACCCTGCTCAGGCCATCCAGATTTCGGTTTTCAATGGTCCCATAAAATTCCTGTGTAATTGCCTCACAAGCTCATAGGTGAATTCTTCCCGCTCCTTGCCCCCAGTCCTTTCACGCCTCTAAGGACCTCTACGCCAACGAGGCGAAAAGCCACAAACAAGAAAGAAACTTCAAATCACCGTAGCCTAAATGTAATATGTGAATGAGCAACAATACAGCACAGTGTAGAGTTGGTGAAGAATGTTATTACTGAGCGTGGTGGGTGAGTAATACACTCTGGCCTTGCATTCGGGAGGATGCGGGTTCAAATCTCCGTCCGGACCTCCATATTTGGGTTTTCCATAGTGTCTCGAAATCACTTTTGGTGAATCCCTGAACGATTGCTTCAAAACGCCAAGGCCTAATTATAATCCTGCCTACAATCATGTTGTGGTTCTAATTACATCGAATCGTTGAGCCGTAAACCACAATAGAATGTATGAATGAATCGTCCACGAATTTCAAGGTATTGATTCCAAGAAATTTAATTGAAACCTAATAGCCATAGGTAACATAATTCATTTTTTGACACACGTGCACCAGCAGATGGTAATAACAATACATTCACTTTTGTTTCTAGAGTGCATAAATGTTGATAGTTCGACTTGAAAACAAATTAGTTTTCTCAAGCATGGCACCGAGCGTGGTTGGTGAACAGTTGACGTTCTGGCCTAGCATTCTGGAGGACGCGGGTTTAAGTCCCCGTCCGGTCATTCAGTTTGGTTTTCCGTGGTTTCCACAAATCACTATAGGTTAATGCCGGCATGTTTTCTTCAAAAGGTCATGATCGAATTTCTTCCCGTTCCTTGCCAGCAGTCATTTTCGCCTCTAATGACCTCGTCGATGAAGCTAAAGTCATATGCAGAAAAAAGTCTTTAAACCAACAAATAGCCTTGAAATAACATGGCAGCCACCGACTGAAAGATACGAAACTCTCGTGCGTAGTAATAAAACAGAAAGACCATATAAGGAAAAAAATGTGAAAAATTACAGATAAATTAAATTGTGAACCAAATAGCAGCCGTCGGAAAAATGTGGCGTTAAAATCTAGGATGGAAAAGTGTATTTACTGGAAGTGTAGCTGATCGTAATGTAACTACGCCACACCCTTCGTCATCGGTTAATGATCTAAATTTTCATTATTAACAAACTACTATAAAAATACAGTCAATGTTTCAATTAATAATTATCAGAGTGATATAACTCTCCCGAACAGAAAGGCGGTCGTGTGAATAACGTGACTAAGATACTAAAGATGGTTGGCAGCTGCTTGAATTCAGGAGGATTCGGTTTTAACCAGCCACCTATATTAAATGCTCGAATTAAAAAAAATACGTTCGGAACTGATCAATCAGAACATATAAATATTCTGTAATACCATACTTCGCCTTGTTTAAAAGCACTTTGGATAAAACATCTAAACTGTATTCCAATTTCTTTTCAGCTATAAAAGAAGCGAAATGTCGGATTTAAATGGAAGCGTTACGTTTTTTCCTATTTTTTGACTGATTACATGCAGCAGCGTTTAGTGGTTAACGCCAAGCCATCAAAAAAGGCCGAAGCGCATCGGTTGCCATCAAAAGATGGGCTAAAGTCTCTGAGGATATATTATGGAATTCGGGCTCTCTCTCTCTCTCTCTGTGAGTAAAAAATCAGATGGGACGATTTTGGTGAGGTCGATTAAAGCGTTCACTGGACGTAGCGATAAAGCGGTGGACTGCGTGCGGGCTCTTTTCCTTTAATCGCATTCCGCTCAGTCGCCGATACCGTGCCGTGAATGGCATTCGTTAGTAACCAACCAGCGAGCAAAGCCTTCAGCTAGCCTGCCGCAAAAATGTATCTTCCGTTGCTTCATATACCATTTTATTGGAAAAATCATTATGTCCGAAAAATATTGTATTGTTGTACATATATCGTTACTTACACTAATTTAATTATTCCTTAAAAAAAAAAAAAAAAAAAAAAAAAAAAAAAAAAAAAAAAAAAAACAGCATTTGATTTTTTTTTTAGCGAAATTTCGAGCTAAGTTATTGGTACATAATTTTTCCATGAGAGAGTTTTTATCAACGGACGAACTCGACTAGTTTCCAGGGAAACTTTTATTCAGTTACACCGCCGAGAAAGATTCATTCTTATGGGGTCTATTAATTACGTGAGGTGTTTTCCGGAATTTCGGAGCCCCCCCCCCTTCTAGTGAGATTTGATGAGATCTAGTCGAACCCCCCCCTAAGATGAAGTGAGATTTTGACGTGATTTCCTCCCCCCCCTCTCCACCTGCTAATCGACCTCCTAGTTTTTAGAGATCTTTTTTCTAGCTCTCATACTTCTGATGGTGGTAATTACCCTGCCCCCCCCTCCCCCAAAGTCTGTTTTCGCGTCGATTCTAGGCATTGAACCCCCCTAAAGTCGATATCCGCGTCATTTATAAAACCTATTTTTTTAGCTCTACTCAAGAATTTCTAAACCTCACGTGAGATTTCCGTCTACCTCTCCCCCTCCCCCTTGGTGAGATTTCGCCGAACTCCCCCTCCCTCCTCTCTGTATTTCACCTCACGTAATTAATGGATGTCCCACTACCTAGTCCGTAATTTTTTAACAGAAGTTAAGTTTTTGTTAAGTGTTCATGCTCTGAAGCTATTGACTTCTAATTCGCAGTAAACTAAATGTTTTGTAATTGTCTAGTCAGCTCCACTTGAGATTCATGCTCAAAATTATTATTTCTGTTTAAGAGCGGTATTTAAGAGGTATTTTGCTTCTAAACGATATAAGTATATTTTGTCTCACGTTCCTCCGGCCTGGGGTTGTACACAGGTGTCCCGTGTAAATCATGTGGGGGGGGGGGAGGAAGGGGGGGTTGGACTTGTGTTTTGCGTGAAGTCAAAACGGGTTTGTTCGCCCCGTCGTACTTAACCTATGCCATCTGCCTGCGGAATGTGTGATTTTTGTGTTCTGTTTGATAAGAGTACAGGGGAAGGACAAAATAATACGAACACCTGTGAAATATTGGAAAATCTTTATTAATAGGGGGTTAGAACACCCTTTGACTGAAGTACAGATTTAATGCGACGTGGGATAGATACATAAAGGTCATGGACAGTATTTAAAGGTATATTAAGCCATTCCTCCTGCAGAACGGTCTCTAATTCCGAAAGGCTGGATGGAGGAGGAAATCGGGAACGAAGTTTGGACTCCAAATTTTCCCATAAATGTTCAGTAATATTCAAGTCCAGAGACTGAGGGGGCCAGGCAAGATGTTCAACTTCATCGTCATGCTCTTCGAACACCTAGCAGTGTTGATAGGGGCCCTGTCGTCTTGAAAAAGCGGTCTCTCTCCGGGGAATAAAGTCTGGACAAAAGGATGGACATGATCACCTAGAATGCTTAGATAGTGAGTGGATTTGATTCTACCATGCAGAATAGCAAGTGGTCCAAGACCGCGCCAAGATATGCGCTTCAAGACCCGTCTATCCCTATCAGTAAGCTTTGACTTTCGACAACTGTTGTGCTTTAAAGACGCCGTTTTACTCTCTTTCGTGTATGCTGTCATAACGGCTGATACCGTACTCCTTGCAAACCCCAAAAGGATTGATGTTTCCGTAACCGATGCTCCACTTAAACGCGCTCCGACAATCATTCCTCTTTGGAATTTTGACAGGTCTGACATTTCAACTTATCACAGACAGTTCGATAGACGCATGCAACGTAGGTGACTCCTGTTGAGAGACTGATACCTTCCTCTTCACGCTCACTAGGTGGCAGACTTCTGTTGCAGGTGGCGCGGCTGTACTCCAGGTATGAAATACGTCATACTTTTCACAGGTGTTCATATAATTTTGTCCTCCATGTGTATCTTTTTTTTTTGGTGGTTTATGGGGTGAGAATGACGACTGTCCTAACGTTCACCTAGATGTAACGGGAAACCACCTATAAATCGCAATTAGGAAGACAGCTACGCGGGCACCTGGAATCGAACCTAGTTCCGTTGTACCTCCCCGATCCAATATGCTTAGCCTTAATGCACTGAGCAACGCTGGCGGGTCTTCGTTCTATTATATTAATTTGGGAAATAATGTAGTTTAATTTAGTAACGCTCAGACACCAGTTAGGAATTCCACACCTCCATGCTTGCGCTAAAAAGGGATTTTGTTGCTTTCTTTTGCCGACGAAGAATTAATTGGTAAACGTTTATGGTTAGACCATTTCTCTGGCAGCGGTTATTTCAAATAATTACTTAAAGAATACATTTGCTTTTGTCTCGTTTCTATACCTGGAATCATTGGGAAAATATTAAGACTTCAGGAAGTGGTGTTAATAAATCAAAATTAAGAGAATTTGCCTTCTTTCCCAATATATTGATCTAGCTATGCGGCTACCGTTTCTCTTTAACCACCGGCCAGATCGTTAAAAGTACAACACTGTTGCAGCGTCAAACGCTGGTATTTGACAATTTAACACGAAAAGAACGATTAAATCTCCGTACGCCCATAACCGGAATGACATAGGGCGACCGTGGGATCGTGAGGCAGCATTTTAGCTATTTGGTTGTAGCGGTCGATAACAATGATATAACTCAACCTTTTAGTAGAGAAGTTAGTCTCATCCTGAACAATGCTAAAGTAATCATTTCTGTCCCTTAAAAATAAAAAAAGCAAGTTTTATTGTTAAAAAAGGAGTTATGATATGTCAACTACCTCAATATAATTTATGCTGTTTTCAATCCAATTAACGAAGGTACCCTTGTTGGAAGTTCATCTGCCGGGAACTGAATAGCAACTTACAGTACGGTACGCATTTAACAAAGCTGCTTTTATGCCGTGAAACACGCAAAGATTGTGCAAGGTTTGTGCTGATCCCCTTCATTAGGTAGGATTGCCATGTCAGCTTAAACCACAGTACAGAATTAAAGCTGGCAAATAAAATCTTTGCTACCACACTGACCGAACACACTAACGATTACCGGAGTGTTTTAATGAAGAAATTAGTACGCTGGTAAAATGGAAGGAATTCTTTAATTAACCGATTTCTTAATTAACATACTGTAATAGGCATATGCTGATCAGTGCAAATTATTTTTAGTCTTTTAGAGAGTAAAATGAATTTTAAAATGTTAATAATAGCAGCAAGAAATGTTTTACCGAGCTTGGTGTATGAGCGCTAACGCTCTGGCCTCGCGTCAGGAAGGACGCGGGTTCGAATCTCCGCTACGTCATCCAGAGTTTGATTTTCCATGGATTCTCAAAATCACTCCAGGCAGATACGAGGATGGTTCCTTCAAAGTACAATGGCCGAATTCCTTCTCGTTTCTTTCTTTCCCCCAGTCCTTTCTCGCTTCTAAAGACCTCGACTTAAAGCAATGTTTTGTATGCTGTTCGCTTCATGTTATGATTAATGTAATGAAATATATATTTAATTACTAATTGTCTTATTTGAGCTAACTGCGCTTTAGCATTCGACAAAAACAATCATTTCCTCCGACAGAAAATTATGCGTCGTCCAATTCGCTGATCACCACTATAAAGGACGTGATAAGAACACCTTAACACACTCTTGAAAAATTTAGTTTTGACCAAAATCATGTACAACATGTTTCACATTGATGTTTAGTTTTATAACCTCTCATTCACATTATCAGTCAATAAATTTGTTTAAACGACTATTCGGATAAAACTGCTGCTTTCTAACAATATTTTGAAACGAGAAGTTCGGGCATTAAAAGTAAGGTTTAATATTAGCATGTTAAATATTATTCCCATTTTATGTGTAGCCAAATGATCAGTTTCGTCAGTTTCTTTGATATAACTTACATTAGGAAGCTTTACTGTCGACAACGGTAAAATAGTTACTTTAAATTTAAAATACAAAAATAGTATAAACAATCAAATTGTGAGTCGAAAGAAAAATGTAAGTTATGAAAAAAATGACATAAAGGATTATTCAGGAAATGTGGTCACTGATACAATCACTTGTCCAAATGTGAAATATTTATCAGTTATGCCATATACACCTTACATTCAGTATCCTTTTTTCGACGTAACATAAGATGTGTGGGAGTCTTGTCTATATACATTTTAACTCGTCTAAGTTTATATATCTTTTTTTATCGTTTAGCCCACTAAGGAGCCCGCGGAACCATTAATTTGCATTGTCCTTCTTATTCCTCTTGTTGTTGTTCTTATCTTCCCAAAACCTCCTCATCCTTTTGCTCTGAGATTGACGTGTCTCTGGGGTACATGCATTTCTGAGTTACAGATTTTTTGTTGTTGGGATCTTAGGTGCAAATTTTTGAGAAGTGGCAGTCTATATATACTACGCGTAGATGTAAGTAGGTCCTGGTGTTAACTTCTACTAGATCCTTCTGGGTTTCTAAGCTTATATGTATATGGTAGTACACTATCAGAACATTTGTTTTTCTCTCTTTTTAAACATAGGTAAGGTAAATAGCCTAATCCGATTCTTATCATTGCAGCTACGAAACCACTGTCAAAACAAAATGCTCTCCTTCTTTCGAATTGCATACTTATATATTTGACAAAATTGTTGATTTTAAAAATGCATTTTGTCTTATTAAAGCACAGAGCCTCCTTACTTTTTTTTGCATATATTGTAATCATTGTATTGTATGTCCCGTAAGTTTCTTACATTTAGCCGAACTATTGACAAGTAGACGATGAACGTGACATCAAATCACCCATGTCAAAGAGTGTACTCGATCCGGCGACCCTCTGGAAGTTTAGCTGGCGGTGTAGCCATTACATGTTAAGAGGCAGCGTCACATACATCATACACGAGTATGAACGGTGGGATTACAGTCCTGTTGGCTATTCTGAGTGCTATTGAGCAGTTTCTCGGGGAAAATGATTGATAGCCGGGAGAACTGTCACTATCGGAAACGAAACTGTTATTGACACACGTTTC
Source organism: Vandiemenella viatica (assembly GCA_031002005.1). Lineage (NCBI taxonomy): Eukaryota > Metazoa > Arthropoda > Insecta > Orthoptera > Morabidae > Vandiemenella > Vandiemenella viatica. The sequence goes on from JARYHS010013631.1 coordinate 87,726,045, forward strand.
CAGCAGTACCCGCCTCTTGGCGGATGTGGCTAAGACTCACTGGCGCTTTCTGTTGCTGAACCCGGGAGTAGCTGGTTTGAACCCCGTTAACTTTAACAAATCTGGTCTTTGGTTGTAAGATAGGAGGGACGGTAGGTGCGTGATTACTAGTGATTAGTTTGTGTTCCAGAAAGCCTGGGTTGAATCCCGTAACGTCTGCGCAATGCATATGTTGTGAAAATTTTTCATGTGTTTTGGAAGAGCAGGCCTAAAGACGCCGGCTCCGGTTTTCACATTATTTCATCTCTCATATACTACACAAACAATACACTACAGTCATCATTCAAATCATTACAGTTGTCTATAAATACAACAATACTCATAATCACTATTGTTAGAACGTTTTATCCTTCGCAGTTCGTTCGGCACATCCTCTTCCAGTGGCTGTGCTTATTTTGAAAGCAAGGTTCCAATAATACCGGCTTGCTGGGCCTGTCGAAGTTTTGATGGAGGATTATTAGACTATTATTATTATTTATTTTCCATATACAACATAGCCCAGCACCTAGTATCTAATTGGGCCCTTATTTCTATTCTTTTATATATATTTATATAAAGTATTCACATAAAAACAATGAACGCAAGAAACAATGATCAATGATGGAGGAATCTGTATGTGTAAAGTGTTACCTGTGTTCTTTGTGATAAGTATATTTTAGTGATATAAATAGTATATGAGGCGGAAAATCCCAGCACTCACCTACGTGATTGCGAAAAATCGTCTAAATAATGCAGTCGTCAGGACTGTTGGTATGCCAGGAGCGGGATTTGAAACTAGGCGCTTTGTACCTCCCCGATACAGTGGGTGGCGCTTTAACGTACGCAGCCAAACTGGTGAGTATACATACAATACTGTAGCCCATTCATTTAACAGAGACGATCCAAGGTCAATCTTCTCTATCCCCAGTACACTGAGCTTACCCCTACATGCGAAGGGAAAGTTTGCCATTCGTCTAATTGGACACAGCAGTAAGATCGGGAGGTAGGAGTGGGCCTTGGAGGACATGACCTTAAACCGCCAGTTCGGAGTGAACAAGGTAAAACGGTCAATATTTAATTGGAGAAGACAAGTCGAAATAATCGCTGCTAAATTTTGTGGTAAAGGTTGACATGGAGGTGTAGTAGCATCCACTATGGTAACTATCTAATACTGCGACATCAGGCATGGAACGTTTTTTGTTTACTTCTGTAACGGGATGCAAATTAAGCGGCCACTTATTTCTAATACCATTCTTTACAGGCTACATGAATCTGATTTTGCTGTCTTTTCATATAATTTGTCATAGCTGTCCACTAAATTGATTCCTTTTTTCTAGGTGCCGGACATAGTTCGGTCAGTGCCCGCCACCAAGGTGCTGGCGCTGCGGCAGCAAACGCAGGTGCTGTGGGAACGCTACTTCTCATCCATAGAGAAGATTGTTTTCACCACGCTAGAGGTCAGTGCATTTAATTTACATCCACATTTATTTTCTTATTTTGGTTTTCTTTACTGTAACCTTACTACTTGAACGGAAATTTAGGAAGGATGATATGAAAAGTTTTCAGCTTCGATTACAGACATTTTCTGTCATTATTGTTAATAAGCTTTATCTAAATAAACTTTTAGCATGTCTAATAAGATATCTGTATTTGTTGGAAATTGTTTGCTTTCTTTATAATTTTGTGTGCACTAGGACGTTCCGTTTTTTTTCGATTTAACGTTAAACTGTAGGTGCAGTTACGACAGAGTCGGAATGCGAGGCAAATCGAAATTCTGTCACCAGATAGTAAAATTGTAAAATTTAACGTTATTTGGCTGTCGGATATGGACACAAATACTTGCGGCCCTCATGGTGCCCTTTATAAGTGTAGACCAGAATTTTCTGGAAGCGAGTGTTACCGTACTCCTCCTTTCAGCTTATTATACACAACCCATTACACACAGAAACACTGATAATTATATGCACGTTTACAACATCACGTCAAAAGCACATGGAAGAAAGATACCGGACTAGTGTTGTAAAAAAAAACGGTTTTTTTTCTGACTTGAAAAAACTGTGAAAAAAACATGTTTTTTTTTCTGGGACATATTTTTTTTCATAACTACTAAATTTCAAATTTTTCAGGCATTGATCGTTTAATATGAATCTTTTAGAGTTTATACTGAGTACTTATCTTAATTTTTAAATCTACTATTCTGATTCAGTAGAAAAAAAAGTATTGGCAACATCGACTGAAGTTTTCTTTTACGAATGGGGAATTACGTGAGAAGGAATCCCCGTTCCCCGTTGTTTGGATTGATACTCGCTATTTGAACTAGTGCTGCCAGGCCCTACAAATTTATCTGTAGACCTACGGATCTTTTTAAAAAATTAGGAATTTTAAATTTATCTACGGTTTTTTGCCTCTTTTTTTATTACTTACTGTGCTTTCCTTATATTCCTATACTTGTTAAACTCGCAGCGTATAGTGATACTGAGTCATTATCAGTAATTATGAATCATTTCCTTGCAACCGTTGGCGTAAACCAACGATTGAAAACAAATAAATCTCCTATTTTAAATGATAATAGATTTAAATTCAAACTTAAAAGACCGTAATACAGAACTATCGGCGCAGTCTCTATGCACAGTATGTACTTTGCTCACAATTTAAAATTACAATCTCAAAAACTTTTGCATACAATACAACCAGTAAAAGAAAATGTAACTATTTCTGAAGTTATGGATCTAGAGGAGACAGAGGAAGAAACAGAAAATTCCGACTCCGACCGAAGTTGGTAGTACTAATACTAGTGAATGTGGTACCGACATAGGGGATGAATAAAAAATTATGTCACCTATAGAGATACATTTATGAATCATTATGTAACACATTATATGATTTAGTACGATTTAAAACATACATGTAAATTTAAGTTCCATAAACAAAACTATAATTTATCAATTATAGTTTTCTAAAAAAAAAAAAAAATTTAGAAAAAAAAAAAAAATTTAGAAAAAAAATAAGGGTGCTAGGTTTTTTTCACAAATCTGAAAAAAAACTTTTTTTTTTTCAATTTGCATCACTATACCGGACATCTTGGACCTGCAGCGGGGCACAGAATGGCTCCAGCAGGAGGAGCCAACAAATTCTCACATTGCAGATTGTTCATGATATGAAAGTTTTTGGTGTGATAGAATAAAGATACATGAAACCGCATTTCAATACTCTAGTATAACTCGCGTTCAGCTGGACTGCGATTAAGTCGTTAGTGTAGTGCCCTTTACTTCAACAGTTGCTAAAGTCATCTTTCCCTAGAGTAACGACTGCCGAAATTAATTAAATTTCAAATTGGTTTCCCCAGGCAGAATGCTAAAGAGACATTTGTCTGGCTGCACTGGGTTGCGAGCCCCTGCAGTGATGTACGATGCTGCCTGCATTACCGGAGCGTCGTCGGTTAACATAACCAGCGACTGTGCCGCGTTGTTCATTAGTGTGGACGTTATTAATGGAATTGTACGCGGCTGTCAGTTGGAGGGGATGTGTGAAATTATGAATAGTTGATATTTTAATCCATACATGCAGCGAAGTTACCAGATCATCATAAATATATTAATTGCAGTGTGCACGCGAGTTCCAGCTGATGTATTAAGTGAGATGCATGTTTTCTTTTAAAGATATTGGTTTAGCGTATTGGTTTAGCGTATTGTTAAACGAAGTTGTATGAATTAAATGCAACCCACCAGATTTCTTTATTATCATTTAAAATTAGAAAATTATTAAAAGAGTAGTATTCAACATCCATCTGATCTATTGTTAACTAAATCAACTTTTGTCTAATTTTTCATTTTAATTCTTATAATATCTAGATTCTTTGTTCCTTCCTCCATCTGTAAACTCACTAGCAATTGTAAAGAATTCATGTGTGTTGCTCATGGAAGACATATATTGTACATCTCTTATCTTCTCAGCTTGTTATTAATTCAGAGAAAAATTATTGCACTCTAGATTCCGTAAATTGGTCTTCAAAGATTATAAATACTGGCAGACGGGCACGGCGTTAGTTAGACTTTTTAACCTCCTGTAGTAATAAATCGCTAGAACAGCAGAAGTTACTGCTGGAGCATCTACGTGCCTTAACAACACCGTATGTTCATGGGCAGGAAGTAAAGTTTACATATATCTAAGACCAATTCATTCGAACTGAAATTTTCAAAAGAAACTATTTCAACACAGATGAAACTGTAGACCTTTACTGATTTCATTAAGGGGGTAGGTACACCTAATACATGCAAATATTTGATAAAATTGAGATGTCATTTTCTCCAAATCTATTTAAATTTGAGGGTTCAAATTTCATAGCTCCATAGAACTGTTATAGCTATATATAAAAATTGATTTTTAAAATAAAAATATTGTTTAACAATAGGATAATGTACCATCCAAATTGACAGTGAAAAATATATTGTTGTAAAGGGTTTTAAAGATAAAAGGAATAGTATTTGAAATTTTTCAGAAATGTTCTTTTAATATTGTAAACTAATATCAAGGCAACAAGTTGAACCTATAATATAACATATTTAACTTTATATTTTTTATTAATAATTTTTTTTGTCAAGAAATTAAAATTATTGCTTTTTTTGCTCAAATATAAAGGCATATTTTTTATTTGGGAAAAGCTGCATAAACAATAATGGTTCAGATTGTAGTACTTAGTATGTAGAACATGTCCTGCAAATTTGAAAAAGATCTATGCATATGGAAAAAAGTTATCTTTAAAACCATTTGATGAATTGCTGTTTTGAGATATTTAAGGTTAAAGATTTGGATCACCTTCAAGTGCAGTAAGATTTAAATGGCTGTCAATCGTGCAGGGCTTTGCTTAATCACACATAATTCCCACACTGTTGAAGATATTGAAATAATTTTTTCACTAAAATGAAGTCAAAACTATAAACTGTTTTTGTGAATAATAAAAAAAAAAACATTTTTTTGAAACCTGATAAGTGTACCTACCCCCTTAAGCGTATAAATATTCTCGAGCCTTTACAGAGTTTGGTATGAAAGCGGTATACTAGAGTCATCCTGACTTTCAGTGATTTTCAGTTTTCCATGGTTTCCTAGAATCAGGGACGATACACTACTGTTTGTGAAAATTGCAGCACAAAGAAAGAGACAAGTGATTACAATGAAATTTATTTCACAGATTAGGTACATGACGATACGCAAATGATTAGAATTACAGAACTGTGAACGAACTTTGACCGTGAGAATTCTGTACGGTGTGATGCCACCACGTGCTGGAATCAGGCACTATACGTCGCGGCATGGAATCAAAGAGGGTCTGCACATGCTGTGTAGAACACACTGTCACACGATTTGTAGGCGCATCCACAAAGCCTCGACGGTGGTCGCAGAAGGACCAGAAGAAACAAGTTGCGGACGATCATCTCTAGACATATTAAATGGGCGAAATGTCAGGCGAACGTGCAGGCCAGGAAAGCAGAGGTACCCGTCGTTCTTCGAAGAACGTTTGCACATTCCCCGCCACATGTGGCCGGGAGTTACTTCCTCACGCTATCACTTGTCGGCCCGCTATATTACGTGAGCTTGGATTAGCCAATCAGATCACTCGTTACTGAAAATACAAGGCAAGAGCATCGAACCTTCTAAACATTAACCAGTGCAACATCTGAAACCATGAAACTAACTGCTTAGGCTACAGCTGAGACAGGTCACTTTAGTTACTAGGAACTTAAGAAAATCCTCTTCGCTAAGTTAGCTACGGATTTAAGTATCTTACAAATGTGCAGGAAACATACTGTTATGTTACATTTTCTAGATCAGAAATTCATGACTCTCAGTAATTTGTGTCCTTCATTTTTCCTTACTGTGACTTTCTCTATCCTATTAACTACAACCACCTATTCCTTTGCCACGTTCAGTGACTCATTTTCATTACTCAGTTCCTACTCGAAATGTTTGAGATGAATACCGTCGAATACAGCCTTCGTTCAAAGTATAAAAATGAACGTAATTTTACAGCGGTACTTGTGTGGCATTCGGGGTTACATATTTTGTTTCAGCCTGTAAACAAACAAATTTACTTCCATTATAATAGCATACGATTTAATAAAGAAACGTACACATTCATTAGTAATGATTGGAAGCAAAAATCAAATATTGAATTTCTCACCAGAAAGGACAGTCACTAGATAGAATGCTGTGAGATGTGAGTGAAAGTAACGAATGGTTTTATACTTGTGTAACGATGTGTAGAAACCATACAACACTCCCCCCCCCCCCACACACACATTTTTTAAATTTAGCTTATTCAAGGTAGGTAAAAAAGAAACACTATTATCGAATACCGTGCTTCTGGCACCTATTGTATATAAAACTAAATATATGAAAAAAAGTTGATTGAAATCACTAAATCAATTTTTAAAGCTGAGGGGCAAAGATTTTTTGATTTTTTTCCCCACCTTTGTTCCTTCATGCCATTAATTCTTTAACGTATAAGAGCGAACACAACAGCTCTTTCAAATAGGCGTAATTAAAAAGTGTGTGAGATGTTATTAGTTGGCTTCGCCTGAAATTGCAAGATATTTTTGTTCTTGTTGGTAAATTTGCTGTAAGCTGCTTCATTAAGGCAATAATTGAAAAACAGAACCGTTTTAAACGCATTATTTCGAGGAATAAGTGCTTATGATCTCTAAAAATTAGTTGTGCATCTTTGCCTTAGAAAAAATCAAATGTATTAAGGAAAATAAGAAAAATTAATTCAATGTTACCAGTTTTATTTGAAATTAGAAATTTCTTGCAGACCTTTCATTCTTAATTTATAGTAAAAATGGGAATTACATGAGCTAAATGGTTGTTCATTTTAACTTGAAATCGTTCTAAATATCTTCGATTTAATGTCTTTCACTCCCTTAAAAATTTTTATCAGAATTTTATTAATTTCACCTCTTTGCTGTATGATGAAAGTCTTGCAATCGATGTTTCACCAACTTCCCAGAGTCCGAAAGACTTGAAACTTGGCATTCGTTATTGTTCAAAATATGATATTCAGTAGTTGTAATTTCTAATTTTTAATTGGGTGTGTGGTGTTCCTGATGGTTCTGTCATTTTGAAATGTGTGGTTCTGAGTTAACTGCACCTAATTTCTCTAATCTTATCCCTGTTTTCTAGGGTTCCACTTTTTCTGGAACAATAAACGTACATTTGTGTTTTAAGATAAAAAAGCTAAAGTACACTGCGTAGATAAACAGTACTTTTATTTTTTATATTTGAAAACATTTTTCTTTATTTTTAGATAATTTCAAATGATACCAGTTATTCTAAAATACATCCACAGCCTCTTACAGGTCTGTATTCAAAATAAAATTTATAATCATTTCATAATTTACTTTAAAAATATATCTAGCTGATCGGAAGTAACCACAAAGTTCAAACAAAATAAACAAGTTTGAAGTGAGTGACATATACAATTTCGTTATGAAATGTAAGAATCTCTCAATCCAAAAACTATAGACTAAACTATATCAAAGACTTTTAATGGTCGTTTGTGAAACCTGCTTTCGAATACTATCGCTGTAGGTGAGAGATCTACGCATGAAGTGAGAATGAGTATCGGGTAAAAGAAATATCTTAACATATTTTATTACTTACGTAGATAATGAAGTACGCCTTCGCGAAATAACATGTTTTATTAGGTTTCAATTTTCATGGTAATCCGAAATTCTGAAATTGTGATTACGTGGAACAGGATTCCAGAAATTAAAGTGGAGTTGATCTAGCAGTGTCTTGAAAGGAATACAACAGAAAATGGTGTTTTACACGATCGAAACTTTTGTATGGAACATGACATCTCTTTAGATAAGATGCATGTTTCTTACATCTAAATAATTTTCTATAGTCAGTTTTATCTTCTTACATTCATATTCAAAGATGTCAAGTAATAGGTAAGTCTGAATGCCATAATGTGGAAGATATAGTTACGGTGCGTTATAGAAAAGGCCAGAAAAGATAACGAAGAAATAGGCCATAGGCAGGATAAATGAGACTTCAGAAGAATAACGGAAGTGAGAATGAACAAAAAGAAATGAATCTGTTTTTCACGGTATGACAAATAGTTGTTCGATGATGGTTGCGATAGAATGAATGGATGAATGGAAAAAAATAAATGGGAAGAATCGAATTTTTAATATGTTGGGAAAAACTGACATTAAGTAGCTATAAAATGGCGAAAACGCGCTAGTGAAATTGTAAAAATAAGAAGGAGTAAATAAAATTAGGTTAGATTTTTCTATTAATATTATTAAATAACAAATAATATTATTAAATAACAAAAATGTAATTTTCCCTTTCCAGCTAGGAAAGATCATATTTTTTTAAAAGTATTAAATAAAATTTAGTAAACACTCTTCGTACAGTTAACATAAACCCGTCTAAATCCATTGAAAGCTTGTGTAACAAATTTTGGTGCGATTAAAATTCATATTATGGGTTTAATGTTATATGTCGGATCTGGTGGATGGCTACTAGATGGCGCCACAGCGAGCAGGATGCCAGCGCCACAGTGACATCTACGAGAGGCTACTTAAGGGCAGCACACAGCACACGGAGCTCTCTTAATGCCTGATCATCGAGGCAACATGAATCCGCTATCTGTCATTCTGTATTGTGAGACCGAGTATAACAAACCGGATCCTTGTATCCGCTGTGTTCTCGTAGTTACTCTCCACTGTCCGAGGGATATCCACAGCTTACCTTCGCTAATGAGCCATCTACCTCGAGCAAAACTCCTGATCTCTCCCGAATGGATTCGACATATATTATATGTTCTAGCAGACAAAAGTTTTAACCTATTTCTGAATTACAGAAGACGGATGACTTTCTAGTTGACGCCTGTAACGTGGAATTTAGAATTTTGGCATAAAGTTACCGACGTTTAAATTCCTGTCCAGAACAGATAAAAGGCAGTTACAAAATCATCTGGTGTAAACTGAATGATTGGATTTTCCTTGTGTAACTCCTAACTCGTGTTATTCAAAAGTAAATGCTTAATAAATGAGATTAGTTTTTGACAGTCTATGAAGTTTTGATGTGAATAGTCTCCGTATTTCTTGAACAACATGTAATTTGAAGAGAACAACCTTTAAACATTTTCAGTTTTTATAACGGATGTTCTCAAGTTGGTAATAGAATATCTGTGAACAACAAGCCCAAGTGTAGAGTGGCTCAGGAACTCGAGAAAAAGTGTGAAGACTAGAAGCTCTAAAATTCCATGGAATTTTATATTTAAGAGTTTGTTTCTAATATTACAGTTCGATAAGATTTTGCATATATTTACGTCTATATTATCCTTCACTACTATCATTACCAGTACTTTCGTGTTTATAAATACTTCTATTTATTATTATTTTCAAACGGACCCTATCGAACCACGCAAAGCTAAATTCTCATCATAGCTTGTAATAAAGAATTTTTTCAATGTTTCTACAAAGTAGTTAGAACCGGGGATTCTCATTTCCTGGAGCAATGGGAGGAGGTTAGATGTTGCCATATGTCTGCGATTCATGTAACGTATTTCTATGATACGTGTATTTTTATTTGAGAATTGTGTTATTTATGAAGCGGAGATTGGAGACCGTCCCCGCATTCGCCTAGGTACTACGGAAAACCACCTAGAAACTGCAATCAGGACGATCGTTACACGGGGTCCAGAACCTGATCCAGTGTAGAGGCGTCTTAACACGTACAGCCACACTGGCGGATGCTTCTGTTTATTAGCTTTCCTATGATTTTCATTTCGACATTAAATTACGTCTCCGTTTCGTCTAATACAACTGAAATACCCGGAATATATCGATCTGAAGTAGTCAAAACAACTCGACTGATGGATTGTATGTTGAGTTACATCTCTCATGATAGTAAACCATACTCGCCCGTTTGGGCATGCCAAAAGGACTTTTTTTGTGATTCTTACTTTGATTGGAAAATTGTTGATCGCTTGAGGCGGAGCAAGAGCGCCCAGGAAGGAGTGCGAATTTGAACTAGAGTTACAAGATAATGCCATGTAATTGCTGTTTTACAAATAGTTTAATTGCTTCTCGTTTTAAAGTGTATCAAATGGATATATTCAAAAATCGAAAATTAATTTGAGTCATACATCACATTTTTTTTTTTATTTATTTATATATATTTTTTTTTTTTTTTTTTTTTTTTTTTTTTTTTTTTTTTGTAAGAAAAATTTTTACTCTTTCAAAAAAAAAGCTTACACGCACTTCTTAGGATCTCATTTTTACTCCTATAGACAGGGCCGGCGCTAGGAATTTCGGGCCCGGGGTAAAACGGGCGACCTTTTATTTAGCTCTACAAACTGGGCCGGACGACAATGGGCGGAATCTTGGCTCCATGGCCTAGGGCCCCTACAACCGGTGATCGGGGCCCCCCGTCAGCCGGCGGGCCCGGGTACTTTTGACCCGCTTACCCCCCCTTAACGCCGGCCCTGCCTATAGAGCAAGTCGGTATGGAGAAGGTGACCTTCACCCCAGCTCTGAAGTTGTACCAAAAATCTAGTCATAATATTTGAACACTTAATGTTGCTACGTCACCAAACAGTTTATAGGTCTATGTCAACACAAATAATTTATAGTGGCTTTGAACAGTATGCCAGAGATCACAACTCCGTAATTTCGCTCGTAGAAAACAGAACGAAAATCTGAGAAAATACTATAAATACCGAGCAAGAAATATTCTTACGTGTATCCCTTCCACCCTGCAACGACGTAGAGAATGTCTGCGCGCACTGAGAGTAATACATGGCCAAGAAGTCGTTTTGTGAAGTAACTTAACGGTATGTTACATGTCACCCATTCGTAGTTTACGGTTTGAGTTATCCGTTTGCAAACATCGATTAGTGAAGGGGAAAGAGATATCTTTTCATCTGTAATGAGTCTCCCTTGATGAAATTTCTTGCCAGTACTCACTTATTCTTCATCAAGTTGGCTCCTCTTTCTCCCCGTGCCCTAGTTCAACTGAACTGACGTTAATAAATAAAATTCCTGGCCTAAAGAGACTGCATTTAGACATGCTTGAACTTAATTACTGTACTGGTCTGAATTCTACGAAATTTCTACGGATGACTTTATGTCGCAGTCACGTCACTGCAAAGGTAGAGAATTTTCGTAAGGAGTTTTCACCTTGTGTGGGGCCGTTGTTCCCGGCGGCGGTGTTGCTTAGTAAACACGCGAGTAGGCCCGGTTCGGAGATCGAAGCCCCGACTGCTCAATATTGCATGCGCGCGCGCTCCCCCGTTTACAAGGCGGCTTTGTCTGGCGCCCACGCCATTACTATTCACACCCGCGGGCGCCGGCCGATCCCGACTCCATAACGCATTCATGGCGTTTTGTGCGGCCGGGCCGCCCTTCCAGGCTGAAAGGCCGTTTTTGTGCCGGCACGCTCCATCACGACACCGCCTAGTCCCCACGGGCAGTAGCTACAGCGGGCCAAGACGCCTGCCCCGCCCGCCACGATTACCTCGTCTTCATTTTTAATGCACCGCAACCAGCCACAGCCTGCGGTCCTACTATACTGCTACCGTGAACTCTGACTCCAGGCGCGTCCACACTATGGGAACGTCCATAAACCACGTAGCTCTATTTTGGTCTAACTGTGAACTCCACCTCCACCCACGTATCCCGACTTGGCTTTGCCTCCACTCCCCCCCCCCTCCTCCCCATAGCACATAACTTTTCCCCCTATTGATTCCAGAAGACATTTTGTACTGTTTACTTTTGTCAGCCTATCGTAAATTACATACGGAGATAATTAAATGACGGAAATAAATATTCATATGCTGTAGTGTGTTCTGTACCTCATTTTATTTGTGACAAAGAATTTAAATGGAAAGCTCGTGGCCGGGCTCGGAAATTCCCCCGCCTCCCCCCAGGTAGCTCAGCGTAACTTTCTAGTCATCCCCTCCTCTTCTTTATACCGAGCCAAGTAGTTTATGGACGCTCCCTATTATTACGGTCTTCGGATGATTTAATGACTTCTCGTCCTGTCACGAGTCACCATATTACGGTCTTCGGATGATTTAATGACTTCTCGTCCTGTCAACGTTCGCCATATTAGGTTGTTCGGTGGTTGTAATTACTATATATTGATTAATTAAAAAGTCCACCAAAAAAGGTTCTGTTGAAGTTTTGTTTATTCTTTTCAAAACAAAGTCAGCGATATTCACATGCATAGATACAATACAGAGATGCACTTCTGAACAGTCGCAAAGATAATCTCAGTGAACTCAACTTCGAAAACTAACTGGATGAATGAATGAAACTCTCTGTAACTGTGAATACTGAATGAATGATGTCAACTAACTGCTCTGTCCAGCCGATCTGTTTATATAGTCTCTATCGAAATTACGAGAATTCTTCAAAGGCATCCGCCCGATATTTCCCGTATATTAACAATCACTCACACAATCAAACATCTTAAAAACAATCGGAATTAATACAAAATTACTTAAGAACATTACAAAATGATCAGAAATGGTAATTAGAGATACTTAAGTACAAAATTAATTGCAGAAATCCTTTCAAACTGTAGAAAATTGTCCTGTAGACATCGTAACTTACATTAATACATGGAATTACAAACTTTTAAGAAATTATTTTGCACCATTCGGTTCTTAAACATATTAAATGGACTTTAAATAATTTTCTTTCATAAAACAAAGTCTATATACACTGATTTACAAGAAATTACAAAACAAACATATCAAATCACTTTCAAGCAAACTTCAGCTCACTACAAATACTTATACAGTACAATACTACTCAAAGTTCAAGTATGAGGGCTGTTACACTATGCCATACGGTCATATGGCAAAGTCAGCTGGAAAAGCCGGGTTTTTTTTCGACTGGTTTGTATCTTGCACTAACCTCTTCATCTCAACATACCCACTCCCCTTACACCCTACGTCCTCAATTATTTGCTTCATATATTCTAATTTGCGTCTTTTTCTACAGTTTTTCCTTCGACTGTGTCCTCCACTAACAAATTAACCAATCCTGCATGTCTCAAAATATGACTTAACATCTTGTCTCTTCTTCCTGTAAGCTTCTCCCTCATTTTTCTCACCCATCATTTCCAAAACTCGTTCATTTTGTACTTTACCTGCCCGCCTAATTTTCAGCTTCCTTATATGGCACCACAACAAATGCTTCGATTTTCCTTCTTTCCGGTATTCTTAAAGTCCATGCTTTGCCACTATAAAGTACTGTGCTCCACACATCGTGTCTTAAAATCAATATTTGAAACTAAAAGATTCCTCTTTTCCATGAAGGCTGTTTTTGCTATTGCTGTTCTGCATTTAACATCATTCCTGCTTCGACCATCAGTTGTAATTTTGCTTCCCATGTAGCTGAATTCACTTACTTCTTCTATCGCTTCCAATCCTGTTTTTATGTTTAATCTACTATAATTGGTAGCATTTCTGCTACATTTCACCACTTTTGCCTTGTTTTGATTTCTCATCATCCTCAGCCTGTTCTGCTATCATGACAATGTCATCAGCAAATCGTAGCAAACACAAGAAAGCCATATAACTACAATGAAAATGCATTGCGTCCACATAGGAAATGGCATTTAGTGATAAAATGTTACCGGCGAGGATCTGTTGGTTGCCACCGCTGCAGCAATGATACTAGGAAGTGAAGTGAACCACTCAAATGATGGTTTTTGACACCTCACACTCTCCAAGGTAAAACCAGATATGCACACAGGGACTTGATGTATAATTTATTAATGGACGATTCAGATGATTTAATCTCGAGTACAGAAGTGAGGGTGATTTCCGGAACTTTTTTAAATGTCGAGAAGTGTTTTCGAGACTCCTCTCAAATTGAAAGGGATGAAATTCAGCATGAGTGACACTCATTTAGAAAAGCTATTCCAATCAGCGAACGTTTAGCTTACTCTGTAGTTTTTGGCAACAGAGGGCTCCTATTTTTAATCTTTATTGAAAATATCCAGCTAGAGTAATTATTTTTCTATTAATTTTATTCCTTATCAACACCAAACCTAATTGCTATTTCCGTAAGCGCATCTTTCCTTTTTTTATGATCTTTCTAGTCTTCCAATCCCCACATATCGAATGCTGATTAATGCGTAGATTTTCTCGTTTGTCCACTCCATCTTAAGGGTAGAATGTCAACTAAAGCCCCTCCTAGGCCAAGCGACACGTCCCGTCTCTCTTTAGAAAAGACGTGACTTCCTTTGAAGTGGACCGACACTAGTCGGCTGTGAGATGGCAAACCATATGGCACGATTTTTGCCATGACACAGGCCGTCACACGCGTTTACGCTAGCCACGCTATGTCACATGGTCTTAGCAAGCTCTGCCATATGACATAGTGTGGACCCCAATACCTATTGTAATAAAACTATTATATTTATCCTGCATACCTGCAGAGGCAGTAATCTGTTTTAAATCAAGTACATTCAAATTAAGTTTTGACCGGGTGGTCCGTGCGAAAATTTCGCGAATTTTATATGATGAATAGAGAGGTTGATGGTTTGTAGTAGGATGAAAAAAGAACCGGCTCATTTGCAGCAATTGTTTCTTTGTCAGCTGAAATAGGTACGTAACTAAACACAACGTCTTACGAAATGATTGCAAATGATGAAATGTTTCCCTAACAGAAAAAGTTATTTCCGAAAAGTTCCTTACTCTAGAAAACGCACACAGTTTATCAATAACCCTATGATATGTGGTTCTCCTATCTAGTGGTAATGCGCTCAATCCTTATTTACCCCAGCTGGCCTCGCATTCGGGAGGACCCGGGTTCGAATCCCCGTCCGGGCATCCAGATTTGGGTTTTACATTGTTTCCCCAAATCAATCCTGGCGAATGCCGGGATGCTTCCTTCAAAAGGCAATGGCCGAATTCCATCCCGTTCCTTGCCCAAATCCCATCCCGCCTCTAATAACCTAAGCCGTCGACGAGGCGTAAAGCAAAAAGAAAAAAAATCTGCCCCAGAAAAGAGTTGCAGCTTGACTCTGGCTATCGTATACACGTGACTTTTATTGTACGTAATTTTTTCATTTACGAGTTAAATTTCGAAAACTTCCTATCTTAATTACTGATGTTACCAAAGCGAAGAACTTAATCTTTATATGATATTTCATATATCGATTTTGGTTTGGTATGAAGAGGGAAGGATGACTCGTCACAAAAAATAATATATATTATAAAACTCATTAAATTAGATTATAAGCAATATGGTAACGCTCGGATCTGCCATACTGGAGTTCAAGGGTTCAAAACTCCGTTCGAAAATTAAAATTTCATGTTTCCATATATAGCCGGGATGGTTCCTACAAAAGGTCATGGCCAAATTCCTTCCAGTTCCTTGCCAATAATCCTCTCTCCCCTTTAACGACTACTACACCGACGAGGCTTAAAACTCTAAGGGATAATACATATATAATAAAATATTATTTTCCAACGCTGGAAGGTAAACCCCAAGAGGATATTCAACTTAAATTTTATAAAAGATGGGCTGTATCGACCATGGTTATGGTAGTGAAACTTGGGTAAATAAAATACAATAGAAAAAAATACAATTATACATTTATTTAAATCAGTGAAAGAAAATTCCCTGAAAGACAAAAGAAGGAAAGAAGAAATCGCGTAACAACTGAATATTTCTTCTTTGAATGACAGAATTTCCCAAAAACTGGCATATTGGAAGTGCCGTTCTAAGTATGGGTAATGACAAATTTCCGAAGCTTGCCCTGCAGTGCAATCCTATACGAAGAAGCGATATCGGTAGATCTGTGAAGAAATGGTCAGAAAACAGGTTCTTGGCCTAACCATGAAGAGGAAGGGAGGGAGCGTCCATAAACCACGTAGCTCCATTTTGGCCTCTTGTGAACGCCCCCCCCCCCCCCCCATGTAGCACGTAGCTTTTTTCCTTTTTGATTCAAGAGGAAATTTTGTACTGTTTTCTCCTGTCAGACTATTGTAAATTGCATACGGAGATAATTAACTGAGGGAAATAAATATTCACATGCTGTTGTGTGTTCTGTACCTCATTTTAACTGTGAAAAATGTTATGAAAGGAAAGCCTACGTGGCCTGGCTCGGAAACCCCCCCCTGCTCCCACGTAGCCCAGCGTAGCCTTCCAGCCAACCCCTCCTCCCTCCCCTCCCTGGACCGAGCCACGTAGTTTGTGCACGCTCCCTAAGTAAATATTGTGTACAGGAAGATTTACATATAAATAACTTGATCTTAGAAACAAAGAACATGATAGTCCACGATATTCTGATACATAAGTAACTTAATTGGCAAGAACATATCATATTAGTATTAAATAAGCTAAGCATTGACTTTAGTGTTTTACAACTTATTTTCAGCATTTGGAAACAAATCAAGACGAGAACATTTTTGAAGCTCAATTTTCCTTTTTATTTCTAGCTACATGTTGACACAATTTGGAAGATAATATATATATCTTCCGGTGTGTGTGTGTGTGTGTGTGTGTGTGTGTGTGGTGGGCAATTAATCAGATACCCTATTTCAGGTGTCAAATCGTATCCCAATAACGATAAAAGCGATTTTTTAATTAAATAAATATGATCAGTACAGGCTGATGTCTTCCATCAAAAGTTATAAAGTCCTTGAGGTTCTGTAAATGCTTTCTAGAAAATTAACAGATATGCGAACAGCACTTACGAATGCTGAAAAAAATTCAGCCACCAACATTTTTGGGCCGCAGTGAGATGAGAGAAAGCGAATTTAAATGACTCATAGATGCTTATGTGTGTTCCTGCTTCCCTCATCCCGTCAGGGATTGGATTGCATAGAGTAGAGATTAATTTTGGTTTAAATCAACCTCTGTCTCCAACAATTTTTGAGAATTGTAGAGTACAAATTTAGGCGCATATATGTCCAGAATGATTTATCATTTGTCAAGTTTATTATGCAGTATTTCCAATGATAAGCTATATTAAAATTCAGCTTCTGCCAGATAGCATTCTGTCATGAATTCCGGACGTCATACTTTTAAGGAATTCCTTATTCTTCTTACGATAACGTAGTGATGAAACTCTTACACCCATAACAGTCCGACTACTTACGTATATTTTACAATGAACTCATTGCACAAACTTTCACACTAACGCAGGGCCGGCGTTAGGATTCTCGGTCCCGGGTAAGCGATCTGAGGCCCCCTACCACCCCCCCCCCCTCCATCCCTAAGATATTTTTACTTTACACTTTTTTTTATAAATTCAGAACGTTTTAATACAAAAATGTTCAAAATTATTGTTGCAGATTTTAAAATTTTGTGTTTGATTTCTATTTATTTAGGCACCCAGGGCGGCGGGCCCCCCTTTGGTGGCCCGGGCCCCGGGTACTTTTGTCCCGCTTAACCCCCCCTAACGCCGGCCCTGCACTAACGTATTAGAGTCGTTGATGTATACGCTACGAGTATATTATCCTTATAAATAACGGGTAAAATCTTCCTCCTCATTTTAAGGATTTTAGTTTACAACAAATAGTTGAAAACATACAACTGCAATTTGTTGGAGTAATTATGTGAAACTGACAGCACATCGCGTACGTCATTCAGCTTAGTATTAGTTCGTGTTGCAGAATGCAGTTTCATCTGTTGCAGCCTCGTTTTGGCTTTAATGAAGTAAAATTTAGCTCGAAACTGTACCTCTTCATCGAATGCTTTCCTTTGGTCAACATTTACATAATTATCGTTTAATTCAGATCCATCTATTATTAAAACTCGAAATCACAGAATTTTTTCCCGGTAATAGTTTTCGATTGCGTCGTTTTATTCATTCTCCGAAAATGAACTCATAGCAAAGATAATGAAGCATTTGTGCAGAAGACAGAAAGAAATGAATGCAGATTGTCTTTTCAGATTTCTCCTTTTATTTCACTCTCTGAGATTTTAGTCTGTTTGAGCGTGTTCCGCTTTAAGCAGAAAGGCACACTAGCGAAAGAAAAACTTTGAGTAATAAGTTCTTCTGTCGTTTCAACTCCAATTTTCCTTATAACGATGGGACTGAGTTACAAATTGAGCTACAAAAGTTTTTAAATAAAGGCTAGTTTTTCAGTAGATAATATGATCCAGTAAATAATGTATGAAGAAATCGATTAACCCTTCGTATCAAACTTGAAGGATCTTCTGAGAATTTATGTTTGTTGTTGAGCTTTCAGATAGTTTCAGAGATAGGAGGATTTATGGAAACGATATATTGAAGGATAGGATGGCAGCTACAAGCTACTTCAGATTGTTCGCCTTAGAATCTCCCAAAAGAGAATAATTCGTTATTGCTATATCTACCATAAATTTCTGGTTCCATACCGCTTTTTTTTCCGTGCAAAGCTTTAATATTTTTGTAACAAAACTTACATGATTTCTAGAAAGCTTCTGAATACGTTTTGCGTCTATCCTGGAAAGGCAATCCAGGTGGTTGTGCGGTAATTCTCAAGACTTGGTTCGACTTCTTGTCTGACCAAATAAAACTCAGGTTTCGCTGTTTCCCGCTATTGTATTTTGCTTATGGCTTTACGCCTCGTCGACGTCGAAGTTATTAGAGGCGGGAAGGACTGGGAGGGGAAGAAGGAATTCGGCCATGGCCTTTTTTGAAGGAAGCATCTCGGCATTCACCTGGACGATTTGTGGAAACTATGGAAAACCCAAATCTGGATGCCCGGACGAGATTCGAACCCGTATCCTCCCGAATGAAAGCCCAGAGAGTTACCGCTCTATCTCTATTCTAGGTCAATTAAAGTACAATTCGTAAAAAAAAAAAAAAAAAAAAAAAAAAAAAAAAAAAAAAACCTCGTTTTTTAGTTTCAGTTTATGTTTGGTGCCTCTGCGAAATATTTTGTCGACTGAGCTTAATATGAATAAAATTTTCTCTGGTAAAATTTTATTCATTTACAACGCCGAGAAAATCTCCAGTCTTATTGAGCTTAATATGTTATTTCTTACGAATTATTAGTTTTGTTTCCACGTTATAAATATGTTTGAGTTAAGTCCGACCTGTTCGTCAGATAAAACTTAATTTTATGATTCAAGGCAAATTGATCTCCATTTTTTATTGAATACGAAGTCATGACAAGCAAAACAGCGCTACTTACTAGGAATGCGCAGTCCCATTTGCAGAACTGCCGGCAACCTCAACGGACCGTAAATTGTTAATGCCCCTTGCTACAACGCGACCAAAACATTTAACTAATTTAGTTTGCTGATGTCTTCAAGTGTTCTCTACTAGAACTAATTGCAGTCTGGGAAATTTATGCTTTGCGGTGGGCATTACGCGGCTGCAGAGGGTGTTTCTTGCCCACCGGTACCTGTGCCGCGATAGACTGGCCAAACTAATTACCATGCGCATGGCGTTGCAAGTGATAAAAACGTGCGGCGCTCACTTTTATACATAGATATAACCCACAGCCTGTACCAAGCTTCTCAGCCATTACCGTACAAGGCTTTGCCCCGTTTTATGGTGGCATTTACTCGGCATAAATTTGCACCCACTTTACATTTAGGGTTATTAAATGGAGCCTTATTCCTGGAGTTTTATCGCTGGCGCAATTTCAGGTTTGCTAGTTCCTTTCGGTAACCGCGGCGTTTTGCTTTCGTAGAGATTATTCCGCTCTCTTATCGACCGGACATTTTTAGAATCTGTCAAATGATTATTTCGAAAGTAATAAGCTGTTGCGAGACTACCTCGCGCGGTTGTTGTTTTTGCATAATCTATTAGATTTATCCTATACGATGATGGTCTGAAATTATTTCTACCTGGACAAAGGATTATTCTGTGCGTCAACGCATGTCGCAGCGATAGTAATTTTATGGAATGTTTTATGAAACCTACATTTCATAGTACATCACACAAATTTTATTTAAATTTTGTATTTTGTATATTGCCAATAACATTCCCATCTGTGGTCTCAACAAAATACTATAAAGATTTCTGTCGTCGTTTTATTGTCATTTATTAGGGCATTAAGACTCATTAAGGCCGGGCGCACATTGGCGCGCAGTCGACGCAGCGCAGCACAGTTTCTGTGTCTCTATGTTTTGGGGCGGAACAGCGCGTATTGAGGAACAGGGCAGCGCAGTACTGCGCCGCACGTGGCCTGCGCGACGTTGTGATTACGACACAGAAACTGTGCCACGCAGCTCACTCGTGCCGGTTTACAACGTAACACTTCTGGCGTTATTTATAATCTTGCTTTACTTATAATCATTTTCAGCTATGGAATAAGAAAAATTGATTAATCTGGTGCGTAACCAACCTGCGATTCACAATATCAGTCATAAAAAATGCATAAAAATTAAATTTAAACAAGAGATTTGGACAATGAGCCCAACAAGTGGCTAGTAAATTCAGCATTTATTTATCATACAACTGTCCACTTACAATTTTCAGTTTTCTTTTCTTTTTTTGAATTCATTTATAATAAAACTTCGAAAATGATTGATATATATAGGCTATTATCACATTATTTGTTTTATTATTATTTGTACTACATAATTCAATAGTGTCCCCAAGAAACACTTAATGTGTTGACACTAATTTTTTAGTTTCAAGTGTTTATGTTCTGTTATATAGTTTTCTTAAAAATATAATGTGAAATAAAGAGAGAAACAGTCTTATAAATGTCATGTACCGTCAAACACTAAATAATTAAATAAATAACCACGAAAATACAGCGAGATTTTCTTCAGTTCTAATAGATATTTGAGCTTTGTCGAGAAAATAACAGGTTACATTATGCCGTGAATCTCCGCTCGAGTCATCCGGAAATTATCTTTTGAGAAATCTCTTGTCACTGCAAAAGCCAGATGAGAGTTTCTTCTTTTCATATACTCACTTTTGCATAGTTTTATCTAACTCAGCTTCTGTTAAAGTAATAACAATTTTCCAAGCTCGGCATCCCAATCTGATTCAAAAATCGAGTTTTTGCATCGACATGTTTTTGGTTACGCTTTATTGTCGGTTTTTCGCACAACACAATGCTTTGTATACTGCCGCACGAAACTGCGCTCTAATATGCGCGAGTAACTGCCAGTCTGTGCTGCCCTGTCCTTCTCTGCGTTGCCCCTACTGCGTCACGCAGCTCAGTGTGCGCCCCGGGTAACAGTGGTGTCATTATTTCCAGGAATTTAGAAGTAAGTCGGCCATGAACTTAACGAAAGAATTCACCTGAAGTGATTTTGGGAAACCGTGGAAAATTGAAATCTGGATGGTCTAACTGGGAACCGAACCGGTGTTCTCCAGAATTTCAGACCTGAGCAGCACAACTCACCCAAAAGCTTCAGTCTTATTTCTCAGAGCTTTTTGCCGCATGATCATTGATTGAAATTCTTTATTTTTAATTAACCAGGAGTATCAAAAGGTAACGCAAATTGAAATCAGACGTGGTATCTCACCTACTTGTTCTTCTTTTTCCACTATCACATCTTTTACAGCTTTAAGAAGGGCATACATTGTCAAATTCAGTTTTCTTGTCATCTTGGCTAATATGGTGTTTTGCTAACTCTTCTCAGCACATTTTCGTTTCGCATTCAGTCATTCCATTTGTATTTTATCGATTTTTTTTTTTATATCCACAACTCTATTACTTCTATTCTTGCTGCTTTAGCTACGCCTAGTAAACATTTTATGCTGTTAGAGCTCTGTAAATAAAATTCTGGACCTAGTTAAAATTCACATCTAGAATAAAGACGAGCCTTGTTTATTTAAGTTAATGGATTGCCATAACCATTTTTAAACATAAACATGACAAGCTACTTCTAAACTTCATAGGTTTCTAATCATAGTGGATCTAAAAGGAAATATTCCACATTAAGTAAAATAACATCCCTACCAACGTCATATGGATTCCATTTTGCAGTGACATATCTAATGAGCTAATAGGTAGTCGAGAAAGAAAGTACTAACTTCAAGATTAGTAAAATATATGTTTTTTATTATTATTATGGCCTTAAGCCTCGTCGACAGGTCATCAGAGGAGGGGAAGGGCTGGGGCAAGGAGCGGGAAGGAATTCGGTGATGGTATTTTGAAGGAACCATCCCGGTATTTGCCTTGAGTGATTTAGGGAAAACATGGAAATCCAAATTGGATGGCCGGGCAGTGATTCGAAACCACGTCCTCCCGAATAAGAGACCAGATGAAGTATATAAAGCTACGCTCAACTGAGATCCGTTTTTAAGTTTGATCAAAGCTGAAATATATCCACGTAAATCGAGTATCTAATTTATATTGAGGAACTTCTATTGCCATAAAACTAACAATGTATTCAGAGCCATGCTAATTCTGCTTGTTAAGTAACATCTGATTTTTCAACTCCATAATCTGGAGCAGATTTATTGATATATGGAATCTGAATCTCCCATAATTCATCGTATTTTGAGAAACTGTCTTCTGTGAGTGTTACGATAAGGCGGCAGGTGTCGGCGAACACCAAGCCCATTGTAAGAACTGTTAACGTTTAGGCCTAGCATTCATGAAGACGCAGGTTTGACCCCTGGTCGAGTCATCCAGATTTCGATTTTCTATTCCCAGAAATCAATCCACGCGAATACCGACTTTTTCCATATGGTTTTATGCCTCGTCGACGTCATTAGAGGTGGGAAAGATAGGGCGGGGGCAAGGAACAGGAAGGAATTAGAGCATGGTCTTTTGAAGAAACTATACCGGCATTCGCCTGGAGTGATCTGAGGAAACTGTAGAAAACATAAGTCTGGATGGTCGGACGGGATTTAAAACCAGCGTCCTCCAGAATACGAATTACCGGTAAACCACCACGAATGCCGAGAATGTTCTTTCAAAATATCGTTGCCGAATTGTGTCCCGTTCCTTACTACTAATTATCTCTCGATTTTAATATGTTGGATGTCGACGAGCCGAAAAGCCTCAACCGATAAAAGAACAGTAGGTGGTTAAAAAGATAACTGGTAGCTCAAAATTACCGCTACCTATTCCTATGACAAGATGTACTTTTTTTCAAAATTTTGAAATCTTTTTTATTCAAAATCTAAGGCAATGTTTGTATTGCCATTAGTTCATTTGTTATGTTTTCACACGCAGGAACTGCATTTAGAGAGTGACATGTTAAAATCGAGTAATCATAAACCAAAATAACGTGATCATGTTTTACGAAAGAGAGTTAATTTTAATTGTCGATATTTAGATTTGGAATTGTGTATTATTAGAGGCCCAACATAGGCCGAATTGCAGAAGATATAATTTCTCTGTTATGAAAATTTCTCTAACCATCTCCCTATAGCTAAATGTTTTAATTACTATCGAATGGAAGCGAGCTGTTCCTTAAAGACTTCTTACCATAATCTGGCATAAAGTGGAAGTTGTAACTTATTACTTATTGCAGTTGACTGCTGTTGGCGATATAGTTTTTGTTCATTCTAAATTTTCTGTTTGACTACCAGAAAAATACAAGTAATTTCAATATGATGTTAGTACGATGTAATGATGACACTGGAAATTATATTGCTTCTGGAACTGAATTTAATTAGGGCTAAGATCAAGATTTCTAGTACAGGATTGAAATGTGAGACACTGTCATTGCATGAAGTTGGTTCTTTGCTTTACTGTGTATTAAGCAGCAGTTCGTAACGACTTCTGGCATACCGCCTTAAGAAATGCGTTAGCATGATGTTATAGCGTCATTACCATTTTAGCCGCGCCATCAGCTTGTGAAGAACACTTGCAAAAGTTCAGGGCCTAGAGGGCGGCCTGAAAGGGCAAGGACCAATTTGCTTCTGGAGAGCTGCCACATCAGCGGGCTTCCATCTTCCTTCGTTTCCAGCTTCCTTCGTTTCCAGCACAATCTTTAATTACATTCAATATTCACTTTGAGAAACGCACAACCAAGGTTTCTTGCTACAGAACATACTTTCTAACGCATTTTGTAAGAGTAATTAAACATTAATACTTGTTTTACGTTACCAACAACATACTTCAGGAGTGATAAGAGGCTTGCGATTGAGAATTACATTTTCCACACTCCGCTTACCTCTCATAAGCATGAATACAATTCAGTGCTGTCATATGATTTACTGAATGGTGTAATTAATCGGGAATAAAGCTGCTTCTTATGATACCAATCGCGATTCCGGGCGTAGGTGGTTACTATGGAAGAAGTACACCTCTTGGGAACTTTTTTAGCAAGATGAACTGGGGTGGTCTCGCAATGCCTTCCTCAGTGTGTTTTCGTACGTGATATTGTACGTGTGGATGAATTTGATAGTGTATGTATTCAGTATAGAGCCTTGCTTGTGTTGCATGAAATGAGATATGAAGAAACCTGATGTCAGCCCATTCAGGCTACTCTTCCGAAAGACACCAAGGGGCTATCAGGTTTAACGTTCCCAACCGACGGGTGAATCCCCATCAACAGTGTCGTATGCCATCACTCAACACGTAATAAGCAGTGCTGCCAACTGTAAAAAATATTTTATGCAAAATCTATATTTATAAAATGCTAAAAATAAGCTCAAGTTTTAGAAAAATGCTGCAAAAAAAATGTCAACAAAATAAAAGGGCCAACAGAAAAGTCTCTAATCAAAATAAACCCTACCATTAACATGGGTCTACCATGGACTTCACTACTGCTCAAAAATTTTCTAAAAATGGAATTCTACAAACAAACAAAAATTAACTATACCTATAAACAATTCTACCAAATCTTATTTCTACATAGTAACATCTCCACCATTGACGAATCCTACAGCGTTCAAACTCTACCATAAACATTTCTACCACAAAAATCTCTACCAAATGCAACATATACAATAAACATGTGCACTACTTCTACTCTCCACCAGTTACAAAGCCTACCAAATCACAAACCTACCAAAATAAAACTTTGCTACAATAATTCTACACCTTAAATATTTTACCATATAATTCCTACCTTAATGTAACTTTAACATTTTTTTTACACTACTGAAAAACTACTGTACTCGAATCTAACCCTACCAGAAAACCAAACTTGTCTACGTATCATGCTGTGAAAAAAGAAAAAATACTACTTGATTAACACATCCTGATATGTAAATTTTATGTTGAAAATTATCCGAAACAAAACTTAAATATATATTTTAGTTAAAAATAAGAATAACCAGTATATGTTTAATGATTTGTAACAACTGAATTATTTAAATTTGTTAAAAAATTTCTTTGTTAACTCCTTAAATGGAGATTTTTGCTTCACACTTATAAAATGTGTAAAACTATAATCTTAAATTTAATAACAATTGTTGTGACAGACTATTCTAATAAATAAATGAAAGACACTAAAAATTTATCGTTCCAATAAAATTTTTGACTTAGCAGGAAAAAAAATACTAAAATATATGCTAAATTTAGCCATAAAAATGCTAAATTGGCAGCAGTGGCACTGCGAGAGGTTTGGTATTTAACCCAGGACCTTAGCGTATAATACAGCGATTACTAATTGTCCTGCACTTCCGGCTTAGTCCTGGTGATGAAAATTTCTCTCCCAACCAGGACTGGAACCAGCTAACACCCCGTCAGCGCCGGACACCATCACTGTGCCGCAACCAACGGAATGGGCCTCAGGGCGAATATTATTATTTCGCTCTCTTTCGTGTTCGCGTTGAGTACTCCTACTGTCATTCTGCTCATATTTTTGGTATTCTCTCGCCATTCGAAGGCATTTTAATGTCCACAACTGTTCGCTCTTTTTTATTATTCAGTTCTACGCAAGCTAATATTTTGTTTTTTTTCTTGCATTCCGACTAGACAAATTTACATGAAAGATGTAAATTAGTAATCCGCTTGTGCGCTGCAACATCCGTCACTCAACATATGATTGCAATGTTGACATCAACCGCTTTTAAAGACCAATTACCGAACCTGTATGTGGATTAGGATAGCGTCAAATGTC
The DNA here is from genome assembly GCA_031002005.1 of Vandiemenella viatica. Taxonomy (NCBI): domain Eukaryota; kingdom Metazoa; phylum Arthropoda; class Insecta; order Orthoptera; family Morabidae; genus Vandiemenella; species Vandiemenella viatica. The sequence goes on from JARYHS010013631.1 coordinate 87,752,027, forward strand.
CATGTTTCATCAAATTGCATGTGGATGGGCAATAACTGAATATCTCGTTTCGTCGGCTGATCGTTATTGACCAGTGGTTTACTTCTAGGACGGGGCTGTGGTCCGCGCTTGATGTTTTTTTTTTTTTTGGCACCAGGTGCCCAGCGGAAATTCCAATTTTCCATTTCCAACTGTGTGTTGGTCGGTGGCAGATGGTGGCCGACCCCCGCCTCCAAGACGGCAGCCGTTCCATATTCAGGCTACTTGTCGCTCCAGAACTGCCCTGCAGCCGCCGCCGCTGCCTTCCGAATAATTAAATGGGTCTGGCCCGTGCCAACTTGGGCGCGGCCCCAGCTACCGGCTGGTCAGGCAGCCTTCTGCATTACCACCCTCCAGAGTTCACAAACTCCCCTAATAGGTGAGTGGAAAGTAGCTTATATAACCCGCCGCCTCTGCAAGTTTGTCATAGGACAAACGATAAACAAACAAGGCGCGAGTTCCGCCTCCGAGTTTGTATAGTCCCGGAGTCACTCTTAATAAAATAGAGTTGCTGTTTTAGTGTTGCATTAAAAGTTATCTCCGCCTGGTTTCTATGCAAATGAGTGTACCCTCTCACAGACGGCTTTGTGTCAGCGTGAAGTTGGCTGTAGGGGGTCGTCACCTGATGCTGCTGTAGCACTTTATGAGCTTCTAGCAGTCGTTTCAGGTCTCAGGCGCCTTGCCTTACCTCCAGAGTTACTTACGTAAAGCTTTGTTGGTGTATACTGTTTCGTGTTAGTGTGATCTCAGATTATTTTGTGAAGTCACGGTACATCAAGTATCTTTTCCCATATCTGTCTGAAACACTTGTGGGTAGAACCACATCCCACCTTCCTCCTCCTAGTCATTAATACTACAGATCAGAATCGGAGATATTAAATCGCAATTGAAGTTACTAAAACCTTACATTTAAATAATTGTAACAAACAAACTTTCTAATTAGAGTTTAAACCACGTATTATATATAAAATATAACCAAATAATTTTTATATCACCAGATATACAGTCTCCATTGTACCAATAGAATTGAAGTTAAAAATAATTCGTATATGGTGGGATTTAATTTAAACTGTTGTAAAGTATGCGTTTGTTTTTACATTAATAAAGTGCTTCAATAACTTATTTGTGTGCTCTTGATCATTATCTGAGGTTTATTTTATCCATCACAGTCCAGCACCTGTATCTCCAAAAAGAAAGAAATCGGATACATGTTTATATAAACTTTTGTACTCAAACTGTTCATACAACATTCCTCCTGAATCACACTGTAGCAAGGACGTTTCCAGGATCAGAAATAGGGAGGGTAAGATTTCAACTTGGGGGGGGGCAACTCATATTGGTTTCGAGCAAGTGGGGTGGGGGACTGAAACATGAGGATTTGATTTCTTACAAAATGAAACTCAAACCTATTGAGGAAACTATTCTTATTATTGATTAACATAGTAATCCAACCACTTAATCTAAGGACCTACTATGTACTTAATTAAGATTGTAGCTCAGTTACAGTTTATATGTAAACATTAATCGTCTCGGATTCTCAGAAAAATTTTCAATAACTTAGTTTGTCAACATCTCGCGGTGTTCTTTCACGAAATTTCGATGCCCACTCATTAGGCATAATCCAGACAATCTTTCCTCTCCCATTGTGCTCCTGAGCCAGTTCTTGACTCGCCAAAGCGTATTGATTTTTCTTCAAGGGGAGGGGGGGGCTACTGCCCCCCCCCCCCGTTCCCCTCGCTGAATACGTTCATGCCCTGTAGTATGAAGCGATGGGAAGAAAGTCACGGACAGTGCCAGAGACGCCTAGACATAGCAGTGAGCTCTCCCACTGGTACCGAGCGCATACGAGCCCTACAGCTAACGAACCGCGAGTATGCGTTATGCAAATGTTCCAGCTCAGGTAGAGAAGCCTCAACTTTGCGCATGCGCCGCAGTGAGAAGATACGCTTACTGCGCATGCGCCCAGCTGCGTCCGGAGCGCGCGCGCCCGGCTCTGAGAATAATTCGGCGAGGCAGTTTATCTGTCAGAAAATGCAAATCTAGAACCCACCGCATGTAAAATGCGCGTCGCGCTCTGTGGAAACACGAAACGGAGGATTAAAATGCAGCACGCGGAAGGCGGAGTAAAATGAAGGGCAGGGGAAATGGAAAGAAATAAGTTTGTTTTCTGGCCGTGGGAGAGAGAGATGTGTGGCCAGCGCGCAATGACACCATCCTCCATTCTGTCGTGCTGTATGAGGATGGTAGATGGAGATTTCCAACAGACATTATCACCAATCTTTATGACGAACGTCTACAAAGCCGCCGTCCATATTACTGTTTGCCCTGGAAAGCCTTTAAGTCACGCAGTTGTCCTCCTGTGACAAGTATGATTAATAAAACATGGAATACTAAATCTAGTGCAATGATTACGTTTTGCTCCCAGCGCCTGGCTTCACCATTAGTTACACGCTACATTTTCCGTGCAGATGCAATGTCCTTGTTTTTCGTTCTTCACGCGCATTACAACTGTATTTTTTTAGGAGTGTAATTTCGCTGCTTAAAAGATTAGTGCAGCCGACGCAAAGTGGAAATTACGAGACTTTATTACCACAAAATAATTTCAGCAGAGATTACGCATCTCTGGATATTTTAAATCCGTGCCTTTCCTTTTATAGCCGAACGGCAAGAAAAATTCGGCTGAAAAAGTTTTGTAAATCAACGAAAGCTGTGAAATGATTCATGAATATTAACATTCAGTGAATGATACTATTAATCCGCCTCTGTGCAGGGAAATTGCCATGGTAGCGTATACACCATTACAATTAAATTAAAATAATCTTTTAATTGCTAACCGTTTCACATGATAATATCCTGATCTTCTCAATGACTTGATTTCATAAGGGCAGAAGCGAAAAAGAATTTTTAGAATTTCTTCCGTGACATATGCTGTCTTTAATCAGCCATTATACTGTTTACTGTTCGTATACCGTTCACTGGTGTTTATAGATCACAACCATCAGTTCTTGGGGTAGATTTCTGGGGTGGTAAAAAAAAAATCAGGGTGTTGGCTGTTTACCGCAGTTGAAGAATGACTGATGAAGATGAAGCTCTTGGGAGAAATTAAATTCCTACTCATATTTCAGAAGTGACAATAGAATGGTCATTATTGGCGGGTATTTAAATTTACCACGTGTTAATCGGGTAGGACATAGGATTAATAATACAAGAGAACAGAAATTTGAAAAAAAAAAAAAAACATAATAATGGAAGTAGGATTTATACAAGTCGTGGAGCAGAACACTAGGGGTCAAAACAAGTCGGATATCTTCCTAATAAAGCCGGAAGATAACCTTGTGAGGTGTCAAGTAACTAAATAAAAAAGTGATCACGTAGCAGTTCTAATTCATACGTATTAGAAGATTCAGTAAACCAGTAGCCAAAATTGTAGGGGGATATAAGTACAATTACAAAAAGGCACAGATTTCGAATTTGAAGAAATATTTCACGGAAAGTTTCAGCAAATGGAAGGATGGCACAAGTACAGTAAAGTCAAGATGGAAAAAATTCAAGGATATAATAACAAAGGTAGAAGAAATATTTATTCCAAACCAGGAAATAAAGAGAAGTAGGGAGGTGAGAAGGTTAAAGAAGTTGGTAAGAACAGAACAAAAGAAAGTTAAGAGACAGCAAGGTATTTGGGAATATTTAAAAGAACTAAAGAAGGAATTAATATCAGCAAAGAACGTGGCTAAAGACCGGTTTATGACGAGTATTATCGGTGCACGGGGACCACGGGCTGATACATCCAGAAATTTCTATGGATGTGGTAGAAAACTGAGGGCATGGACGGTGTTGAATCAATTATAGATAAGGATGGGAAACGTGTTACTGTGGATTTGAAAAAAGCAGTGATTTCAAGCAACTGGTTTTTTGAGACCATTAGGGACAATGAATCAGAAATGGAAGGGCGTAAATTGGAGAACGAGGTGAACAAGACAATTAGAAATGAGCAGTCCAAATATTTTGAAATTCATCCTGAGAATATCGTGAAGAAACTGAGAATGCTGAAAAAACATAAAGGGGCTGGTGTAGAAAATATTACTACAGGTGTTTTAAAGATAGCAGCATGTGACATTGTAGTTATGTTGAAATTTTATTTAATTAGAAAATTATATACCAGTCAGTTTTACATCAGTGGTAGGTAAATTATTGGAGAGATTGATATGCATTCACATCAAAAATATATGTGAGGAGCGTAAGTGGTTTTCAAGTCGGTATCATGGTTTTAGGCATGAATATTCATGCGAATCTCAGTTAGTAGCATCTAGCATATATGCAATATATTTCGGATGAAATGGTCAAGGGAGACAAAATAGATAGTGTAGCACTAGACCTTTCAAAGACCTATGACAGATGAGCCATAAAATGATGGTAAGGTGAAAACTGTAGTGATTTGCTCGGTAGAAGAATTTTTAAAAGGTTGAAAGCAAAACATTAGGGTATGAAATGCAGGATCAAAAGAAGTGGAAGTAAAAATTGGATTGCCACAGGGTAGTGTATTGGGACCATTGCTATTCATTATTCTAAATGATTGTATTGATGGTTTACTATCAGAAATTAGGTTGTTTGTAGATGAAATAATGATTTATAAAAGAATCAAAACGGTAGATGACTATAAACAGCTGGAAGGTGATCTTGACAGGATATCTAGCTGGGTTGGTGAACATGGTATGAAGATAAATGCAAAAAAATAGTCGGCTTATTAGATGCGCAGATAAAAAAAAACTAAAGATTGGTTATGTTTATAAGGTAGGGAAAGAATTGTTTGTTGAAAATTTGAGCATAACATTTGATAACAAGCTCAACTGGGGAGGACACATTGGGCAAGAAGTACGAGGTTTCAAAATCCTTTTCTTGTTGGAGAGAGTGATGAGGGGATCTACGAGAGAAGTAAAGGAATTGGGTTACAAAACTTTGGTCATACCATTTCTTGAATATGGTGGTGTAGTGTGGGACCCATAATTAGTATGGGTATCAAATACAGGAATTGCAGAGGGTGCAAAGACGTTCTGCTAGATTTCTCTCTGGACATTACCCCAGAACACAATTAGTAACAGATATGATAAAAGAGCTTGAATGGGATTGATTGGAAGACATGAGGAGGGTGAAGTGACTGCTGGGAGTGTAGAAGGCGTATATTGATCATTAAGACATATTGGTGTAAGAATTAAAAGTAATGCATGAAAGAGAAAATATGACGATGACCACAAGATGGCACTCGATTTCAGGCACAAAGGGTCGGAAGATTTTCTTTCGTAGGTAATGAGGTCAGGGATTGAAGTAAGTTGCCAAGAAAATTGATGGATAATTTGCCACAAGCGGTGAAACAATTTAAAGTTGAAATTTGTAGAGGGCAAAAGTAAATGGGTACAGGAAAGGGGGGGGGGGAAATGGGTGTGTAGGAAAATTGCAACCGGAGCGTGCACCACTTCTCAATTAAAGTCAATTCAATTATTCTTTTGAACGGTTTTCCGTAACTTTATAGGCGAAAGCTCGTTCGGTGCCTAATTTCCTTCAAAAATTGACATTCCATGAAACCAAGTTGACATCACTCAGCAGAACATAGCATACATGATTCACAGACGGATTACTACGCCCTCATTCCTTCATTAAGTTACTATTTAAAAAAAATAATAATAGCACTGGGGTTCTAGGTCACACAGCCAACACCGGTATCATTACAATTCTGTTACACATATTTGGTTAAGTTCCTACTGTCTGTTGTTTTCGCTTAGTTCAGACTTCACAGGACGATACAACACTTCACTGAAATCTACACATGGATTAAGCATGCTACCCTTACGCGCCGAGATCAGTCTATATCAAATTTAACTCTTCACGTTTAACAGCAAGCTGTGTGTGTCGTACGTACCTTGCTGTGATACCAAAAGTAATAATGATTTCGTGTTTTCTAGTGACAGAGTTTCTTACCAGCTACGCAGTGCGCCTGGCTCGGTATTCCTATCGGAAACAGTTAAACTTCGAATCACTGAGCGTTTTAGAAAGAACGCGGTAGAAAAAGAATTTAACATCTGGATGTTGTGGATCATTTTGTCCTCAATTGCTGATAATATTAATAAATAAATTACGCCAAAGCAATTGACTTTTTTGTATTTATTGGTCTTAAATACAAAAAATTCAATTGCTTTGGCGTAATTTATTTATTAATAAAAAAGAATTTAACGTTCAGAAATATCAGAATTGCTGCCAATTTTTTTATGTAACGGGTTGGAGCTGCGTATATATTTTGATGTCGCGTTCTGAAACGAAACTAGCAATGCGTGTATGTATTCTGCATCACTGAACTTATTCTGCAGAGTTTTCACTCTTTCCTTGCTTCGTTTAACCCCAGAATTGGATCCAATTCTAGCAGATTTCCAGGTGCTGCTATTAAAGCATGTGTGATAAGTTCGAGGCTATTTCTCTGGTTCCAAGATTTCTATGAAAAGCAACTCGCCAATGTCGCCTTTCTCACGCCAAATAAAATGTAGATAAATTGACAACTTCTCTTGCATGATATTATGTTGTATCGCTTCACCTGTTGTAATTTACACACACATGCAACTGAACTCTTAGAGAAGACGATAGTTCGTGCACTGGTTCCTGTATGAAGCGTCATCTCAGGAGGATTCTGTGACAGATGTTTTTCGATAAATAGATCGTGCTTATTTCATAATTTCTGGTTCATGAAATCCCTAGCGTATTATAGTTGTGGCGGTTTTCTGGGCCAAAATATCTTTTAGAGAAAGCATGGAACCGTATCGCGTGCCTTTCTGCGAAAATAAAAACCCAGTCACCACGTCATTACGACCACACGGAATTATTATAATTTCATACCGATTTTTTGTTCTTATAATTTCAAAGCATTATATGATCTATACGAACGATAAAATGTTCAATTAATGAAATGGAATTGCAAATTTTTTTTTTAACTTAAGCTGACCAAACGTTCAATAGAGCGGCAAGATTCGGCTGTATTTAAATGATATTGTTATGAATGTGGTAAAGTTATTTCTACTATCGCTATCCCGTCAATCTTAGTATAATATTATAAAAATCCTGTAATGTTAAGAGAGTACATGTATGGTTAACAGAACGTAGTCACTCTTCACACATAGAGGAAGTGCTTTCGTCCCATTACAATGAGAATATGTTATTGCACTTATAAAGTACTTGTAATGTGTTGTGCAGATAATCCGCGAGCGCCTGCCTCGGCAAGCTGTCCGCGAGGGCTACGTGTGGAACTCTGCTCCCGGCGCCCTCGTCACCCTGGCCGGCTTCTCCGACACCTGGAGGCGGTACCCCTTCCACTTGTCACGCCTGGGAGCCAGTCCCGGCCAATCCTTCACCGCCGTCATCTACTCGCAGCTAGGCGCGGCGGCTCTCGCGGCCAACACAGGGCCACTCTACCGGCTGGTCCGGAACGTCGCCAAGAGCCAGTACGTCGCCAGGGTAAGAGCCAGAGTGCATGCAATACTAAGAAGGGTCTTGCTAATGTTTTTTTTTTTTTTTTTTCTTTTGCTGTTCGGAAGTTTATTGTGGTTATGATTAATTAAATAGTTCTAAGCTGATAGTGTGGGGAGAATTATTACTTCGCAGTCCCACAAGTTAAAAACAAAAAAGTAATGCTGTTCAACTGTTAGTTTATTTCTTGACACACTAAAACACAGAAACAAATTGGGCACCACCGAAAATTATGGTAACAGTTGTCTGAACTTCTAGATCCGTATATTGCAGATTCTTCGAGTGATAATTAGAGTGGATTTCACTTGCAACAAAATGAGTACAGTCACTAACAGAACAAAAATCTACTCTTTCACTCTCAGTATCCATGAAACCTATAATGTTCAATTAATAACAAGTAACTAAACGGGATGTAATCAGCCATATGGAAGGCTCTAAACAGATTAAGAACTGAAGTGTCCCGATGTAAATATAATATTAAAAAATGGGGGTGCACTAATGACAACGATCTATGTGAATATTGTGGTAGATGCCTTGGTGGGCAAACCACGTTACAATTATTTCTCATACCTTTATGATGAATAATTGTGGATTTCTAATTTTAATTTATATGAAGGAGTGGAAATTTATTAATTTAGCAAGAATCTCGACGTTAGTTGGAATTTAGGAAAAATTGTCACAATATGACATTTATTTTCTTATCACTGGCGATTACAAGTCTGAGCGAATTTACCGTTAACATTAACACAAATTGGCAAAATCATAAAAGCAACGCTCAGAGTTACAATTAGCCGTCATGAGCAAGCAAACAATTATATATTTACTTTTAAATATCTCAGAATCAAAATGCAAGAAATAATGACAACTGGAAACAATGAAAAATACAAGTTATGACTACCTCAGACAAAGGCATCATAATACTGTGACTTTACAGTTAAAAAAGAAAATCATGGACGCCAGAATGAACAATATATCATTCGAAAATAACTAGTTCTGGCAAATTATGCCGCTAGCTCAGGGGTTTTTACAATTACAAAGTGAGAACATGGACCTATCCTCTCAAAGTCGCTTACGGGTTCTGTTTCACGGAATGCACAATCACATGGCTTGGTCGTAATCAATTACCATTGTAGTTCTGCGTCTGATGTCTGTGATGAGTGTAGCGGACCCACGGTATGTGAGATTATCTCACAAGTCGGCTATAGGCATCTCTGGTCTGGCAATGCGCATCATCGCATTACCGGCTGTGTTGCGGTGATACGCTCGCTCCAGGAAGGCAAGCTGCAGTTAGCGAATGAAGTCAACTTTCCAAGTCAACCTCAGACTGGTGCGATCGAAGTTAGAATGTAGAATGTCAGCTCCTCGCTCTTCGGTCCACGAGGAAACTTCTTGCTCCGCCCATTTGTAGTCTCGAAGCTCACATACAACAAAAATTCCCAGGATTTTGAGTTATACGCTCATTTTGATTGGACCTTCAGGTCGGCACCTAATGTCACGTGATATCCTCGATATGTGATTTGGCCAAAGAATCCAACAGAGGTCGGACATATTCGGCTAAGTTCGCCGGGACGAGAGAACATTCGGGTTTCGGACGGCAGGCTTTTCCCGCCAGGAGAGTGACGTCGTTGACCGCCCATCCCCAGGGAGCAGGGTGTGTGGTCTGGCAAATCCCAAATCCGCGACTTTTTGTCGCCAAGGCTCGGGAACACCAAGATTAGCTTCAAGCCTACATAGCTCAATAATTCTTGAATATTCGCTTTGCTACGATACACTGTATAAGTTCACCATTTCATTACAGTCCTCACTTGGAATCTTGCGTACTTTATAAAATTACAACAAAAATCTATTCACGTGGTCGCCCAAGATTTATGTAAATTACTCTTATATTATTACATATATAATAAAAAATGCACCTTGTAACGTGGCGACAGCGCGGCTCGTTACAATATGGTGAGCTTCAGAACCCACATCTTCTGATATGCAGGAATCTCCCTGAAACCTGCAATATCGACGACCTTTACAGGGCAAACGAGAAGGCCATCAAGATTGCGGAATTCTGGTCACATTCTATTTAATTGTGTTTATAGTTTAATATTAATTAATTAATGTTATTTGTTTTTTCAACTTGTTATGTCCTGGATACGAGAAATAAATAAATAAAACTAAACGGGTCCACAATCTGAGCTTCACTCCGTGCGTTTGTAATCATTAGTCGGCAATAGTAGCCCCAAGACACGCCCCCGCGCCATTGTCGGATCTACGGGGTTGGGGGTGGGGGCAAAACGGAGCACTTGCACCGGGCGGCAACTTCAGGAGGGCAGCAAAATTTTGTTCAAAGGGCAACAAATCTATATGACGGTGACCTTTTCTTATTATTATGTCCACTACTTCCCTGGGCGGCGACACCTGGGGCGGCGAAATAATATTTTCGAAGGGGCGGCAATCTCACAGTTTTTGCCCCGGTTCGGAAAATTCCTAGATCTGCCATTGACTCGCGTAAACACATTAGCGCCACTCAAAAAGTGGAACGCGAGTATCTAACTATGTTTTACTGCGCAGGCTAACGCTACTTCCACATGCTGAAGGTTACTGTTATGTTACAAGGGTCTTACACAGCACTGCATCTTTGCAGAGAGATGTTCTCTGGTGATTTTCCGTCACCTTCCTGAGTGTGAAAGTATTCGCAAGTATTGTTGTTTGTATTGATCGTGATGGTGTGTGTCGTTAGTATAGTCTGTTTGTTCTGTAGACAAGAAACAAAATTAAATGTTTCAAAGGAATTTAATCAAAATAAATGCGGTGCTTTTAAAACACATTTTAATGATTTAAATGAAAGTCAAATAAAACTGAAGAAAAACAAGTCTAGTATCTGTCTGCTGTCGATTGGCGTTTAAAAGTGTAGCGCTCGTCCTGCATACCTGTTTATCATGTAGTGTTTGCTCAGTTCGTAATCTTTCTCTATCCACAATCGTGCTCTGTAGGTCTATTCAACTCGCAGAGCCTGACGGCTACCATACGGTGAGTTTTGATTATCCTTGCGGACTTTGAGGTGTCTCTTTGCCGGCTGTGTGGAAAGACTATGATAGAGCATCCCCATATAAATAAGCACATTGGAAAGAGAAGTCTTCTAACTTATTGTCCGTTCAGTTAAGAGGTGGCTGGAGGTCAGTTTGCTCAATCCATACTCCGCTGCCCTCATCACTACATGCGAAGGGGAAAGTTACCAGCCTATGCTGTCAGATAGGGGAGGCAGGAAGGGAGGGGGTGTGAAGTAAGGAGTGGGGCAAAGGGGAACATGACCTTGAGCCGCCATTCCGGAGTGAACAGGGTATAAATGTATTGTTACATCATCCAAGATATTCTGAAAGATCTGAAAAATAAGGAAAGTGATGTGTAAAGATTAGGTAGTTGAGTCTTTTCTGGGGTGTTGCTTGTCCGTAATATTGACATGTGTAAACTACATGTTACTACATTTTTATTCAGTACTATTGTTAAATATTCTTAAGAAATATTTAGTATTTTGGCTTAGTACATGGCGTTAATTTATTTAATAACATATGCAGCCTTTAGCACTTATTTTATGTATTGAAATTTTTCCTCTTTATCACTTTTTCCGAGGATTTTGGAGTCTGCTGTCTTCGATGAATTCGTCATGTCTGGCTTGGTTAAATTTGGATCTTTGGTTTTACTGCCACATGCCCTTGCTGAAGCCAAGCATTGTATACCTACTGCCAGGTCGTACTAAGTACTATGGGAGAAGCGTAATGATGCCATCTATCTGTGAAACGTGACTCCATGTCCAGCGTGTGATAAGTGTATTTTTTGTTTGTGAAATGTGTAGTTTATGAGGCGGGGGATAGGGAACATTCGCCTTGATGGCTGAGAAAAACCGCAGTCAGGACGGCCGGTACACAAGGTCTGGGCTCGTGCCCTGCCCCGTTGTACCTCCCAGATCCAGTGTACAGCGCCTCATCGCACTCAGCCACTCTGGCGGGTCATTTTGTGCAATGAAATTGGTTTACTAAAATTGTTGATTGGTAAAAGCATAAACAAATTAGATCAACAAGAAAGACCCTCCTAGATATTAAGTGCCTAGGAGGTTTTCAATCGGTGCTTTCACCATCTGATATTGATAAAGACTACTAAATTCATCGTATGAAATAACATAAAATAACAAATAGAAATTGTTGCTAATAAATATAACGTAAACGATGTAATGAAGAATTCTAGTCGTGGTCTGTCATTTACGTTGTTCGCACACCAGTGGTATTACCTATACTGGCTTCCACCGATATTCACTTGATTGCCACAGAAGTAAATAATGGAAGCTGTCAGAGCGATGTTCCGATAGCATATCAGCTGCGCTTCAACATAATGGCTCGTCTGCTGTCAAGCGCGACATAGACTGATGGAGACAGTTTGTAAACAGTCGCTACGTGCGGGGGCGCTGGCAAACGTTATTTTTAATGTGAGGCTATTTAAGTGTGATGCAATTGATTGGCCGGGGGAAAAGTAGCAATGTTAACAACAGCAGTAATGAGTGAGCAATTTAGGCTCTCAACAGTGTGACACGTGCAGCAGGAAACAAAAATTCAGTTTTGTTTGTTTACAGAGAAACACGACAATAAATGTTGGGTAGTTCGTTCAGCTGTCCTATTTTTTGCTTTGTTGTGACTCGTATTTTCATACACGTGGCACAAGTGGACAACTGGTGCTTGTCAAACAAGTTGACGAGAGGGTGTTAACTTAAGCTCTCATAAAAGAGTAATTTACGAGTTGTTATCTGTTTCTGTGCTTGGCAAGTCTTCTTAACATTTGACTAAGTTCCCAGTAACATCAATTACTCTACTTGTGGCCATTCCTCATTGATAAAACGAAAAGACCTAAAACAAATCTTTCCACTTGCTCTTTGGTTTTTATTGAGGCTTTAATTGATCTTTTTAATTAGGTTTTTACGACTCGTCAACTGAATGATCACTGAGAAGGTACGGGAAATTAATCGTCAATGGCCTTAATCAAGGAACTACCCGGCATTCCCCTGGAATGATTCCGAGAAACCAAAATCAAAATAGCTAAATTTTAAATCAAACCCGAATGCCACATCCAGTCGTTACCATTCATCCACCGTGCGCTGTTGATGCGAAGATTTTTTGAAAATGAAGTTTATTTTGCATCACTGAGAAGTAATTCGATGGCGTTTCACCTACGTTTGACTCTAAGTGGCGAGTTAGTGGTAACGCCCTGTTCTCGCATTTGCGAGGAAGCGGGTTCGAATACCAGTCCAGTCGTCCAAATTTTGGTTTTCCTTGGTTTCCTCATATCATTCAAGGCGAATACCGGATAGTTCCTTCAAAAAATCCCTAGACGAATACCTTCCCGTTCCTTGCCCACAGTCCTTTCCCGTCTCTAATCTAATGACCTGGACGTCGACGAGGCATAAAGCCATAAACAAAAAAAGCTATCCTAATGCAACCTGTCTGTTCTAAACATCCAGGTAACGTGTCTTTAAACCGATAAATGGCCTCGGAATCGCAATACGGTAGTTGCCGATTATATGAACGGACGTAACCGAGCGCAGTAATGATACATATAAAAACGATACTTGGAAAGAAATGTGAAAAATTGTAGATAAACTTAAATGTAAATAGAATAATGACAGACGGAAAACCGTACAGTCAATACAGGGGCAAAAGTTGTAATGTGTCAAAGTGAAAACTTCCCCGTTGTTTATTCAACGAACGGTTTTACAGATATAGCCAGTATTTCTATAAGTATCTGCTGTCGAAACAACAGCATGCATGGGAGTTTGTGCTTACGCCCTGTTCTTCGGAGCTATTGACCGTGGCTGGTACCAATAAAATTTAATTCTTAAACGGCCGCCAAACTTTTGTTGTTACCTCAAAAATTAAAGGTATTCCAACTAATTAAAACAGTTTACTTGTTTCAATTTTAAAGTTTGTATTCAAATAAAAGTTCTCGTACAATTTTCGGTACCAGAAAACTCTGAATAAGACATCGAACAATCAAATCCATGAATTTTAAGATTACAGGTGAGGCACATTCACTGCAGACGAAATTCCATCTTCAACCCACTAACTATGATGAAATCTTATAAGTCTATGCTGAAGAGAAACTTTGGTTGACACCAATACTCCACAAATTCTTAAAATGTTATTCCGGCCTCCTTCGGGTCACATCCTGCAGTGGACTAGTCTCATTAAAAAAAACGAGCAAAGATGACAAAATTACAAGAAGGCTAGACCTTAAATAAAAAATTTGAGGCACGTGACGTCAGCTCGTAACTTCAAAAATCAATATCTATCCAACCACTTGATATTTTAATTCATAACTCAGTTATGTTTCTTAGTGAAACTTGCTCTTAATTTTGAAACCATACTTATTTCTCAGTAGTGCTTCTAGTAAATTTTCATTTAATTTCGTAACGTCGATGTTTTAGCGCGTAAGGTCAACAATACTCTTACAATAAAACTTTAAAAGCTTACTTTTCTCCTCGAAATTTTAAGCTTTTTTTGAAACTGATTTTATGATCTTAATCTACGTACGTGATTTTATATATTTCCAGAACCTACTGTTCTTCTATCTATTTTATTAGAGATTTTGATTTTCTTTAAATTTTGAAAAAGCGTATTAACAATGTATTTAATTATTCAAACTTATGTTCAAGACGTACCTATCCCTGCTGACAACAACTTTTATTATAAAAAATTAACGTACTCTTTACATTAATTAGTAATTTCCAATTTTACTTTTCACTCTATCTGAACACATGTCTTAACATCACTAAAGATCGAAATATCGTTTAAACTAAATTTTTTAGAGCATATAAAGTACACCTTAAAATGGTTGTGGTGTTAAGCTCTCCTAGTGCAAATGAATGCAGCTAAATTCATTACGTATGAAAAACAACCTTATCTGAGTCTTATACCTTTTAAGAAAATGGTTTAAAACCAAGGTTCACTGTTAATGATCATAAAAATCTCTTTCTATACTACTATGTGTTATAGATTCCCTTCTGAGCTGTTTTAGGGGAAGTTACTGGTATATTACACTGCTCGAATTAGTTAACTCTCCCTAACGAAAGAAAGTCGTAAAAGCTAACAAAATTAAGATCTCAAATAATTATTTTTATGATTATAACGAAATGTTCTCCTTCAATTTAGCCCACTTACACGTCGTTCTCACTAAAAGAAAACAAAAATTGTGCTGAGCAATACTCAAAGAAATGTCAGTTTCAAGTTTTGGGTACCATGTTACAATCCACATTTCTTGCTTTAAGTTTGTTTTAACACTATTAATCTGTCACAGGTAAACGAAATAAGTTCAAGAGTTCGGAACCAACTTGCCCCAAATTCGACTCGTACTGTCCCTATTTTGTTTACAGTGTTCCTACTCCTTATTTTCACAGTCTTCATTTTAAACACGCACATGAATCTTATTTTTGTAGAAAACTTTATTTTCCATTACAATGAAAGAAGCGTAGCCTATATAATTTCATCAGACACCGCTGTTTTTAGGCATTAGATTATTAAAACATTTGGTAATAATACTTTGAGACCACGATTTAAAATTTAAATGCCTTCTTCATGCTAATTGCTTCCACAAAAGACCTTGAAAAGATTTTTTTTGGGGGGGGGGGGCCACTACACCAAGGCCCACACACTCGACCAATGGTCCTTTATTTGATCTTATGGGATCCTGTAAAGCTGAGCTATATTCTGTTCACTCAAAACCGGCGGCTCAAAGTCATGTTCCCCTGCCCCGCTCCTCACCTCAATGCCCCGTCCCTTCCTACGTCTCCGAAATAAAAGCTCTGTGTAGGTAAGCTGGAGGTAAAGGGGTAAGGGCAGTGGAGTGGCGATAGAGCAAACCGACCATGAGTCGCCTATGTTAAGGGGCCCACAGACGATCAACTTGGTTGTCAGCGTTTGCCACAGACGAAACTAAATGTTGGCGACCAAGTTGTAAACATCACATTCGAGTATGTGTCATCATCGGGTTTTATTTGTTGGGTGTTTTCTATTGCTGAATTTTATTATTTTGAATTACTGTTTTTAAGTATTTTGGTTATAGTACAGCTTTATTATTGATAAAAAATGAGTGAGGGAGCATTCGAGTTTTTAGTTTTAAGAGAGTAGCGTGACGATAATGTGTTTCCTGCTTGTCATAAAGGCACGATATTTAAAACCGCGTCCGGAATTCTAATTCCAATTTAATGAGCGAACAACATGTCACTGCAACTGACTTTGTCCAAAACTTTTTAAGAACGGGAAGTAAAATTTTCAATGAATTGGATAAAGTGCGACCATTTATTGAAAATGATACGAACATGAGGATTGTATTAATGTGAATAAATGCCGACGTCAAGATCATGAGGCAGGAAAGAACTGAAGGCAAGGAACGGGAAGGAATTTGGCCTTTTGAAGGAACCATTCATGCATTCACTTGGAGTGATTTGCAGCAACCCTGGAAAACCCTAATTTGGATGGGCTGATGGGGATTCAAACTCGCGGCTTCTCTAATGGGAGGACAGAAGGTCAGCTGTTCGAAACCCTGATGTTTTTAGCTAGTGGGCGGAGCGTCGAGGTTTTAAAATTTCTCACGTCTATATCGCCACACCCTATAATTGAGACTTGTAGTGTAACGTAGGAATTTCAGTGATCTGAAGTACCATTAACTTCGGCTCCGGCTCTAGTTCTTTTGCTCAGTTTCACGTTTTTCAATTCCCTCCGGTAACAAGTTCTAAAATTTCTGATTGTATTCTTATAACTGTCAATATACGTATGTAGCTCAATTTGTTGGTAAGAACTAAATAGTTTTGGTGACTCATTCTTCTTTTTGTTGGGATCCTGAAATATTTCCTATTTCAATTCCACTGCTTCGGCAGTTCTTTTAAACTATTGGAAAATTCACCGAAATTTGAATGTTCGGTACACTTTCCATATTCAATAAATAGTAACTGACCTCAAAAAATGATAATATGAATATCAATTTATCAGATGAAAACGTAGTCACCAAAAACAATAACTTAAGGGGCCCACAGACGATCAACTTAGTTGACAACCTTGTTGTCAACTTGGTTGTCAGCGTTTGCCACAGACGAAACGAAATGTTGGCGACCAAGTTGTAAACATTACATTCGAGTATGTGTCATCATCGGCATTTATTTGTCGAGTGTTTTCTATTGCTGAATTTTATTATTTTTAGTTACTGTTTTTAAGTATTTTGGTTATAGTAAAACTTTATAATTGAAAAAATGAGTGAGGGAGCATTCCAGTTTTTAGTTTTAAGAGAGTTGGATGGCGATAATGGGTCTCCTGCTTGTCACAAACGCACGATATTTAAAACTGCGTCCGGAATTCTAATTCCAATTTAATGAGCGAATAACATGTCACTGCAACTGACGATGTCCAAAGCTTTTTAAGAACGCGAAGTAAAATTTTCAATGAATTGGATAAAATGCGACCATTTATTGAAAATGATACGGATATGAGGATTGTATTAATGTGAATAAACGATTGTTCAATTTTTTTTTTTTTTTTTTTTTTTTTTTGCATTACGCCTCGCCGACGTCAAGATCATGATGCAGGAAAGAACAGAAAGCAAGGAACGGGAAGGAATTCGGCAATGGCCTTTTGAGGGAACTATCCATGCATTCACTTGGAGTGATTTGCAGAAACCATGGAAAACTCTAATTTGGATGGGCGAACGGGGATTCAAACCCGCGTCTTCTCGAATGAGAGGACAGAATGTCACCGCTCACCCAGCATGCTCGGTCAGCTGTTCGAAACCCTGATGTTCTTAGCTAGTGGGCAGAGCGTCAAGGTTTTAAAATTTCTCACCTCTATATCACCACACTCTAACACTGAGACTTGTAGTGTAACGTAGGAATTTCAGTGATCTGAAGTACCATTAACTTAGCACGTACTCCTCTTCGGCTCCGGCTCTAGTTCTTTAGCTCAGTTTCACGTTTTTCAATTCCCTCCGGTAACAAGTTCTAAAATTTCTGACCATATTCTTATAACTGTCAATATACGTATTTAGCTCAATTTGTTGGCAAAGAACTAAATAGATTTGGTCACTCATTCTTCTTTTTGTTGCGATCCTGAAAATTTCCTATTTCAATTCCACAGCTTCGGCAGTTCTTTTAAAGCATTAGAAAATTCACCCAAATTTGTATGTTCGGTACACTTTCCATATTCAATAAACAGTAATTGACCTAAAAAAATGATAATATAAATATCAAATGAAAACGTAGTCACCAAAAACAATAACATAGACAGAACAGCTCCAAGTTTACAACTGATGTTGAGAACATTGTCGTCAACTTCCCCACAGACGCTACAACAAGGTCTCCAACATTAGACTCCGCCCACCAAATATCAAAACTGTTTGATCTTACTTCAACCAAAACCTCAACCTGAATCTCAACCACCAACATGCCCACAGACGTTCAACTTAGTCTCCAACACGGCAAGTTGACGACAAGGTTGACAACCAAGTTGATCGTCTGTGGGCCCCTTTACTTCAACCAAAACCTCAACCTGAATCTCAACTACCAACATGCCCACAGACGTTCAACCTAGTCTTCAACACGGCAAGTTGACGACAAGGTTGACAACCAAGTTGATCGTCTGAGGGCCCCTTTAAGTAAATGGGCTATAGTATCAATAGCGCTCCCCCCCCCCCCCCCCCCACTCTTCTGGGAAACCCCGTAAAACCAGGACTCGGGCGCAACCGACATGCAGCACATCCAAAACGACGCCCCTCCCCAATTTCCCCGGAGCCGGTCTACACTTATGTACTGTAGAACCCGGGTGTTTGCACAGCTCGTCCAAGAGTCGCAGACTATCGTACATAACAAACAAGCAATGCTGCACCAACCGGATCAGATGTTCGGAACCATGCGCTAAGCAACCACACTTCCAGCAAATAGTATATGTTGCTTTCGTTCGTTCGATAACATTTATTACCTTTTTCCTTGACGTCAAGCCATAAACAAATAAATTCTTTCGTCGAGTGTTTTCCCTGCAAACGAAACATTATAGGTGTCCTTTGTTTTATTTATTCTTTTTTTTTTCTGTTACACTGAAATATCTTGGTCTTTGTTACACTAAATATTAATTTATTCGCATTGAGCCAGGTATTAACTGGTACATGACTTGCAGTGTTTTGTTGTGTGCGTGCAGATTGTGGTGCTGTGGGCTCACGAGAGGGCGCCTCCAGGCCGTTCCCGCTGGCCCCTGCTACCTCCCCACGTTCCCCTCAGCGTCCTGCCCCAGCAGCCCACGCACGCCATCTCCAGACGCTTCACGCCGCACCCGCTCGTGCAGACGGACGCCGTGCTCTCGCTAGACGAGGACTGCCTGCTTACCACGGACGAGGTCGACTTCGCCTTCGCCGTATGGAGGTCTTTTCCCGATCGCATCGTAGGCTACCCGGCTCGCTCGCACTACTGGGACGATGCGAAGGTTGGTTGTCAGATGAGCGTGCCTTTTTTTCTAAGCCCCACTTCTGGTTTGATGAACAACTCACAGCATTAATTTTCTCCCACTTAAATGCCTTTTGATTTTACTATATACAGGGTGTCCAGAAAAGGACTCCCTGATTTCAAAATTAAATATCTCGAAAACAAAGATCGATAGAGGAATACAGTAAACGGTATGTTTATTGTGACAGCTGTAAGAAGTGTATACAGCAGTGTGAAATAATAGTTACAAAAGCTGCTAACAGATGGCGCTGTAATCGCCATACGTAATGCCTAAATAGTGATCCGAAGCTCAGGGCGATCAGTTCCACCATTGAAACGTGCCAATGGTGAACATTTTGAAAACATTGTGATGTGATTGTTTGCAAAGATTGTTTTCATACGATTATTTCACTTATGTATGCTGATACGAGCGTACAGCGCCATCTGTTAGCAGCTTTTGTAACTGTTATTTCACACTGCTGTATACACTTCTTACAGCTGTCACAATAAACATACCATTTACTGCATTCCTCTATCGATCTTTGTTTTCGAGATATTTAATTTTGAAATCAGGGAGTCCTTTTCTGGACACCCTGTATGTAGTTTTTTTTATTTTTTTTAAAGTTGAAAATATACAAGAAAAAACTAGACCAGCAGTATTGTCTTTAACAGCGTCAGATAGATTCTACACTGAAGAAAGAAAGCTCCCACAGGAGAGTTTAATTTACTGTAAAGATCATAAATGAGATTTTCTGTGATTTTTTCCCCCTCACTATTGAACCAGACCATTATCATTTAGAACATTTTCATTGGAATTACAAACGAGTTTGCAGGACTGCCAAAAGCTACCAAAACATTAATGAAAATTGTTGATATCATCAAAAAACTCTAATGTTCTAAATGGAACATCAGTTGTAACCAGGAGTTGACAGAACTTTTGTGGTAATGTAGTAAAAACCAAACTTTGTTTTAATTTTTTTTATTTGCTGTATCATGGCTTTTTATGCAACATATAAACTTTTCAATTATAAGATTATACTACAGCATGGACAACTGTTTTCTCTAAAGTTTGGCCTGTCAACAACTGTCTATTATGCATTAGCATAAGTTCACCTCTTCCAATTGATTAAACAGTAGTAACAATTATGATTCGTAACAATTATCTGTATCCCAGAGAGTCTTATGGATGGCTAAATGAAGTGTAACTTCTTCAAAAATAATAAAAATGACACTCAAAGATCCTATGACATAACAATCTACTGTATTTCAGTTGCCCGAAACTACATGGAGACAGAAAAATCGGCTGAAAGCGATCTATTCTTTTCTTTTCCTTGATGCGGCAGAAGTTATGTCAAATTCATTATAAATATAAAATGAAGGATGGAAATTAAACCCAACATTCACCACAGACAATGACAGCTAGGCTCAAAAAACACAGAAAAGATGAACATGTGCAATGGCGTAACAATAGGTGTGATGAGTGTTGGGTTTAATTTATCTATTCTTCCTCATTTTCAGTATTTTAACTATAGAACTGATTGATAACAGATAACAAATAACCTTCAGTGAACAAAAATACGTATTTTTTCTAATCTAACAACTAATCAAATTGTTCAAAAGTTAGATTCTGATTTTCTTAAATGATGTAACTCAAGAACAATTTTTTTCCGCCAGATTTAACTCGCTGAGAATATTGTGGATGAAGCATTTATGTAGTACAGAACAGAAACACTGCTTTATTTAATCTACTGCATATGATTTACCTTCAGTTAGATTTTCTCAAAATAATTTCTCTGTTACTTATAATAAGTGAGCATGTTAAGAGAAAAATATGTAAATGGTATATTATGATAGGAATTTAAGAAAAGTACTGGTTTTCATACTTTAATTTAATTTAATTGCAATGGAGCACAGGCTCCGGTGTCAATTTCCTACACACCCATCTTCCCCCTATCCTGCACCCACCTACATTTGCCCTCTACAAATTTTATCTTTAAATTCCTTCAAAGTTTTCGGTAAATTATTCATCATTTCTCTTGGTAACTCATTCCAATCCCTGACACCCTTACCTAAAAAAGAGAATCTTCCCACACTCTTGTGCCTGAAATCGAGTGCCAGCTTGTGGTCATGGTCATCTTTTCCCTTCCATGCACTACTTTTCATACCTATTGCAATATCTTTCCATGCCTCATCACCAGTATATGCCCTGTACACTCCCATGACCCTCCTCATCCTCCTCCTGTCTTGCAATGAATCCCATTCCAGCTCCTTTATCATATCCGTCACTGATTGCATTCTGCGGTAATTTCCAGAAACAAATCTAGCAGCCTTTCTTTGCACCCTCTCCAACTCCTGTATTTGATACGTAAAATGAGGGTCCCATACTACACTACCATATTCAAGCAATGGTCTGACCAAAGTTTTGTAACCCAATTCCTTGACTTCTCTCGTACATCCCCTCATAACTCTCTCCAACAAGTGCAGAACTTTGAAACCTTTTCCTACCACCTGTCCTATGTGTCCTGCCCAGTTAAGTTTGTTATCAAAAGTAATTCCAAGATATTTGCATTTCAAGTCTTCAGCAAGCAATTCTTTCCCCACCTTATATTCATAATTAACCTTTTGTTTTTTATTTGTGTATCTAATAAGCTGACTCTTCTTGTTCAAGTCATTTATCTAACTACCACTATAAATATATTAGAGTATTAGTTATACTGTTTTCTAGTATAAAAGCACTAGTATGAAATCATTCAACTTTATTGTTTCAAATGGACTGCAAAATAAATCAGAATCAAAAGTTTGGTATATACATATATCAGCATTAACCATGTTAATTTACAATAATAGATTTTGTATAGGAAATGCTGAATGAATTGAATATAAGATTTTTTCAGGGGCTGTCTGCTTCCTCATTTCCATCTTAATAAATTTTTCAAAATTCCGATCTTACATTTTAATAGGTTTTGAAGTTCTATAAAATTTGTCAGTAGGGGGGTTTCCATAAACTACATGGCTGCAGTTTGGCCTTGTTTGAACCCTCCCTCCCCCCATGTAGCTTGACATGACTTTTGCCTCACCTCCCTTTCCCCTCCCCCATATGGCACATTGTTTTTTCCCTATTAATTACAGAAGAAGTTTTTACTGTTTTGTCTTGACAGACTATAGTTAAAAATTTTGCATATATAATTAAGACATCTGATATTTACATTATGTTATTGTCTATAATTATAAATATTCTGAAAGATGTGTTGTCATTAAACTTAACTTAGTCCACAACCCGAAGGTTGGTTGGATCCTCCAGAAGGAGACATACTAAGCCATTGTGTCAGAGGTAGGACGGCCAGTTCCCTTCCTCTGGGACCTACAGTTTGACGTGGAATCCGAACCACGGAGCGTCCTGGCATAGCTCATATGATTAAACACAACTCTCAAAATTCCTGCACCTGCCGGGATTCGTGCCCGGGGCAGGAGCAGCGAACGTTTTTTGAAAGCAAGCACTTTGTTGTCATTAGCCACTTGCAAATGGTTAATTATTCTGAAAAACCTCTGTTCCAGGTACAGTCAGGGATCCTTTTCCTCTTGAGATGTTACTGAAAACATTCTTCTTATCTCATTAATCAGCGTTCATTAATTGATAAAATAGCACTAACTATATCCGCAGCATAAAAAAAAGACAAGAGGAGCTGCATTTTTTATTACTTTTGCTGCAGCTGAGATCTTTCTTACTAAATTACCAGGGAATGATTATTTGATCTGGTTAAAAGATTTTAATAGGACATTGGATAATGAAAACTTGTTAGAAGAACATTTTCGGTAAACCTCGTAAAGTTTGTTGTACAGTGCCACTTCACATCACATTTTGAACTTGAAATAACAGTTCAGGAAATACTATAATTAAAGTTGCACTGAAATTCACTTGAGAGAACAATGTTAGTACTATTTTATCAATGAGCAGTATGGTCACAGGGAGGCCATAGTGATCAAAACATCTTTATTTCTAATCATCGAAAAAATACTATCACTGTCTTTTAAAATACCCTGTGACATATGTATGAGAATTTGTGTCTAAGTATGGCATGTTTAATATTTTTGAATCGTAATGCAAAGTCGGTTAGTACAAATGCGCCAACCACATGCAACCCAATGCTACGATTTCAATTGACATGCATGCACTACAGTGTTTTTAGTATAGGCTATTTAAGTTAAATATGGAGATAATTAAAGGTGGAAATAAATGTACACATTCTGTTGTGTGTTCTATAAATTATTTTTAACTGTGACAAATAATATGAATGAAAAGCTACATGGCTTGGCTCAGGAAACCCGTCCCCATGTAGCTCAGCACAGATTTCTAACCAACCCTTCACCCTCCTCCTTTTCCCCCCCCCCCTTTCCCTAGACTGAGTCATGTAGCTTATAGATGTTCCCTATCTGCTCAACTGCAAGTTTGTCCCCAAATATTTTTAAGGAATCAAGGCTATTTTGTCATTAGAAGTGCTGGTGGATAGAGATATGAAAGTAGATATAGCATTTGTAACAAAACTTGCTTAAGCATTTGACTATTGATTTTATTTAGTATTTTCACAGATGTATTCCAAAAATGTAAACTCCTGTGTTGAGGACATAACAGTTGAAAGCATTAAATGAAAACATAAAACTTCAGATTTATAACATTTTACCTATATATCTGTTTTCAGCCAAAACCAAATAAACACAGCATGTTCAAGTTATTAATTTTCCAGAAAACACTAAAAGCCACAATGATAATTGCTATGTACTTTGCAAAATAAAGAATAGAAAAATAAGAAGAAACACACCTAAAAACTCAACAGAATTTTAGTGGCAATGGAAATGTAGTATGATATACAGTCAGCTGCTAAATGAAACTTTTAAGATCCATGCTCTGATTCAGAATTAAAGCAAATTAATAAAAACACTGATAAACTTTATTTTCTTACTATTTGAAAAGTCAAGAATCTCATCGGTTATTATGGAAAACTGATGAGATTTTTCACATGTTGGAAGGCTGTAAAAATTATTCCTGATGAGTATAAAAGCATCAATAAGAAGATCATAAATAAGAAAACAGAAGCCAAAGGAAAGGAAATACAGGTGAAGTATGCTGAAATAGAGGGTGACAATTTCAACATTCATAGGAAAGTTAGAAAGGTATCAGGCAAATGTAGAACTAATACAGTGAATAATCTAATGGACAGAGAGGAAAACATGATTGTTGATTCTCAAGATACCAGATATGCATTGAAGAGACATATAGAACAACTATTCTCAGACAGCCATCAGGAACCTCCAAAGTTTGAATGTGAAACAGGTCCAAGCATCTTATTGACTGAAATACAAGCTGCAATAAAAGGAATGAAGGATGATAAAACTCCAGGCCCTGATAACATAAATGCAAAAAAATTTAAATTCCTTGATGAAGACAATACAAAATGTTTGACCTCAGTGTTCAATGATATCTACAACTCTGGCAATATTCCTCGAGATTGGCCCAAATCGGAATTTATTACGTTACACAAAAAAAACCTGGAGCTAAGTCATGTGGTGACTAAGGACAATAAGCCTTATGAGTCACACATAGAAGCCCTTTCTGAAGCTTATTCACTGAAGGATATATAAGCTCTATGAATAATATGTATCACCTAAACAATTCTGATTCAGAAATGCAGTTGGAACACAAGAAGCTCTATTCAGCATCCATACTACTATTTCAATGCTGCAGAGACATAAATTGTGATGTCTATGCTTGTTTTATAGATTATCAGAAGGCCTTCGAAAGGATAAAGCATCAGAAAATTATTGAAATTTTAAAAAATATTGGCTTGATGACAAAGACCTGAGAATTATTGTTAATATGTATTGGAACCAGTCTGCTTATGTGAGACTGAAGGGATAAAATATGGATGAAGTAAAAATTCTTCATGGTGTAAGACAAGGTTGTATACTGTCCCCTTTATTATTTATCATCTATTTGGAGTATATCTTTAGGAAGGCATTGAGTGATATGAAGATGGAAGCTGGATAAACAACATTCGCAATGCAGACAACACAGTCATTTTTGCAGACAGTCAGGAAAGTTTACAATATTTTATGGATAGTGTATTGCAAAGCAACTATAAATATTAACTTTATATTAACAAAAATAAGACAAAAGTAATGGTCATTGTCAAAAATAACAATTCTGAATGCCATATCATGATCAACCAGAAGACCGTTAATGCGTATCAAGGTATACGTATCTTAGGACCACAGTAAATAGCCAGTGGAAGCCATCTGATGAAGTACAGCCACATATTGGTAAAGCCAGGGTTACTTTCAATAAAAAGAACAATATTTCGTCAATTACCAAAAGATGAGACTCCTGCACTTCTATGTTTTCTCTGTCTCCCTGTATGACATTGAAACATTGACATTAACAGACATAATCACTAAAAAGTTAGTGCTAAAGTGCTCCACAAAATGAAAAAGAATATGGAAATATTGACCACCATAAAAACATTGAAGCTGTAGTATCTTGGCACATCATGAGGAACAATAACCATTACAAACTCCTGCAGCCTGTTCCCCATGGGAAAATACCAGGAAAGAGAAGTGTTGGCAGGACAAGAACTTCCTGGCTAAAAAATCTGAGAACCTGAACCCCCAAGACTACTATGGAGTTAATCCGTGCATCAACTAGCAGAGGCAAGACAACCAAAATGGGAATGGAAAGGGGCCGGAAATTTGAAAAAGTTCTTTAAATGACATTAGACACTAGTGTTTTATTATAAAAGATTTATAGGCAAAAATTAAGTTTCTTTAAATATTGTATTTCAAGTTGTCATGAATGCAGATTAATTGTTAGTATTAAAAATATTTATGCCTTATAATGGTTATGGCCTAATGATAGGAGGGAAACTTCTAAAATATATGTACTATTTCTTTATGTGATAGCCACAAAGTATTTTTAACTAGTAAATTTTTTTTATTGTTTGTAGTAGTTATATGTAAACAAGAATTACATCTCAATGCAACAGTTTTCAGCCTTCTCTTAAGCTTTCTTGTGCTAGAGGCAGAAAAATTTATTGAAAGAAGATTACTATAAAAGACTTTGAAAAGATTATTTTCAAGTTTCACTAGTATTTCTTTCTGTAGAGCATACAGTTCAGGATTTTTACTATTCTATAGATAATACTTTATAAACCAATCAGTCTACAACTGATTTACATGTATTTTAAATTTGGCATATTTCCTCTCACATATTTTATACAGACTGTTTAAAAATATGGTTGCTGGTGATCACTCTGAAATTTGTTATAAATGGTAATATTTTTATGATATTATTATTTTTCAGGGAACTTGGGGCTACACCTCGAAGTGGACCAATGATTATTCAATAGTGCTTACGGGTGCAGCATTCTATCATCGCTATTACAACTACCTTTACACACATTGGCTTAGTCCACTACTACATAAGACAGTAGAACAATCTCAAAACTGTGAGGACATCCTTATGAACTTCCTTGTCTCACATGTCACTCGTAGACCTCCAATAAAGGTGACACAACGCAAGCAATATAAAGAGCAGCCTCCAGGTGGAGCCAGGTTAGTATTCAATTTTAACAGCCATATATCTAAAATATTTTATTTTTTTCCAGATAGTATATACATGTTTTATCCTAAAGCAAAACTAAATCAAATTCAATAAATGAAACCATTCATTTCATGTTGCACCAGTGATTTCACATTGTTTATTCCTAGTCCCCAAAACTCCTCCTGGCTCAAAGATGTCAATGAGCTGTAAAGTTTTAGTAAAAAAAAGCAGCATCACAGTTTAGAACATTCTTTCCTTCTTTCTCATATTCTCAAACTTAAGCTTCATGAAAATTATATTAGAAAATTCTGTTTCAGTTCTAAGTCAGTGACCTACAAAAATAAAAATAATAAAACTCTTTAATGGAATCTCTAGCTATAGTGCTAATCTGCTTGTTTGCCATTATTGTTGCTTCAGCCATTAATTGTAATTTTATCTTTCTAAATAATAGAATTCAGACTTCTCTTATTACATCTTGTCTTATTTTTATATTTAATCTTATCATTTCTGACACACTTTGTGTATTTATATTTTCTTTGTGTTTAATACATTTTTCTTTCCCATTATTTTGTTTATGGCAATCATTGATTTATTGATATTGTCACTCTCACCTGCCCACTGGGCATTGTTGCAAGAAAATTACATCATTCGGATGTTTCTCCTTGATCCTTGTTGGCACAGTTGAATTTTTTTTTTTTTTTTTTTTTTACAGTTAATTGATTCCTTCTCTACATACAAGTTTGATTCATGCCAGTAGACCACAGCCTTGCCTCACCTCTTTTTTAACTGATTCTTTAAATATACTTTTGATCTACCATCTAATTATTATATACACAATGAAATATATATTATTTTTCTGTCTCAATATTTTATATCTGATTTCTGAATATTTGTTTACATCTAAACATTTGCTTTGCACCAAATCTATTGTCAATTCTATGAATTCGAATCTCTAATGATACAAGGGAAGAAAGAATTTATATAAGCATCAGTGTAACACTTTATTTCCCTAATCATATCTATAATGTCATTGTGGGAGAAATATTTCACAGCAGTCATAAATGTTGGAAGTTGTTCACTTGTTACTCAATAAATTTATTTGGAAACCAGTGTGTCCCAACCTAATTTGGTATCAATTAAGTAAAATACAATTGTAGTGGACTCAAACTAAAGATAATAATAATGGGGGAAGAAATGTTTATTCCAAGTAGGAGGTAGTAGCCGATTCAAGCCAGAAACCGGGAAAACCCGTGACGTCACAACATGGCCGCCCCCGTTTGGTGCGACCAAGATGGCCGCCGAGCGCACCGCCCGGTCAAGATTGCCGCCCCCCGTTTGGTGCGACCAAGATGGCCGCCGTTAGTTCCTCACCGCCCGCACAGATGGCGGCATCTCCCAAGGGCTTAATTTCTAGTTCATTTCGTGGCGGCTAGATGGCGTTCGGTGGCATTATTTCCGGCGCGCTTTGCGAAATGTGTACACTGTTTCAACGACTGTTATCTCTGTTTACTAAGCGTGACGAAATATGTATTCCTAGCGTCCTGTTAAGCAAGCACTGAACATCTTGGCTACTATCGACACACAGTAAAATATTTTGTATCGTGAAAAAATACTTAAGTCCACATCAACGGATATTACGTGAACAGACATCGGTAGCGTAGGGGTTAGAGTGCCGAAGGTCGCCGGTTCGAGTCCGGCCGCGGTGTTTTAGCCGTCCCAACTCGTCAATTTCCAAATCAAAATTTTAGTTTCCATACCTAGAGAGGATACCTGCCTTGAATAAAAAAGCATAAATTTTTCCTTTTAACGTTCGATATAAAACCGAGGAAGAATTCTA
>JARYHS010013631.1:87781466-88173396 GCA_031002005.1 Vandiemenella viatica
AGCTCAATGCTGGTGATTCTAAGCGCTTGACGATAGGTTTATCGTCCAAACACGACGTCAAAATCGTTGCCTCCTTCAAAAAGGCGAAGGCTGAATACCTTCCCGTTCCTTGTCTCCAGTCACATCCCGCCTCTAATGACCTCGACTTCGACAAGGCGTAAAACCATAAGTAAAAAGAAAAAAAAAATCTTAAGCCCAGTACGTTTTCATTTACTTTAGAATTACCGTCAATATTTTCTATTGCAGAGACTAAATGCTGATCAGTGCAGAAATGATTACATTCGTCCACGTTTCAGACGATGCAGGTTTAATTTTTGAGAATTTTTAATGTTCTGCAGTGTCATACAGGTGATTTAATGTTCTTTCTTCAATGCATTCCACTCGTCTTCTTTTCAGAGTTATTGCTTGTATGCCGGTCTGAATATCTACTCTGATGTGTGAGTTTTTAAAGCAAAGTAATGAATCAGCAGTTGTTGGAGATGTAGGTTATATTGAATGCGTAGAGACGTCTGGCTTATCACAACATCAGCAAAGTCAGTTCTGAACAAGGGAAGTTAGAGTAATATCTCCTCCACAAACCAGTCTAAAAACTTTACGAGACAAAGTTTTATATTCGTGCTGTAGTATCCCCCAAGATTAATACGAAAGATTTTACACAATTTCTAACAGTCTGAACGTTGGCTATATAAAAGTGACGATGTTATTATTATTATCACCGAAAACGTGCATCGGATGTCGAAAGTCAAGAGGATCATAGAATACCGAGCCTGGTGGGTGAGCAGTAACGTTCGGATATATCGTTCGCGAGGATATGCAGCACGGTTTTAGAGTCAGATTTTCTTTCGTTTCCCAAAAATCACTCGAGGCTAGTGTCGGGATCGCCCCCATGCAGTACTCCTTTGAGAGTAATTTTTTATATGCCGATATAACTACCGTGCCCGGTAGGTGAGTTTTTTTAGGATTGGGACTGTCATGTGGAGGTGGAGAGTTCAATTCCCGATCCGGCTGTTCATTAGAATCTGTTGTAGTACCACTTTAGACGCAAATAGCCGTTTATCGCCTATAGTAGCTGCGACAGCGAAAAACACGGCTAGTGGTGTTTTTGTCCGTAGGAAGGGATGTTTTTATTATTATTATTATTATTCCTAGCCATTTGAGGCAATTTTTTCTTGTATTTATTATTATTATCACCGAAAACGTGCATCGGATGTCGAAAGTCAAGAGGATCATAGAATACCGAGCCTGGTGGGTGAGCAGTAACGTTCGGATATATCGTTCGCGAGGATATGCAGCACGGTTTTAGAGTCAGATTTTCTTTCGTTTCCCCAAAAATCACTCGAGGCTAGTGTCGGGATCGCCCCCGTGCAGTACTCCTTTGAGAGTAATTTTTTATATGCCGATATAACTACCGTGCCCGGTAGGTGAGTTTTTTAGGATTGGGACTGTCATGTGGAGGTGGAGAGTTCAATTCCCGATCCGGCTGTTCATTAGAATCTGTTGTAGTACCACTTTTCAGCACCACCTCTATCCCACACCACAAGCCTTTTCTGCCATTCAGTAATATTTGCCCACTTACCACGAGTATCAGGGTAGACATATGGTCATCAGACAGATATCATAACTCCCATATTCATACTAGGTCTCACATACAAATCCATACGTCACCACACACAAGCACACAAAAATATAACTAACTAAAAAACCATCAGACAGACGTTAGAGTGTGTGCAAAGGATGACATGTTTTCACCATACACATCAGTGCTTATCCCATACGGATTATTCATCACACCCAATAGATTGCATGTATCATCAACTTATAGGTAGCCAGTGACTGTGAAATCTCAAAGTCGAGTAGAATCCTATAGTGATAGACACACAACGACATCGGAAGACACACATACACACACTCACATGTCCACGCATACACACATAGTTCCATACATCAACACACACGTACACGTAACTGGAGGAAAGTGACTGAACACCCTATGTCCAGACTGAATAGTTACAGGATGTATGAAGTGTGACATGTTAACTTTGGGGGATTAAGATCGTGAAAACAGGTAAAACTTCACCCCAATTATGTAATTTCACTATACGAAAGATGTCATCGGTTTACATGGTTAGAAGTTGTGCATCATACCATACAATGTGTATTGAATTCCTCCACCAAAATAGAAAAACCCACGGCATGATGCGGTGTATCATCATAAATGAAACTCATTCTGTTCACGGTCCCTATATGACATCGGACAACTCGAGTAGTACATCAGATATACCTGTCGAAAGTCACACTAAGCAAATCATGCTGAACTAAGCAAATCATGCTGAAGATGACGATATCACAAGTTTCATTAACTACAGAAATGTATATCATTTGAGCAAAAAGACGGAAAGTGTATGTTTCTGCTGTCATGACAATCTCCAGATTAACCGCAGAAACACACACACATCACCTTACCATCATGAAGGTGTGTAAAGTATAATACCAATAGATGCTTGCGTCATACAGCCCAAATATTATCGATGAAAGGTGTTGACAGTGTGTGTGTACAAACGCCGAAATCACCATAACAACTACAACCATCAGTAGGAAGGGAGAATTTATGTTAAGTCAGGTTAATACAGAATGTTAAAGTGTTTGTTATAGTTGGTTAGAGTAAATTCAGTTTAGGTTATTTCAACTCACATTCACATGGTATCACTGATGCATGGCAATCCAAAAGTGTTTGCTGAGGCGGCTTGGGCCCCACCGCGGCCTAAGAGACCGGTATTTTGCACGACCTAAGAAGATCGGTATTTTGCGCGCCGGTTATCCGGATACAACGCGTTTGTATTTTTTCTACGCAGCAGCCGCTTACTGTGGGGCCCAAGCCACCTCAGCAAACACTTTTGGATTGCCATGCATCAGTGATACCATGTGAATGTGAGTTGAAATAACCTAAACTGAATTTACTCTAACCAACTATAACAAACACTTTAACATTCTGTATTAACCTGACTTAACATAAATTCTCCCTTCCTACTGATGGTTGTAGTTGTTATGGTGATTTCGGCGTTTGTACACACACACTGTCAACACCTTTCATCGATAATATTTGGGCTGTATGACGCAAGCATCTATTGGTATTATACTTTACACACCTTCATGATGGTAAGGTGATGTGTGTGTGTGTGTGTGTGTGTGTGTGTGTGTGGTGGGAGTTCTGCGGTTAATCTGGAGATTGTCATGACAGCAGAAACATACACTTTCCGTCTTTTTGCTCAAATGATATACATTTCTGTAGTTAATGAAACTTGTGATATCGTCATCTTCAGCATGATTTGCTTAGTTCAGCATGATTTGCTTAGTGTGACTTTCGACAGGTATATCTGATGTACTACTCGAGTTGTCCGATGTCATATAGGGACCGTGAACAGAATGAGTTTCATTTATGATGATACACCGCATCATGCCGTGGGTTTTTCTATTTTGGTGGAGGAATTCAATACACATTGTATGGTATGATGCACAACTTCTAACCATGTAAACCGATGACATCTTTCGTATAGTGAAATTACATAATTGGGGTGAAGTTTTACCTGTTTTCACGATCTTAATCCCCCAAAGTTAACATGTCACACTTCATACATCCTGTAACTATTCAGTCTGGACATAGGGTGTTCAGTCACTTTCCTCCAGTTACGTGTACGTGTGTGTTGATGTATGGAACTATGTGTGTATGCGTGGACATGTGAGTGTGTGTGTATGTGTGTCTTCCGATGTCGTTGTGTGTCTATCACTATAGGATTCTACTCGACTTTGAGATTTCACAGTCACTGGCTACCTATAAGTTGATGATACATGCAATCTATTGGGTGTGATGAATAATCCGTATGGGATAAGCACTGATGTGTATGGTGAAAACATGTCATCCTTTGCACACACTCTAACGTCTGTCTGATGGTTTTTTAGTTAGTTATATTTTTGTGTGCTTGTGTGTGGTGACGTATGGATTTGTATGTGAGACCTAGTATGAATATGGGAGTTATGATATCTGTCTGATGACCATATGTCTACCCTGATACTCGTGGTAAGTGGGCAAATATTACTGAATGGCAGAAAAGGCTTGTGGTGTGGGATAGAGGTGGTGCTGAAAAGTGGTACTACAACAGATTCTAATGAACAGCCGGATCGGGAATTGAACTCTCCACCTCCACATGACAGTCCCAATCCTAAAAAACTCACCTACCGGGCACGGTAGTTATATCGGCATATAAAAAATTACTCTCAAAGGAGTACTGCACGGGGGCGATCCCGACACTAGCCTCGAGTGATTTTTGGGGAAACGAAAGAAAATCTGACTCTAAAACCGTGCTGCATATCCTCGCGAACGATATATCCGAACGTTACTGCTCACCCACCAGGCTCGGTATTCTATGATCCTCTTGACTTTCGACATCCGATGCACGTTTTCGGTGATAATAATAATAACATACAAGAAAAAATTGCCTCAAATGGCTAGGAATAATAATAATAATAATAATAATAAAAACATCCCTTCCTACGGACAAAAACACCACTAGCCGTGTTTTTCGCTGTCGCAGCTACTATAGGCGATAAACGGCTATTTGCGTCTAAAGTGGTACTACAACAGATTCTAATGAACAGCCGGATCGGGAATTGAACTCTCCACCTCCACATGACAGTCCCAATCCTAAAAAAACTCACCTACCGGGCACGGTAGTTATATCGGCATATAAAAAATTACTCTCAAAGGAGTACTGCATGGGGGCGATCCCGACACTAGCCTCGAGTGATTTTTTGGGAAACGAAAGAAAATCTGACTCTAAAACCGTGCTGCATATCCTCGCGAACGATATATCCGAACGTTACTGCTCACCCACCAGGCTCGGTATTCTATGATCCTCTTGACTTTCGACATCCGATGCACGTTTTCGGTGATAATAATAATAACATCGTCACTTTTATATAGCCAACGTTCAGACTGTTAGAAATTGTGTAAAATCTTTCGTATTAATCTTGGGGGATACTACAGCACGAATATAAAACTTTGTCTCGTAAAGTTTTTAGACTGGTTTGTGGAGGAGATATTACTCTAACTTCCCTTGTTCAGAACTGACTTTGCTGATGTTGTGATAAGCCAGACGTCTCTACGCATTCAATATAACCTACATCTCCAACAACTGCTGATTCATTACTTTGCTTTAAAAACTCACACATCAGAGTAGATATTCAGACCGGCATACAAGCAATAACTCTGAAAAGAAGACGAGTGGAATGCATTGAAGAAAGAACATTAAATCACCTGTATGACACTGCAGAACATTAAAAATTCTCAAAAATTAAACCTGCATCGTCTGAAACGTGGACGAATGTAATCATTTCTGCACTGATCAGCATTTAGTCTCTGCAATAGAAAATATTGACGGTAATTCTAAAGTAAATGAAAACGTACTGGGCTTAAGATTTTTTTTTTCTTTTTACTTATGGTTTTACGCCTTGTCGAAGTCGAGGTCATTAGAGGCGGGATGTGACTGGAGACAAGGAACGGGAAGGTATTCAGCCTTCGCCTTTTTGAAGGAGGCAACGATTTTGACGTCGTGTTTGGACGATAAACCTATCGTCAAGCGCTTAGAATCACCAGCATTGAGCTGATACACAGACAAAAACAACAGTACCGGGCTGGCCATATCTGTACACTGGCACTAGCAGTCCATTTGGGTAGTAATCAGGTCTAGTCCGTGGTGGTGGAGGTAAACGTGTTCATTCCTGTCCTTAGGTAAGGCTGTTACGACTGAAAAACTCTGACGCCAGACCATACATACCAAGCGACATTACATTTTATTTGAAAGTACTGAGAAGTAAGGATTTGTTGTCCGGAATTATGGAGAAGTGTTCTAGTGTTGTGCCAACGCGAGTTAAACATCGTGCTGTTATCGAATTTTTTTAACTGCTGACAAAGTGATTCCTACTACGATTCATCGTCGTTTCAATGCTGTTTATACCGGCAATGCCGTTGATAGGTATACTGTAAATCGATTGGCACTAAAATTTGGTGATTGCGAGAATGTAAAGGCCATAATTGTAGATGATAAATGCAGCCGACGTCCGATCACTTCAGCAAAACGATGATCATCGCATACCTCAACAATTTGATTCGACCGGTGAATCACTCAAAAAGCGTATCGCAAACCATACTGGAATATCCAAGGAACATGTCGGCTTCATTATTGAGCAACTGGGGTAGAACTGCATCCTCTCTCACTCCAATGCTGAATTTATTAAGCAGGCATAGCCCTCAACTGAAGGCAACAAGACACACTCACGGTAGCCTCTGCACGCCCCAACACAATTCTTCATGATATTTTTTTTCTTTTTTAAGTCTCGTCAACAACGAGGTCATTGGACGCGTGAAAGGACTGGCGGCAAGGACTGGAAATGAATTTAGGCATGGTATTTTGAATGAATAACTCGGCATTCATCTGGAGTTGGTGGTCGGGGTTTTCTTTTTTTGGTTCTACGCCTCGTCGACATCGAGGCCTTTAGAGGCGGGGGAAAAGGACAGTGGACGAGGAACGGGGTGGAATTCGGCCATGGCAAATGAAGAAATCATCCCATCATTCGCCTGGAGTGATTTGGGGAAACCATGGAAAACTCAAATCTGGATGCCCGGACGGGGATTCGAGCCCACACCCTCCCAAATGCTAGGCCAGATCTTTACCGATCACGAGGTGTGATAGGACTGGTGCAAGGATCGGGATGGAATTCAGGCATGGTCTTTTGGAGGAACCAACCCAACATTCACCTGAAGTACGGAGTAATGGCTCGTTTGGTCATTATGACCAGGGTTTTTTATTGCCTGCGCATACCGCCTCTATCCTAGCCTACTTGAACTTAACAGGGTGTAGAGAACCTACAGTTTAAACTTGAAACCGAACAACGGAAGTGTTAAGGCGTAACTACATGACGACCCAAGTTGTGAAAGATGTGAAGGTCAGGTTGCTGCGGACGCAAGCCACCCATGAAAATATCACCCTACGAGAAGCGCGGACGAGGACAAGTAAACAGTATAACCTGAAAAATGAAGCATTCCACTACGACCCGACAAAACAATATAACAAAAACAACCACTTCGTAATCAGAAAAATGGATAACATCTAACAATTTTGCAACGCGAAAAAATTCAGTGGAGAAACACCAGGATTCTGTTGCATGAATGGAAAAATTCGATCACCACCACTGGAAGCACCTCCACAGGAAGTTCTACATTACATGACCGGGGAAACTCCAGAATCGAAACACATAGTATTAATCCTCAGAATAGCTCTGATCTTTACTGAAAAGACTGCAATTTCCAATCAAATTAGCCTATAGTTTTACAATTAACACAGCGCAAAGACAAACTTTAAAACATTGTGGCATCAACCCCAAAGACTCCTGCTTCTCTCGCGGTCTATACTATCGAGTAGAAAATTTATAAAAATTTGTACATATATACCCCGGATAACAAAATGAAAAATGGTGTTCGGAAACAAGTATTCGAAAAGTTAGAAAATGTTTTCAATAAAAAAAAAATTACCTCTTACATTTTAATGTTTATCATTTTATTACAATTACTACACTATCTCACATCAACTCTCTGAGTGAAGCCGGGTACCTCAGCTAGTAATAAATAAAGAACATTAGTGATAGGCAAGACCAGGCCAACCAACAATATCGGCTGTTGTAGAACACATTTTGCAAGGTATTGTGGAAGAAAAGAAAGGTATTGGAAAAACCAGAAGGTTATTTTCCGTTGATAGTTCAGGAAGTGGTATCTCGTAATTTAGACTATAACACAATGATAACTTGTGTGTTTTTTTTATTTTTAATGTCTCTTAACAGCGATGTCTTTATAGACGGGAAATGATGGGGGGGGGCAAGGAATGGGAAGGAATTCAGCTACGGCCTTTTGAAGGAAGCATCCAGGCGTTTTCATGGAGTGACTTGGGAAACCATGGAAAACCCAAATCTGGATACCCGGGCGGGCCAGAACGCTAACCGTTACACCACCAACCTCGGTGGTGACATTTATATCAGTTCAAATCTAATATCTTATTTAGTAGCAAGACAGAAGCAATTATGAATAAGCATGAAAACGCCAATGTCTCAGATGGTGGGTGTAAAAATGGAGGTAGTTAGAGATATCGTTAATTTGTTGTGATCTAAAAATACTGAAGCGCATAAATGGGCGGTCAATATACCGGGTGTTCCGGTTGCAGCTGTCATAGTGGGAGACATGAGTCACACAGTCGCTTATTGTTATCCTGCGATAATTCGGGTGTGGCGCAGCTGTGCTCATTCAATTACGAACCCGCATCATGCAGCTGCGAGGGGAGCGATAATTGATGGCTTCCGGGTGTGGCGCAGCTGTGCTCATTCAATTACGAACCCGCATCGTGCAGCTGCGAGGGGAGCGATAATTGATGGCTTCCGGGTGTGTGCATTCAATTACGGACCCGCATCCTGCAGCTGCGTGGGGAGCGATAATTGATGGCTTCCGGAGGGGAGCGATAATTGATGGCTTCCGGAGGGGAGCGATAATTCGGGTGTGGCGCATTCAATTACGGACCCGCATTCAATTAAACTCCCCTAGTTCCTCGGCTCCCCTCCGCTCCAAACTGTCTGCAAAGACAGGTCCATAAGAATACATGGGGAAAAACTGTCCGCTGACCGCTGTACATAAGGAAATAATAAGATCAATCTGAGGTTACAGATGTGAGACCCCCTCCCCGCAATTCAATTAGCATTAATTAAAATCAATTAAGGCTCCCCGCCATGGGGGAAAAAGTGGGCTCACTCCATCCTCCATAAGAATACATGGGGAAAAAACTGTCCGCTGACCGCTGTACATAAGGAAATAATAAGATCAATCTGAGGTTACAGATGTGAGACCCCCTCCCCGCAATTCAATTAGCATTAATTAAAATCAATTAAGGCTCCCCGCCATGGGGGAAAAAGTGGGCTCACACGCCCTCCCATAAGAATACATGGGGAAAAAGTGGGCTCACACACAGGTCCATAAGGAAATAATAAGATCAATCTGAGGTTACAGATGTGAGACCCCCTCCCCGCAATTCAATTAAACTCCCCTAGTTCCTCGGCTCCCCTCCTTAATTCAATTAGGACCCCACGCAATTCAATTAGCCTTAATTAAAATCAATTAGGGCTCCCCCCCACGCAAATCAATTAAAATCAATTAAGGACCCCACGCAATTCAATTAAAATCAATTAAAATCAATTAAAATCAATTAACATTAATTAAAATCAATTAGCCACGGGGGTGTTTTGGTCCGGGGTACGAGCTCACACATACGTATTGCATCTACTGTCGTTTTATTCATTCTCTGAAAATGAACTCGTAGCAAAGATAATGAAGCATTTGTGCAGAAGACAGAAAGAAATGAATGCAGATTGTCTTTTCAGATTTCTCCTTTTATTTCACTCTCCGAGATTTTAGTCTGTTTGATCGTGTTCCGCTTTAAGCAGAGAGGCACACTAGCGAAAGAAAAACTTTGAGTAATAAGTTCTTCTGTCGTTACAACTCCAATTTTCCTTATAACGATGGGACTGAGTTACAAATTGAGCTATAAAAGTTTTTAAATAAAGGCTAGCTTTTCAGTAGATAATATGATCCAGTAAATAATGTATGAAGAAATCGATTAAACCTTCGTATCAAACTTGAAGGATCTTCTGAGAATTTATGTTTGTTGTTGAGCTTTCAGATAGTTTCAGAGATAGGAGGATTTATGGAAACGATATATTGAAGGATAGGATGGCTGCTACAAGCTACTTCAGACTGTTCGCCTTAGAATCTCCCAAAAGAGAATAATTCGTTATTGCTTATCTACCATAAATTTGTGGTTCCGTACCGCTTGTAAAACACCGCTTTTTTTCCGTGCAAAGCTTTAATATTTTTGTAACAATACTTACATGATTCAACTCGGCTACTGCTGTTTACAGCAGCGGCTTCTGAATACGTTTTGCGTCTATCCTGGAAAGGCAATCTAGGTGGTTGTGCGGTAATTCTCAAGACTTGGTTAGAATCCTTGTCTGACCAAACAAAACTCAGGTTTCGCTGTTTCCCGCTATTGCTTTTTGCTTATGGCTTTCCGCCTCGTTGACGTCGAAGCTTCGAGCGTACGGTATATCGGATCAGCTTTGTGAATGGATAAAGGATTTTCTAACTGGTCGGTCGCAGTATGTCGTCGTTGAAGGAGAAAGTTCTTCTAGTCTAGATGTTACATCGGGGGTACCTCAAGGAAGTGTAATAGGACCACTTCTTTTTTTAATTTTTATAAACGATTTCGGAGACAAAGTGAAAAGCCTTTTTAGATTGTTTGCTGATGATGCGGTTATTTATAGGGAAGTAAGGAATTTGGCCGATTGCTTAGAAATTCAGCGTGATCTAGATATTATTTTGGCATGGTGCGCTGAGTGGCAACTTACGCTAAATTGTAAAAAGTGCAAGACAATGAGCATAACTAACAAAAAGAATCCAATTGTTCAGAAATACGAGTTAAACAATTCAGTTATTGATATGGTCGATTCTATGAAATATTTGGGAGTAACAGTACAAAGGAACATGAAATGGGACTTACACATTAATTCGTTAGTAGGTAGAGCTAATTCTAGGCTGCGATTCATAGGTCAAATATTGAAAAATTGTAATGAACAAACAAAGGAGATAGCGTATAAATCTCTTGTGCGTCCACATTTGGACTATTGTTGTGCCATTTGGGATCCGTTTCGTAAGGGGTTGATCGAAAGTATAGAGAAAGTACAGAGAAGAGCCGCTCGATTCGTGACCGCTTGATACAGTCCTTATGAAAGCGTCACAGAACTGATTAGTAGACTAGGCTGGGAGTCTCTGGTAGATAGACGATTCGTTTAAACTTATTGGTAAACATGCGTACTCCCACTTTCACTCACAAGTGTAGTGAAATACTTCGTCCACCAACCTATTTGAGCCGGAATGATAGGATAGATAAGATTAGAGAAATAAGGTGCCGCAATGATTCTTATATGAATTCTTTTTTCCCCTCGTACCATTAAGGATTGGAATGCACAACAAAGAGATTAGTTTTGGTGCTGAGCACCCCTCTGCCACCCACAATTTTGTGAATTGCAGAGTATATATGTAGATGTAGATGTAGATTAGAGGCGGGGAAGGACTGGGAGGGGAAGAAGGAATTCGGCCATGGCCTTTTTTGAAGGAAGCATCCCGGCATTCACCTGGACGATTTGTGGAAATTATGGAAAACCCAAATCTGGATGCCCGGACGAGATTCGAACCCGTCCTCCCGAATGAAAGCCCAGAGAGTTACCGCTCTATCTTTATTCTAAGTCAATTGAAGTACAGTTCGTAAAAAAAAAAAAAAAAAAAAAAAAAAGCCACTGGCTTTTTAGTTTCAGTTTATGTTTGGTGCCTCTGCCAAATATTTTGTCGACTGAGCTTAATATGAATAAAATTTTACTCGGGTAAATTTTATTCATTTACAACGCCGAGAAAATCTCCAGTCTTATTGAGCTTAATATGTTATTTCTTACGAATTATTAGTTTTGTTTCCACGTTATAAATATGTTTGAGTTAAGTCCGACCTGTTCGTCCGATGAAACTTAATTTTATGATTCAAGGCAAATTGATCTCCATTTTTTATTGAATACGAAGTCATGATAAGCAAAACAGCGCTACTTACAAGGAATGCGCAGTCCCATTTGCAGAACTGCCGGCAACCTCAACGGACCGTAAATTGTTAATGCCCCATTGCTACAACGCGACCAAAACATTTAACTAATTTAGTTTGCTGAGGTCTTCAAGTGTTCTCTACTAGAACTAATTGCAGTCTGGGAAATTACGCTTTGCGGTGGGCATTACGCGGCTGCAGAGGGTGTTTCTTGCCCACCGGTACCTGCGCCGCGATAGACTGGCCAAACTAATTACCATGCGCATGGCGTTGCAAGTGATAAAAACGTGCGGCGCTCACTTTTATACATAGATATAACCCGCAGCCTGTACCAAGCTTCTCAGCCATTACCGTACAAGGCTTTGCCCCGTTTTATGGTGGCATTTACTCGGCATAAATTGCACCCACTTTACATTTAGGGTTATTAAATGGAGCCTTATTCCTGGAGTTTTATCGCTGGCGCAATTTCAGGTTTGCTAGTTCCTTTCGGTAACCGCGGCGTTTTGCTTTCGTAGAGATTATTCCGCTCTCTTATCGACCGGACATTTTTAGAATCTGTCTAATGATTATTTCGCAAATAATAAGCTGTTGTGAAACTACCTTGCGTGGTTGTTGTTTTTGCATAATCTATTAGATTAAGCCAATACGATGATGGTCTGAAATTTTTTTTGCCTGTACGAAGGATTATTCTGTGCGTCAACGCATGTCGCAGCGATAAGTAATTTTATGGAATGTTTTATGAAACCTACATTTCATAGTACATCACACAAATTTTATTTAAATTTTGTATTTTGTAGATTGCCAATAACATTCCCATCTGTGGTCTCAACAAAATTCTATAAAGATTTCTGTCATCGTTTTATTATCATTTATTAGGTCATTAAGGCTCATTAACAGTGGTGTCATTATTTCCAGGAATTTAGAAGTGAGTCGGCCATGAACTTAACGAAAGAATTCACCTGAAGTGATTTTGGGAAACCGTGGAAAATTGAAATCTGGATGGTCTAACTGGGAACCGAACCGGTGTTCTCCAGAATTTCAGACCTGAACAGCACAACTCACCCAAAAGCTTCAGTCTTATTTCTCAGAGCTTTTTGCCTCATGATCATTGATTGAAATTCTTTATTTTTAATTAACCAGGAGTATCAAAAGGTAACGCAAATTGAAATCAGACGTGGTCTCTCACCTTCTTATTCTTCTTTTTCCACTATCACATCTTTTACAGCTTTAAGAAGGGCATACGTTGTCAAATTCAGTTTTCTTTTCATCTTGGCTAATATGGTGTTTTTCTCACTCTTCTCAGCACATTTTAGTTTCGCATTCAGTAATTCCATTTGTATTTTATCGATTTTTTTATATATATCCACAACTCTATTACTTCTATTCTTGCTACTTTAGCTACGCCTAGTAAACATTTTATGCTGTTAGAGCTCTGTAAATAAAATTCTGGACCTAGTTAAAATTCACATGTAGAATAAAGACGAGCCTTGTTTATTTAAGTTAATGGATTGCCATAACCCTTTTTAAACATAAACATGACAAGCTACTTCTAAACTTCATAGGTTTCTAATCTTAGTAGATCTAAAAGGAAATATTCCACATATAACATCCCTACCAACTATATGGATTCCATTTTGCAGTGACATATCTAATGAGCTAATAGATAGTCGAGAAAGAAAGTACTCACTTCAAGATTAGTAAAATATTATTATTATTATGGCCTTACGCCTCGTCGACAGGTCATCAGAGGAGGGGAAGGGCTGAGGGAAGGAGCGGGAAGGAATTTGGTGATGGTCTTTTGAAGGAATCATCCCGGTATTTGCCTTGAGTGATTTAGGGAAACCATGGAAACCCCAAATTGGATGGCCGGGCAGTGATTCGAATCCACGTCCTCCCGAATAAGAGACCAGACCAACTGAGATCCGTTTTTAAGTTTGATCAAAGCTGAAATATATCCACGTAAATCGAGTATCTAATTTATATTAAGGAACTTCTATTGCCATAAAACTAACAATGTATTCAGAGCCATGCTAATTCTGCTTGTTAAGTAACATCTGATTTTTCAACTCCATAATCTGGAGCAGATTTGTTGATATATGGAATCTGAATCTCCCATAATTCATCGTATTTTGAGAAACTGTCTTCTGTGAGTGTTACGATAAGGCGGCAGGTGTCGGCGAACACCAAGCCCATTGTAAGAACTGTTAACGTTTAGGCCTAGCATTCATGAAGACGCAGGTTTGACCCCTGGTCGAGTCATCCAGATTTCGATTTTCTATTCCCAGAAATCAATCCACGCGAATACCGACTTTTTCCATATGGTTTTATGCCTCGTCGACGTCATTAGAGGTGGGAAAGATGGGGGGGGGGGCAAGGAACAGGAAGGAATTAGAGCATGGTCTTTTGAAGAAACTATACCGGCATTCGCCTGGAGTGATCTGAGGAAACTGTAGAAAACATAAGTCTGGATGGTCGGACGGGATTTAAAACCAGCGTCCTCCAGAATACGAATTACCGGTAAACCACCACGAATGCCGAGAATGTTCTTTCAAAATATCGTTGCCGAATTGTGTCCCGTTCCTTACTACTAATTATCTCTCGATTTTAATATGTTGGATGTCGACGAGCCGAAAAGCCTCAACCGATAAAAGAACAGTAGGCGGTTAAAAAGATAACTGGTAGCTCAAAATTACCGCTACCTACAAAACTATTCCTATGACAAGATGTACTTTTTTTCAAAATTAAATCTTTTTTATTCAAAATCTAAGGCAATGTTTGTATTGCCATCAGTTCATTTGTTATGTTTTCACACGCAGGAACTTCATTTAGAGAGTGACATGTTAAAATCGAGTAATCATAAACCAAAATAACGTACAATTTACAATAGTCTCCACAGATCATGTTTTACGAAAGAGAGTTAATTTTAATTGTCGATATTTAGATTTGGAATTGTGTATTATTAGAAGGCCCAACATAGGCCGAATTGCAGAAGATATAATTTCTCTGTTATGAAAATTTCTCTAACCATCTCCCTATAGCTAAATGTTTTAATTACTATCGAATGGAAGCGAGCTGTTCCTTAAAGACTTGTTACCATAATCTGGCATAAAGTGGAAGTTGTAACTTATTACTTATTGCAGTTGACTGCTGTTGGCGATATAGTTTTTGTTCATTCTAAATTTTCTGTTTGACTACCAGAAAAATACAAGTAATTTCAATATGATGTTAGTACGATGTAATGATGACACTGGAAATTATATTGGTTCTGGAACTGAATTTAATTAGGGCTAAGATCAAGATTTCTAGTACAGGATTGAAATGTGAGACACTGTCATTGCATGAAGTTGGTTCTTTGCTTTACTGTGTATTAAGCAGCAGTTCGTAACGACTTCTGGCATACCGCCTTAAGAAATGCGTTAGCATGATGTTATAGCGTCATTACCATTTTAGCCGCGCCATCAGCTTGTGAAGAACACTTGCAAAAGTTCAGGGCCTAGAGGGCGGCCTGAAAGGGCAAGGACCAATTTGCTTCTGGAGAGCTGCCACATCAGCGGGCTTCCATCGTCCTTCGTTTCCAGCACAATCTTTAATTACATTCAATATTCACTTTGAGAAACGCACAACCAAGGTTTCTTGCTACAGAACATACTTTCTAACGCATTTTGTAAGAGTAATTAAACATTAATACTTTTTTACGTTACCAACAACTTACTTCAGGAGTAATCAGAGGCTTGCGTTTGAGAATTACATTTTCCACACACCGCTTACTTCGCATAAGGATGAATACAACTCAGTGCTGTCATATGATTTACTGATGGGTGTAATTTATAGGGAATAAAGCTTCTTCTTATAATACCAATCGCGATTCCGGGCGTAGGTAGTTACTATGGAAGAAGTACACCTCTTGGCAACTTTTTTAGCAAGATGAAGTTGGGTGGTCTCGCAATGCCTTCCTCAGTGTGTTTTCGTACGTGATATTTTACGTGTGGATGAATGTGATAGTGTATGTATTCAGTATAGAGCCTTGCTTGTGTTGCATGAAATGAGATATAAAAAAGGTAGAGGGTGAAACCTGATGTCAGCCCATTCAGGCTACTCTTCCGAAAGACACCGGGGGCTATCAGGTTTAACGTTCCCAT
Organism: Vandiemenella viatica; assembly: GCA_031002005.1. Lineage (NCBI taxonomy): Eukaryota > Metazoa > Arthropoda > Insecta > Orthoptera > Morabidae > Vandiemenella > Vandiemenella viatica. Next base: position 87,797,338 of record JARYHS010013631.1, read on the forward strand.
CCGACGGGTGAATCCCCATCAACAGTGTCGTATGCCATCACTCAACACGCAATCCGCAGTGCTGCCAACTGTAAAAAATATTTTATGCCAAATCTATATTTATAAAATGCTAAAAATATGCTCATGTTTTAGAATGCTGCAAAAAATGTCAACAATATAAAAGGGCCAACAGAAAAGTCTCTAATCAAAATAAACCCTACCATTAACATGGGTCTACCATGAACTTCACTACTGCTCAAAATTTCTCCAAAAATGAAATTCTATAAACAAACAAAAATTAACTATACCTATAAACAATTCTACCAAATCTTATTTCTACATAGTAACATCTCCACCACTGACGAATCCTACAGCGTTCAAACTCTACCATAAACATTTCTACCACAAAAATCTCTACCAAATGCAACATATACAATAAACATGTGTACTACTTCTACTCTCCACCAGTTACAAAGCCAACCAAAATAAAACTTTGCTACAATAATTCTACACCTTAAATATTTTACCATATAATTCCTACCCTAATGTAACTTTAACATTTTTTTACACTACTCAAAAACTACTCGAATCTAACCCTACCAGAAAACCAAACTTGTCTACGTATCATGCAGTGAAAAAAGAAAAAATACTACTTGATTAACACATCCTGATATGTAACTTTTATGTTGAAAATTTCCGAAACAAAACTTAAATATATATTTTAGTTAAAAATAAGAATAGCCAGTATATGTTTAATGATTTGTAACAACTGAATTATTTAAATTTGTTAAAAAATTTCTTTGTTAACTCCTTTAATGGAGATTTTTGCTTCACACTTATAAAATGTATAGAACTATAATCTTAAATTTAATAATAATTGTTGTGGCAGACTATTCTAATAAATAAATGAACGATACAAAAATTTTATCGTTCCAATAAAATTATTGACTCAGCAGGAAAAAAAATACTAAAATATATGCTATATGCTAAATTTAGCCATAAAAATGCTAAATTGGCAGCAGTGGCACTGCGAGAGGTTTGGTATTTAACCCAGGACTTTAGCGTATAATCCGGCGATTACTAATTGTCAACACCATCTCTCCTGCACTTCCGGCTTAGTCCTGGTGATGAAAATTTCTCTCCCAACCAGGACTGGAACCAGCTAACACCCCGTCAGCGCCGGACACCATCACTGTGCCGCAACCAACGGAATGGGCCTCAGGGCGAATTTTATTATTTCTCGCTCTCTTTCGTGTTCGCGTTGAGTACTCCTACTGTCGTTCTGCTCATATTTTTGGTATTCTCTCGCCATTCGAAGGCATTTTAATGTCCACAACTGTTCGCTTTTTTTTTTTTTTCATTCTACACACGCTAATATTTTGTTTTTCCATTCCGACTAGACAAATTTACATGGAAGATGTAAATTAGTAATCAGCTTGTGGCTGCAACATCCGTCACTCAACATATGATTACAATGTTGGCATCAACCGCTTTTAAAGACCAATTACCGAACCTGTATGTGGATTAGGATAGCGTCAAATGTCCATGTTTCATCAAACGTGATCAGAATCACAAAATTGCATGTGGATGGGCAGTAACTGAATATCTCGTTTCGTCGGCTGATCGTTATTGACCAGTGGTTTACTTCTAGGACGGGGCTGTGGTCCACGCTTGATGTTTTTTTTTGGCACCAGGTGCCCAGCGGAAATTCCAATTTTCCATTTCCAACTGTGTGTTGGTCGGTGGCAGATGGTGGCCGACCCCCGCCTCCAAGACGGCAGCCGTTCCATATTCAGGCTACTTGTCGCTCCAGAACTGCCCTGCAGCCTCCGCCTCTGCCTTCCGAATAATTAAATGGGTCTGGCCCGTGCCAACTTGGGCGCGGCCCCAGCTACCGTCTGGTCAGGCAGCCTTCTGCATTACCACCCTCCAGAGTTCACAAACTCCCCTAATAGGTGAGTGGAAAGTAGCTTATATAACCCGCCGCCTCTGCAAGTTTGTCATAGGACAAACGATAAACAAACAAGGCGCGAGTTCCGCCTCCGAGTTTGTATAGTCCCGGAGTCACTCTTAATAAAATAGAGTTGCTGTTTTAGTGTTGCATTAAAAGTTATCTCCGCCTGGTTTCTATGCAAATGAGTGTACCCTCTCACAGACGGCTTTGTGTCAGCGTGAAGTTGGCTGTAGGGGGTCGTCACCTGATGCTGCTGTAGCACTTTATGAGCTTCTAGCAGTCGTTTCAGGTCTCAAGCGCCTTGCTTTGCCTCCAGAGTTACTTACGTAAAGCTTTGTTGGTGTATACTGTTTCGTGTTGGTGTGATCTCAGATTATTTTCTGAAGTTACGGTACATGAAGTATCTTTTCCCATATCTGTCTGAAACAGTTGTGAGTAGATCCACATCCCATCTTCCTCCTCCTAGTCATTAATACTACCGATCAGAATCAGAGATATTAAATTGCAATTGATGTTACTAAAACCTTGCATTTAAATAATTGTAACAGACAAACTTTCTAATTAGAGTTTAAACCATGTATTATATATAAAATATAACCAAATAATTTTTATATCACCATATGTACAGTCTAAATTGTACCAACAGGATTGAAGTTAAAAATAATTCGTAGATGGTGGGATTTTCGAACATTTAATTTAAACTGTTGTAAAGCATGCGTTTGTTTTTACATTAATAAAGTGCTTCAGTAACTTATTTGTGTGCTCTTGATCATTATCTGAGGTTTATTTTATGCACCACAGTCCAGCACTTGTATCTCCAAAAAGAAGGAAATCGGATACATGTTTATATAAACTTTTGTACTCAAACTGTTCATACAACATTCCTCCTGAATCACACTGTAGCAAGGACGTTTCCAGGATCAGAAATAGGGAGGGTAAGATTTCAACTTGGGGGGGGGGACAACTCATATTGGTTTCGAGCAAGTGGGGTGGGGGACTGAAACATGAGGATTTGATTTCTTACAAAATGAAACTCAAACCTATTGAGGAAACTATTCTTATTATTGATTAACATAGTAATCCAACCACTTAATCTAAGGACCTACTATGTACTTAATTAAGATTGTAGCTCAGTTACAGTTTATATGTAAACATTAATCGTCTCGGATTCTCAGAAAAATTTTCAATAACTTAGTTTGTCAACATCTCGCGGTGTTCTTTCACGAAATTTCGATGCCCACTCATTAGGCATAATCCAGACAATCTTTCCTCTCCCATTGTGCTCCTGAGCCAGTTCTTGACTCGCCAAAGCGTATTGAAGGCAACTTGATTTTTCTTCAAGGGGAGGGGGGGGCTACTGCCCCCCCCCCCCGTTCCCCTCGCTGAATACGTTCATGCCCTGTAGTATGAAGCGATGGGAAGAAAGTCACGGACAGTGCCAGAGACGCCTAGACATAGCAGTGAGCTCTCCCACTGGTACCGAGCGCATACGAGCCCTACAGCTAACGAACCGCGAGTATGCGTTATGCAAATGTTTCAGCCCAGGTAGAGGAGCCTCAACTTTGCGCATGCGCCGCAGTGAGAAGATACGCTTACTGCGCATGCGCCCAGCTGCGTCCTGAGCGCGCGCGCCCGGCTCTGAGAATAATTCGGCGAGGCAGTTTATCTGTCAGAAAATGCAAATCTAGAACCCACCGCATGTAAAATGCGCGTCGCGCTCTGTGGAAACACGAAACGGAGGATTAAAATGCAGCACGCGGAAGGCGGAGTAAAATGAAGGGCAGGGGAAATGGAAAGAAATAAGTTTGTTTTCTGGCCGTGGGAGAGAGAGATGTGTGGCCAGCGCGCAATGACACCATCCTCCATTCTGTCGTGCTGTATGAGGATGGTAGATGGAGATTTCCAACAGACATTATCACCAATCTTTATGACGAACGTCTACAAAGCCGCCGTCCATATTACTGTTTGCCCTGGAAAGCCTTTAAGTCACGCAGTTGTCCTTCTGCGACAAGTATGATTAATAAAACATGGAATACTAAATCTAGTGCAATGATTACGTTTTGCTCCCAGCGCCTGGCTTCACCATTAGTTACACGCTACATTTTCCGTGCAGATGCAATGTCCTTGTTTTTCGTTCTTCACGCGCATTACAACTGTATTTTTTTAGGAGTGTAATTTCGCTGCTTAAAAGATTAGTGCAGCCGACGCAGAGTGGAAAGTGCGAGACTTTATTACCACAAAATAATTTCAGCAGAGATTACGCATCTCTGGATATTTTACATCCGTGCCTTACCTTTTATCGCCGAACGGCAAGAAAAATTCGGCTGAAAAAGTTTTGTAAATCAACGAAAGCTGTGAAATGATTCATGAATATTAACATTCAGTGAATGATACTATTAATCCGCCTCTGTGCAGGGAAATTGCCATGGTAGCGTATACACCATTACAATTAAATTAAATTAATAATCTTTTAATTGCTAACCGTTTCACACGATAATATCCTGATCTTCTCAATGTCTTGATTTCATAAGGGCAGAAGCGAAAAAGAATTTTTAGAATTTCTTCCGTGACATATGCTGTCTTTAATCAGCCATTATACTGTATACTGTTCATATACCGTTCACTGGTGTTTATAGATCACAACCATAAGTTCTTGGAGTAGATTTCTGGGGTGGTAAAAAAAAAAAAAAAAAAAAAAAAAAAAAAAAAAAAAAAAAAAAAATCAGGGTGTTGGCTGTTTACCACAGTGGAAGAATGACTGATGGGAGAAATTAAATTCCTACTCATATTTCAGAGGTGACAGTAGAATGGTCATTATTGGCGGGGATTTAAATTTATCACGTGTTAATAGGGTAGGACATAAGATTAATAATACAAGAGAACAGAAATTTGAAGAAAAAAAACGTAATAATGCAAATAGGATTTATACAAGTCATGGAGCAGAACACTAGGGGTCAAAACAAGTCGGATATCTTCCTAATAAAGCCGGAAGATAACCTTGTGAGGTGTCAAGTAACTAAATAAAAAAGTGATCACGAAGCAGTTCTAATTCATATTAGAGGATTCAGTAAACCAGTAGCCAAAATTGTAAGGGGATATGAGTACAATTACAAAAAGGCACAGATTTCGAATTTGAAGAAATATTTCACGGAAAGTTTCAGCAAATGGAAGGATGGCACAAGTACAGTAAAGTCAAGCTGGAAAAAATTCAAGGATATAATAACAAAGGGAGAAGAAATATTTATTCCAAACCAAGAAATAAAGAGAAGTAGGGAGGTGAGAAGGTTAAAGAAGTTGGTAAGAACAGAACAAAAGAAAGTTAAGAGACAGCAAGGTATTTGGGAATATTTGAAAGAACTAAAGAAGGAATTAATAACAGCAAAGAAGGTGGCTAAAGACGGGTTTATGACGAATTTTATCGGTGCACGGGGACCACGGACTGATACATCCAGAAATTTATATGGATGTGTTAGAAAAGTGAGGGCAAGGGACGGTGTTGAGTCAATTATAGATAAGGATGGAAAACACGTTACTGTGGATTTGAAAAAAAGCAGTGATTTCAAGCAACTGGTTTTTTGAGACTATTAGGGACAATGAATCAGAAATGGAAGGGTGTAAATTGGAGAACGAGGTGAACAACACAATTAGAAATGAGCAGTCCAAATATTTTGAAATTCATCCTGAGGATATCGTGAAGAAACTGAGAATGCTGAAAAAACATGAAGGGGCTGGTGCAGAAAATATTACTACAGGTGTTTTAAAGATAGCAGCATGTGACATTGTAGTTATATTGAAATTTTATTTAATTAGAAAATTATATACCAGTCAGTTTTACATCAGTGGTAGGTAAATTATTGGAGGGATTGATATGCATTCACAATAAAAATATATGTGATGAGCGTAAGTGGTTTTCAAGTCGGTATCATGGTTTCAGGCAAGGATATTCATGCGAATCTCAGTTAGTAGCATATATGCAATATATTTCGGATGAAATGGTCAAGGGAGACCAAATAGGTAGTTGCACTAGACCTTTCAAAGACCTATGACAGATGAATCATAAAATGATGGTAAGGTGAAAACTGTAGTGATTTGCTCGGTAGAAGACTTTTTAAAAGGTTGAAAGCAAAACATTAGGGTATGAAATGCAGGATCAAAAGAAGTGGAAGTAAAAATTGGAGTGCCACAGGGTAGTTTATTGGGACCACTGCTATTCATTATCCTAAATGATTGTATTGATGGTTTACTATCAGAAGTTAGGTTGTTTGTAGATAACATAATGCTTTATAAAAGAATCAAAACGTTAGATGACTGTGAAAAGCTGCAAGATGATCTTGACAGGATATCTAGATGGGGTGGTGAACATGGTATGAAGATAAATGCAAAGAATAGTCAGCATATTAGATGCGCAGATAAAAAATAAAACTAAAGATTGATTATGATTATAAGGTGGGGAAAGAATTGTTTGTTGAGGACTTGAAAAGTAAATATCTTGGCATAACCTGGGGAGGACACATTGGGCAGGAAATAGGATGTTTTAAAATCCTTTTCTTGTTGGAGAGAAGTAAAGGAATTGTGTTACAAAACTTTTGTCATACCATTTCTTGAATATGGTGGTATAGTATGGGTATCAAATACAGGAGTTGCAGGGGGTGCAAAGAAGTTCTGCTACATTTGTCTCTGGACATTACCGCAGAATACAATCAGTAACAAATATGATAAAAGAGCTGGAATGGGACTGATTGGAATATATGAGGAGGGTGAAGAGAATGCTGGGAGTGTACAAGGCGTATATTGGTCATTAAGACATATTGGTGTAAGAATTAAAAGTAATGCATGGAAGAGAAAATACGGCGATGACCACAGGGTGGCACTCGGTTTCAGGCACAAAGGGCCGGAAGATTTTCTTTCGTAGGTAACGAGGTCAGGGATTGAAATAAATTGCCAAGAGAATTGATGGATAGTTTGCCAAAAGCGGTGAAACAATTTAAAGTTGAAATTTGTAGAGGGCAAAAGTAGATGGGTACAGGAAAGGAGGGAAAATGGGTGTGTAGGGAATTTGCCACCGGAGCGTGCGTCACTTCGCAATAAAATTAAATTAAATTATTCTTTTGAACGGTTTTCCGTAACTTATAGGCGTAAGCTCGTTCGGCCCCTAATTTCCTCTTCCACCCAAACAAATTGACATCACACAGCAGACATTAGCATACATGATTCACAAACGGATTACTACGCCCTCGTTTCTTCACTAAGTTACTATTTTTAAAAATAATAATAATAGCACTGTGGTTCTAGGTCACGCAGCTAACACCAGCATCTTTACAATTCTGTTACGCATATTTGGTTAAGTTCCTACTGTCTATTGTTTTCGCTTAGTTCAGGCATCACAGGATGCATACAACACTTCACTAAAATCTACACATGGATTAAGCATGCTACCCTTACACGCCTTACGTACCTTGCTGTGATACCAATAGTTATAATGATTTCGTGTTTTCTTGTGACAGAGTTTCTCATCAGATGCGCAATCCGCCTGGCTCGGTATTCCTACCGGATACAGTTAAACTTCGAATCACTGAGCGGTCTACGTAGAAAGAACACGGTAGAAAAAGAATTTAACTCTCAGAAATATCAGAAAGAATTGCTGCCAATTTTTTATGTAATGGGTTGGAGCTACGTATATATTTTAATGTCGCGTTCTGAAACGAAATTAGCAATGATTGTATGTATTCTAAATCACTGACCTTATTCTGCAGAGTTTTCACTCTTTCCGTGCTGCGTTTAATCCCAGAACTGGATCCAATTCTAGCAGATTGCTAGGTGCTGCTATTAAAGCATGTGTGATAAGTTCGGGACTATTTCTCTGGTTCCAAGATTTCTGTTAAAAGCAACTCGCCAATGTCGCCTTTCTCACGCCAAATAAAATGCAGATAAATTGACATCTGCTTTTGCATGATATTATGTTGTATCCCTTCACCTGTTGTAATTTACACACACATGCAACTGAACTCTTAGAGAACACGATAGTTCGTGCACTGGTTCCTGTATGAAGCGTCAGCTCAGGAGGATTCTGAGATAGATGTTTTTCGATAAATAGATCATACTTATTTCATAATTTTTTTTGTTCATGAAATCCCTAACGAATTATAGTTGTGGCGGTTTTCTGTGCCAAAATATCTTTTAGAGAAAGCATGGACCCGTATCGCATGCCTTTCTGCGAAAATAAAAACCCAGTCACCACGTCATTACGACCACACGGAATTATTATAATTTCATACCGATTTTTTGTTCTTATAATTTCAAAGCATTATATGATCTATACTAACGATAAAATGTTCAATTAATGAAATGGAAATACAAATATTTTTTTAAAACTTAAGCTGACCAAACGTTCAATAAAGCGGCAAGATTCGACTGCATTTAAATGATATTGTTATGAATGTGGTAAAGTTAGTTCTACTATCGCTATCCCGTCAATCTTAGTATAATATTATAAAAATCCTGTAATGTTAAGAGAGTGTATGTATGGTTAAAAGAACGTAGTCACTCGTCACACATAGAGGAAGTGCGTTAGTCCCTTTACAATAGCTGCCCATACACACACACATTTGCGCGCGAGTAAGCTCGCCAAACATTTACGCGCGGATATTCTCGTGACGAGCCTATACTTGTCAGAACCCATACACATCAGTTCCACACATTTGTCGTTCAGCTGGCACGCCGCGCTCAAATTGTTGTGTTTATGGTAGTCTTCTACGGTTTTATCCGTCATGATTTCCTGGCTCGCGGCTCACTGGGAGTTCCAAAACATCGCGAGCCAAGTGTAGTGAGGTTATGTTACAAGCGACATGACAATATTGAAAAGAATCATGTTTTTAAGTTCTACACAAAAAAATGTATTTATTCGTGCAGCAGCTTATATTAGAGCTGTAAAAATGAAAAAGAAAAGGGCATTATGACAAAAAAAAGTGGTTGCAGGAAGATTATAAAACACGATAAAATACTAATATTTGTACTATTTGAAAAGCATTTTCTTCGATTTCTTCAATATTCCATAAATGTACAGATACATCTTCCCCTTCATAATTTGGGCTTCCTATATTGCTGATACTGTCCAATGGTTCGTTTAGATTTCTCATAAACAGTAGTAAGTCGTAGTAATATCGTAAATTAGTTTTGTAGATTTTGTCTTCGCCTATTCCACTTCTTGTCGAATTTTCATTTTTTTATATATTTCTTGCGAAAAGTTCTCTGCAAAGAGTGGATTTTTTTTTATATTAATGCACTATCAACTTGTATATTATATTTCTCACAAACCTCTACCAATGCACTATAACCTAATTTTTTTAAACTTCTGTTCGCATACTCTTTTGGTTTCACCTTTCACAATGGAGTATGTTGCTGATATGTCACAATTAAATGAGCTACAAATTCTCTGCTCATCTTACTTAACTTGTTAGACACTAACCAAGTCTTATGTGCCGCAAGTAAATTGTTAAGTGAGATATCTGTGTGTATGGTTACCGTCGCGCTTGCTCGCCACGTTCAAATACGTAACGATTGTTATTTGGCTTGTGATGCGGCTCATCGTTAGACAATTAACACACACATTTTATCGTCTATATGGATCGCCACGGAATTGCTGGCGCACAAATGTGTGTGTGTATGCCTAGCTAATGAGAAGATGATATTGCACTTATAAACTACTTGTAATGTGTTGTGCAGATAATCCGCGAGCGCTTGCCTCAGCAAGCTGTCCGCGAGGGCTACGTGTGGAACTCTGCTCCCGGCGCCCTCGTCACCCTGGCCGGCTTCTCCGACACCTGGAGGCGGTACCCCTTCCACTTGTCACGCCTGGGAGCCAGTCCCGGCCTATCCTTCACCGCCGTCATCTACTCGCAGCTAGGCGCGGCGGCTCTCGCAGCCAACACGGGCCCACTCTACCGGCTGGTCCGGAACGTCGCCAAGAGCCAGTACGTCGCCAGGGTAAGAGCCAGAGTGTATGCAATACTAAGGAGGATGTAAGCCATCTAGGCCGTTCAATTCGCTTCTTGCCAATGTTTTTGTTTGTTTGTTTGTTTTTTGTTTGTTTGTTTGTTTTTTGTTTTTGTTTTTTTGCGGTTCGGAAGTTTATTGTGGTTATGATTAATTAAATAGTTCTAAGCTGATAGTGTGGGGAGAATTATTACTTCGGAGTCACACAAGTTAAAAACAAAAAAGTAATGCTGTTCAACCGTTAGTTTATTTCTTGACACACTAAAACACACAAACAAATTGGGCACCACCGACAATTATGGCAACAGTTGTCGGAACTTCTAGATCCGTATATTGCAGATTCTTCGAGTGAAAATTAGTATGGATTTCACTTGCAACAAAATGAGCACAGTCATTCACAGAACAAAAATCTACTCTTTCACTCTCAGTATGCATGAAACCTATAATGTTCAATTAATAACAAGTAACTAAACGGGATGTAATCAGCCATATGCTATATGGAGGGCTCTAAACAGATTAAGAACTGAAGTGTCCCGATGTAAATATAATATTAAAAAATGGGGGTGCACTAATGACAACGATCTATGTGAATGTGGTGAGCTTCAGAACCCACAACATCTTCTGATATGCAGGAATCTCCCTGAAACCTGCAATATCGACGACCTTTACAAGGCAAACGAGAAGGCCATCAAGATTGCGGAATTCTGGTCACATTCTATTTAATTGTGTTTATAGTTTAATATTAATTAATTAATGTTATTTGTTTTTTCAACTTGTTATGTCCTGGACACGAGAAATAAATAAATAAAACTAAACGGGTCCACAATCTGAGCTTCACTCCGTGTGTCTGTAATCATTAGTCGGCAATAGTGGCCCCAAGACACGCCCCCGCGCCATTGTCGGATCTACGGGGTTGGGGGTGGGGGCAATGCGGAGCACTTGCACCGGGCGGCAACTTCAGGGGGGCAGCAAAATTTTGTTAAAAGGGCAACAAATCTATTTGACGGTGACCTTTTCTTATTATTATGTCCACTACTGCCCTGGGCGGCGACACCTGGGGCGGCGAAATAATATTTTCGAAGGGGCGGCAATCTCACAGTTTTTGCCCCGGTTCGGAAAATTCCTAGATCTGCCATTGACTCGCGTAAACACATTAGCGCCACTCAAAAAGTGGAACGCGAGTATCTAACTATGTTTTACTGCGCAGGCTAACGCTACTTCCACATGGGGTTACTGTTATGTTACAAGGGTCTTACACAGCCCTGCATCTTTGCAGAGAGATGTGCTCTGGTGATTTTCCGTCACCTTCCTGAGTGTGAAAGTATTCGCAAGTATTGTTGTTTGTATTGATCGTGATGGTGTGTGTCGTTAGTATAGTCTGTTTGTTCTGTAGACAAGAAACAAAATTAAATGTTTCAAAGGAATTTAATCAAAATAAATGCGGTGCTTTTAAAATACATTTTAATTATTAAAATGAAAGTCAAATAAAACTGAAGAAAAACAAGTCTAGTATCTGTCTGCTGTCGATTGGCGTTTAAAAGTGTAGCGCTCGTCCTGCATACCTGTTTATCATGTAGTGTTTGCTCAGTTCGTAATCTTTCTCTATCCACAATCGTGCTCTGTAGATCTATTCAACTCGCAGAGCCGGGTGGCTACCATACGGTGAGTTTTGATTATCCTTGCGTACTTTAAGGTGTCTCCTTGCCGGCTGTGTGGAAAAACTATGATAGAGGATCCCCATATAAATAAGCACATTCGAAAGAGAAGTCTTCTAACTTATTGTCCGTTCAGTTAAGAGGTGGCTGGAGGTTAGTTTGCTCTATCCATACCCCGCTGCCCTCATCACTACATGCGAAGGGGAAAGTTACCAGCCTATGCTGTCAGATAGGGGAGGCAGGAAGGGAGGGGGTGTGAAGTAAGGAGTGGGGCAAAAGGGAACATGACCTTGAGCCGCCAGCCCGGAGTGAACAGGGTATAAATGTATTGTTACATCATCCAAGATATTCTGAAAGATCTAAAAAATGAGGAAAGTGAATGTGCAAAGATTAGGTAGTTGAGTCTTTTCTGGGGTGTTGCTTGTACGTAATATTGACATGTGTAAACTACATGTTTACTAAATTTTTATTCAGTACTATTGTTAAATATTTAGTATTTTGGCTTAGTACATAGCGTTAATTTATTTAATAACATATGCAGCCTTTAACACTTAATTTTATGTATTGAAATTCTTCCTTTTTATCACTCTTTCCCAACATTTTGGAGTCGGCTGTCTTCGATGAATTCGTCATCTCTGGCTTGGTTAAATTTGGAGCTTTGGTTTTACGACCACATGCCCTTGCTGATGCCAAGCATTTTATACCTACTGCCAGATCGTACCAAGTACCATACTACGGAGGAAGCGAAATGTTGCCATCTATCTGTGAAACGTGACTCCATATCCAGCGTGTGATAAGTGTATTTTTTGTTTGTGAAGTGTGTAGTTTATGAGGCGGGGATAGGGGACCGTGCCAGCATTCGCCTTGATGGCTGAGAAAAACCGCAGTCAGGACGGCCGGTACACAAGGTCTGGGCCCGTGCCCTGCCCCGTTGTACCTCCCAGATCCAGTGTACAGCGCCTCACCGCATTGAGCCACACTAGCGTGTCATTTTGTGCAGTAAAATTGGTTTACTAAAATTGTTGGTTGGTAAAAGCATAAACAAATTAGATAAACAAGAAAGACCCTCCTAGATATTAAGTGCCTAGGAGGTTTTCAATCGGTGCTTTCACCATCTGATATTGATAAAGACTACTAAATTCATCGTATGAAATAACATAAAATAACAAATAGAAATTGTTGCTAATAAATATAACGTAAACGATGTAATGAAGAATTCTAGTCGTGGTCTGTCATTTACGTTGTTCGCACACCAGTGGTATTACCTATACTGGCTTCCACCGATATTCACTTGATTGCCACAGAAGTAAATAATGGAAGCTGTCAGAGCGATGTTCCGATAGCATATCAGCTGCGCTTCAACATAATGGCTCGTCTGCTGTCAAGCGCGACATAGACTGATGGAGACAGTTTGTAAACAGTCGCTACGTGCGGGGGCGCTGGCAAACGTTATTTTTAATGTGAGGCTATTTAAGTGTGTTGCAATTGATTGGCCGGGGGAAAAGTAGCAATGTTAACAACAGCAGTAATGAGTGAGCCATTTAGGCTCTCAACAGTGTGACACGTGCAGCAGGAAACAAAAATTCAGTTTTGTTTGTTTAAGGAGAAACACGACAATAAATGTTGGGTAGTTCGTTCAGCTGTCCTATTTTTTGCTTTGTTGTGACTCGTATTTTCATACACGTGGCACAAGTGGACAACTGGTGCTTGTCAAACAAGTTGACGAGAGGGTGTTAACTTAAGCTCTCATAAAAGAGTAATTTACGAGTTGTTATCTGTTTCTGTGCTTGGCAAGCCTTCAGAACATTTGACTAAGTTTGTAATGGGGGGGATGGGGGGCACTACTTTACTGTTGTATGTTTTAATATTAACTTGGTTATTGATTTTAATAAGGAATTAATATTTAGGTAGCAAGGATCCTGATTGCTGTTGATGAAACATATACAATGCTGAATTTATTATTTTCCTATGGCTTGTGCATAGCCGGATACATTTAAAGTTACGTTAGACATTATGTGTATCTGCAAGCAAAATCACTGTCCGGCTTTACAATCTGCCTGAAGATAGCAAACATATACTGAATGTTAAATATTTCATTTATAAAATTAAATACATGATAACATCTTGGCCACAAGCCAACAATTAAATGTTATATGTATAGTGGATAAAATCCCTTGGGCGCCTTTTGAATTAAAAAGATGAACAATATTAAGGCTCAACTGAATTTACAAGGAGCTTTAAAGTTCATGAGGTTATTTGCCAGATAGCCTTTCAAATGGAATTGAGCAGAGATCCTGTCTCATGGGTCGATTACGGATCCTTCAAAGTATTCCCAAACCATGAAACAATGATGGGCGACGGAACACATTACCAAAATCACCAGCATCAACAGCGGCGGCGTGCGGCGTAGATCAGTAAGTCGTACCATCAGTGTATGGACAGCATCAATCGACCAACCTGTGGTCGAAGCCAGAACCCTCCAGCATAGTGCAACTCTGCGCTATGACGTCTGGACACGGCGACCGCTGACCACAGAAAGCCCAGTATGGCCGCTTCTCATTCTCTTCCAAAAACTCTTCCAGAAGTTTCGTTACATGAAAAAGGAAGCCATTAATTGACATTTGTAGACCCCGTATATGATACGGCATTGGATGTCTAACTTCTTCCCAAAACCACGTGAGGCTGGAAGTCACCTCATTTGCTCTGGCCTCCCGCGCGTCTTTCACCCCTTGTGTTGTTCAGGTATCCTTGCGCAGGGTCAACGCACTGACCTTGACGGTTACCTGTACCTATCCGCTGTAGCCAAGCGAACAATGGCTTACGCTATCTGCAGAAATACCGTTGCCAGCTTCAAAATCCCTTCTGCTCCTCCAAGTAGCAACCTCTTTATTCAGATAAATTGTTAAGAAATTAAGGCAGCCTGGGATATCCATTACGTGGATCGGATAATTAATTACTAAATATTCATAAATATTAACATAATCTGAATATAAAAATAATTAAATACAAATATTTACATATTTGTAGTACGCCACAATCCTGCGTGCTACAAGTTCCCAGTAACATCAATTACTCTACGTTTGGCCATTCCTCATTAATAAAACGAAAAGAACTAAAACAAATCTTTCCACATGCTCTTTGGTTTTTATTGATGCTTTAATTGATCTTTTTAAGTATGCTTTAACGACTCATCAACAGAACGGTCACTGAGAAGCTACGGGAAATTACTCGTCAATGGCCTTTATCAAGGAACTATCCTGCATTCTCCTGGAATGATTGCGAGAAACCAAAATCAAAATCAAGATAACTAGATTGTAAATCAAACCCGAATGCCACATCCAGTCGTTACCGTTCATCCACCGTGCGCTGTTGATGCGACGATTTTTTAAAATGAAGTTTATTTGATATCACTGAGAAGTAATTCTATGGCGTTTCACCTACGTTTGACGCTATGTGGTGAGTGACCGGTAACGCCCTGTTCTCGCATCTGCGAGGATGCAGGTTCGAATCCCAGTCCGGCCGTCCGGATTTTGGTTTTCTCATATCATTCCAGGCGAATGCCGGATAGTTCCTACAAAAAGTCTATGGGCGAATACCTTCCCGTCCCTTGCCCACGGTCCTTTCCCGTATCTAATCTAATGACCTGGACGTCGACGAGGCATAAAGCCAGGGACGGATCCAGGGGGGGGGGGCTAGGGGGCTCAAGCCCCCCCCCCCCCAAAAGTATCTAGGTCCACGGATTTGAGGCCCGAGGAGACTATAAAGACTGCTGTTTGACTGTCTGAAGCCCCCCCTCAAAGCCGCCAAAATCAACTGAAGGCAAGCCCCCCAGCCAAAATCCACTCAAGCCAAGCCCCCCCCCAAACCAAAGTCCGCTCAAGCCCCACCCCCAAAAAAAAAAAAAATCCTGGATCCGCCCCTGCATAAAGCCATAAACAAAAAAAGCTATCCTAATGCAACCTGTCTGTTCTTAACATCCAGGTAACGTGTCCTTAAACCGATAAATGGCCTCGGAATCGCAATACGGTAGATGCCGATTATATGAACGGACGTAACCGATCGCGGGAATGATACATATAAGAACGATACTTTGAAAGAAATGTGAAAAATTGTAGATAAACTTAAATGTAAATAGAATAACGGCCGATGGATAACCCTACAGTCAATACAGGGGACAAAAGTTGTAATGTGTGAAAGTGAATTCAATTATAACACAACTTCCTCGTTGGTTATTCAACGAACGGTTTTACAGATATAGCCAGTACTTCTACAAATATGTGTTGTCAAAACAACGACATGCATGAGGGTTTGTGCTTACACACTGTTCTTCGGAGCTATTGACAGTGCCTGGTACCAATTAGATTTAGTTCTTAAACTGCTGCCAAACTTTTGTTGTTACCCCAAAAGTGAAAGGTATTCCAACTAATTAAAACTGTACTTGTTTCAGTTTTAAAGTTTGTATTCAAATCAAAGTTCTCATACACTTTTCGTTGCCAGACAGGGGCGCCAGCTTTCAGGAAACCTCGTGGTTGCCCACTCTCGTTTGATGAAAAGTTGTTTTAAAAAAATTGGCAAATTATGTGAACCTATTTTGAAAGAATTTTCATTGGCAGATGTTGATAATGCAGGATTCAACTTAAGCTATCTTTCGTCCTGGAAATAATTAAGATTTCGCACCAAAAAAAAAAAATCTTCAAATTGTTTTACGAACAAGAAGTAAGTCATAATCATGATAATCGTATCCAAATCCCTCCAGTAGATTTCAAGTTATAAGGCAGCTAAACACAACAAGATTTTGCATTTTCTAAATTCTATTCCATGCCAATAAATTGGGTTCAGTCTTTTTGACGTTATTGGGTAGCAAACTTTCGGATTTTCAAGTTCATAATAACAGTGAATGCTTTTTCGATAAAAGTCAGCTGGCCAGCTAAATTGGTGAAGTTGGTTTAGAAATCCTTCTTATTTTTGGAGTTTTAGGTTCATCCAATTCCAAGCTAAGTTTACAATCAGTTTCCAAAGGTTTTGAAGTATTTCGTCAGTTCTTTGGGATGAAATAATGTGCTTTACAGTATTAATATCATTGACAGCTTTTAGCAGGTGCAAAGAAATTTTCCTTAAAGTTGCATTTAGAGCTTCGACAAGATCCAGAATTTCTATCCGAAATTTGATAATAAAAAGAGATTTAACAGACTGAAGACTTTTTAAAAACCATTTTGCTTTCGCAAGGGCATTATCTTTTGAGTTTTTGTGTCTTTCAAAAAGCTTAGTGGGATACGATAATTGTTTAGAATAGTTTACAAGGAAGATATGCGACAACGCCATATTGGTGGGCACACATGCCGCAGAGAATGGTTTTCAGCATCGCCAACTGCCTATAATGATTGAAAACAAGCTTGGTGTATCGGTGAACCGTCTACAAAGGCAACAAGCTATCTCACTAACGCTAAAAAAATATCTTATTGCAAGCACTTCTTTCATTGAATCTTGAACAATTAGGTGTTACGAGTGAGCGACGTAATGCACATGAATTGCCCATGCTTCGACTGCTTTAACCCACGATTAAAGGCCATAACATAACAGAGCCATCGGTACATAGTCCCCAACACATCTTGAAATTTATGTCGAATCTTCTTGGAACGTCATTGAAAATTTCAAACAAATTTTCGGATGTTGTGGATACCGTTTTACAGAGGCCGATAGTAGTTTCACACGTGACGATGAAGCTGGAACTCTGCATCTGTGAAACATCAATATATTGAAGATCCTACAACTGGATTTCCGCGTTAAAAATGAAGAGTTGAAATCTGAAGAGAGACCAGTGGCTCAAAATAAATCGCCTAAGAACAGGCCACGCCAAATGCAACGCTATGCTTTACCATATAAGTGGGGACTGCGAAACTCCTTCCCAGAATGTAGAGCACATCGTCAAGGAATGTCCTCTCTGGAAGTAGGATGGACCATTTCACGATGTTTTCAGTTTGGCAGTCTCCTTCATTGAATGGCTGCAAGAACTGGACATCGATTTGTGAATGCTATCAAGGTTCTTGTCGTTGTATATATTGTATATATTTACGAGGCGTATTCCAAAACTAAGGTCCGGTGAACAATATGTCACAGATGATAGGCTTAATGACGTTTCTCGCCTGCAGCGCTGTCTACCAACTCCTGGGGATCATACAGCAGTAGGCGCTTGCCTGTCGATGAGAGCACATCGAAATGGCCGCGACAATAGTAGCTTCCGCGAGTTGTGAGATGAGCGGTGTGAGTAGATTTTTGCTGGCAAAAGGATCGCCACCTGCGGACATCCATCGTGAGTTGTGTCTAGTGTATGGACCAGACATTATGAGTGGCATGGGCGGCCTTAACCATTGCGAGACCCCGGGTGACAGATTTTCACGAGGCCCTTGTCCTTTGTGCAAATTATGTGAATCGAAAGTAGGTCTTTCTTATGCTTTACGGGAAATACAAAAGTTATAAATAAATTTTGAATTTTAAAACATTATCTTAGAAGATTTATAAAAGTTAATAAAACGGCAAAATAGTAAGTAATAATGATAAACTAAGGTATAAAATGCCTTGAAAGAAATGCACAGGGATTTAAAAATAATGTTTGCTGCTTTTCCTAATATTAAATCTTTAACTGAAGGACCTGCTTTCTTTTGAAAGCTCGTTTTGTTTTTGAACTACCCGATTGTAATTTTATACCGGCATTACGATCACACGAAGTCATTTCATGAATCTTTTTTGCGTTCAAAACTAACTCAGAAATAATTTACAAGTGGTTTTACACAGTTTTTTTTAACAATTCACTCTTTACTGTAATTACTGTTAATAACGTAAGATTCACTAAAACTTAATATAATTAAATGTTTATTTACCTACAGTAAGACATATGCCGTACAAACTATTTTGTAACGCATACAGGTCGGGGCATACTAGGCTAAAGGCCCATTCCCACGCGCCTTTCATCTTTTACTGCCTGTTGGTGGGTTGAGGCGCGCAGTACCTGCTAGCATATGCGGCAAAGATGACAGGCGTCCACTACCACGCGCTGGGGGAACACGCCTTTATACTGGTCCGCACTGTCACCGCAACGACACCTCTATATTATTGAGGCTAACACAATTGAAGTTAGTTCAAACGTCGCTGCACTTCGTCCCACACTTGCCCGACACCCAGCCGTCATTGGTTTGGTTTACTTTTTAACTGTGTGGTCCGGTGTCGGACAGGTGGATATGGAGAAGCATAAGGAAGCGATTCAGAAATTTTCGGTCCTTTATAACCAAATGTTGTTTTCGTGTTATCGAATACCTTAAAAAAGTTTATTTTCTTCAACCTCGCTTCCATGTTGATCAGTTGGTTGTAAAATCTAGATTATTAAGCAGGGTATCTCAAACTCTTAGCTCCATGTACCACTATAAAGTTTCCTAAACAATTCCGAACCATTTAAAAAAAATTAAAAATAAGTACTTTCTGTCTAAAAAAGTAATACAGTCACAAAGAGCAACATGTTATTATTTAATTTGATGGATGGGCTTGTTTCCTGTCGCAATTTGAGTCGATTTTAGAAACAATTTTGCTCATTTTCAGTCTGAATTCACCATGTTGCGTGATAAACTCTCGAGAGACAGCAGCAGCGATAACGTAAATCTTGTCGTGAACCACCTACGTTCAATTCGTCAAATTTCAATGTATCTTCCAACACATACTGTGACAAAGATAGCACACTATTTTTTTTTTGATAGCAGAAATGAAGTACATTTTATAGAAAAAGAGTACATTTATTTTATTATGTTTGAAAAAATATTTTTCTTTACTTGCCTTATAATTGAATTTTACCTCTGGCAAAGCATTGATTTTTATTTCTCTTTTTTAATTAAAAACAATCCATATTTCTTTACAAATTTAACAAAAAAATAGCCTCCTTAAGCATTAATCTACGCGAATAACTACAATTTGTAATATATTTTAAATACTGTCAAATAGCCTATTCCACACTAAACTGTTGAGATATTTTTCCTAGTAGGATTACAAAGTGAGGTGGCTATGAGAGAGGTGCAAGATAGCCAGTAAGAAACTATGTGACTACGTCTTTGAGACTATATAAAATTTTATACGGTATCTTTACAATCTGGATTTAAATTGAAATATATAATGATCTTATTGTTTATTAATAAAAAATATGGAATGAATCGAAAGTAATCACAAACAGAAGAAACACTCAAGTGCGAAGTGATCAACGGTTGACATTTCATTGTAGTTGCGTTTAGAAACGCGAAATTCTTTCAATCCAGTATAGGGTGAGAAAGACCTTTAATGATGGTTTGTGAAAACACGATAATTCCCGAGCGTAAATCGAAAACACGATGAACAAACAAAACCGAGCGTTCAAGAGAGTTTTCTGATGCTTTAGGCGCGAAATTCAAATAGTATTGAGTATTGAATTTTCCAGTCATCTTTTAGGGTAAAATTACAAAAAAATATTATTTACTGATAATTAATTTTAATATCGTTGATCTTACTTCTCTACGAATGTGATATTGAATAAATCTAAATGAGAAATTTTATTTAGGCACTTATTACTATTAATATATACTTTACTATGAATTAAACAACTTTTTATTGTTGTAATTGACAGCTAAGGATAAAATAAAAAGTTTTAAATATAAACTTTTTTCTACTCGGGATGTTGCACGAGGCCCCTTCAAGAGCGAGGCCCCGGGCGACTGCCCTGTTCGCCACCTCCTAAGGCCGCCTCTGATGAGTGGCAAACAAGTTCTAGAGTTTCGTTGGGAATTCCTTGACCACCCTCCATACAGTCTCGATCTTGCACCAAGCGACTATTTCCTCTTCTTGCATTTGAAACTGGCTTGGTGGACAACGATTTCAAACCGATGATGAACTTAAGACGAGCGTTACGAACTGGTTCGGGTCCCAGGCGGCGGACTTTTATGTCGAGGGGTTAAAGAAGCGGGTTCAGCGTTACAGAAAATGTATAGATTTGAATGGAGGATATGTGGAAAAGCGAATTAGATATGTAGTCACATATTGCTGTCAATAAAAACCTTGTCTCGTGAGCGATGTTTTTATTATGACCAAACGGACCTTAGTTTTTGAATACGCCTCGTATATGTATTACGTTAGTTGCTTAGCCATACAACAAATAAATAACATTTTCATTCATTTTAAGCGAAAGCAGAGTGTGACTTGTTCACTATTTGAAATAAAAGTTTCACCAACCATAACTGAGTAACAGACAGCATTTTGTACTGGTTTGTAGATGATATGCAGTACTCCGTCAGTCAAACTTGTACACAGTTCATTAGTGATAAGATGTGACAACCATTTAGGCCTATATCTGCTGCGCTGGAAACACGACTTTAACTCGGAACAACAATCGAATGTAATTTGAATGCTCATCCTCGAGGCCCCTTATAGCTAGGCCTCGGTTCATTCAAAAAATGAAGAGTTGAAATAAATTGTAAGAGGGCAGACCTAGCTGTTTTCGTATCTTCAAGTTTATTTTTTGAAAACATGCGGTGTTCATTCGCGCCACATTCTTAAATGGTCTTATGCAATAAACAAAAACAGCGACTGTGAGAATTTAAATACTTTTTTTAAAGTTTCTAAAGCTTTATTGCTTGATGAAAACTTGATATTTTAATTCGTAACTCAGTTATGTTTCTTAGTGAAACTTGCTCTTAATTTTGAAACCATACTTATTCCTCAGTAGTGTTTCTACTAAATTTTCATTTAATTTCGTGACGTCGATGTTTTAGCGCGTAAGGTCAACAATACTCTTACAATAAAACTTATAGAATCTTACTTTTCTCCTGGAAATTTTAAGCTTTTTTTCTGAAGCTGATTGTATGATCTTAATCTGCGTGATTCTACATATTTCCAGAACCTACTTTTGTTCGTCTATTTATTTTATTACAGATTTTGATTTTCTTTAAATTATGAAAAAACGTATTTACAATGTATTTAATTATTCAAACTTATGTTCAAAACTTACCTATCCCTGCTGACAACAACTTTTATTATAAAAATTTAACGTACTCTTTGCATTAATTAGTAATTTCCAATTTTACTTTTCACTCTATCTGAACACATGTCTTAACATGACTAAAAATCGAAATATCGTTTAAACTAAATTTTTTAGAGCATATAAAGTACACCTTAAAATGGTTGTGGTGTTAAGCTCTCCTAGTGCAAATGAATGCAGCTAAATTCATTACGTCTGAAAAACAACCTTATCTTAGTCTTATAGCTTTTAAGAAAATGGTTTAAAACCAAGGTTCACTGTTAATGATCATAAAAATCTCTTTCTATACTACTATGTGTGATAGATTCCCTTCTGATCTGTTTTAGGGGAAGTTACTGGTATATTACTCTGCCCGAATTAGTTAACTCTCCCTAACGAAAGAAAGTCGTAAAAGCTAACAAAACTAAGATCTCAAATAATTATTTTTATGATTATAATGAAACGTTCTCTTTCAATGTAGCCCATATACATGTCGTTCTCACTAAAAGAAGACAAAAATTGTGCTGAGCAATACTAAAAGAAATGTCAGTTTCAAGTTTTGGGTACCATGTTACAGTCTACATTTCTTGTTTTAAGTCTATTAATCTGTTACAAGTCTCTGTCACGTGAACGAAATAAGTTCAAGAGTTCGAAACCAACTTGCGCCAAATTCGACTCGTACTGGCTCTATTTTGTTTACAGTGTTCGTACTGCTTATTTTCACAGTTTTCATTTTTAACACGCACATGAATCTTATTTTTGTAGAAAAGTTTATTTTCCATTATTCTTTTCATTACAATCAACGAAGCGTAGTATATAATTTCACCAGACACCGCTGTTTTTAGGCATTAGATTATTAAAACATTTGGTAATAATACTTTGAGACCACGATTTAAAATTTACATGCCTTCTTCATGCTAATTGTTTCCACAAAAGACCTTGAAAAGAAGGGTTTTTTTTGTATCTTTGGGACTAAGGCTGCCGCTAATGTGCACCAAGGCCAAGATTTATTAAAGTGTTAATGAAAATATGACGTGAGAAGAATTTCTCATTGCATTTGTTTCGCATGACATGACTTAATAGTTGATTACCTTAAAACGGAATCAAAGTGGATGTAATTTGGACAATTGCTTTCTCCAATTAAGAAAACATTAGCAAGAGTGCTGTAATAATGAAATATTTCGGGATTTCTGCGGATATTTAGATCCTTGGTGTATGTTCTCTTGATAGATCAGTCTTTTTGATACCCATAGATGATACGTCTGAAAGTTGATTGGTAATGCTGTTGTCATATTACTGTGTGTGTTGTGCTGCCATTTTCTTCAGTAGTAAGCCTACAACTTCGCGCCGAGTCTATTGCAGCCTGTAGGTGCCCATCAACCGGTAGGCTTGCAGAACCAGACGACAACTGAAGTGGCCTGCGCAGTCATTTAATCTCTGTCAACTCAATGACAGAATTACACTTCTGGGTCTATCGTCAATATTAAGCAATTTACTATATAATTATTAGTATCATTAATTGAGATGGAGTTAATAAATCCAGCTTGTGTATGTAATATCCATAACGTGTGTTCAATACTATCCCACTACACTCGACCAATGGTCCCTTTGTTTGATATGGGATCAAGTAAAGTTGAGCTATATTCTGTTCACTCAAAACCGGCGGCTCAAAGTCATGTTCCCTTGCCCCACTCCTCACGTCAATGCCCCGTCCATTCCTACGTCTCCGAAATAAAAGCTCTGTGTAGATAAGCTGGAGGTAAAGGGGTAAGGGCAGTGGAGTGGCGATAGACCAAACTGACCATGAGCACCCCTCCCCCCAGGTGGGAAACCCCGCAAAACCAGGACTCTGGCGCAACCGATGTGCAGCACATCCAAATTCGACCCCCTTCCCCCCCCCAATTCCCCCGGAGCCGGTCTACACTTGTGTACTGTGGAACCCGGGTGTTTGCACAGCCCATCCAGGAGTCGCAGATCATCGTCCATAACACACAAGCAATGCTGCACCACCCGGATCAGATGTTCGGAACCATGCGCTAAGCAACCACACTTACAGCAAATAGTATATGTTGAATTTGGTTGATAATTGAATACAGCGACCAGTGTTGCTTTATTTTATTTTACCATTACCGGTTTCAAGCATACATTGCTCATCTTCAGATGGTTTTAACAATACAGATGCGAATTGCAGGCGTGTTTTTGTGTCCTAGAATAACAAAAATATGATGATTGACGAAAAGTTTATGGTGTTGCTTTATTTTATTTTACCATTACCGGTTTCAAGCATACATTGCTCATCTTCAGATGGTTTTAACAATACAGATCCACGCCTGCAATTCGCATCTGTATTGTTAAAACCATCTGAAGATGAGCAATGTATGCTTGAAACCGGTAATGGTAAAATAAAATAAAGCAACACCATAAACTGTGACTGGTCGCTGTATTCAATTATCAACCAAATTTGATATCACAGTCGCTGATTCCACAAGTCCACCATGGACAAAATATTAGTATATGTTGCTTTCGTTAGTTTGATAACATTTATTACCTTTATCCTTGACGTCAAGCCACAAGCAAATAAATGCTTTCGTTGAGTGTTTTCCCTGCAAACGAAACATTATAGGTGTCCTTTATTTTATTTATTCTTTTTTTTCTGTCACACTGAAACATCTTGGTCTTTCTTACACTAAATATTAATTTATTCGCATTGAGCCAAGTATTAACTGGTACATGACTTGCAGTGTTTTGTTGTGTGCGTGCAGATTGTGGTGCTGTGGGCTCACGAGAGGGCGCCTCCAGGCCGTTCCCGCTGGCCCCAGCTACCTCCCCACGTTCCCCTCAGCGTCCTGCCCCAGCAGCCCACGCACGCCATCTCCAGACGCTTCACGCCGCACCCGCTCGTGCAGACGGACGCCGTGCTCTCGCTAGACGAGGACTGCCTGCTTACCACGGACGAGGTCGACTTCGCCTTCGCCGTATGGAGGTCTTTTCCCGATCGCATCGTGGGCTACCCGGCTCGCTCGCACTACTGGGACGATGCGAAGGTTGGTTGTCAGATGAGCGTGCCTTTTTTATAAGCCCCACTTCTGGTTTGATGAACAACTCAGAGCATTAATTTTCTCCCACTTAAATTCCTTTTGATTTTACTATATACAGGGTGTCCAGAAAAGGACTCCCTGATTTCAAAATTAAATATCTCGAAAACAAAGATCGATAGAGGAATGCAGTAAACGGTATGTTTATTGTGACAGCTGTGAGAAGTGTATACAGCAGTGTGAAATAATAGTTACAAAAGCTGCTAACAGATGGCGCTGTAATCGCCATACGTAATGCCTAAATAGTGATCCGAAGCTCAGGACGATCAGTTCCACCATTGAAATGTGCCAATGGTGAACATTTTGAAAACATTGTGATGTGATTGTTTGCAAAGATTGTTTTCATACGATTATTTCACTTATTTATGCTGATATGAGCGTACAGCGCCAACTGTTAGCAGCTTTTGTAACTATTATTTCACACTGCTGTATACACTTCTTACAGCTGTCACAATAAACATACCATTTACTGCATTCCTCTATCGATCTTTGTTTTCGAGATATTTAATTTTGAAATCAGGGAGTCCTTTTCTGGACACCCTGTATGTAGTTTTTTTAATTTTTTTTAAAGTTGAAAATATACAAGAACAAAACTAGACCAGCAGTATTGTGTTTAACAGCATCAGATAGATTCTACACTGAAGAAAGAAAGCTCCCAAAGGAGAGTTTAATTTACAGTCAAGATCATAATTGAGATTTTCTGTGATTTTTTTTTTCCACCTCACTATTGAACCAGACCATCATCATTGAGAACATTTTCATTGGAATTACAAAGGAGTTTGCAGGACTACCAAAATCTACCAAAACATTTATGAAAATTGTTGATATCATTAAAAAAATCTAATGTTCTAAATGGAACATCAGTTGTAACCATTAGTTGACAGAGCTTTTGTGGTAACGTAGTAAAAAAAAAACTTTGTTTTAATTTTTTTATTTGCTGTATCATGGCTTTTTATGCAACGTATAAACTTTTCAATTATAAGATTATACTACAGCATGGTGAACTGCTTTCTCTAAAGTTTGGCCTGTCAACAACTGTCTATTATGCATTAGCATAAGTTCACCTCTTCCAATTGATTAAACAGTAGTAACAATTATGATTCCTAACAATTATCTGTATCCCGGAGAGACTTGTGGATGGCTAAATGAAGTGTAACTAATTCAAAAATAATAAAAATGACATTCAAAGATCCTATGACATAACAATCTACTGTTTATCAGTTGCCCAAAACTACATGGAGAAAGAAAAATCGACTGAAAGCAATCTATTCTTTTCTTTTCCTTGATGCGGCAGAAGTTATGTCAAATTCATTCTAAAAATAAAATTAAGGATGGAAATTAAACCCAACATTCACCAGAGACAATGACAGCTTGGCTCAAAGAACACAGAAAAGATGGACATGTGCAATGGTGTAACAATAGGTATGATGAGTGTTGGGTTTAATTTATCTATTCTTCCTCATTTTCAGTATTTTAACTATAGAACTGATTGATAACAGATAACAAATAACCTTCAGTTAACAAAAATATGTATTTTTTCTAATGTAACAACTAATCAAATTGTGCAAAAATTAGATTCTGATTTTCTTAGATGATGTAACTCAAGAACAATTTTTTCCCCCAGATTTAACTCGCTGAGAATATTGTGGATGAAGCATTTATGTAGTACAGAACAGAAACACTGCTTTATTTAATCTACTGCATACAATTTACCTTCAGTAAGATTTTCTCAAAATAATTTCTCTGTTAGTTATAATAAGTGAGCATGTTAAGAGAAAAATATGTAAATGGTATACGAGGCGCGTCCAGAAAGTAAGTTCCGTTTGATAATAAAATGAAATTGTACACAGGTACAGAAGAAATTTTTATTGCACAAAATTCTACAACTCTTAAACTACTTTTCCACATAACTGCCGAAATTTTGCAGGCATTTGTCATAGCGTGGCACCAGGTTTTGTATACCTTCTTCATAGAAATCTGCTGCCTGTGTCTTCAACCAGTTGGAAACAGTTTCTTTCAGCTCGTCGTCATTGGTGAAGTGATGGCCGCCAAGGAAAGACTTGAGATGTAAGAACAGATGAAAGTCTTGCCAGTTCTTCTGTAACCAAAGGTGGACGCCCACTTCGTTCTTCATTGTGCACATCACTACGCCCGCCATTGAACTGTCGGACCCATCTTCTCACCATCGAATCACCCATCGCATTTGGTCCGTAAACATCGCAAATTTGCCGATAAATTTCACTTGGTTTCACTTTCCTCGCATTCAGAAACCGAATCACAGACCTGATTTCACAGGCGGTGGGATTTTCAATCAACGCCGACATTTCAAACAAGCACAACAAAGCGTACGTAACTGACAGCGATCTCCAAATGGCGCACGTTCTTCCCCTTGATACACATCGTCTACAGCGCATGTGCGGAACTGCAATCGCAGCGCTGCAGCGGAGATAAATTGAAACGGAACTTACTTTCTGGACGCGCCTCGTATTATGATAGGAATTTAAGAAAAGTACTGGTTTTCATACCTTGTTCAAGTCATTTATGTAACTACCACTATAAATATATTAGAGTATTATTTATACTGTTTTCTAGTTAAAAGCACTAGTATGAAATCATTCAACTTTATTGTTTCAAATGGACTGCAAAATAAATCAGAATCAAAAGTTTGGTATATACATATATCAGCATTAACCATGTTAATTTACAATAATAGATTTTGTATAGGAAATGCTGAATGAATTGAATATAAGATTTTTTCAGGGGCTGTCTGCTTCCTCATTTCCATCTTAATAAATTTTTCAAAATTCCGGTCTTACATTTTAATAAGTTTTGAAGTTCTATAAAATTTGTCGGTAGGGGGGTTTCCATAAACTACCTTGCTCCAGTTTGGCCTTGTTTGAACCCTCCCTCCCCCCACATAGCTTGACATGACTTTTGTCTCCCTCCCCCCAATATGGCCCATTGTTTTTTCCCTATTAATTACAGAAGACAGTTTTTACTGTTTTGTCTTGACAGACTATAGTTAAATTTTTTGCATATATAATTAAGACATCTGATATTTACATTATGTTATTGTCTATAATTATAAATATTCTGAAAGATGTGTTTTCATTAGCCACTTGCAAATGGTTAATTATTCGGAAAAACCTCTGTTCCAGGTATTGTCAGGGATCCTTTTCCTCTTGAGATGTTACTGAAAACATTCTTCTTATCTCATTAATCAGCGTTCATTAATTGATAAAATAGCACTAACTATATCTGCAGCATAAAAAAAAGACAAGAGGAGCTGCATTTTTTATTACTTTTGCTGCAGCTGAGATCTTTCTTACTAAATTACCAGGGAATGATTATTTGATCTGGTTAAAAGATTTTAATAGGACATTGGATAATGAAAACTTGTTCGAATAACATTTTCGGTAAACCTCGTAAAGTTTGTTGTACAGTGTCACTTCACATCACACTTTGAACTTGAAATAACAGTTCAGGAAATACTATAATTAAAGTTGCAGTGAAATTCACTTGACAGAACAATGTTAGTACTATTTTATCAATGAGCAGTATGGTCACAGGGAGGCCATACTGATCAAAACATCTTTATTTCTAATCATCGAAAAAATACTATCACTGTCCTGTAAAATATCCTGTGACATATGTATGAGAATTTGTGTCTAAGTATGGCATGTTTAATATTTTTGAATCGTAATGCAAAATCGGTTAGTACAAATGCGCCAACCACATGCAACCCAATGCTACGATTTCAATTGACATGCATGCACTACAGTGTTTTTTAGTATAGGCTATTTAAATTAAATATGGAGATAATTAAAGGTGGAAATAAATGTACACATTCTGTTGCGTGTTCTATAAATTATTTTAACTGTGACAAATAATATGAATGAAACGCTACATGGCTTGGCTCAGGAAACCCGTCCCCATGTAGCTCAGCACAGATTTCTAACCAACCCTTCGCCCTCCTCCCCCCCCCCCCTGAGTCATGTAGCTTATGGATGTTCCCTATCTGCTCAGCTGCAAGTTTGTCCCCAAATATTTTTAAGGAATCAAGGCTATTTTGTCATTAGAAGTGCTGGTGGATAGAGATATGAAAGTAGATACAGCATTTGTAACAAAACTTGCTTAAGCATTTGACTATTGATTATATTTAGTATTTTCACAGATGTATTCCAAAAATGGAAACTCCTGTGTTGAGGACATAACGGTTGAATGCATTAAATGAAAACATAAAACTTCAGATTTATAACATTTTAACTATATATATCCGTTTTCAGCCAAAAACAAATAAACACAGCATGTTCAAGTTGTTAATTTTCCAGAAAACACTTAAAGCTCCAATGAAAATTACTATGTACTTTGCAAAATAAAGAATAGAAAAATAAGAAGAAACACACCTAAAAACTCAACAGAATTTTAGTGGCAATGGAAATGTAGTATGATATACAGTCAGATGCTAAATGAAACTTTTAAGATCCATGCTCTGATTCAGAATTAAAGCAAATTAATAAAAACACTGATAAACTTTATTTTCTTACTATTTGAAAAGTCAAGAATCTCATCGGTTATTATGGAAAACTGATGAGATTTTTCACATGTTGGAGGGCTGTAAAAATTATTCCTGATGAGTATAAAAGCATCAATAAGATCATAAATAAGAAAAGAGAAGCCAAAGGAAAGGAAATACAGGTGAAGTGTACTGAAATAGAGGCTGACAATTTCAACATTCATAGGAAAGTTAGAAAGGTATCAGGCAAATGTAGACCTAATACAGTGAATAAGCGAATGGACAGAGAGGAAAACATCATTATTGATTCTCAAGATACCAGATATGCATGGAAGAGACATTTAGAACAACTATTCTCAGACGGCCATCTGGAACCTCCAAAGTTTGAATGTGAAACAGGTCCAAGCATCTTATTGACTGAAATACAAGCTGCAATAAAAGAAATGAAGGATGATAAAACTCAAGGCCCTGATAACATAAATGTAAAAAAAATTAAATTCCTTGATGAAGACAATACAAAATGTTTGACCTCAGTGTTCAATGATATTTACAACTCTGGCAGTATTCCTCAAGATTGGCCCAAATCAGAATTTATTACGTTACCCAAAAAAACCTGGAGCTAAGTCATGTGGTGACTACAGGACAATAAGCCTTATGAGTCACACATAGAAGCCCTTTCTGAAACTTATTCACTGAAGGATATATAAACTCTATGAATAATATGTATCACTAAACAATTCTGATTCAGAAATGCAGTTGGAACACGAGAAGCTCTATTCAGCATTCATACTACTATTTCAATGCTGCAGAGACATAAATTGTGATGTCTATGCTTGTTTTATAGATTATCAGAAGGCCTTTGAAAGGATAAAGCATCAGAAAATTATAGAAATTTTAAAAAATATTGGCTTGATGACAAAGACCTGAGAATTATTGTTAATATGTATTGGAACCAGTCTGCTTATGAGAGACTGAAGGGATAAAATATTGATGAAATAAAAATTCTTCATGGTGTAAGACAAGGTTGTATACTGTCCCCTTTATTATTTATCATCTATTTGGAGTATATCTTTAGGGAGGCATTGAGTGATGTGAAGATGGAAGCTGGATAAACAACATTCGCAATGCAGACAACACAGTCATTTTTGCAGACAGTCAGGAAAGTTTACAATATTTTATGGATAGTGTATTGCAAAGCAACCATAAATATGAACTTTATATTAATATAAATAAGACAAAAGTAATGGTCATTGTCAAAAATAACAATTCTGAATGCCATATTATGATCAACCAGAAGACCGTTAATGCGTATCAAGGTATACGTATCTTAGGACCACAGTAAATAGCCAGTGGAAGCCATCTAATGAAGTACAGCCACATATTGGTAAAGCCAGGGTTGCTTTCAATAAAACGAACAATATTTCATCAATTACAAAAAGATGAGACTCCTGCACTGCTATGTTTTCTCTGTCTTTCTGTACGGCATGGAAACATTGACATTAACAGACAAATTCACTAAAAAGTTAGTGCTAAAGTGCTCCACAAAATGTAAAAGAATATGGAAATATTGACCACCATAAAAACATAGAAGCTGCAATACCTTGGCACATCATGCGGAACAATAACCATTAAAAACTCCTGCAGCCTGTTCTCCATGGGAAAATACCAGGAAAGAGAAGTGCTGGCAGGACAAGAACTTCCTGGCTAAAAAATCTGAGAACCTGAACCTCCAAGACAACTATGGAGCTAATCCATGCATCAACTAGCATAGGAAAAACAGCCAAAATGGTTGTGGACACCGGGAATGGAAAGGGACCGGAATAAGAAGAATTTGAAAAAATTCTTTAAATGACATTAGACACTAGTGTTTTGTTATAAAAGATTTATATGCAAAAATTAAGTTTCTTTAAATATTTTATTTCAAATTGTCATGAATGCTGGTTAATTGTTAGTATTAAAAATATTTATGCATTATAATGGTTATGGTCTAATGATAGAAGGGAAACTTCTAAAATGTATGTACAATTTCTTTATGTGATAGCCACAAAGTATTTTTAACTAGTAATTTTTTTTATTGTTTGTAGTAATTATATGTAAACAAGAATTACATCTCGATGCAGCAGTTTTCAGCCTTCTCTCAAGCTTTCTTGTGATAGAGGCAGAAAAATTTATTGAAAGAAGATTACTATAAAAGATTTGGAAAAGATTATTTTCAAGTTTCACTAGTATTTCTTTCTGTAGAGCATACAGTTAAGGATTTTTACTATAGATAATACTTTATAAACCAATCATTCTACAACTGATTTACATGTATTTTAAATTTGGCATATTTCCTCTCACATATTTTATACAGACTGTTTAAAAATATGGTTGCTGGTGATCACTCTGAAATTTGTTATAAATGGTAATATTTTTATGATATTACTATTTTTCAGGGAACTTGGGGCTACACCTCGAAGTGGACCAATGATTATTCAATAGTGCTTACGGGTGCAGCATTCTATCATCGCTATTACAACTACCTTTACACACATTGGCTTAGTCCACTACTACATAAAACAGTAGAACAATCTCAAAACTGTGAGGACATCCTTATGAACTTCCTTGTCTCACATGTCACTCGTAGACCTCCAATAAAGGTGACACAACGCAAGCAATATAAAGAGCAGCCTCCAGGTGGAGCCAGGTTAGTATTCAATTTTAACAGCCATATATCTAAAATATTTTATTTTTTTCCATATAGTATATACATGTTTTATCCTAAAGCAAAACTAAATCAAATTCAATAAATGAAACCATTCATTTCATGTTGCACCAGTGTTTATTCCTTGCCCCCAAAACTCCTCCTGGCTCAAAGATGTCAATGAGCTGTAAAGTTTTAGTAAAAAAAAATGTAGCATCACAGTTTAGAACATTCTTTCCTTCTTTCTCATATTCTCAAACTTAAGCTTCATGAAAATTATATTAGAAAATTCTGTTTCAGTTCTAAGTCAGTGACCTACAATAATAAAAATAATAATAATAAAACTCTTTAATGGAATCTCTAGCTATAGTGCTAATCTGCTTGTTTGCCATTATTGTTGCTTCAGCCATTTATTGTAATTTTATCTTTCTAAATAATAGAATTCATACTTCTCTTATTACATCATGTCTTATTTTTATATTTAATCTTATCATTTCTGGCACACTTTGTGTATTTATATTTTCTTTGTGTATTTATATTTTCTTTGTGTTTAATCCATTTTTCTTTCCCATTATTTTGTTTATGGCAATCATTGATTTATTGATTTTGTCACTCTCACCTGCCCACTGGGCATTTTTGCAAGAAAATTACATCATTCGGATGTTTCCCCTTGATCCTTGTTGGCTTTTTTTTTTACAGTTAATTGATTCCTTCTCTACATAAAAGTTTGATTAATGCCAGTAGACCACAACCTTGCCTCACCTCTTTTTTAACTGATTCTTTAAATATACTTTTGATCTACCATCTAATTATTATATACACAATGAAATATATATTATTTTTCTGTCTCAATATTTTAGATCTGATTTCTGAATATTTTGTTTACATCTAAACATTTGCTTTGCAACAAATCTATTTTCAATTCTATAATTCTATGAATTCTAATCTCTAATGATACAAGGGAAGAAAGAATTTATATAAGCATCAGTGTAACACTTTATTTCCCTAATCTTATCTATAATGTCATTGTGGGAGAAATATTTCACAGCTGTCATAAATGTTGGAAGTTGTTCACTTGTTACTCAATAAATTTATGTGATAACTACATCATCTATCACCAGTGTGTCCCAACCTAATTTGGTATCAATTATATGACACTTTAATGAGGACTGTGATGCAACTAAGGGAAATGGAAGAAGGCTTTACACATGTGGTAGAGCAAACCACAAGGGACCCAAACATAGTAGACATATTCCTATTACAACCTGATGCTAACCTAATCAGATCTCAAGTAACTAAAGGAATAAGTAAACATAATGTAGTTATGATAGATATTAGAGGGCTCAGTAAATCAGTGCTCAAAACTGAGGGTGTTGATTGGTACAATTATAAAAATGAACATACTTTAGAACTGAAGAGAGATGTCGGAAGAGGGTTCAGTGTAGATAAGTAAAATACAATTGCAGTGGACTCAAACTAAAGATAATAATAATGGGGGAAGAAACGTTTATTCCAAAACAGAAAATAAAAGTATTGAACCGTTGTAATATAACAGGGAAGTGAGGAGACTGAAGATGCTGATAATAAGATAACACTAAAACAGAGCCGTATTAAAACAGTGTGGGGCCCGTAGCAAATGTGAAGAAGGAGACCTTGGTTTTTCCATCTGGTTCAGTGGTAAAGATTTTTCTAAGTTCGCACATCTAGCCTGACAGGGAGGCCTCCGAGAATCTTAGGCGCAGCCGGGTCCCCGCAGAAGGCAAGGGGCCCCCTGAAGGTTCAGAGTCCCCCAGAAGGTGCAGAGCCCCCCTCCAGAAGGTGCAGGGCTCCCAGAAGGTGCAGTGCTCCCCAGAAGGTGTGGGGCCTGAGGTATTTGCTAACTCTTGCTACCTGGCTAATCCAGTACTGCACAAAACAGTTAAGAGGCAATAAGGAACACTTGAAACAACTTAACAAAGAATTAGTAGCAGCAAAAAGGAAAGCTGAAAACATATTTTAAATGAATATTATGGATATAGAAAGGCCATAAATTTCTATGGCTATATTAGAAAACTTATATTAGGAAGGAAGGGTATTCAGACAATTGTATATGATGATAGAGAAGAAGTTACTGAGACTTTTAAAAAATTCAGAGATATTAAGTAACTGGTTCAGTAAGACAGTTGGAGATGTAAGTCAGAGTAGAAGTTTCTCCAAATAAGTAGAAATGAGCACACTAAACAGTATGAAATAGATTCTGAGGATATTATGAAGGAACTAAGAAAGCCAATTGTAGCTTCTATTATTACAGATATATTAAAGTTAGATGGGAACAACATTAAATCTCATCTTGTCATGTTATTTAGATAGAGGCTGGAGATTTGCTGTTTTCCAGAGAACTGGAAAAGGCAATAGTAGTACTGACTCATGAAGGTGAAGCAACAAATAAGGTTGAAAATTAGAGGGTGATTAGTTTGACATCAATGGTATGCAAATTGATAGAGAGATTGATATGCAAACACATCAGAATTGTCTAAGAAGAAAGAAACTGCATTGCAAATCAGCAACATGGCTTTAGAGAAGGACACACATGTGATTATCAGATCATAGGCTACATGCTAGATATTTCAGATGAAATAGACACAGGAAGCAAAGATTTTTCCAATAATTTGAAAGTGATCCATAAAATTGTATTTAATAAGGTAAAAAAATTATAGTAGATTAAAAAGCTACTTGTTGGGTATGGGAATTCTTTAAAGATAGAAAGTAGAGAGTTAGGATAGAAAATTCAGTATCAAGAGCAGTGGAAGTGAAAATGGGAGTGCCACAGGGTAGTGTATTGTGAACATTGTTGTTTGTTATTCTAATGAAAATAAGAGCCAAAAAGAGTTAGCTTGTTAAAAAAATTGAAGATCGTTTATAATTAGGTAGTGGAGGAACTGCCTGTTGAAGAACTTCAGTGTAAATATTAGGCATAACATTTAATAGTAAACTCAAGTGGTAAGGACTCACTGAACAGGTGGTTTCAAGAGGTTTCAGTATCTGTCATTTATTGGAGAGAGTAACGGTTGGTGAGGAAAAATGTACCAAAGAAATGAAGAAATTGGGTAACAAAACTTTGTCAGACAATTGCCTGTATATGTTGGTGTATTATGGGAACCATATTTTGGGTATCAAATGCAGAAGTTGGAGGAGGTGAAAAAAGGGCCTCTAGATTTGTTTCTGAAAATTATCACATCACATAACATAATCAGTAATTGATATGATAAAGGAACTGGATTGAAACAGAAAAGGAGAGTAAAGAGAGTTCTGTAAGTGTACATCGCACACAGTGGTGATGATGCTTAGAAGGATATTTGTATAAGATTTAGGAGTAATGCATGGAAGATAAAATATCATCTTAACCACAAGTTGGCATCTGATTTCAGGCATAAGGGACTGGTAAAATTTTCTTTTATATCTAAGGGAGCTAAATATCACAACAAATTACCAAAAACATCAAATGAATTTAAAACTAAACCAGATGTCTCTTGCCTACATATTCTTGCTACTATTAATTACTTGTGATACTCAAAATCAGGACATACAAGAGTTTTATGTGCTGTTTCCTCCATGGATGCATAACATTTCTCCAAAATTTGACTTTTGAATCATAGTATAAAATCAGCTTTTCCAACAGCCAATTTTAAGTGCTAATCCCATTTCATGTTCCTTTGCACTATTACACCTATGTACTTCAAGGATTCAACTTTCTCAGGACTTGAAAGGCTTACTTTGTACTTGCGACTAAGTGGTATCTTTTTGTTCATTATGTGCATCACCTAACACTTACTAAAATTTAACATCGGCTGTAATTTATGTTGAACTGATATCAACATCAAATTATTTACTTATCAGTCGTGTCTCATGGATCCCTGCTTAGGAATGACCCTGGGATGTGAAACATGTCATAGTTAATACACATACATACGAGTCATAATCATAGAAAAAAAAACCAATCATATGTTACAAAGTCATATAAAGAGAATAAAATAAACATTAATTTTTACAGCTTATCGATGATATGAAGTCTTCACGGGTTCTCCGCCATATATACGGCAGAGAACCCTTGAAGACTTCATATCATTAATTTTTACAACTGAGTTTTGCAAAAGGTCATATTGAATACAATTAATTATTTTGTTCAAATTCTTGAAAGGAGTAGAAGGAGTTGCCAATAAGATATTTTCTCCATTTTTTAAACTGTTTTATACTCTTGGGAAGTATATTAAACAGATGTATCCCAGAATAATTAATTGATTTTTGTACAAATGACAGAGGTGTTTGTGTTTTGTGCAAGTTATTTCTGTTTCTTGCACTGAAATTGTGTACCTGTGAATTAGATGTAAACAGGTTAAAATGTTCTATAACAAAGCGCATGACAGAATATATATACTGAGAAGTCATTGTAAGAATACTAAGTTTTTTAAAAAGTTGTCTGAAAGAAGTTCTTGGTTTTACCCTACACAGCATCCTAATCGCTCTTTTCTGTGCTATGAAAACTTTTTACTTTTTGAAGAGTTACCCCAAAAAATTGTCATGTGACATCACTGAATGAAAATATGAGGAGTACACCTGTTTCGTTAATTCTAGATCTGCTGTTAGAGAAAGTATTTGTAATGCAAAGGTGGCACTACTTAACTTCTTCAGTAGTGAAGTGATATGTTCATGCCAACAGAGTTTCTCATCTATTTTAATACCAACGAATTATATACTCTTTGTTTCTAAGATTGTGTTATTTTTATAGCATACTTGTAGACCCGGCTGTGCATAATTTTTTGTTTAAACCTAATATAATGTGTGTGTTTTTTTTTAATTTAATTTTAATGAATTTTCCTCAAACCAATTTGCTACTTCACTTAGTATTTCATTTACATTAAATTCTAGATTACTGTTTGGCTTTTTTCTCACAGTCAGGTTAGTGTCTTTTGCAAACAAACACTCTTAACGTTGTCAGATACATTTCCAGAAAGGTCATTGATGTATAACAAAAAGAGGAAGGGTCTTAGGACAGAGCCTTGTGGAATTCCATGTTTTATTTTCTCCCAGTCTGATGAATCATCTTTACTTATTTTGAAAAAAAAGAGGAAACTTATTGCATTCAACTTTCCATTTTTTCTAAAGTAATTCATGATTTACAAGTCAAATGCTTTTGAAAAATCACAAAATATTCCTACAAGGCTCATTTTATTAATCAGTTCCTCAAATGTGTTATTAAAAATGAATATATAGGGGAGACCGGGGCAAGTTGACGATGTTAACGATTAAACATTTTTAATAAATTCATTTTTTGAAGAAAATATTTTTTCATTGCAAATATTATTAGTCTGGTCTTTTATTGAAATGTTCGTAAT
The DNA here is from genome assembly GCA_031002005.1 of Vandiemenella viatica. Taxonomy (NCBI): domain Eukaryota; kingdom Metazoa; phylum Arthropoda; class Insecta; order Orthoptera; family Morabidae; genus Vandiemenella; species Vandiemenella viatica. Next base: position 87,834,608 of record JARYHS010013631.1, read on the forward strand.
TATATACAACTTTATTTTCATATTATCAAAGCTTTTTTATTAATTTTAGAAAGTAATGCAAATCTGTCATCTTGCCCCAGGACTGGGGCAAGATGACTTTGACCACGGGGCAAGATGACATTTAATGAAACTGTAATACATTTTTATTGTTATACATCAATATGTGTACATTGTTGTATACACATTAACAGAAGTCACATACAAATTTCCCTCCTTCACAGTTTGAACAGTCTTCGTGCCACCATTTAAAGCACACGCAACACTGTATTCAGTGTTCTGATGGAGGGTCTTCATGGATCTCAGTACATCCTGAACACTGAACTAAACTTTTTTCGGAAGCATTTCTTGATGTTGTCGCAACACGGGGTTTTTTCTTTAATTCAGAAGAGGTAAACGTCAGTTTCTTAGTAAAACTTAAATTTCTTGCATTCCGAAACTGTGCGTATGAAACAAACATCCAATTCTTATGTCATCTCTTTTCTTCAAATGGAGAGGTAGTGTTGCTTAAGGGATATTTTAAACGTCCGCTGCACCCAAGCAGGACTTTTTAACTCCTTTGACATCAATTATTACAACAGCCAAAGCATTTCGGTCCCACTCGCCTCTGGAGGACTTCTTTTTAAAAGTTCTCACCATATCTAGATCATAAAGTGTCATGAATAAGTAAAGTAGCGCCCTTCCAAATTTTAAGAGAAATTATGTGAGTCATGCAAGTCAAGACTCTTACACGAAACCCCAAAAAAGGCACTCAAAGACTGAAACAGACACAGCCAAAGTCATCTCGGGCCAGATGACGAGGTCGTCAACTTACCCCAGCCAACTTGCCCCGAACGATAATGTTAGAAACTATCAATTATTGCGGCAGTTTAAAAAAGAATGAGATACAAATACACAGCCTTATGAAAGCACATTGTTTAAGCTACTCATGGATGACAAAGTATAAAACAATATCTTACCTGTTAGTCTGTGAAGTCTTAATTCAGAGATGTAGAAAATTACAGCACGTCACAGAGAATTCTCGATCACCGAATAGCGAGGAACAATACGGCACGAGCGACACCAGTGCTATATATTTTAGTTCCTAGTCGTGTGGAGAGCTAGTAGTATGAATACAGTGCTGCTACATAGAAGCGGGAATTTAAAATAAATCATTCGTCATCTTGCCCCGCTCGTCAACTTGCCCCGGTCTCCCCTACCATTTCTATGGATGATCCTTTTTGGAATCCAAATTATGAATTAGTGAGGATATTATACTGTGTAACATGTTTTATTACTCTACAATACATGACTTATTCAAAAATCTTTGAGAATCCTGAAAGTAATGAAATGGGACTATAGTTATCTACACATGTTGCTTCTCCTTTTTTTAAACAACAGTTTTACAACTGCAAATTTTAGTCTATTGGAAACACAGCTTGCACCAAGAATTCATTACAAATGTGGGCAAGTACAAGGTTTATACAATCTGAACATCTTGTCAGTAATTTACTAGAAATATTGTCATAGCTGGAAGAATTTTTAGGTTTTAATTGTTTCATGAGTTTATTTATTTCCAAGACTGTTACTGGTGGCAATTGCATCTCGACAAATCTATTTGGGAAAGCAGTCTGAAGAAGCCTTAGCACACTATGCGGGGATTGCTTTTCTATGCCTAATTTCTCTACATCTGAAGTAAAATGTTTGTCAAATATTTCACAAACATCCCCTACTTCACTATGCACCAATCCATTTTGTTCTTTTTTTATGTCTTTAGAGTGATTTACTGATTTTCCTGTTTCAGTTTTTATTATATTCCATATTGTTTTCATGTTATTGCCTGAATTTTCTATTTTCTCTGATATATACTGTTCTTCGCCTTTCTTATTACATTTCTTAGTACTTTAGACTAATGTTTATAATGAGCTTTCAGTCTATAGTTATCTGATTCTCTTACTTTTAAATAATGGTCCCTTTTTGTTTTATTAGATATTCTAATACCCTTTGTTATCCATCCCTTACCCAGTTCACTGTTTGGAGTGTTGACAACTTTCCTTTTTATGAAACTTCCTTCGAAAAGTATTAGAAATATATGAAGAAAGGAATCAAATTTTGCATTAACACCCTATGTAGGGAAAACTTCTGACCAGTGTTCATTATTTAAGGAATCTGTGAAATGTTTTATATTGTTTTCATTAATATTTCTTCTATGTACCCAGCTATTCTTTATCTGTTTAACAGTGTTTCTGTACTTGATACATAACAGCTGGGCATCATGATCTGAGATACCATTTATTACTGGAAGTATGTTGTATTTACTGCACTGAGAAATACCAATTGCAGTACTGCTATTATTTTGTATTCTTGTAAGGAAATTTACAAGCGCCATTAAGTTAAAAGACACATCAAAGCTTCCATGTCTAGCCTCTCATTGCTTGTGATTGAGAAAGTCAACAATAAAATCTCCACATAAAACTATTTGTTTGTTATTTGTGAAACATAGTAGCAAAGACTCTGAGATAAAAAAGAGATCTCAAATTTCCTGAGGGGGCCCTGTAAATTGGTATTACTATGAGCTCTTCCTTACCATCTACATCTACATCTACATATATACTCTGCAATTCACAAAATTGTGGGTGGCAGAGGGTGCTCAGCACCAAAGCTAATCTCTTTGTTGTGCATTCCAATCCCTAATGGTACGAGGGGAAAAAAGTTTTGGAACACAGCATTCAAAGTGTTGTTCTATACAATACTTACTTACAACTGCATTGTTGCATTGAACATTATTTTTAACAAAAATGGCAACTCCCCCTTTCTCCATTTTACATCTACAGTTTATAATTTGGGATGGACAGCTGAGATATTCCTGTGTTAATGATGTTCAGATATGCACAAAACATCTACACTGAAATTTCTTTAATTCTGAATCTCTTCTAGGCATAAGGTAATGTCATCAATTTTAATAAATATTCCTCTAATATTTTGATGGAGAATAGTAGTCTCAACACTTTGATTCAATGACCTTGAATTGTTTACTTTATTTGTACATACTGGTATGTCAGTTAGAATTTCTAATTTAAATAAGTTTTGATCAGCAGAGACATTAATTTTTTTTAGACATCTTAATACTTCTATTTTATTTATCCTAAAAGAGCCTGCAACTTAATACCATGTATAACAGGAATACCTCTTTCACTCCCCTGATCTCATCAGCAATAAGAAGTGAAAGCTTCCTTTTACCTCTGAAATTCAGATGGAGTCCACGGCAAGTATAACTGTTTTGGTTGATAATTGAATACAGCGACCAGTCACAGTCACCAAATTTGATATCACAGTCACTGATTCCACAAGTTCACCATGGACAAAATATTAATAAGTATAACTGTCCCTACCAATGCAGGCCACATCTATCAAATCAATGTGTGAATTTGCTGGCTGACAGAGAACCTTTTCCAATGATGCATTTGTATGACTAATGTTATGCCACATCCAGGGTTTATCATTATGCTCAAGCAAACCCACAAATCCCATATTCGTCTGACATGTGTTCCTGGAAAAGTGAGCAATGTCTTCCTCAACTGAATAATTGAAGTCCTGTGGTCCTGGTCCCCCACAATTACAATACAATCTTCCTCTGAGAAATCTTTCCCTAGGTCTTCCACATTTGCTACTACACTTCCAAGATCAGCATTTGGTTTGAAAATACTGCAGACTTCATAATCTGACCCTAAGTCAGACTGAACCACCTCACTGATTCCCCTCCCACGCCTACTTCCAAGTAACAGTACCTTCCTGCATTTACTTTTAGATACCCCATGAAAAGTTCTCCCTTTTATTTTACAAGATCCCAGATCGTTCAGTCCAACCTGACAGTCCTCAAAGTCACCATCTAGGTCCTCCAATGGCCAAAACACATTGGATGTCTCCAGCTGGAAACCATCAGACAGACAGTGTCTCCTACCTCTCCTGCCAGACCTGACTTCTTTCCACTCACTGTTCTGCCTAAGCCCAAGAACAGTTTTCTGCCTTCAGGGCCTTTATTTATTTTTATTTATTTATTTATCAATCTTGTTCCATGGATCCCTGCTGAGGAAGTACCTCTGGGATGTGAAACATGTCATTGTTGATACATATACACATAATATGAGTCATATCATAGTAAATATATATATATATATACATATTTTACAAATACAAGAAATAATAATAAACATACATTTTTGCAACTGAGTTTTGCTAACGTCATAATGAGTACAATTAATTATTTTCTTCAAATTCTTGAATGGAGTAGAAGGAGTTGCCAATAAGATAATCTCTAAGTTTTTGTTTGAATACATCTTTATTATCTGAAAGCTGTTTTATACGATTAGGTAGTTTATTAAACAGATGTATCCCAGAATAATTAACTCCTCTTTGTACTAATGACAGAGATGTTTGTGTTTTATGCAAGTTATTTCTGTTTCTTGTATTGAAACTGTGTACCTGTGAATTAGGTGTAAACAGGTTAAAATTTTCTATGACAAAGCTCATGAGAGAATATATATACTGAGAATACATTGTAAGAATATTGAGTTTCTTAAAGAGTTGTCTGCAAGAAGTTCTTGGTTTTACCCTACACAGAAACCTAATAGCTCTTTTCTGTGCTATGAAAACTTTTTTACTTTGTGAAGAGTTTCCCCAAAAAATTATGCCATATGACATTACTGAATGAAAATATGAGGAGTACACCTGTTTCATTAATTCTAGATCTGCTGTTAGAGAAAGTGTTCGTATTGCGAAGGTGGCACTACTTAACTTTGCCAGTAGTGTAGTGATATGATCATGCCAACAGAGTTTCTGATCTATTTTAATACCAAGAAATTTTATACTCTCTGTTTCTAAGATTTTGTTGTTTTTATAGTTTATACATATATCTGGCTGTGCATAGTTTTTTGTTTTAAACCTAATATAATGTGTTTTTTCAAAATTTAATTTTAATGAATTTGCCTTAAACCAATTTGCTACTACTCTAAGTACTTCATTTACATTAAATTCTATAGTACTGTTTGGTGTTTTACGCACAGTCAGGTTAGTGTCATCTGCAAATAAAACACTCTTAACTTTGTCGGATAAATTTCCAGGAAGGTCATTGATGTATAACAGAAAGAGGAGGGGACCTAAGACAGAGCCTTGTGGAATTCCATGTTTTATTTTCTCCCAGTCTGATGAAGCATCTTTACTTATTTTAGAATCAAAAATTGAAACTTTTTGCATTCGGCTTTCAATGTATGATTTAAACCATTTACCTGCGGTCCCAAAAATACCATAGTATTCCATTTTTTTTAAAAGTAATTCATGATTTACACAGTCAAATGCTTTTGCAAGATCACAAAATATTCCTACAGGATTCATTTTATTATTCAGTTCCTCAAATGTGTTATTTAAAAATGAATATATAGCCATTTCTATGGATGATCCTTTTTTGAACCCAAATTGTGAATTAGTTAGGATATTATAGTGTGTAACATGTTTTATTACTCTACTATACATGACTTTTTCAAAAACCTTTGAGAATGTTGAAAGTAATGAAATGGGACGGTAGTTGTCTACACATGTTACGTCTCCTTTTTTAAATAATGGTTTTACAACAGCATATTTTAGTCTATCGGGAAAAACACCTTGTATTAAGGATTCATTACAAATGTGAGCAAGTACATGACTGATACAGTCTGAACATCTTTTTAGTAATTTACTTGAAATATTGTCATAGCTGGAAGAATTTTTAGGTTTTAATTGTTTAATGAGTTTATTTATTTCTGAGACTGTTACTGGTGGCAATTTCATCTCCACAAAGCTATTTGGGAAAGCAGTCTCAAGAAGCCTTAGAGCACTATGTGGGGATTGCTTTTCTATGCCTAATTTATCTACTACTGACGTAAAATGTTTGTTAAATATTTCACAAACCTCCCCTACTTCGCTATACACATGTCCATTTTGTTCTATTTTTATGTCTTTAGAGTGATTTACAGTTTTTCCTGTTTCAGTCTTTATTATATTCCATATTGTTCTCATTTTATTGTCTGAATTTTCTATTTTCGCCGATATGTACTTGTTCTTGGCCTTCCTTATTACATTTCTTAGTATTTTAGAATAAAGTTTATAGTGAACTTTCAGCGCATAGTTATCTGATTCTCTCATTTTTAAATAAAGGTCCCTCTTTGTTTTACTAGAGATTCTAATACCCTTTGTTATCCATCCCATGCCCAGTTCATTGTTTGGAGTGTTGAGAATTTTCCTTTTTTTGAAACTACCTTCAAAAAGTGTTAGAAATATATTCAGAAAGGAATCAAATTTCGCATTAACACCCTGCGCATTATATACTTCTAACCAGTTTTCATTGTTTAAGGTATCTATGAAGTGTTTTATATTATTTTCACTAATATTTCTTCTATAAACCCAGCTTTTCTTTATCTGTTTAACAGTGTTCCTGGACTCGATACATAATAGCTGGGCATCATGATCTGAGATACCATTTATTACTGGATGTATGCTGTAATTACTGCACTGAGAAATATCCATAAAAAAATTATCAATTGCAGTCCTGCTATTATTTTGTATTCTCGTAGGAAAATTTACAAGTGCTGTTAAGTTAAAAGACAACATCAAGGCTTCCATATCTAATCTATCATTGCTGTGATTTAGAAAGTCAACATTGAAATCTCCACATAATACTATTTGTTTGCTATTTGTAAAACTTAGTAGCAAAGACTCTAAATGAGATAAAAACAGTCTGAAATTACCTGAGGGGGCCCTGTAAATTGCTATCACTATCAGCTCTTCCTTATCATATTCTAGTTTAGTAACACAACATTCAAAGTGTTGTTCTATACAATACTTACTTACAACTACACTACTGCATTCAATATTATTTTTAACAAAAATGGCAACTCCCCCTTTCTCCATTTTACATCTGCAGAAATGAGAGCTTAATTTATAATTTGGGATGGACAGCTGAGATATTCCTGTATCAGACAAATGATGCTCAGATACACACAAAACGTCTACATTAAAATTTCTGGAATTTTGAATCTCTTCTAGGCTTAAGGTAATGTCATCAGTTTTACTAAATATTCCTCTTATATTTTGGTGGAAAATACTGGTCTGAACACTTTGACGCAATGACTTTGAATTGTTTATTTTATTATTACATACTGGTATATCAGTTGGAATTTTTAATTTCAACAAATTATGATCATCAGAGACATTAATTTCCTTAAGACATCTTAATAAATCTATTTTATTTACCCTAAAAAAGGCCGCGACTTAACACCATTTATCACAGGAATACCTCTTTCCCTCACCTGGCATCCTCTGACCTCATCAGCAATAAGAAGCGAAAGCTTCCTCTTACCTCTGACATTCAGATGGAGTCCATGGCGAGTATAACTGTCCCTACCAATGCAGGCCACATCAATCAAACCAATGTGTGAATTAGCCGGCTGCCAGAGAACCCTTTCCAAGGATGCATTTGTACGCCTGATGTTATGCCACATCCAGGGTTTATCGTAACGCTCAAGCAAACCAACAAATCTCACACTTGTCTGACGTGTGTTCTTGGATCCCTCTCTGCAGATGCCAGATCTGCTGCTCCTGATCATTAATTCTGCAGGAGTGACAGTTCAAGACAATATGACACAAGAGTAACACCCAGTGAAACCAGCACCCACAGTCGCGGCAAGTCACTCCTCCTCTTACCAATCTTTGGCAATTTCCACACTTAGTATCCATTATGATACTTTCAGAAAAACTTAAGAACTTAAGAGAAAAAAACTTTAAATCGTTTACTTTTTAAACTACTTTAAAACTTAAGAACTTAGGAGAAAAAGCTTTAAAACATTTACTTTTTAAATAAATACTTGTGTATCAGTTGCCAAGGGAAAGTAAAAATATGATTCTAAGTAAAATGCTAAAAAATAGTATGTAAATCACTCGAAACTTTTCTGAAATGTGAATTACAACACTTATCAACTACAAGACTTACAACAAAACAACACAAATGATATCAAAAGAACTTTTCAAACAATTACAATGAAATAAAATTTGACATCCTAGAACTTGTGTCTAAAGCGGATCAATATTTTAACTACAATCAACACGCCATGCCTCATCAGCGATAATCCTACTATATCTGTACTTCAGAGAGCTTACATAACCAACGTATCCATAGATGTAAATTCTATTACCTTAAATAAAATTACTATAAAGGCATTATGCCTGTTCTGTTACACTCCCACCGATGGAACCAGGCGGAAGTTGGCATTAACAAAGCCCCGACTTCCGTCGCCAGGTAACCCTTAAACTAAGATTGAAATGATTACACATATCAGACTATGAAATGACTTATGAAATACAAAAAATTTGGCTGTCAGCCACTCGACTACTCTTATGTTAACAACAACAATTTTTAACATTATTGCACAAACCTTGTAATTGTTTTTCACATTGGTCCTATTACTTTGCCTATGTCGAAGCTGAACTTCTAATCGTAAGTTAAAAACAAAATACCTCCTTTTGGACCCTAATGGCCTCAGAAAAGTGAGAAACGTGGAGGATTTGTCTGCATATAAATGCACTTTCAATCAGTGCTTGACCCCGCACTCCCATTCAATTCGACACTTTTATAAGGTTTTCGAGAAACCACCTTGAAAACTCCTCTTAACCTTCCATCATTCGGGTACTCTTCTACAACATCCTCTTCTTTCACACCTACTGGCGTTCCCCTCGAATTCCCGGTGTGGTTCTCACACACACTAGTCATTCCCACCAAGGCTGCCCAGCATTCCTTCCTATGTCGCACAGTTCTTGCGTCTCCCCATGATATCACTCTTATCTTTTTATGCTCTGGCACTTCACTCCAATCGAGGTATTTGCCTGAGACCGCACACATCATGAAAAAGTCTTTCTGCGTCCCCTTAGCGGCCACATAAGTTTCTTCCCTTAACAATTCTCTATGTACGGCTATCTGCCTATCCACCGACCAATAATGTTGTCGAAACTCCCTCTTGAACTCATTAAATGTGTTACAATTGCCAGCAAACCAGTCGGCCCATCGCCTCGCTCCTCCGGCCAAGTACCAACGAACCATCTCGATCCGCTGTTTTTCAGAAGCAACGGAGAAAGGTGCAAAGTCCTCAAAGTCCCGAATGAATGGGGTGCATATGACCATAATCATCGAAACGTTCCCAATCAATTTTCTCCTCGACCCACGCTGCTGTTGAAGTGGAATGAAGCAAGCCCCTGACTTTGGATACTTCCTCCCTTACCACTGCCGGAACTTTCACTCTTGTAACATCTTCTATCAACGCTGCTGTGGATAATTGAAACTTACCCACATCTTGTGAAATCAACTCGAAATTTGTCATCAAACTGCTTACCTTTTCTTCACCTTCTTTGATGTGTTTTCCCAAAAGGACACAGTGATCTTCTACCGCCTCCAGTCGCCTCCCGTGACTCACATTGACTTCTTCCACGACAACTAACTGTTTACTGAGTACTTCGTTATCCTGTCGTAACAGTATTGTCTCCCTACTCACACTATGCTCTAAGCTAGTTAGCCGTTCCGCTAGCCGTTCAGCTTGTTCCTTACAATCAACCTTATGTTGCCTTAATTCTAATTGGAAATTCCCTATTTGTCGAACATTGTCTTCTACCAACATATTTAAATTCCCCACTGTACTCTCAAGTGATTGCAATCGACCCCCAAGCTCAGCCTTCAAATTACTTTCTACTGATTTCAAATTTGATTTCAAATTACTTTCTACTGATTTCAAATTACTTTCTACTGATTTCAAATCAGCCCTCAAGTTGTAATTCATTGACTGCATACTATTTTGAAAAGATTGCAACTGTACCAAGATAGCACGAACTGACCCATCAGTGAACTTAGGACCTGAGTCATTCAAGGACTCACTTCCTATTGCTGCCATCCCCTCCACCATTTCACTCTCTTCTGTAGCCATGTTGTCAACACTTTCAATACAATCGCACAATATTCTGATTGCAAAGAAAAAAGTATCCACCGAACCAGCAAGCAAACAAAAAAATTAAGATGGAAACATAAATTCTGCTCCAACACCAATCACAGTTATTGTTAAACAAGGTATACGCTATTGCATGCAATGAAATGCAAACAAGGTAACAAATATTAATTAATTAAAATTCCCCAGGAAAGTTGAAACTAATTTTTTTTTTTTTTTTTTCAATATTAACTCAAACTGACTTTTACTCGGGAAGAAAATAATTTAATTTTTTTTTTTTATGCAAATGATCATATGAAAATTCTCTCATGTCAGCTTGTGTTTCTTACAAAGATAAAAAAAATTGGCACTTTCCTTTTGAAGAGAAGAACTGCTAGCTTCTAGGACTGCGCCCCGCTCTGCAATGCCGCCCCTTACAGTCTCCCGTAAATGAAGTTGGTTCTCTGCGTCGGTCGTATCGCTCCAGCTGCTGGTGTTACCTATGCGCCGGTCTCGATAATACTGAGCGGATCGGCTCTCCTCGGGAATCGTCGGCTCAATTCGGTTGTCGCGTTCCGGTGGTAATTGCTGCTCGCTTGTTAATTATTGTTACTTTATGTAATTCACTTTTCCTACCTTTTGTTTCAGTGTTTGTCCGTGGTTAATTATGCTTTTAATTAATCCCACTCCAAAACACACTGTCCTGTCACGGTCGCCATGTAGCTATTTTAAAATTTATTATCTTCTTGTATCATGTATTCTTAAATCTCGACGAAGAAATTAACTACCAGACATTTGGTAGATCCGAAGATTGCAGGTTTATTTATTTGATAAAGTAGGAAAATTGTTTATAATTACAATACATTTAATAAAGATTAACACTTAAGAAATCACGTCTAAAGCGGATCAATATTTTAACTACAATCAACACGCCATGCCTCATCAGCGATAATCCTACTATATCTGTACTTCAGAGAGCTTACATAACCAACGTATCCATAGATGTAAATTCTATTACCTTAAATAAAATTACTATAAAGGCATTATGCCTGTTCTGTTACAAACTCTGATTCAGACCTAACCTCAAATGAAAACTCTGTTTACACTGTATTGATTTTTTATTAAATAAAGCGGTTCACTGTCACTTAAGAACTTCAAAAGCTTACTTCAAAACAAAATTAATGCTGTCAAAAAAACAAAAAAACTTACAATGAAATTCTGTATACTGATATTGATCCCGGATGTAAATAAAAGCCACCAAAAACTGAATCTACAATTTAAAGATTTATAATTAATAAATAATTAATAATACTAGAATATGATCTGTCATAGAATCATCAATTCATCATTTTAACTAACCTACTAGATAAATTTTTTTTAACTACAAAAACACAAATTATTACCCCACTACACGAACATAAGCATGCGGAAACAAATTCCAAAGATAATTACTGTGAATTAAATCTCTAAACAGTAATTAAATAAGAAAAGAAATTAACCCACCACATACCAAAGTGGACGGCTGCGTTGAGAGGGAACACTTATGCTGACAAACAACTACACTAAAACATTTTACTTTCCTATACATAAATGCATCATCAGCAAACAGTTTCAAATGGCCACTGATTGCTTCAAAAGACCATTGGTGAATTTCTTCCTATTCCTTGCCTTCTGTCATTTCCCAAATAATGGAATTACGCTTTCCTGCAGAGTGTCTAAATTATCTTCCAGACAAGCAGATTCTCTCCTTGTCTAACTACATATTGTGACCATCCAATTAACAAGTTCTATATACATTCAAATTTTTGTTGTGATATTCCATATGTTTGAATCTTTTGTAAGGAGAGTTTATGTGACGCAGTATCAAAAACTTTATGAAAATACAGAAAAATTGCATCAACTTGTAATCCTGTTTCAACAACTTCAGTGATAATGGAGTGAAGAAATGGCATTAGGAGATATTTATATGGAAAGGAAAGTTAAAATGTTCTCACCACAGTTGAAGGGAGGAGAACAGCAGTGACAAAAAAATATACCACAAACATAGAAGACACAATATTTTGGGCTACTGCTGTGCCTTTTGTGTTTGTGATGTGTTTTTTGTTGCTGTTGCCCTCCTTTCAACTATGGTGAGTGGTGGGTATATTTTACCACTCCTCTTTCAATAAATTCAATCATTTCATTCAAAAATGAAGCAAGATGTATTTCATATGATCTATTTCTCTCAAATCCATCAAATTAATTTGTCATCTAAGAATTTCTTTTGTTTGTGCTAATGATATTCTTCAGAACTATACTGTTGACAGTTGTCAGAAAGATTGGTTGGAAGTTGCTGTGGTTTGTTTGATCTCCTTTCTGATAATGGCAGTAACTTGTGCAATCTTCCATCTAACTATTTATAGTATGTCCCAGTTAGAAAAGGTTCAGCAATAAAACTGGTGCCCAGCATTTTCACTCATTTCAGTATCTCCAGATGGTTTACAACCAGTGGCGGCCGAAGTGATATGCTCAGGTAGTGACAACAACAAAATGTTTCTAGTGGCGGATCCAGGATTTTGGTTTGATTTGGGGGGGGGGGGGCTAGGATTTGGTTTGGGGGGCTCATTACTCCAGAATGCCGCCCTTATAAGAACAGTAAAAAAAGGAGGTTCCCAAAATCCATGTCGTCGGGGCTGACCTTGATGCTTTTGGGGGTGGGGGGCGCCTAAGCCCCCTAGCCCTCTCCTTCCATGGATCCGCCACTGAATGTTTCCGCGGCTTACTGATCATCATTGAAGTGAAAGGTGAAAAACAGCTCAGAGTAAGAATCTCGCTATATAAAGATTTGTAACGTGTGAAAGTCTCATTACCTGCAATTACTGCCTATTAATTAAATGATTTTGAAATTAATCAATGATAAATGTTTTAAAATTGACCAAACGGTAAACATTTAGTGATTAGCCAAAAACCGACAAGTTGATCTACAAGCAGTGTTGGATTACCCAAAAGGTAGGACTAGGCACGACTAGGCAGTACCCTGGAGCCCCTGATTTTTGAAGGCTCCCTGAAAGTTCACTTTTTTTACTAAATAAAAATAATAAAAAATAAAATCATCCAGAATAAAACAATCAAAATAATATGAAAAGAATGGAAATTAATTTTTTTGTTTCATAGTAGTGTACGATAAATAAAAGTAATTTTCAAAATATGATAAATTGTAAAATTCGTTTGTAAATTGAATAAAAATATGATTAATTCTATAAGTCATCTACAAAACCTTTTCTTTGAACTTATAAAATACATATAATTAATTTAAAAAACAGAGGGAATCAAAATTTTTTAGAGTGCCTAGGACCCAATACTTTCTTATCCGACACTGCCTTCGATGACCACGACGGCAGTGCAACACATTTCTGTTGAGAATCTTTTCCTGTTGCGTGCATTCATAAACTTATGTAATTCTCCTTCAGAAAATCTAAGACAAAAACAATATTGCCTGCTCCCACTGACAAAGCTTCTAGGGCAGCGTATTCAAACCTTTTTCAACCCGAGGACCAGTAAATTTTCAAAAATAATGCTCACACAGGCCTACTTTTTATTTATTTTTTTCTCCTTTTCGTTTCAGCCGACTATGGACAACGATTACGCAACTTCATTTTCCTCTTCTGAGTTTCCTTCTTCCGTCGCCAGTTACCTCTTCAATTCTTTCTCTGTCTTTTTTAATGTGTTCCACCCTGGGCCTAATTTTATTTTGTTATTATTAAAATGTACCATTATAACATAATAAATCTAAAACCACGTTTTGAATCCTAGGAAAACGCAGATATAAAACTGGATGTGAACTATTAAAAGCTAATTACATGTTAATCAGACCAAACCAGATAAATAATAATGTTACTACAGGATAGGCGCTACACTATACCACCGGCCTACATACATAAACCAAAATAAAAGACGCTAGACCGTATGCCTTTTATTTTTATTTACTTCACCACTCGCGTTACCAATCTTCTCAACTACCGCGGTTCCTCTTACCCACTTAAAACTCTTAGTAAACCGTCATTTACTTAATCTCTAGTCGCCACATGGAAGTGAATAGACTGTTGTAGAAACAGTGCTGTTCTATCTCATTCTGGAAATGCCATATTTTTCCCGGGTCATTGAAATATTCAAGGCTTTTAAATGTTAGGCATACAGCCTTATACAGTACGAATATGGTATCAGAGTTTATGATATTCTGCCTGTGGAACACCTGAACTATGTTCGCGGACCACCAGTAATCAGAGAACAGGCTGGAGCACGTTCCAGTGGATATTTAGTAGAGTGCTACAAAAATGGCAGCTGCTGCACTCTGCCGGCAGTATTACTAACTTTATCGAGCTGCAGCGTGTGACAGAACGAAGTTGTCTCCATTCCCCATTAACAAAGCGAACCCCCGACCTTGAATATTTCCGCGAAAACGCTAGAGAGCATGCGCGATCTGTGCCATCCAAGAATTGTCTCCACGACAGCGAAACAGTTCACTGATGTGGCCAACAGATGGAGTTCAATACTTTCCCTAGCTGTAGAGTAGAGAATGCCGCATTTATAAATATTTATTTTTCTTTCACTGCATTTATTTTTTAATTTATTTATTCATGATTAGAGGTAGTGACATGTCACAGTGGCACTTCGTCTAGAGCCGCCACTGGTTTACAATAGCTACATAGAGTATTTCTAAAAGATCAGTGTTCAACTCTACACAATGTGGAAAAACTGGTCTGTCATCCGCACTTTCGTTTGTAATGAATTTTTAAATTCGTATAAGGGATATTAGCATTGTTTTCACTATTATAATATTAATGTGTGTATACAGATCTCCAGATGGGGACAGTAACATATTCCTTAACATTTTTGAGAAAGCACTAAAAACATTACCATTAGTAAATAGAAATGTAATTATATGCGGTGATTTTAACATAGATTTTTCTAAGGATTCAAAGTTGACAAATGATACTTTGAGTCTTGTATCCTCATTCAATCTTAAAAGTCTGATAGAAACACCTACACGCATTACAAAAAATTCTTCAACATCAAACAATTGACCAAATTTTTCTAAATAATACTAATTACAGGCATAATGTGATGAATTTTGACACAGGTTATTCTGACCATTTAGCACAAGTTTTAACATTAAAATTAGAATCTAACATTAACACACATACAAATATAAAATCACGTGGCTTTAAGGATCAACAGATCAACCAATTCAATAATCTCCTAAGAAATGAAACATGGGAAGAAGTGTATAATTGCACAGATACAAATGAGAAATATAACTTATTTATAAGAACATTTTTGTATTATTTTGAAATATGCTTCCCACTAAGAACACGAAAGCAAAATGTAGGCCTAGTAAACAATGCAAAGGGCTGGATTACCTCTGGTATTTTAGTATCAATAAAAAAGAAACAGTTGTTACATGCAACTTCTAAGACTCAGGAAACAACTACAGAATTTGATAAATATTTCAAAAAATACAAACAGGTTCTTAACAAGGTAATAAGACAAGCAAAGAAACTAGAAAATGATAGATATATTTCCTCAGCTACCAATAAAATGAAAGCCATGTGGAAGGTAGTGAAGAATGAAGTAGGAGCAAGACAGGTAGATAACCGTAATATTCAGCTTGAAGGGAATAAAAAAATAATATCTGATCCTATAGAGATTTCTAACACCTTTAATACATATTTTTCAAACGTTGCCGAAGATTTGATTACTAAAAATTTTGGCAAGTCCAACATCAACACTCAAACTAATGCCAACCATGATAATAGCAAAACCCTTTTTATTCAGCCAACAAATGAAGAGGAAGTATTAAAAGTTATTGGGGAGTTGAAACCTAAATTTTCATCTGGAATTGATGATGTCCCAGATTTTCTATTAACAAAATGTGCTGAGTTTATAGCTTGTCCAACTCTCTCATATATGCAATAGCTCATACTCTAGTGGAATATTTCCAGATAGGCTTAAAACAGCAAGAGTAAAACCCCTTTTTAAAAAAGGGGAAAAGATAAGTTGCCGAATTACCGTCCAGTGTCAGTCCTCTCATGTTTCTCTAAAATCTTAGAAAAACTATTTCACAAAAGACTAGTTAACTTCTTAGAAAATAATAATGTATTTTCAGATTCTCAACATGGGTTCAGAAAGAATAAATCAACCGAAACTGCCCTTTTTTCATTTTACACAGAAATACTACAGACTCTTGATGCGAAAGGGCACATATCAGGAATATGCTTGGACTTGTCGAAGGCATTTGATGTAATTGATCATAATATCTTGCTTTCAAAGTTAGATCACCTGGGAGTTAGAGGAGTAGCTAACAATTGGATAAAGTCATACCTGCATGATAGAAAACAGATTGTTGAATGTAGCTTTAAGACTGACAACAGTATAAACTATGTTCACTCAGATTGCAAAACCATAAAATATGGAGTACCACAAGGATCAATACTTGGTCCTGTCCTATTTTTAATATATATAAATGATCTGGAAACAACAAATAACTGCCAAAAATATATTAAATTTGCAGATGACACCACCATTTTAATGAAAGAATGTACCAAAGAACAATTATTAAAAAATATTGAATACACTTCTAAAAACATTGCAAACTGGTTTTCTCAAAATAAGCTAATAATAAATACAGAAAAAACAAATACCATACACTTCAGGACAAAAAATAATTTCGATACACAGTTACCTACAGTAAAACTTAGTGGTAAACTACTTAAAAATGTAGAGAATATAAAATTTCTAGGTATTCATATACAAGAGAATTTAAAATGGAACACACACATTGAACACCTTTGTAAAAAACTAAATACTATCTGTTACATGATGAGAATCTTAGTTGGTTGCATATCTAATGAAACCATTAGGCATATTTATTTTGCATATTGTAAGGTATCCCTCGGTATATTTTCAATATTTCGTTTAGATCCGGTCAAGTTTAAGGTTAACTTCAGTACACGTTACCACAGTTTAAATCGAGTTAGCAACACTTCTAGGATAGTAAAGTGAATAAATAACACATAACTAACATAAATAAACTATAAATTGTCATAAAGCCTTGATATTCCAGCAGGAAATAGGTTATTTCATATAAAAGTAAACTTTCCACAACAGATCCTAACATTAATTAGAAAGATATTTTAAACGGATTTAAAAGAAGCAAATGGTAAATAATAGTAAATACATTGCCTAAATAAACCTGTTATCATGTCTAATAAGCGTTATTCCTGAGATCAATAGTGAATTTCAACATAAATCAAACCCAACCATTAATTTTGGCATATACCAGTTTTGGTATTTCTAATGTGATTTTCATACAGTAAAGAGTGTAAAGAACTAATAATAGCCAAGCCTAGACTCACAATAACCATAACTTCACAGTTAAATATAGTTTAGCAAGTATTTTAAAGAAATAAACTGGATGATTGAATAGTAGACTGAAGCAGTATGAAGATAACTCATTGAGATGGAATTTGACCATTTTAAAGCTCTAAAAGTAAACAGAAGAATGCCTGGGACAGTTTAGTAGGATAATTAACAGGTTTCTGATAGTTTTAAAGCATTTAATACTCACGAGAAGTAATTATGAAGAAATTTGATCACTCATTTTCCTAAACAGTTCACATAAACAATTTTTGGTCTTTTAAGTAATTTCAGGATTTAAAAAGTAGATAAACAAGCAGTAAATAATTGTATCTTTCAGTTTTAATAGATTTCAAGCAGTTTCAATCCATAAAATATGAAATATTAGTAAGTACAGGAAGCCGGTAAATTGACTAGATTTTCGAGACTCTCAGAATTAATTCCGATAAAATTAAACCATTTCAAAAGCGCTAAGAGCATGTAAATGATAGTAAACACACATAAGTGATTTCCTAAAACCATTTAAAGACATTTTACTGACCTTCTGTCTGGTAATCCAATTTTGAAGTAACTTTCTATAGACACTGCACACAATATATGCTTTTTCACTGATTTTAGCCACTGTCACACGATATAAAGTAAGAAATAAATTAAAAGTACTAAATAGAATTAAATTCATCTAAATCTTGTAGTTTCCAACCGTTTAAGTATTTTTAAATACGATCTGAACACATAAAATAGAATACCCGACTTTAACATTTTTTCATCTAAAAACCTACTCAGATTCCGGGTTAAAAATGTAGTTTGTAGTAAAAATCCATTCTTCTAGTTTCATGCATATTAATTTCAGGCCATTTAAGGCAATAGAACCGATGTTATAGGTTTTCTAAATTCACTCAACATTAAATCCACGTGGAATAAACAAACGATTTTATTGCGTACAGAATATAATAGCTACAGAAATAAAATAGCATTCAAAATAAGCAGTTAATTCAGGCTACACATTGGTAATTTTTCCGGCTTAATAATCCTTATATCTTCAGAGTTATACTTGAAAACTTAAAATAATAATCGTGTCGGATTGTTAGAAATCACTGTTTTTGCGATAACTCTGTAACCACATAGCCGATTTAAATAAAGTTTACATTTTTGTGAGGCTAAAAAATGGGGCAAATAATTTGAGCATAATTTCATGTTTTTAATTAAAGCCATTTTAAAAAAATGTTTTAAAAAACTGGTGGTGACGTCATCTCACTATAGACTTGGGAAAATCACCATATTTGGTAATTTTTCGGAGAGGCACCTTTAATGCTATATTCAGACACTAAAACACTTCAACTCTACACTAATCACTTCAGCTCGACACTCACCTAACTTTCCCGTTTCCGCACCTAAATCAAACATATAGTAAAGAAGTTATTAAGTCAAACATTAGGGAATGTCCCAGATCGCGGAGGCACTCAGCGGAAGTGCGGTCTCACGTGAGCCCAGTCTATATAAGTGATGTATGCAGGGCCTACATACGCCTTTCGCCTTTTGTTTCAGTCTCGGTTCAAACGTACAGTCGAGAGCACGTCTCGTGCTAGGCTCGGTCCGTGCAGGCTGGCGGTAGGCAGGAAACGAGTCTACTTCCGTCGTGGCCACGCTTAACGGCAACCATGTTGAAAATTCTACGACGTTAGCATTCATACGAACAGTTCAGTAAATGTGACTGTAGTCTTCAAGTCAGTTGGTTTTTTTTCGTGCGGTTCTTTGCTCTGATTCTCAACCTGTGATTTTTGGTGAACGATTATCCGATTGCCTTGCTAACTGTGAACCTGTATTATTTACGTGAAAAATTTTGAGAATATAATTCAGTGATTCAACCTGTGACTTTCATTTCTACAATAGTACCTTTCTTGCAGTAGGTTATAAACTGTAAGTGGCGACTGTGGTCAATTTTAACAGTTAGCATAAATATTTCAACACGGTAACAGAACTTTTTGGACTTAGAGTATTTTGGAAGAAGACTGGTTCAGGTGAAAAAAGCAGGTACCAACCCCCACTACCCGCTTAGTCCCTGACAATATGTACACTCATTACCAAGGTATGGAATCATTTTCTGGGGGAACTCCCCACCTAGTATCAAATGCTTCAAAATCCAGAAAAAAATTATCAGAATTATCGAAGGAGTACGAAGTAGAACCTCATGTAGACAATTATTTAGAAAGTTACAAATTCTACCACTGCCCTGTTTATATATACTGGAAACTATAAACTTCATTTAAAAAAATATAGAAGCTTCTGGGTATAAACTACAAACAAACAGTGACATACACTTGTATAATACTAGACTGACACTAGACTTTCATATACAACAAACAAATACTACCTTCTGTCAGAAAGGGCCACTTCATATGGGAATCAGATTGTTTAATAAACTACCACAGAGGATCAAGTCTGTAAGACAAAATACTAAATTCATATCATCAGTGAAGGAGAACTTGCTCGACCACTGCTTCTACTGTATTGATGAGTATTTTCGAACCAAATGTTAGTTTTAAACATGGGTGATGTCATTAGTATCATTTAAATTTGTAAAGAATTAATTGTATATTTGTAACTGTAATTCTTTTTGTCTATATCATATCTGTATAGTATGTTATCTCATAGTATATAATAGAATGTTTGTTATATGTTTGTTTGTCTGTCTGTGTACAGACCAATTTTGACTTGCCCTATATCATTTGTACTTCGTACTATATAAGATGCTAAGGGGCCAATAAATACAAATACAAATCACTAATCTCTGCCTTGTGCCTCCAAAATCTGGTGACCATCAGTTATATAATCAGATAGCCAATGGAAAGAAGAGAGGATAACCTAACATCCAAGGTAACATATGTCACTGGTGCCAATATTTGTCACAATCTACATTAAAAAGGGGGTAATTAGATGACTGATGGAATTGCCACTGGAGTGTGTGCTCAATCACAATTAAATTAATAATAATAATAATTGGCATCCAGGTTTGGCCTTTTCCGCATCTTACATCAAGCCTCCAGAACATACACAGAGTGGACTGCTCCTGATATTCTGTGATTTCCTTTCCATTTTTTTATTAATCCAAAAATATCATTAAAACCTTAAATGTGACCTTGTGATGATATCTTCACAGGTATGTACCACTCGACTGTGTTGTAAAAACACAATTTTTTTCCCTTATGGCTTTACACCTCATCGACATCAAGGTCATCAGAGGTGGGAAAGGACTGAGGATAAAGAATGGGAAGGAATTTGGGCATAAACTTTTGAAGGAGCCATTCTGGCATTCACCTGGAGTTATTTAAGGAAACCATGCCACTCCAGGCAAATATTTCGATGGCGAGCTCCGCCATCTTCTTCATGTACAATCCCATTCATCCTGGTCGACTGACAAACAGCTGTCAGTCCATTCACCAGTTCAGTCACAGTTCTTATGCCAGTTTCCGGTCTGTTATGTCTATGTTGCTTCTTTAGTCTCTTAACCAAAACAGCCATACGGAATAGTAAGTGTAACACACAATGGGAAAATACCAGCAGAAACTAAAACAGATCATTTACAGATCATTTACAGAACAGGTACGCATTTGGAAAATGATCCTCTGTATTAAACAGAGAACCCCAACACAATTGTCACTTTTGTCTCTCTTTTTTAAAAAAAATGAAAAAAGAAATGGAAAAAAAAAAATGGTGTCAGAGATGAATGTATTTCTTATAATTAAAAAAGTCTATGGATAGATGGAAAAAATACCCTCATAAAATCACTTGAACATTCTCGCATAGGAATGAACTCAGAAGTTAAGCTCATTGGTGAAATTTATGAAACCTTCGAAATTAATACAGGGCCAGATGCCAATACTCTCACCAATCATCTTCAGATTGGTACTAGATAAGATGATACAAGTACGAGAGAACAATGTTAGAAGAATCCATCTAAGATATGGAAGTAAAATGTACAACTTTTGAGGATGATGTTGTATTAATTAACATTAACAATAATGAAATAGATGTTAAAATAATGACAGAAACTCTCTATGAAATTGGAGCTAAAATTAAATTAAAAATCTCATCATGTCAAAATTAATACATTGGGCATAGACTCGACAGAGACAAGTGTATATAAAAACAACAGGGTAACATTGGATGTGTTGATGAATTTAAATATTTGGGAGAATACATACAATGAAATGGAGTGGAAAATGAGAGGAAAAATTGACGAAAAATGGAATTGACTTAAAACTCATTTAAAATTCAATATTGTTCCAAACAAAAATTAGACCCTATGCAACACCAGTTAAACTGGGGCCACCATTAGAATGGCTGACATTGAATAAAAGAGGATGAATGAGAGGAGAAAGAAAGGAAACTGCTCAGTAAAATTTTGAGGCACAAAATAACTATAACTTTTGGACAAAGAGGAAAAATTCATTCTTATGCAAGGACATAGAGAAAATTACAGACATAAGAAGAGTAAAATTTCATGGATACATTTGCAGAATAGATAGCTATAGGTTGACCAGGAAAATGTTGGATTTCATTTCTAATTTAAAAACGTGATATATGGCTAAAAGAAAGAAGACTACATTTGTAAAAGATCAAGATCACTAAAGACATCATTAGCAGCAAAATTTACACTCCTCAGCCAAAATTAAAAGCCAAGAAAATGATGCTACATGATGAGTCAGCATGCAACCATAAATGTTAAGTTCTGAGAAGTGATGGGAATAACCAGTAGGCCTACTATAGTCAGTCTTAGGTTCCAAGTCTATAAGAGTCCACAAACTTAATTCAAGGAAAAACATATTTGGAGAATGAGAAGAAATGGAATTCATAAAGAATTATAATCCTTAGTGTAAATATGTCAGTATAAATGATTTGAAATCTAAGACGCTATTAGAAATCAATTCTTCATTCCGAACTATTATTGTCCTTAGTGATGCTGTGTTGCTTAGGGAAAAATAAAAAAATAAATATGTGGTATTAATAACAGTGTAAAAGCTATTATACAGAACTAGTTCTAATGAAAATTAAAAACTAATGCAAACAAATATAATTCTTGAATTTTGGAAACTTCTAGTTGGTAGACAAGTTGTACATAGCTGCCCTTTTCTCCATATTTGGCATTTACAAGTATGGTTGTAACAAGATTATCAGTCAGTAACAGTGTTGGTCATCATAATACAGAAAACCAATTTCTTCTTTAAAAATAAAATTCATGCTTGATTTCATCATTATTAGGAATAGGTCCTAACTTTTGTAGGTATTTGCATTTCATACCTCTTGACGAGTATGGATACTGACGGGTACCAGAGATATTATAGAAATTGTTCATCAAAACATTAAATGGTGTACCATCAAATATTGATTAGTTAACAGAACATTTTGACTGCGTTTTTTACTGTCACCATGCAATCTGTATGAGTCAACAGACTTGCAGCTATTGCACCAACTTCTGAACTGGGTTCCTTATTGTAGGCATAGCCCCTTCCATGCTTGAACCATATCACGCTTACAGAATACAGGTGTTTGAAAATTGGTATGCTGTATACCAAAATTACCTACTACTTAATATTCAAATTATCTTAATTTCTACACACAAGGCATTATTAGCATAGACAAAAATTAGTTGAACTAAAAGTATTAAAAGCATCTGTATGAGCTCCTCATTTATTTATTAATGGCATTAAATCTGATATTTTTATTCCAAATTTGTAATGCTCCAATAGCCACCAGTGACTTAACTTCCATATTCTATGGAGAAAAAAAGAAACCATGTTTGTTATTAAATATACATTAACCGTTTGATAATGAGTATTGATGTGTATGCATCTGATACCATTGCAATATACGTAATCTTCAAATAATAATTAAGATTTATACCACAATATAGTAGAGAATTCATGTTTGTGTTGGTAATGGTTCTCCTGCCTTCATCTGTGGTGAGTGATGGGTGTACTATCCCTCCATACAAATTAACTCCCATCACCTAACAATGGAAACAAATTTTTTAAGGAGATAAAACTGTAACCCATCTGACAAATATTCTAGCTACAATGGCACTGTTACTTTTATTACCATTTTGAAATATTTTTAACATATATTACTTTTTACTTGGTATTACTCCATATTGCTGACAGGATGATTACATTTGTGTGACAAAAGTGGCAGTAAAAGCTAAATATTGTATCAGATTTGACTAAAGTGACCTAAAATCCTTTAAAAATGATAGATACTATTCAATTATTATTACTATGACTATTTTTAAATCATATCTAAAATGTTTATGAATA
This sequence comes from Vandiemenella viatica, assembly GCA_031002005.1. Classification (NCBI taxonomy): domain Eukaryota; kingdom Metazoa; phylum Arthropoda; class Insecta; order Orthoptera; family Morabidae; genus Vandiemenella; species Vandiemenella viatica. The sequence continues at coordinate 87,858,285 of JARYHS010013631.1, forward strand.
TTTAATACATGATTTTTTTTTTGGTAGTATATTCAGCAATATAATAAATAATAATTTATTTAAATGTTTCAACATGACACTTCATAGACTGAAAACTAAAATCTTTTTGTGCTACTTCAAGATATTTTTCCAGGTCTCCATGGAATGACCCTGATCACTTTATACAACGCCAGACTTGCCTCAACACATTTGCAGCTGTTTTTGGCTATATGCCTCTTCTTCGTTCCAGCATGAGATTAGATCCAGTGTTATTCAAAGACCCAGTGTCAAACATGCGAAAAAAGTACCGACAGATTGAATTGGTGGGCAGCTAGTATCATCCCACCAAAGAAGTCACAGTGGTTCCTCAAATTTATCTCACAAAACTGTGGTGTGTGATACTTAAAAGATATTTGTTTATATTGCTGGTGTGATGTTTATAAAAGATTTTTATCGTATTTATCATTTGGAACTGTATTTTATTTAAATCGTGGTTATGTATATTAAGAGCAAAATGACTGTGTAATATGTATGTGCTTTACAACAGATATAATGGTACTTGTTCCTTGCTTATGTTTTTCTGTATGTTTTGTTACTGTACAAATGTTGATGTTAGTCTCATAACATTATCTGTTCACAAAAATACTACAGCCTAAAATAAAGTAAAAGGGACTGGAACTGTATGACTTATGTTAGTCTTATTGTTTTTAATTTCTCAGTAACTTGATTCATACTTATTAGCAGCCATAACAAAAGTATAAATCAAAACAAAACAAACCAGGATATCACTCATGAATATCACTGCCCACACATTACTGAAGCCAAAGTAGTTTACCCAACTAATGTTTTATATGTGTTAAGTGCAATTAATTCTCTTAAAGAAATTTTAAAACTTCAAAACATGTCTTTGTTTTAAATGAACTTTTTTATATGTTGTTATGATCTTAAAAGAAGTGACATTTTTTATAGCTTATGTGATTATGGTCAGAAAAATCTGTTGCTTGTTTGCTGTATGATTTGACTTAGTGCGGATTTCGGAAACTAGGAAAATTTTTTGTTTTGGAACCAAATGTATAAACAAATTGTGCCATTATAGTAACTACATTATTAACAAAATATTAAAGATTTACCTAAGGATACCATGTAGAATGTCTCCAATATATATATTTTATGCTTGTTCTTGGTGAGTGCTTCAAAACCCAGAAAAAATTGTTGTATTCTGTTCCCTCAAATATTTTTGTACAAAATGATACATTCCAGTATATCACTGTTTCCAGGATTTTCAAGTGAAGAAGAAGTACCGTAATTTTTCCTAGCTCTTTACTTTGTACTGTGATTTGGTTTCTTGAATGTAAACAGCTGCTTACAGATTGTTACGTACTATATGTACCAGGACAATGTAAACAATATGAATTGACACATTTTTATAGGAACATATTTTATTTTTGTTTAATACATAACAAATAAATGGAAAATATTATACAATAACACTGTCCATTACCTCAGCACAGATATATTGCAATCAAAATGTGATATGCATGTGTTTGAGAATTAATAAAAAATAATCTTTTATTAATGCAGAGGAATGCTTTGATATTAATCTTCCTTATACCCTGTTATTAGCAACCAGTAAACAGAACTTTTACTGATTAAAATTTTCGTTATTACAAATCTAAATCACAAATTTATTCAATAGGAAAACTGACAGGGAAAGTATTTTTTCTCTCTCTTTTCTTTCCAGTAAACACCAGGAATAATACTCTCCATCTGCAAAGAAAGGAGAATTCAGTAGCTGTATAAGAATGATTTTATAATTGCATTAAAAAAAAAGGAAATGAAATTTATTGGAAATTCTTGAATTTTTTGGGGTGAAACAGCCAGAAAAATTAACCAGTACATAAATTATAATTAAAAAACTAAATTGAATAAAAACAGATGTAATTAAAAAAAGAAGTGCTTCTTAGTCATAGTTGAATGACTTGCAAAATGGGCGAAGTCAACCTCCTGGGGTCATTTTCAACTTGCAGAAGGCTTACATTAATGAGAAAGAAATTTGAGGGTCCACTATATGTAATTGGTGGTCCACCCACAGTCTTCATCTATTCAGACTTGTAAAGTAATTTCAATTTTCTGTACAGCAAAGTATTTTATTCATAGTTTCATTATTTGTTTTCTGTTTTCATGACTAAGGACATCATTATTTGTGGATCTGAAACTAACAATTTTTTAAAAATCTTTTCTCCTTTTTTTTGTAAATTTTTAAAAGATCAAAATGGCAGCATTAATACATATTTTTTACTATGTATCAAAACGTTATTGTGCTTTTTTATAATAAATATAAAATATTAAATTTTAAGTTTGATCATTTAATGAAGGTATGAATAAAAGTTGTAAGTATTTTATTTTTATACAACAATCCACACTACAATAATACACTATCAAAGGTAGAAGCACTTTGTCAGCTATAGAAAACATATTTGACATTATAAAATTTAGGAAACTTCAACACTAGATAGCAGGGAGGCTGTGACAAAAAAATAATGCAGCAAGTGGTCTACATGACAAAAATGTATGGGGACTTCTGATTCTGTCAAAGGTGAACAAGAACAGCAAGAGAGATGACGTATAAAATGGTGTATGTCACTACGCAGCTACAAAGCTATGAAACTATGTTCCTTACATCTCTTACAGCTACATTTCACTTAAAAAATCTACCTGACTCTGTGGTATTCCATTTTTTATCCTTCTGCTTTACAGTAGTTATCAATGATTTTCAACTCCACAAGAAAAATAAGTTATAACCATAACCAAGTTATGTTTGTATAGATAATAAATTATTCTTCTATCACAACAGTGGTGGATCAAGGGGGGGGGGGGCTAAGGGGCTCCCCCGACATCATAATTTTGACGACCTTTTTTTAAAAATCTGCTCAAGCACCTCCCAAACCAAAATCCTGAATCCGCCACTGTATCACAATATTTAAAACCTTACATCTTTTAAACTTTAAACATCTTGTACCAAAATATTTATTCAAGGTCACTAACACCACTGAAGTATTCTTATTATATTAATCTTAATGTCACCAAACTGGTATTCACATAATCTCTATTCCACGTTTGTTTCTTCCTGTTTACTACCTTAACCAGAAAATCCAAAGCACAAAATGTCTGACATGTTGTGTGATAATTTCAGTATTTATTAGCTGTTGGATTGGGGTGATGATGATCATCCTCCTCAACAGTTTTCAGCCACTGGCCAGGTCTGCTTCATGCACAAGCCTCTCCATTTCCTTCTTTCTTCCCACCAACTCTCTGTCACCACCTTGTTCCGGTCCACTCCTCTCTTCTGTATAGATTCCTCCACTCCTTTCAGCCATCCATCTCTTGGTCTTCCTGTAGGTTGTTTATCATGCCTCTTAATTTTGTGGATTTTTTCTTGGGATTCTCTGAACTTCCATTCTCTTTACATGTTCATACCATCTCAGTCTGGTTCTCTCTACCCTTTCCTATAGGGGTTCCTCTTTTATGGTGCATTTACTCACTTCATTAACACGGAAAAGAAAGGGGAAAAACACCCAACACTCACCAAAGTTGAAGGGAGGAGGGCAACAGCAACACAAAACAACACACAAACAAAGAAAATACAATATTTCAGGTGAAACCCCCTTTTTTTAATTAACAGAGGTAGGTGGCTGGGTTTCCTTCAACTTTGGTGAATGTTGGGTGTTTTTTTCCCCTTTCTTTTCAATGTAAATATTGCCTTGCAGCATTTCTTTCCTTTCATTGTTACCTACTCACTTCATTACTTATTCTGTCCATTTTAGTAACTCCCATTCTACCTTTTAAAAACTTCATTTTGCTTGCTTGTACCCTGCTGATGTCCCACTTGTTCATTATCCATTTCCCAGCAGAATATATCAAGATAGGCAAACAGTATGTGACATAAATTATTCTGTTGCTTCTCTGTGGCACATCTTTATTCCATATCAGGCTTCTAATGCTCCTTTGAAATGCCTCTGTTTGTCTTCCTCTTTCACTTATCTCGCCATAACTTCCTCCACATTCCTCTAATACACTCCCCAAGTATTTGAACCTACTTACCTTCTTTAGTTGTTCACCTGCCATCACAATTCCCTGGGTTATCCTATTCTTCTTTCTGGTTGTTACCATGTACTCATGTTTCTTTACATTAAATTTCAGGCCATATTCCTCCACACTGTCTTTCCACACACCCAACTGCCACTGTACTTCCTCTTCATCACCTCCCTAGATCATCAGATCGTCCATAAAAACCATCACCTTCATGTTTTCCTCTCCCATCCTCACTGCCACCTTCTGCATTATATCATCCATGATTACAATAAAGAGTAGTGGTGAGAGGACACTTCCTTGTTTTAGTCCTTTCCTTTGCTTCAGACAATCTGTTCTTCCTTCCCCTATTTTCACATAGCTCACACTTCCTTGGTACATTTCTGTCACTCTCCTGAAGGTTTCTTAGGAAACTCCTGGTCTCCAAGGCCTTCCATACCTTACTCCTGTGTACACAATCATATGCTTTCTCAGTATTGAGAAATACCAATAGTAGATCCTTTCCATACTCATATTGTTTTCCTGCAGCAGTCTCGTAGCAAATATCAGTACTACCATCGATCTCCCTGATCTGAAGCCGTACTGCTCTTCCCTTAGCTCTTTATCCACCCGGTCATGTATCCTTTTTTTCCAGGGGCATAACTATCGGACGGCTAGGCGGTGCCGAGCACTGAGGCTCCAAAGCTCAGGGGGTTCCTAAGTGCAGCTCAGGGGGCCCAAGCTCAGCTTAGGGGGCCTGCTAAAGCTCAGGGAGCCCCTGCCAGCAAACTTCACAAGACTTGGTAGAGCTGAAAAAAAAAGGTCACCCCATCTGGCTTGAGGGCCCAATATATAGGCACTGGGGCCCTTATTAACCTAGCTAAGCCACTGCTTTTTTCAATGATCTTCTCGTACACTTTGGCACTCTGATTCCATACCTTTCTAATCACATGGTATAGCCATTGCTTTCCTACTACTCCTGCTGTCCTTATAATTTCCACACTCACTTGATGTCTGGTGTCTTTCCATCCTTCATCTTACACAGAGCTGTTTCCACTTCTTCCCAAGTTAAATCCTTCTCTTTCTCTCCTACATGGCTCTTATTTTCCTGCTTCCCCTGAAGAACTGTATCATCCTGTGACCAATCTTGAGGCAGTAAGGCTTCAAAATATTCCTTCCACATCTTCTGGTGAAGCTACAACAGGCCTAGCAAGTTGGTAGTGGGCAGAGCTTGCTTGCAAAACAAAAACAAGCCTATGGTGATCATATTTTAAAAAAAAAATATGTTGGAATTTCTCCTGGTTTGTAACATTTCAGAATCAGAATAATCTTCTGATTTCTTCTTGTCTCTCACATTTTAACAGTTCTGCAGGAATCTCATCTGTTCCTATACCCAGTTCAAGTTAAAATCTTTCAAAATTCTGTCAGATTATGTCCATAAAAAAGGATCTTCATAATCCATATCAAAATCTTTCTCTTTTCCATAAGAAGCCTGTTGTTGAGTTTCTCCATCACATAGTTTCATTTCTTTCATAGCTCTTTCTTCAGAGTATAAAAGAGTTTTTCCATACCAACTTTAATCTTAATAGATCTTTCCTTCATTTCTCCAAAATTCTCTGTGTTCCTCTCATAAGTTGCATTTGCTACACCTACTATAAAACCCTTCTCTAATTTTTCTCATTTGCTTTGTTGCATATCTTTGTTTTGCTATATACCTATCTTGAATATTTTATTGTCTTTCCTCAGATCTTTATGACCAGAAACATTCACATTCTCTGCAAGAGAGGCAAGATTCATGTTGTAAAACATGTATTTTTAATATTTTTTAATTTGCACGGACAGGTTTACCTTACACATTCTAATTACAAAATGGAACTCGAATGCATATTTATAAAAAATCAATTAATAACATATATAACAGAGAAATACATGTTTATTTAACATGAACTCAGCCAGCAAAGAAAATGAACAGAAGTAAACACTTAGACAATAAACAAAATGTTCCCGACTAGGGAGAGCAAGAAACTTCTTCAGTTTGAGCGTATACTGGGTCAAAATTGTTTATATGAAATTAGTCACTTACCATAACTGCAGGCAGCAGTCGGCAACCTTGACATTTCCTTCAGAACAAAGAAACACTTTTAACACCATCCACCAACTGGCGTGTGTGCACTCGTGGAGGCACATGAAGAAAACACCACGCCAAATGATGTCGTGACAAAACATGAACCCCAAGTTTCTTTGAAGTCTGCATACACAAACACATGCGTACTGTGTGGGGTCTCACCCACAAGTCCCATCGCTACAGCTTGTCCACTCACACCCTTCCTGCCTTTGGGGGCACCATCTCTACCTGTGTCAAACAAAACAAAAGACACAGCCATGCACCAGCAACTTGTCACCAGACAGGACTGTGCCACCTTCAACTGTCTCACAAAATGGCTGGGCAAGCTCTGAAATATGTTATAAATATCTGGATAAGAGATGAACCAAACACTGGTGGAGGCAGGACATTACAAGCTGATATATATTTATGTCCCCTTGATATTTCCATAAGTGTATTATTCTTGCAAGTTTCTTGGTGGTGTGTTTACTACAATTATTTCATATCTTTACAAAATTTTAACAGCACAATTCCTTAGTCAGTTCTTTGATGTAGGTCAAAATTCCAAACAAATTTCCCCTCTTAACACTGTCCATGATTATTAGATTTTCCTGCTCCTTTATATATAGAAATAACTCTTGAATTTTGGCATATATTTGTTATATTCCAACAGCCTCTTCATGCGAAGTTTGCTCTTTTTCCTGCTTCTTGATTCATTGCACAGTCTCAGATTTAAAGCAGTGGCTTCAAATTATCTTCTGCATACCAATGCAGCTGACCATTTCTACTCAACCTTTTGGGGATATTTCCAAAGCAGCAAGAGGGTGTCCTGGACCACTTTCTTTTTCTAAACATTCCATTCAAGAAACTGTTGGCAAGACATAAGTGACTGCTACCAAGAATTTTCAGTCACCATAATTTTGTCTGTTCAGAAATGGAGCACCACATAAAAAGAAGTGGGTAGAGAGGTTGATATTTCCTTGAAAGAGGCTAATATAGGTTCACAAAACTTCTACACTCCAAATTAATATATTTCTAATAAATCACTCTCACCTCTGTTCCTCAACAAATTCTTGTCACCATCATTATCTCTACCTGAAGCTGTGATTATTTTAAAAGCTACTGACTCGCCTGTTGTAGTTTTGATGGGGAAGCCTGGTTATAGGTTCCCAAATTGGAAGATGCAGGGTTGTGAGAGGTAGCTTCACCACTGGTGTGGACTATACCCTAGTTCTATACTGCTGCAAGTACTGTCTACTTCACTGCCTCTCAGAGTTGCAAACCTATATTTCAACATCAAAAATTTAGTGAGTTTTTTCTGAGATGTCATTGTTAGTACTGAAATAAGATAGGATAGGGAAAAATAAACAGATACCCGCCACTTACCACAGATGACGATAGGAAGGCGAGACAAACATGTAAAAACACAAACAAGTTGCACAATATTTCGATATGAGTCTTAATCATGTGAGAGGCGAGACATACGGCAGGGGGAAAGATGTGGTCACATCCCAACCCGCCACATGAATGAAGCACAGGCGGAAAACGCACAGTGGTGGTAGAATTGCCAGGAGAGGGGGGGGGGTAAGAAGGTTGACCAGCAATAAAAGTGAAAAAAAAAATGATCTTTGTGTAGCATAATTCAAAAATTTATAATTTTAGTTAGATTGGTTATAGATGAAAATAAAGGGAGATAGAAATATATATATGTATATATATATAAAATGAATAGATGAAATGTACATATATAAGTAACTGGCTGTAAAATAAAATGAGAGATAGCAAGTGACAGGTTTAACGTAAAAGAGCTGGAATGGGATTCATTACAAGACAAGAGGAGGGTAGAGGGGGTCATGGGAGTGTACAAGGCCTATATTGGTGATGAGGCACGGAAAGATATTGGTGTAAAAAGGATTGGTGCAAGAGGGTTTACAAAAGAAATGAGAAAGCAATGATTATAAGGAGGAATTGCTTGCTGAAATCATAAAATGTTATTATCTTGACATAATATTTGATAATAAATAAATTGGTCAGGTTACAATGTGTGAGTAGTAAGGAGAAGTTCAATGACCAACATTTACTAGTGTGTGTGATGAGGAGTGTACCAGGGAATCAAAATATAAAACCTTCATAAAATAATTGGTTTTTGCCTTTGGTTTGATGCCTCATCAATGTCGAGGTCATTAGAAGCGGGAATGAATTTGGGGCAAGGAATGATCATCTGAAGGAACCATCCTGGTAATCAGTATTTTTTGGAAACCATAGAAAACCAAAATCTGTATGGTCAGATGGGTATTTGAATTCAAATCCTACCAAATATAACGCCTCGCCTCAGCATTACTGCTCACCAATGATTGCTTGACTTTTGTGGGTAGTAAGGGATCCACAATGTAATAATCAAAAATGAAAGTTGGAAGGGGTACAGAGGAGAACTTCTTGATGTGTTTGTGGAAATTACAGTAGAATGAAATTGGTAACTGATATGATAAAGTAACTGGGTTGGGAGACATTGGAAGACAGAAGGCAGATGAAGAGAATGCTAGGATTATATTGAAGAATCCTGGATGGATACTGGTAGAAAAATTATGAGTGGAAGGTAAGAAAGAACCATGAGGATAAACTTGATTTCAGGCATTAAATGGTGGGAAATTCTTCTTTTGTAGCTAAGGATATCACACCACATTATCAAAGTAAATGCTGGACATGTTATATAAAACATTGGGAAAATTTAAAATAAAGATTAGTATAAACCTTAAGTAGGTGTTATTGGGATATAGGTTCGACTGCAATGAAGTTTACTAAAAACAATTAAATTGACTAACAATTAAAGCCTCCCTACCCTTACAAAGATGTATAGGAATTTATAGTCTCTTATATTATTATCTTATTTTGTTTCCAGCTGACAATTGCTATATTAAAATCCCACCTATTCCGATCATCCTACTACCTCATTCCAACTCTAAATATTCATCCAGATTCACATGGAGGACCCCCATCGCTCTCATTCATTTTTTCACTATGGTAAGAAGCCATAATCTTTCATGCATTTTATGGAACACTTAGAAGTGCATGTCTATCATCTATGACTAACGGTAAACTGAAAATAAAAGTGCAGGTCAGTTAATTGCAAGTTGTCAGAAATCACATAGAGTAGACATACCAAAAATATTATTTATATTACATTTGGGAACTTGTATAGCAGTACCACAGTAATTGAAATGTATAATAGCAATACCAGTTCATGCAGTTGAGAGAAATAGGGTTAAAATTATAAACCAATAATTACCTTGGTCTTAATGGAGGCAGGTTGATGGAGAACTTAATATCCAGCAATGTTGGCAATGTCTGTGAGGGGAAAAAATGGTTTGTATATTATCAACAATTGTGTATACATGGCTTTTAATGATAAAATAGCACATTAGACTATGATACCAAGTACTTCATATGAAACGGACAAGGAAGGGCAGTTTTATAGTATAACCCTACAACTGGATCTTTCCAGGCCATCTGACAGCATGATTCATAAAATGGTGGTGAATAAGATTAAAACTACTGGGATGAATCAGATTTATTTTGTGGGTGAAGGAATTTTTGAGAGATAGATAATAGACAAAGAGTAGGAAATGTATCAGATTTGATGTAAAATGTGGAGTGGGGTCTTTGTTGCTCATTATTCTAATGAATGATTCTATTGGTGGTTTACAGCTAGATGTTAATATTGTTGATGGCAATGTTGGATAAAAGGTTAAAAAGAGAGAATAATGCAAACAGATAGAGAGGGATCTGGATAAGATATAGGCCTAATTGTGTAGGTTAATATGAAATATATATATATAAAGAAAGCAGTGGTGGATCCAGGATTTTGGTTTGAGTGGGTTTGACTCGGGCAAGGAGGGGGTCCCCGACAAAAATCTCATTATTCCAGATTGCCACCCTCATAAAAACAGTAGACCAAAAAAAGGGTCCCCAAAATCCATGTCGTCGGGGGTAACCTTGGTGCTTTTTGGGGGGGGGGACTTCAGCCCCCTAGCCCTCCCCCCTTGGATCCGCCACTGAAAGAAAGTAACATATTCAATTTATTAGCAACATGCAAATATAGGAACATAAAAGGTTTTTCGGAGGGATAATTTCTTGTTGAAGGCATAAGAGTTGTGAAACACTATAATTTATTAATTCCAAGTAGATTGGCAAGCATCAATATTTATCATTGTCGTCTGGAGGAAATTTCACCTGATTACAAAAGTTGCTGATCACAAACTAGTGACATCCAAACAATTAGTTCTAAAACAGATGGAGCAGTTTTTCGTCGAGGCGACGGACTAAACGTCAGCCCTCCAACCGTTTACACGGCGTCGACGGGAAGCGTATGATTGAGTTCTGTGTGGAATAATGGATACTGAGAGTAAATTTCCCCAAAGTGGAACAGGAGAAGAAAAAATAGGCGTACTGCACTGGATTCACTCAATAGAATCCAAACGCCTACTTTTCATGTTCCAAAAAACTCGTAGTTCTCCAACTGTCAATATCTGCGCTTCTGAACAAATTTCGTTCATTTTCGCTAATAATAATAATAAAAAAATGTGAGAACGTTAGTCACAAAAAATATGATTGACAAGTTTGACAATGTTATTGCCGTGACAAACAATGCAGTAAATATAACACTAAATCAGGATCTTGCATTCTGAATATTTGTAGTTGCATATCACTACTACTAGTATTGTTCTATGTATCACAGATTTTACCTCTCTGATATATAAATATTTTATTTCCTTCAGAATCATCAATTTCAGATATGATTGTATTACACGCTATGATGCAAAAAACATTCCAGCATCATCACGTCAATTCTGGGCAAATTAGAGCTGTTTGCCTTAATAAAACCAACTTCCATTACGAATATAAGTGGAGCAATTGTTTTACAACCAGTACTTACACACCAGAGCATTTACTGCTTGTTTCATTTATAAGCAGTTTGAGGTACAGTAGAAGGTTTTGTCGTAGACATTTCCTTCAACTTTGAATGAGGGATACCTTTACTTTTGATGTGTCATTTCTTTTGCTCTGTATTTTATTAATTACTTGTTAGTATTGAGAGAGGTCTTTTATGTTTGTCCAGAGTGTTGTCATATTACCCTAGGTTAGATATGAGCGGGTTTGTTGATGTGCGTGCAGCCCTGTAGAACGTTTTTGTTAACTGAACAATCCTGTCCTTCAGGGGTGAAATACCTGCGGCTTCGTGCAGGTCGACTGTTGGGAATCGATTACACACGTGGAGTGCGCGTCGAAGTACACGGTTTTGCATTGTCTGCAGGCGACTCAAGGCAGACTTGGAGACGTAACCCCAGGCAGGACACGCGTACTCCATAATTGGCCTGATGACGCTGCAAAATATCGTAACACCGGTGCTGGCTGCTAGGGAGCTTGAGGACCGGGTACAACTGCCTCATCCTGGCTGCGACTTTCAGTCTTAGATCCTCGATGTGTTGTCTCCATGTTAGTCTGGAGTCTAGTGTGACACCGAGGTATTTAACAGTCTTCGACCAGCTGATGTTTTCGCCGTTTAGGCGTAAGTTAGGGGTCAGCATGATTGCTTGTGTTTTGGCTGAATGTATAGTGATCCGCCATCTTCTGGCCCAAGCCTCTGTTTGTTGAAGAACCTGTTGTAGCCTCCGTAAGGCCGCAGCTTTGCTTCTGCAAGACGTGTAGAAGGCGGTGTCGTCTGCGTACAGCGCAGTTCTTACGTTTGGTGGTGCTGGGATGTCTGAGGTGTAGAGGTTGTAAAGCACAGGTCCAAGAACCGACCCTTGCGGTATCCCTGCGTTGATTGGCCGGCGTGTTGACAGGTCATTTCCGACCCTCACTCGGAAGGACCTGCCTGTGATGTAACTCCGGGTCAGTTTCACAATCGGGCCGGGGATTCACTGTGTGTACATTTTATACAGGAGACCGCTGTGCCATACGGAGTCGAACGCTCGTGCTACGTCCAACAAACGAGTGGGCAGTAGCCTCGATGGTTTGAATGTCGTCGTAGCTTGTTCGACTATGTGTAGCACTTGTTGGGTGGCAGAATGTTTCTTCTGGAAGCCGAACTGGAATTCCGGTATGATATTCTAGCTTGAAATATGGGCTTGTAGGCGTTTTAGAAGAAGCCGCTCGAAGACCTTGCTCAGGGAGGGAAGCAGGCTAATTGGCTAGTTCTGTGGAAAGATGTCATTCTTCCCTGGCTTGGGTATGCCTACCACAGTAGCTTCCTTCCAACACCTGGGGTAGTGTTGCGTGCGGAGTATGGCATTGAACAGTGCGGTAATGTGTTGAACCACCGATGGTGGAAGCTTCCTGATTAGCCTGTTCCTCAGATTGTCTTTCCCAGGAGCATTCTTTGGGTTGAGTCGAGCAATTGTTCTTCTTACTTCTTCCGTCGAGATCTCCTCGAACTCGTACCCGTCGTCCTCAGCAGCTAGATAGCGTGCTAGTCTCCTCCGGATGTTGGCGGACTCGTCCTCATCGTCATTCTGGGCTGGCCGGAACTGTTTTTCAAAGTGGTCTGCGAGGGCGTTGGCTTTATCCGCGTTGCTGTATACCAAGCCCCTCTCACCATGGAGTGGAGGCAGACACTTGCGCCTTTTGATGAAGTGTCTGGTTGCTGACCAGAAGTTTCCTTTGTTTACGTTGAGTGTGGCCAGGCGTGCTTCCCACTCCCTGTTACGGTGTGCCTGGAGGTCCGCTTTTAGTTCTCGCTGCAGGCGATTTAACAGACGTCTATTGTCAGGGTGCCTGGTTAAACGCCATTCCTTGGCCACTCTGTTCTAATGCCGGATCTGTGCAAGAAGTTTTGGCGGGAGTTGCCTTGACTGCGGCCTTGTTACTGGTGGTGGCGTATTTGAGTTAGCTGCATCGACTATTGATGTAGAGAATTGTTTTATAGCATTCTCAATTCTTCTATCGTCGATAGGCTGCAGGTGTTGGGGACATTCGGTGACCGCTCCCAATTTGTTCTATTATAGTTTGCCTGATTTGGTGTGGCTGGTGTCCACTGGCCGATGTCTATGTCTATTAAGACTGGCGAGTGGTCGGAAGAGAGGTAGTTAATCGTTCGTGCAGCTACGAGTGCGTTGATACCTCGAGTTATTGCCTTATCCAGAACATCAGGGCGATTTCCGCTCCACGGGTGGTGGGTTGGTTCGTCCGGCCACCAGGTCTGCAAATTTTGTCTGATGCACAGCAGGTATAGTTGGTTGCCAGCCGCAGTGGTGATGCGCGAATTCCAGGTAGGATGCTTGGCGTTAAGATCCCCTCCGATCAGGAGTTTACCCCTGATGTTGAGTAATTGCCGGAAGACATCTACGAAAGGTGTTCTTCTCGGTGGTCTGTATACTGCAATTATGGTTACGGGCCCCGTGGTACACCAGCACTGAATCCTTAGAAATCTTAAATAAGCAACGGAAAGATCGTCAACAAACGTAAATACGCGCGAGCAAAACTGGTGTGAGCTAATAACTGACGTTATGCACTTGGATTGGTGTCTCGTGTCACGTGACCATTAGCTGTCTTTTTGCATTTTTATTTTATTAAAAATAGTATGTTTTTAACTCCTATCCAACAAATGAAGTTGGTTTTCGGTATCCTTACAACTTACTCTGTCAGTGTAAATTAGGTTTCATTGTTTCATAGTTAATGTTAAGTACCCAATTAAGTGCACTGCAAGTTCAGTTAGCGTACTAGATTTTTTTCTTATGGTACCCTATTACGCCGCGGAAACAGTTTCGCTATGTCAAAAGTGTAGTATGGAACCACTGTTAACCTTAAAATGTCGAGTCGACAGCCACGCCACCTCAGTGACACACGAGTACAGATAACTGACGAATCCAAAAACAGCAGGGCAGTTCTTGTATTGTCTCTGGGGCAGTTTGATAGAATCACCTTGGATAGAATGCTGCCTAGTGAAAAGTTTTAAGATATCATAGAAAATAGACTGCAGTCAACACTGCACAATTCGAATAATCAATTTCAAGTAGAAAACTCAACAAACACTCCATTCACGCGAAGAGAAAATCGGCAAATTAATACAGAAATATGGAATGGCAAAACGAAGTTTTATTTTGTAGTTGCAATAGACGGACGAAAACCAATATTAGTACAGCAGCTAAGTATAATGACCTAAATATTTAAAAATATGAGAATTGTTATGAGAAAATCGAAGTAAGAACCATGTCAGTTGAATTCTTACAGAGCATATAACATGTGCACAACTACTAATGAACAAGGCGTATATTGATGATTAGGCATGGAAAGATATTGGTGTAAGAATTAAAAGTAATGCATGGAAAGGAAAATATGACCATGACCACAAGCTGGCACTAGATTTCAGGCACAAAAGTGTAGGAAGATTCTGTTTTTTAGGTAAGAGTGTCAGGGATTGGAATGAGTTACCAAGAGAAATGATGAATAATTTACCAAAAATATTGAAAGAATTTAAGGTTAAAATTTGTAGAGGGCAAATGTAGGTGGGTGCAGGAAAGGGAGTAGATGGATGTGTAGGGAAATTGCCACCGAAGTGTGCTCTCCAATGCAATTTTTAATTAAAAATATTATATGGATACATCAGCTTATAATTTGCTAATTTAGAGAACAAATTTGTTTAGTGAACTGTTAAATCCAACTGTTTTGTGATTTACTGGAATACGTGTTTCACCTCTCATCGTGGTATTATCTACTTTAATATAATGCGTTTTCCGGGAGCAGTAGTTCCCAATTATCTTTCCCAAGAAAGTTGTCAACCTCGCGTACCCCTTACAACTGAAATGATTAAAGAATAAATGCATTCATCCCAGTCGTGTGCTTCGTACCACTACAACATTAAAGTAATATAATTCATAAACACACAGTTTGTCTTAAAATATATTTTGGCTATTGTAATGTTTTCGTGTTTTTTTTTTTTTTCAGTTATATTAGTGACTACCTTAGGTAATAAATTACCGAGCGTACCCCTTGAAGCAACCTCCCGTACCGCGGGGTGTATGGGTACCATTAATTGGGAACCACTGCCCTAGAGACTGGACGTGAACTTCATAGCTCGGCAACCTTCTACGAGTCAGATGCATGGAGGAAGGGCCATGGTCAGATGATGCCAGGTTTTTTATTTATCCTTTATTTAGCGCTGCTTGGACGAAATTGACAGAAAATACAGCTGAATGTCATTCTCCATCCCGAAGGATTTAGAGCTACTGTATATGAAACTTATGACAGGTTAAGGGAATTGCAGTGCCCTGTAAAACAAGTGACTTAATTAACCATATACAACAATGAGACACAGCGGAGAAAGAAAATGCCGCTCTCGAACGTCAGTCATTAACGACCCTCTCTACATACGAGTATAATATGTTTTGACCAGTATTCTTTAGTGCTCTGTGCGTAAGATCATAACCTTAAAAACAGTTATTATAACTCAAGCTTTTCTTTTTGAACAGACCTGTTTTAAAATGTGATATTTAATACTGTGCTGTAAATTAATGTTAGTAATACTGTTTCATACAATAAGGAACGATTGAGATGATTTAATAGCTTTATCCAAAACAGAATTGTTGAATGGACTAGATAGAATACTTACTGCCTTTCATCCAGGCTTTAGCATTTCATGGAAAACATATCATTGAACGCTGGGAACACAATGACGGGGAGGATTAATGAGATTAAACAGCAACATCCCATTTTCATAGGGAGAAGCACTGTTAACTATAGAGCACCACCCAGAGATAAACCTTAAGGACAATAAGCAGTAAAACTAGATGTTTTTAAAAAATGTACTAAAAATCGACTGTGTTTTTAATTCAAATCATTACTGTCAACAACGAAAGCACTCACAAATTATGGATTGCTAAGAAGATAATTACAAAGTTCTAGAATCTCGAGAGATCCCTGGTTCAAACGCCAGTCATGCCTGAAATTTTAACGCATCTTTTAACGCTAACTCTGTGGATGTTATGTAGGTCACCCCCCACGACATCCGTAATTTTTGGAACCTTTTTATTCCAAACCAAAATCCTGGATCTGCCACTGCATATCAGAGTCTCAAGGTGAATAATGACACTCCCATTAATTTGTTCATAGGTTGTTAGATGTTTTTGCAAAATCAAAAACAACAAGAATTGTGAATTGTTTAAATTTAAATTTAATATCAGAACAGAACCTACATTCTGCCTTAATGGCAGAGTAAACAGAGATTGGTTCTAATAAGAATAAAAACAAAATCGCAGAAGATATTAAGAGATCAAAAGATCTGAATGTTTTGTTAAAATATACAGTGGCGGCTTAAGTTAACAGAAATTACGAATAATAAGAATCTTTTAAGCAAAGAATATCCAAAACGTATTTAATCCAAAAAATGTCACACATCCATGTTGCATAAAGATACTTGGCTCTTTATTATAACATGCACGATTTTTCGGTTGTGAGCCTGGTCCAGGATTTACTTTTATTTAATTGCGATGGAATGCACGCTCTGGTGGCAATTTCCCTACACACCCATTCTTCCCCTTTCCTGTACCCGCCTACTTATGGCCTCTGCAAATCTCTACTTTAAATTTTTCAGCTTTTTTGCTAAATTATTTAAACATGTTCCGTATCCCAGTCCCTGACCCCGTTAGCTACCAAAGCAAATCTTCCCACAGCCTTATGCCTGAAATCGAATGCCAGCTTGTAGTTGTTTTGGGTTAGCCGTTCAGTAATTTCCAGAGACAAACCCTTCTCAGCACTCCTTCCAACTTCTGTATTTGATACCCAAAATGTGGGTCCCATAGTACACCACCATATTCAAGATTTGTAACCAAATTCCCTTACATCTCTGGTACATCCCCTCATCACTCTCCCCAGTAAGTAAAGGATTTTGAGATATTTTCCTACTACCTCTCCAATGTGTCTTGCCCAGTAGAGTTTGTTATCAAATGCTATGCCAAGGTATTTACATTTCAAGTCCTCAAGATGCAATTCTACCTCCGGTAATGTCATTTACTGAAAGAATAATGAAAGAACAGACATAGAAGAACTTTCTAGAGGCGAACATAGTTATTATATACCAATTTTTAAGGTTGGAAATAACTAAAATTCTCTTAAGCTACTCTCATCTATCGTCAGCCACGCTCAACATGTTACATTACGTATTTTAAAAACGAGAATCGAAATTATATTTCACACACCAAAGCAACAGAAAATTAATGGAATAATAGGTATAAGTCAGGAACTCAGGAATTTGAAATCGTAGGAGGATGTCTTTGGGAAGCTATTTTGTAATGAATTCTTGAAATGTAGTCGCATTGGATCAAGCGAGAATCTTTTTAATGTTACTAATCCGGACAAAAAAAAAAAAAAAACAAAAAAAAAATCACCCTAAAATTCTCAACCTCATTGAACATCTTACCTCCGATTTTCTATAGATCCATTCAAATTCTGCGAAGATAAAACTTCAACAATATTTAGGATGCTTGGTTAAGGCTCACCATGGTAAGAAATGCTTCGTCTTGGAATTCCACTGTTGCATCTTGGCGCGTACGTGCAAATAAATTCTGTATTTTTCTGTCGCATTCCAGATTTCCACCTCAAGCAGTCGTCTTGGATTTCCGCTTTCGTCAATCGCTCCGGGCTGCGTCACTCAGAAATAGCTAAAAGGGCATTACTCTACCACTTTCGTCAATCGTTCCATGCTGTGTCACTTAAGAACTGGCAGAGCGCATTCCAGACTGGTCACGTCAATGGACAAACCGAGAGAGAGGGAGAAAGGCTACGCTCTCTCTTGCTCCTTCAACAGGGGCTATGTCGTCATTGGAGAAACCTCGCTCTCTGTCTAGATTGTCCACAACCCCATAGTGCTATTATGACAGACGCCCTTAGTCTCTGATTGACTCCTCACTCCACCGCTTGTGACGTCATTCGTTCTCGGCCTTTAATTGGTTGCTTTCATTTTCCCGGCAACGATTTCTATTGGCGAAGCCGGAGTTTTTCTAAAAACATAGCTAGAAACAGGATGTCTCTACTACTTCAGAGAACCATAATTCACAGAGATTAGGCCAGGCAATTAGATTAATAGTAGGATAGCAATCAGTATTAGTATAAGAAAATCCGATAACCAGACCACTACGGTGCCAATAAGAACTTCTAGTGTCATGGCCTCCATCCCAGTTCAACCATATGCATCCAAACTCCAATGTCGTGACAATACGGGTACAGAAGTAATGATTACCTGAGATCCTGTGATCTTTACTAACCTGTCAATGGGGAATAAATTAGAATTATTCACAGGCCTGAAAAATGAGGCAACTGAGGTTCTGACAGCAAATTCGTCAGCCTAATGCCTCTTCTATAACAGAATGCGAAACAGCGGGATACATGAAGGCTGTTGAGGAGATTAGAAAAACACTTGTCGGGAATTTGAACGTTGGCTGCCATTCTGGTAGCATTGAAAACCAAGCGTACAAAACGCGGTCTTCAAAACCTTCAGTATACTCCTCAAAAATAATATTAAATTTCATATATATGAGCTAAATGCTCATGGCAAGCGGTTAAATATAGTAATCAGGCAAATGCCCATATGTTTAAACACTTCTGAAGTACAGAGTCCCCTGATTGAACTAGGGCTGACGGCAAAGCAGCTCTCAAAATTTGACAAAGACCTCGGTGATCGAGTACCCATGCCGTAGTTTTAATCAGCTTGGGGGGCGGGGAGGTCATGCGAAATCTCACCAAATCTCACCAAGGGGGAGGGGAGGGGGCAATGGAAATCTCACGTGAGGTTTCGGAAATTTTTGTTGGACTGTAAAGCTAAAAGGGTGAGACAAAAAAAAAAGATCCCAAAAAGTTGCGACGGCGATTTCTGGGGGGAGGGGTCTCGCAGAACAGATCTCACCATAGGGGGGAGGGGGGAATTCGGACCAGATCTCACCAGAGGGGGTGGGATGGTCGGACCAGATCTCACGAAGTCTCACCACAGGGGGGAGGGGGGGGTCCGGAAATCCGAAAAAACACCTCACGTAATTTATGGATGCCCCCTTGGACGATTCAGATGATTTGAGTAAAATACTCCATTTGGAAAATTTTTTGCACATCAAAATTAAAGTGGAGTTAAATAGAACACCAGAAAATCCTTCTCAGTGTCATCACTGTCAACTTTATGAGCGTTGTTTCAGGGAACACTTCACTAAATATTGCATCTAAACAAAAGACGAGCCATTTAAGTGTTCGAACTGAGTTGACCTCCACCCTGCCAGCTACCGGAGCTGCCCACAGTATAGGAAAATAGTGAAGGCTGAAACGTGAAGTTAAAAAAACTAAAGCGACGGAAAGAAGAATCCAAAATATCACATGACAATGACCATCCGAATGTGTAAAACAAGGCACAGATTCTTCACTTCCCTATAGATCAAACGCTTGGAACAAAAATTTAGTCGACTAGTAATAATGCAAATGGGGACAAGAAGCAATAAAATGAGACAGAAAACAAGTCAGGTGGGTTCAATTCCGACTTAGTAGAACTAGTTATGTTTCTGAGGGATTTTGACCTCAAAAAGATGATATGAACAGCGATAACTGTCGTTCAAGTTCTCAAACAGGCATCTGACTCCTCAGAAAAAGCATTCATTCTATTAAAAGACCTAGCTCATTTCATCAGTGATGGAGATACAAAATAAAAACGACCTAAGATACAAGAATTGAATGCCAAAGGCATCTTAAACAAAAGACTCGACTTAATTGACCTTCTAGAACATCATGAAATTGACATAGCCTTAAAGGCAAAATCCACCTGAAACTAGAAAATTATATCAGAGTGAGAAACTATATAGTGACACAGAATGACCGACTGAACAGGGGAGGCAGCACTGCTGTCTTAACTAAAACACTGAGCATGATGGATGAGCAGTAACGCTCTGGCCTCACATTTGGGAGGACGTGGATTACAATCTCCATCTAGTTATCCAGATTTGGGTTTTCCCAAATCACCGTAGGCGAATGCTGGGGTGGTTCTTTCAAAAGGCCATAGCCAAATTCCTTCCCGTTTCTGGCCCCCATCCGCTTCCCGCTTCTAATGACCTCGACGTCGACAAGGCAAAAAAAACTATAGGCAGTTTGGTCCACAGAAACCTTTCTGGTACACAAACAAGAGACCTGAAGCATATCAGCATTGAAAGGGAAGAACATCATCATCCAATATATTAAATACGGAATACGTGCAAACTCTAAAAGATAAGAATGACATCGTAATACTAGGTGTTGACCTGAATATAAAGAACCAGATATGGCATAGTCTTACTAACAATAGGAACGAAAGAGGTTTGTGCATGATGCTACACGGCAATGGAAATGTTGAAGTGCTATCGCCGTGAGCATTAACTTACTTCACGAGTAAGGTGGGGCGTCAGCCTGACGTCCTGGAAATCGCAGTCAAGGGACTGAAATGGAAGCGGGAGATGTCAACCAACTATCACATCAGCTCCGATCACAATCCTACAATCCTATTCTTCAGTCAGTCAGAGCAAACAGGAACTTTGACCGCTTCCATACCAACTGGGAATATTACGAAGAGAACGTCTCTCTTCGCCTTTCGGACATTCCTGTTCTAAATACGATTAAACAAAACGATAACGCCATTGCCAAATTCGGTTCAGTTATACAGGATTTTACCAAACAAAATACAATAAAAATTGAAACAAAGTTTACGCACAATATGACATCACACTATGTTATGCTCTAATCAGCCTCAAAAACGTTGACAGCGTTGGCTTGATTCGGCTGACAGCAGAATGGTCAACCATATGGTAGACAGAATCAAAACGAATCTGAAATAACGTAGAGGGATAGTTTGAAGAAGGAAATTGAAAGCAGCGCGAAACCACAACGGGAAGTTATGGGGCTTAGCAGATCTCTGTCAAAAACATCCGAACCCACCAGACCCCTATAAGGTACTCATGGTCCCGTGTATCACCCAACCAGGAAGACACAGTTACCAGTGGTTGCACTAGAAACACAGTTTAATTCCAACGTCGTCGACAGTAACGAATGTGCAGAACATGCACGGGACATATAGAAAGTAGACGTTCGCGTCATCAGTAGTGACTGGTATAGCATCGTACAACAAACAACGAAAGGAGATATCTCTGCCAACATCTGTAGGCTTCAGTCCTAAAAGGTCTGTGGGTATGACATCTCAAATTAAAAATCTGCCTCCACTAGCCATTAGATTTTGCCTGAGATAATTAAAGCCTGTTTGAACCTGTGCTTCTTGGAAAGTGGCTAAGGTACTTTCACTACCAAAAGCTGACCAGATAACTATAGGCCAGTAGCTATGTTCCCAATCCTGGCAAAAGTATTTGATCATGTAGTTCTGAACGGATTTTTACAAGCCAACAACATTTATTTTTAGAACAACAATTTAGATTTAGGAAGCAGGAATTTGTGATAAAGTTTAAATGCACAAAACAATCCGCAGGTACTAACCTGATAACTTCACTGCAAACATACGCCAGGAAAGTCTACATTCTTACAAAAAAAAAAAATTATGTTTTGTTAATAAGTTTATTGTTTTGGTGTTTTTTCAATTGAAATGGGTATTAGTTTTTACTCTGTTTCATTTATTAAGCCAGGTATATAATTTGTAAAGCTGAGTTTCAAAACGAGGCATTGTTGAGAGCAGAGGCGCTGGGAACAAAGTAATTGTTGTGGCAATCTGAGTCTAGCCGCCGAAAGAGTCGGTCGGAGTTCTTTCAGGCACAATTTCCAATCAAAAGGCGTGTTATGGTCGGTCGTTTTATCTGTGGTGAACAGTTTCTTTCCTGGCGTATGTTTCATCACTTCGTGTCGTGAACCGACTGGTACGACGCGACGATTTGGTCCCGGGAGGCAGTTCCTTCTCGCCGAAGGTCGCCGTCTGCGCTCCTGTCTCCTTCAACAGCCCGCAGGGTTGAACGCCCGGCCCTGAATAATCTTCGTGCGTCCTTCTACAGACTGACCCGAATGTTTTTCGTCTTCCACTGAGAAGGGATGGACGAACCAATCAGGGCTCGCTCCAACGACCGCAAACAAGCTATAGGCGGCAATGTAAACATGGAGTTTAATTGAGGCCATGTAGGATTCGTACACGGGCATTGTTTTGCCAGGTGCACTGTTCACTTTTAAGAAGCTTGGTTACACCCTATCAGCAGCCGATAATGACCATTCAAGAGCACAACACCATCCCCTGCGATTCCAGAAAGATCACCTCTTCTCTTTCAAGTCCAGGTGTCAAATTCTTTGCTCTCCTGACGCAATTCACGAACATACGAAAATTTTAAATAATGATTAGCTAATTAGTAAACAAAATTAATTCTGAAATCAACTTCACTCATATCAACTAATTAATTTTTGTAGTTTGCACATTGGCTGCTCTCTTTCTCCCGCTAAACCTTAGTCTTTGAATTCTACTTTACCTGATGAGTTACTAAAACGTCTGGTTTTTTTTCCCATGTCATCGAAGATTTCTTATTGATACTGGTTATTTGTCAGAAACATCTTCAAGTGACCAGATTCACTTATCTCTTAATCCACAACATACCTCTCAATCAAAAAGGCAAGGGAGCACGGCCGGCGGTTCGCACTTGGTCCTGGTGGGTATTCAAATAAAAGCGAGAGGAAGGTCCCCTGAAAATGTTATTTGCTTGTCTTACCTAAAATAATAATAATGATAACTATGCAAATAAATTCATAAGGGTAAAAACTATAAAACAAATTTAAAAAATTTACCGCATAATTTATTAATATATTCAAATGTGGACCAAAAAATCGTTATTATTTTTTTTTTAATTCACTATAAGTTGCGCAATGAAAAAAACTGTTCTGCACTTTGCTTATTTGGAAACGAGCTTATTCGAAAAAAAAGTCTAAATCATGTGAAGTTACTGTATACACGTAATACTGCGATGTTATTGAGTCGATCCTGCAACACTGTTGATAATAGGTCACTCTTGTGTTGGCTGAAGAGCTACAAATTTCAATCATTCGATCAGGACGAACCAGGCATCGTGACGAGTATCCGAATGAAGCACACAAACGCTGGTATGAGTCCTCTAGTCCATTTATACTTTTGTAAAACAATCTACATCCTCTCTCAAATTTTTTGCCTGCTCATCTTTCCTTTTCCAAATCTGCAATAACGTGTTTGTATCACTCAGCAATCTTTCTTTGTCAAAGTCATATATAATTCATAATTTTTTTCAACATTTGTGGGCTGTCCAAAGCTAATCGTTCTAACGATATGAAGAAGTGGGTGGAATCGTTGCCGAATCGAATCTTTAGTGCCATGAGTACTTCATCATAAACTTTAAAATAAGATTTTTGGAAAAATCGTGATGCGTTTGGAATCGCAGATTTTCGTCGAGATATTACGCTGACGTGTGATTTGTGGTTCGTAGATTCCAAAGTTATTACCTGGCAGTACACTTTTCCACCGATTTTCATCGAATTTTATAACTCAAGAAAGGTACAAGACATCTATGACTGCTTCTGTATTCTCGTACGAATCGATAACACACAAATCCGATTTCTATAGATCTGTATTCTAAATTTCTATCAATATTTTTAAACAGATAATACGCTTAGACGATTCCATGTAGGAGTAAAATCAAGAAGCCTTAGCGGCGACAGCGGTATCTAATTCTCTGGCCACAGAATGACCGTATAAAGATGCATTAGCTGCTAATAATTTTCTGTTGTTAATTAAAAAGATCTGATTCTCATTATATAAAAAAACCATTATTATTAATTTTTAATTGCGATGGAGCTAAAGGCTCATCTACTCAATCGCCAATGATGTGCGACTATAGGCACGCACGATTGTGCAGAGGGCATAAACGTCTGTGAGTGGCCATCATCGCCTATAATCGTGAGTAATCGTGAGCGATAGGTTAGTTTTCGGTACATCAAATGAATGCGTGCCGACGATGGTGCGCGCGTCCACACAATCGCCCATCATTCAGTCGCACGCAGAGGTCCAAAATATGACTTTTTTCGCAACCAATGGAGATATTTTTTGCCCTAGATATTTAAAGTCGCTTGATGACGACATGCGATCGAAGTTATCAAATTCTGATGATGGTTCTGCCAAGTTCGGCTAGTTGTTTATTCATCGTTTTTCTGGGGGGAAAAAATCATGTGTATGAATGGAGAAGTGAAAACGAATCGCAGGCAAGAGTTGCCTAATACCTAGAAATAATAGGAGGCTCTGCACCTTGTTCAGTTGCGGTGAATAGTCAAAACCAACCAACTGCTCTTCCTCTATCTATTTTACATTACTTTTATTGTTTTTGATGCTCATTCCGATAATGATTATAATTATGTGCTAAGCAAATGGATAGCAGCAGCCTGTGTTATTTATCTTTGTGCAAGAGGTTGCACAATTCGTAAATGGAATTTGCAATGATTGAGTTCAATATGTAATGAATTAAAAAGTACAGTGTTATTAGGCACTAAGTGTTCCCACGGTATGTGTGAATGTTGACAGATATGTAACGGAACAAAAGCGTCCAGATTTACAAACCATGGGGGACTAACAACGTTCTAGCCAACTTGGACAATAAGGGAATTTATAGCCACCATAAATAACTAAGGCACGCTTTCTATTTTCGCACGTTTCGGGAAATACCCGCCGAAAACTGGTGCCGACGAGCGAAACTATACCTTAGTGCCGTTTCCTAGTAAAGAAGCGTTTTCTGAGAGGGGTGGAAGACGATCCAGCCAATGGAGAAGCCGCCGCAATTTATTGACGTGTTGGTGTTTTTTCTTGTATGTTCTGGGGGCCAATGAATTTCGGGTCGTTTGGTGCGGAGTGCTGTGATTCGCCAAGAGCCGGACGAGACACCGCATTGCAATATGTACAGAGTCTTGCTCCGAGCCGAGAAACGGAGGAAGAGACACTCTGGTTCGGATCTTCATGTGGGACAGCAGCAAGTGACCTTCACCTAGGCCGGAGCACTGTATGTTCCGGGGTCTGGAGACACTGCCACCACGCTGTGGTGGACGAGAAAGCTGGACGACCCCATGTGGCGCTATTCGTGCCTGTCTACTGACCTGACCCGTGAACAACGGTAAAATCTACGATCACGACGGAAACTAATGCAATCGTTCCACCCAGTATTTTGACCCTGAGATAATGCTCTAACTGTTTGATTTTAAAGACATTAAATGATATGTAATTGTTAATATCAGAATAAAACCAAACTTCATATTTGCATAATTTCACAATGATCAATTGTAATAAATTGTACCCCCACTTTCAGTTTTCCTATTAATTATAATAATATTTCATGTGGTTAGCTGAAAATTAATTATTATGTTGATATTCTAATTTGATAATTTTGTTATTGATGAAACAGTATGACCCAGAAACAACTGTCCCTGAAAGTAGACGTTACAAATATCACGACTCAACCATCAACCAACACAACAAACAATAACCTAACTAAAACGAAACCTCAAGGAATCTATAAAATTATGATTGCATAACATAGAGTAACTTATTAATCCGTAATCGCCTCAATCCGCTATCACTTTGACAACCATTTTCAACAGACAACAGTCAGTAAATGAAAATTCACAGACAGCTACTCATGATCGCGACGATGATGGCCATTTTTTTAATCCCCCATCATGAGCGAATGTGAAGAGAAGCCATCACGATTGTGTATACAGCAATCCATGATCGCGACGACAATGGCTACTTTCTTAATCGCCCATCATGTGTAGAGGAGCCTTAACACTCCGATGGCAATTCCCTCAGCCATCCATTTGCCCCTTTTTTATGTACATAATTTTTAAAATTTTCTTTTATAATTGGAATGTTAAATTCACCCCCAACCCCTTTTACTGTTATGATTTACAAATTTTAATTCTAAATTCTTTAAGCGTTTTTGGAAAATCATTCATCACTTCACTTGGTAATTTGTTCTAATCACTGACACCCTTGCCAAAAAAAAAATACTCCCTTATGCATGAAATCGAGCTCAAGCTTGTGGTCATGGTCACCTTTCCCCTTCCATGCACTATTGCTAATTCTTTGACCAATATCCCTCCAAGATCCAAGATCCTTCACCAAAATATCCCCTATACATTCCCAGCACTCTCTTTACCCTCCTCCTTTTCTCCAATGAGTCCCAATCCAGCTCCCTTATCATATCAGCTACTGACTGAGTCCTGCGATAATTTACACAAACAAATCTAGCTGCTCTTCTTTACACACCTTCCAACTCCTGTATTTGATAACCAAAATGTGGGTCCCAAACTACAGCCAGTGGTCTGACCGAAGTTTGGTAACCCAACTTCCTAACTTCTCTAGTACATCCTCTCATCACTCTCTCCAGTAAATGAAGGATTTTGTAACCTGTTCCTACCACCAGCCCAATGTGCTCTGCCCAATTGAGTTTGTTATTAAACGTTATGCCAAGATATTTATTCTTCAAGCTTTCAACAAGCAATTCTGACCCTATCCTATAATCGTAATTAACTTTCTGTTTTTAAAGTGAAACTTTTATTTTATCGCCTCAAATTTTTCCGTTCATCTATCGCATGTCGCATTACAGCCGGCCAGGCGCATGCGCGCAGGTATGACGTGACCAAGTGCGGAGGCCTCATGTCCGTTCACACTCACAAGGGGAGGTTTTCAGTGTGGGAATCGCAATCGTAGAACGAACAAGTCTTCGATATAGTACGTGACCTCTGGTTTCTCGCCCTAAAGCAGTTCTGCCTGGGGGGCCTCCGTTTAAGAGAAATCGGGGATTAAAAAAAAGCGCTTAAATTGACTATCACTGACGTCAAACTAATTGGCCTGTAATTTTCAACCCTATTTGTAACCCCCCTTTATGAACCGGTACTTATATCGCTCATTACCAATCCTCTGGTAAGCAGGAATAAAATTTCAAGGGAAGGTAAAATATCATATCCCACAATCTTTAATAAATCTGTAGTAACCAGTACTCCAGCCCCTTAACTTTTTTTTTGCTTTCTGAGTTCCTTCATAAATTCCTTAGATTTTATTTCAAATTTTGTGGTTTCCTTATTTATACGTTTAGGGAGACTCTCCTCTGATTCATTCCCTCCAATCACAGGATGATTGTCCCTAGTTGTATCACTAAACCAGCCACTCAATATCACCGCAATTTTAAAATCCTCAGTGACTTCAACTACAATAGTCAATACCTTCCCCTCAGTTTTATAATATAGCCATAGAAATTTCTAGATGCATCGTTCATTGGTCCTCCTGCACCAATAATATTCTTTATAAACCCATCCTTTGCTTCTCTCTTTGCTCTTATTAATTGCTTGTTTAGTTGTTTCAAGTATTCCATACTGCCCTTTTGTCTCTTAACTCTGTTGTGTTACCGTCTCACTAGCCTCTTTAACCTTCTCACTTCCCTATTGCAGTATGCAGGTTTTGTACTTATCTTTTTTTCTGCTTTGGAATAAACATTTCCTCGCCCTTTTTTTTTATTGTCTCCTTAAACTATTTTCATTTTGCCTCCACTGTACTTGTCCATCCATCCTTCCATTTGCTGAACCTTTGCCTGAAATGTCTCTTCAATTCTAAAGTCGGTGTCTTTTTGTAATTATACCCTTATTCCCCTTCTATTTTGGCCACTAGTTTACTGAATCCCCTAATATCCATCAGTACCGCACATTGATCACTTATTCCGTCAGTTACTTGACACCCTACAAAATTTTCATCAGGTTTTATTAGAAAGATATCCAACATGTTTGGTCCCCTAATAATTTGCTCTACCACTTGTGTAAAACCTCCTTCCTTTATTAAGGAATTTGCAAATCTCTGTTCCCTTCTATTATTTATCTTATTTCCCATCCAGTTTGACACCTGGTAAATTTAAATCCCCTCCAATAATAAACATTCTACCCTCACCTTTTAACAGTGAATGTGAATTTAATTTATCTCCAACAATCTCATCTTCATCATTCATTATTCCACTACAGTAAGCAGCCAATACCCTGATTTTTCTTTTTTATCACCCCAAAAAACACACGGATTCAGCTGAAGGACCTTCGGAACAGTTTTGGACGTACGATATTGTCATGCAGTATTCTTGATTTCATACATAGCGATTGTTTGCCGTCCATTGTGCTGAGTAGACGATAGATGGCTATGGAAACGTAAAAGAAATTTAGTGCGGGGCTCTTGGCGTTGTTTTTGTGTTTTAGATGCATTTTAAATGTTTAAATTAATATGTTTAGCTGATCTGCTCCCTCTTTCAGTTCTTTCCTCTATGAACACTGACTCACTCTCAAATTCCGGATGTGAAAAATACCCAAGCTGAATTTCCCGGATGAGTACTGCTACCTACCATACCCACATTATCCATCGGCCGTGCAAGAGAGAATTTTTCCTTAATCCTCTATTCAAAAGCTGTTAAACAAACCTTCTCTCCCCTGCAAAGAGAAATAGTCTCCTCGCCCACTTGAAACTTTCGCTATTCAAGCGCAGAAGCTTAACTTGACACTGTTGTTTTAAGCGACAATTAGGTGACCCTCGTACTTGTCTGTGAAAAGCCAGGATGTGAGACGGGCACCTAATCCTTCCTCAGATATTATTAACTTCTGTCTCAGCAGGACGTCTTGTAGCACTACACGCAATCGTTCGTGAGGATCACACGTGGGGCGTTGTTATTTAACATGGTTTTTCTAAATGAAGAATCATGGATTGTTAAGGGGCCTGTAGACGATCAAGTTTGTTTCACAAATTTGTTGGTCAAACATCTCGTTTTCATCAGACAATAGCGCAAACGCTCAAACCAAAGATCAAACAAATTTATCAAACATTCCTTTAGTTTCGGTTCTTGGGACGCGTGCCGCAATAAAGAATAAAGACAAAGCGTTTTTAGCGTTGACTCTTGATAATTTAATGAGGAAAAAAGTAGACGTTGGTATAGAGAATGATTGAAATTAAAAGAGAGATACCCACATAAAAATTTATTACGAGAAATATTACGCAGGAAACCAGATGATTACACTAATTTCCTCCGTATGGAATACAAAACTATTGATTGGGTATAGCCAATGAAAATTATGAATTTATTATAGTTTGATATCGATACAGAAGACAGAGTGTCAGAAGGAGGAGTAATTAAAAAAACAACGGTTTGGAATTTGTTTGAAAATAAGAGTTGAGAATTACAGGCCAATCAGTTTGACATAAGTGGTATATAAACTAATAGTAAGATTGATATGCAACCACATCATAAATGTATGTCAGGAACGTAAGTGGTTTTCAAGTAGGCAACATGGGTTCAGGCAAGGATATTCATGCGAATCTCAGTTGGAGGGATATATGCAAGATATTTCAGATGAAATGGACAAGGAATGCCAAATTGATAGTGTAGCACTAGATCTTTCAAAGGCTTTTGACAGAGTGAGCCATAAAATGGTAGTATATAAGGTAAAAACTATTGAAGTGGCTGGTTAGAAGAATTTTTAAAAGGTAGAAAACAGAAAGTTAGAGTAGGAAATGCAGTATCAAAGGAACTTGAAGTAAAAATTGGAGTGCCACAGGGTAGCATATTGGGACCATTCCAATTCATTATTCTAACGAATAATTGTGTTGATTGTTAACTATCAGAAGTTACATTGTTTGCAGATGACATAATGCTATATAAAAGAATCAAAAAGGTAAAGGACTGTGATCTGGAGAGGATATCTAGTAGGGTTTGAAAACATGGGATGAAAATAAATGCAAAGAAGAGTCAGCTTATTAGATACACACATAAAAAGCTAAAGGTTAATAATCAATATAAGGTGGAGAAAGAATTGCTTGCTGAAGACTTGAAATGTAAATATCTTGGCATTACATTTGATAACAAGCTTAACTGGGCAGGACACATTGGACAGGTGGTAGGAAAAGGTTTCAAAATTCTGCACTTGTTGGAGAGAGTGATGAGGGGATGTACGAGAGAAGGAAAGGAATTGGGTTACAAAACTTGGTCAGACCATTGCTCGAATATGGTAGTGTAGTATGGGACCCTCATTTTACGTATCAAATACAGGAGTTGGAGAGGATGCAAAAAAGGGCTGCTAGATTTGTTTCTGGAAGTTATCGCAGAATGCAATCAGTGACGGATATGATAAGGGACCTGGAATGGGATTCATTGCAAGACAGGCGGCGGATGAGGAGGGTTATGGGAGTGTACAGGGCGTATGCGGGCGATGAGGTATGGAAAGATATTGGAGTACGTATGAAAAGTAGTGCATGGAAGGGAAAGATGACCATGATTTCAAGCTGGCACTCGATTTCAGGCACAAGGGTGTGGGAAGATTCTCTTTTATAGGTAAGGGTGTCAGAGATTTTTAATGGGTTACCAAGAGAAATGATGAATAATTTACCGAAAACTTTGAAAGAATTTACAGATAAATTTGTAAAGGGCAAATGTAGGTGGGTGCAGGATAGGGGAAAGATGGGGGTGTAGGAAAATTGTCACCGGAGCCTGTGCTCCATTGCAATTAAATTAACTATTTGCGGAATCCGGAGCCACAGGAATTACCGAATACAATTTTTTTTAAAATGGCCTTTGTATTTTCAGTTGTTACCAAATTTTATGAAACCTTACAATAAACAAGTGTTAAATGATAAGAGACGGATTTTCAGTTGTCGTTTACCTGGTCCTCAGCGGATTATTAAAAACGTATTTGGCATCCTCGCTATTCATTTTAATATTTTTCAAAAACCCATTAAATTATCTCCATCAAAAGCAAGAAGTTTAGTTATTACGTGTTGTCATTCAGGGCCGGCGCTAGGATTTTGGAGCCCGGGGTAAGCGTTTTTGGCAGTCACCTAACCAGTTGGGTGCCCTTGTCCAATTCATCAGTTAGGGCCCTCCCTCAGATAAAATGGGCGACCCCTTTTTTTTCTTTCTTTTTTTTAGCTCTACAACTTGTCGAGCGAGATCGGGGGTTTCCTACAGCCGGTGATCGGGTTCCCCATCAGCCGGGCGTGCCCGGGTACATTTCACCCACTTCCCCCCCCCCCATAACGCCGGCCCTGTTGTCATTTACACAATTTACATATGAAACAAAAAAATGACATCCAACATGGAATGGAGGCATGGAAGATGGTGTTAAGGGGACTATTATACAGGGTACTTGGAGAAATGAGCCAAACCAGATGCTAAATAGTATACGTACTCGATTCTTTAGATTTTATTTTCCATAGCACCGGCAGATCACGATATATGGAAATGAACTATAAAACGAATTCTTTGTCAGATAAATTACGTCCACTCAGCCCATTATCCTCCACGCTGTTGTCGTTTGGTGTTGCGTTCTCCATGGTTTCTATGCGATAACTGAAATAATGTTTGACAAACACATCCGCACACCTTCAAGCTAATTTGTCAAACACGCTGTCAGTCGAAATTTCCATCAAACACGTCAAACACGTTGATTGATTGACAAACGTGTCAAAGAATGCCGCCAACTTTCAAATAATTTAACAAACATGTAAAGATTGACCAACAATTTCACCGTTTACAGGCCACTTTAGTCCACAGTTCAAACCAGCATTTATTCATAATTTAAGGAGAAATCCTCACCACCAACACTATGGTTGAATTATTACACCGTGCTTAATGGATAAGAACATCAAAGTTCCATCTCCAAAGTCATAAGGGGGCATCCATAAATTACGTGAGGTCAAATGGGGGAGGGGGGGTCCGGCGAAATCTCACCACAGGGGGGGGGGGGGTCTACGGAAATCTCACGTGAGGTTTTGAAATTTTTTTTCGCATAGTAGAGCTAAACAAAAAAAGGTCTACAAATTGCGCGAAAAGCGATTTTAGGGAGGAATTTCGTCGAAAAAACGGATTTTGAAGGGTGAGACCTAAAAAAAATGGGGAGGTTCTCACGGACCAGATCTCACCAGAGGGGGGGGAGGGGTCCGGCCATATCTCACGAAATCTCACCAGAGGGGAGGGGGGTCCAGAAATCCGGAAAAACACCTCACGTAATTTATGGATGCCCCCTAAGTTCTGCCACATGTTAGTCATGACATATATACGCATCACGATGAGAACTGACTTTTTGAGTGTTGTGGGCTGTTCCGGTCGCGCCTTCGTGATTCACGCACTTGCGGCACCCGATAAAGACTTTCAAAATCTCTAGATTACCTGAACAATTAAGAATAATACAACATAGCTGTCTGATCCCTAAAAATTATTTCCTTTTGCTTCCCATTGGGAAGTTCCCAACAAACACAGGAATGAACAAAGTGAACAATCCTAGACAGCAAGACAACAACAAAAGTTTCAAACAATTTTCCATTATGTAAAGAAACATCTCATTAGGGTTACTGGGACGATATTAATGTATGCATGCAAAATAAAGAGAAAGATACAGTGTTAGTCGTTCACATTTTTTTTTTATTTTTTTAAAGAATCAGACCTTATGACAGTATGTTTTTGCTGTACATATATAAAAAATTTACCATAAAAATTGTTAAAATAATAAAGTTTCAAACCGCATTCAGCTTTATATCTCTTTTTTGCTGTTTTCCTCACTGTTACATACCAATGAAATATTATTTTTTTTTTTTAAAAAAGATACGTATTAAACATTTATAGAGGGCAGTAAATATAATTAAATGATGTGAGTTTTTGAAAAACTCTGAACAATCGAATGGAAGTAGTCGGATAACGAGCTTTGAAATATTTTATTTCGATCAACTTACAAAGCACATGATAGACGACTCATTTCCAACAAATTAATATATTAGAATTATGTAAAAGGTATGTAAAGCTCCAATTAACTTTTTAGCACTGCTAAGACTTTATATTATATTTTCAGTGATGGAGGTGATTAAAAAAGATATTTTATAAAATATTTTACAGTGTAATGGGGCATATTTTATAAATGATTTGTTTTATCAAATTTCTTTTATAAAATGTAAGACGTTGGCATTACATTTTATAAAAGATTTCACCACCCTGCAGACGTAAACAAAGAAAATGGCGTAAGGGACATTACCAAAGTTGGTTATGAGTTTATGACTGTCGAATCCACTAAAATCTTTATTCTGAGTATGAACAGAAGGAAATGTTGTAAACTCAGAAACGTATAGACTATAAGATTAGGAATAAAAAGGTAAACAGTTACGAAAAGTAAATTAGTGCTATGATAGAAAGCTGTACTCTAGAAGACGTAAAAAAAGAAAATTAATGTTTTAAGAAGCTAGTATTTGACAGGTTTCTGGAATAATAACAATGCGCAAACCAATGCGTGTGCTATATTGCAGAATGGTGTAGATCCGTCACCATTAATCGAGTACAACCCATGGTACATACACCGTAAAAATAAACACCCAATAGTATATATGTGGAAATAATTCTGATGTAGAAATTTATGAAAATATTGTGATAAGAATTTATTGGACGTATACTTCAGGGGGATTCTATCATTACCGTGGCGCCAAAATCTGATTATGAATTCCTCTAGAATTCGACAAGAAAAATTGAAAGTAAGGAATAAAGTTTTTTGATATCTCGCTTAGTTCTCGAGATATCGTATCTCAAAGTTGACATAATTAAGTTGAAATACAGCCTGGACCAGAAGAAAAATTTCGGTATAGCCAAATTTGATGATGAATTCGTACGTATCTCGACGAGATAAATGGAAAATAAAGAATAAAGTTTTTTGACATCTCGCTTAGTTTTCGAGATATTGTAACTCAAAAGTGAGGAGGTTAGGGTTACATCCCGCCTGGACTAGAAATTTTTTTCTACCAAAACCACCATAGGCCCCTATCTACAAGGTGGAAATGCACTATAGGTGTTTTATTTTCTTCCTATTGATTGTTGATAGGTTGAAATACGGCCTGGACCAGAAGAAAAAACACCAAAAGCAGAAGGAACTATACCTATGACTGATTTTTAACGTGCTATATCTCTAAAACCAAGCGAGATATCAAAAACATTTATTCTTTATTTTCGATTTGTTTCGTTGAGTTCTACAAGAATTCATCATCAGATTTTGGCGCCACGGTAATGATAGAACTGCCTACTTCAGCATCAACCCTAATTTTTATAATTTGGCATGTTCTCACATTACAACTCTTTCACTAAACTTTGATGAACTTCTATCATATCAAGTCTCGTAATGCATGGTCTAACCTAAATATGTTTACTTATCTTCAGTAAAATGCATATTGTGACATTTGCACTAACTGGGTCTGCAAAAGCTTACAAGTTTACTCCATTCATTTCAGAGAACTATGACGAAAAATTTTATATAGTGTAATGCGACTGAAAAAATATCTTTGATAAAATAAATATGATAAAATGTTTTATAAAAGATCTTGGACAAAGAACTTTACAGTGTAATGCCGGCCATGGCCTTGTAGAATGTAGAACTTCACTGCTAAAAACTTTATGCATCCATACCGAACATATCTTTTCGTTCCTATTTTGTTACGTTTGTGGCTGAGAGGTTTGTCTTTGATAAATAAAATATCGTGTTTGGAAAGTGTCTGATCTGTGATTGGTTATTTTTTAACGCCATCCATTGCCGTTGAATGTCGGTGAATGTTGTCTCTGCAGTGAATGTTTGGAACTTAAGGGTTACTTTATTTACTGCTTCTACCTTGTTTTTTAAGTGCTCTTCTGGTGAGTATTGTAGTTTTGATTTTGTTTGATAGTAGCTGGGTTTAATATGAGTTGTAATATATCAGAATGAAGTGTTCCGATATGGAATGCTCTGACTACCGACTAGTAGGGATGGTTTAATAGAGGTTATGCTTGCTTTCGAACATTTTATATAGCCTAGTGAATCTGGTATTTGTATTGCGGCAGTTTGTCCAAAAAAGTTCCATCTATTAAAACCAGCAGCTGGGAATAGTGCTGTTTCTGGAACTCGTAATGCTATTAGTTTGACGAAATCTTTATTCCATTTTGCTATGTGCAGTTTACTCATTTTTGTTAGATGATATTAACACTTTAACACAAAACGTTTGGAATATTGTAACGTTGCAACATAATAGAATGCATGGGGCTTTCGCTTCTATAGAAACAGAATTTAACTAGATCGAGGTACACTGTATGTATTAACGCACAGTTTGAGGTTAGGTTAATATGCACCCTGGACCAGAATGTCAACTGGCACTTCTTGTTACAGGGAAAGGGAAGAGGAATTTAGTTTTTATTAACAACTTAAACTGCTTTCAAAGAGTGCCATGTTACTAATATCATTACTTTATGCAAATAGAGGTAGGGCTATTTTCCAGAAAAACTCGTAACAATTTTTATGACTGTTGACATAGCTACTGTGTTTTGTTCCCAATACTATATTTGCTTACTATCAAAGTGACCGTGACCAAAGGAATATCAATCTTTAGTTGCTACATTGTATTTAAATAAAAAAAATAGTGTAATTAATCATGCATTTACATTATTATCATTTGTATTTTGGAATATATAGTAATTTATATGAGGTAATTTTTTTGTGACATTTAATCACTCAGAGTAATAGCGAGATATTGGACATGAAGATTGGGAAATAGTAGGCCCTATGAACAGTTCCATTTTACTGTGGTCCAGAGTGCATTCTTCACACATGATGATATCACAGTTAGCCATAACTTTAGGGAAGCTATGATAACCTTGGTGCTGCAAATTGATGTTGGATTTTTCCGTAGTAACTCGACGAGACAAATCAAAAGTGGGGAATAAAATGTTTTGATATCTCTTTTAGTTTTTAAGAATGGGCTTGCACAATGAATGTTTTGTTTTCTTCACAGCAGTTGTGGTTAGAACCAGACGATAAAAGTCACCAAAGGTGCTAGGAACTGATATCTTCAGAAAGAAACAAGATATCAAAAAATTTACCCTCCAAAAAATTTACCCTCCACTTTTGATTTGTCTTGTCGATTACATCAGAATCCATCATCAAATTGCCATGCCACAGTTACGATAGTGCTGCCACTACAGGGTAGGCCTATAAGATGTTGGGATTTGTGTATTTTTAATTTCAGACTGTACAATAGCAGTGTACCTACATGGAATTGTTTGTTTTGTATACAATTTGGTGCTCATGTTCCTTGTGTGCTAATATTGGAGAAAATGTACAGATGAATGTAAAAGAAAAACAAAAGTACTTTTTGAAATAATAATGTTACACAAAAATTACCATAAGTGACAGTGTTGTTGATCAGCAACAGGCAATGGTAAAATAAGAGGGTTACTGGAGATTGCGAATCCGCCCGCAATTGGTGTCATAATTCTGCAGTAGTCAAACACAAGCCTCCACTAGAAATACTTTCAGAAGTTAATTTAACGGTTTTCTTGCTGGTCCAAACTGTATAACAACTTAATTTCTGCTTGAAAATAATGGTCCAGGCTGTATTGCTATGGAATTACTGATGGGATTGCTACAGCAGTATTCTGAAGTCATTACTGAACGATTTTGTAGCAGAATCGCAATAACCAATAGAACCGAAATAAGATCGTGTTAAGAAGGAATTGTGCTATTCATTTGAAATTTGTCACATGTTCTGGAGGACACTTCTTTTGAGGAAAATTGCACATCAAATCAAAAATAAATTTTTCTTAGACATGATACCTACCAAATTGAAGTTACAGTACAGCATCAACACTACATACAGCCACCATTTTCAATCACATTATTCATGTCAAAGATAGTATCTGCACTCAACAGCTGTGAGTCTAAAATTGTCGGCAACTATTTCTGGAATAATATGAATTTATTGTTTGTAGGCTAATTGATTGATTTTCAGCTGTGATATACTGGTGAGACTAATAGGTTGTCCTGCTGCGTAGGCCACAAAAAAAAAAAAAAAAAAAAAAACAAAAAAAACATGCACTTGATTGCAGAAGAAGATGCCAGGAATTTACTTTTTGCTGAAAACTTAAGCTCATTTGCTTTTCAGCTGTAATATACTGATGTGGTTGTTACGTTTTAATGCAGCCTGGATTTCTTTGCAATTGGTTATCTTAATAAAGTTAGTAGTACACTGTTCCGGGATTCATTTAAACCTTCACCTGAACACTGCTAATATATTAGAGCTATTGAATTACGTCCATATTTCCCATTCTCAGCAGTTTCTTTGTCTGTTATTTCAATGTCCCCACTTGATTAGATTTATCTAATATACCTAATGTAGGCTACTAAAAGTGTAAAAAAATTAATAATCAAGTATCTGTCAATTAATTAGCTTGCATCTTTCACTCCTCTGATCTCAGCAACCGTAAAATCAGGATTTGATGCAAAATATGTTGTCATAAAAACATTTATTTTTAGGAGACTATCTGACAGTGCTTTTAAAAAACTGCTTTCAATCATTATTTATTGAATGAGTATTTTCATAAGAAGGCAATATTTCACAAATTATGCTGATAACTTACGATAGAACTTAAAACACGCCCACAAAGTTATAAAAACGCCCAGTAACTATGCCTTTGTGTCAATATGTATGTGGACTTTGAAATCATGATTTGATTCAACCTGTAGTGTTGCGTTTTGCAAAGTTAAGCTTCCCTTATATTTCTAACCTTTTTGATTAATTAAAATCAATAAATCAAAAGCAAATAAATAGAATAATAAAGTTATATTTTTAGTTATACACTAATAAAGCTTTCAAATAGAAATACTAGACCTATTTTTGAATTACATACATCCCTGTTGCGTGAGATGTGCATAGACATCTGAAGCCAGAACCCTGCCAAGGATTTATAAAATCGATGCGATGCTGAACTGCTTTTGCATTGCATTCAAAAGATGGACTAATACACTACTATGCAGGTAGTCATAGTATTTTGGCTCGTAGTGTGTGCTTATCTCGAAAGAAGGTAGGTTTAGTGCCAGGATATAACTATTACCACTTGTGCTTCGTACAGACAAAGCATCCCAGGGTCTATTGGAGATCGTGATTCCGCTTCAGTAACATTCACTACTGACGTCATAATACTTCTGTAGTCCATTATTTTCAGGCAGAAATTCTGTTGTAACATAGCCTGGACCATTATTTTTAAGCAGAAATTACGTTGTAATACAGCCTGGACAAGCGTGACACTTAAATATATTTCTGAAAGTATTTCTAGTGGTGTCTTGCATTTGACTACTGCAGTATGAGGACGCCAATTCCTAGCGGAATCGCGATCTCCAATAATCTCATATCTAAACCGTTGAGCCCTTTGAATTACTGCAGTGTATAGCTAAAAGTTATTTTGATGAATACATAGCTGTGATTCCATGGGGATTAGAGCCATAAATCAACTTTCGCATAACATAGCCACGCCAACTCTTTACATAGATATGAATGTCCTGTTTCTAATTCCTAGTATGGCCTTATATTTTTACTGACTTCTATTGTGAATCTAACAGCTTGCTTAGTGTCTTGAATTTTGCTGGAATGCTCCCTGGTTCAAATTTCCCAGGCTAGCTATAGAGCTGAGACTTAGACGATATTAAATATCAGCTTGGGTGTGGAGTTAATAGATGAAGACATTGTTGTAGGGAGTATTAACAAGCATTAGGTTTTTTGTAAGTTTGATTGGCTAATTGTAGATGGTTGTGTTTTGGTTGTATTACAGCCTAAAACAGTAGAGAAAGTTGTGTAATATCTATATTTTATCTGTAATAGATTAGCTCATAATTGTTTATTTTAATCTATATGGTGTTTACACAGTGGGATCACAAATGACACCAAGGAGAACTCATGATATATGGCAAACCGATTTTAGTCAGCTTTAACATAGATTTCTTGATTTTGGTAGAAATCTAAAACATCAGGGTCTAAATTCATTGATCAGTTGCGTGAGGAGCTGGATGATTTGTCATCTCGGCTGCTGGTCTGATAGTCTTGGTTCTGGTCTCGATGGGTGCCTGCGCTGATTTAGATGTCACGGCTGTTAGGTGCAGAAGGCTGTGGGTTTCGTCATGAAGTGTTCTTGTTGTGCTGCGTTCTGTCAACAGGTGGAAGCATTTTCTTGCTGCTCTGTCTACTTATTTCTTGACTTGTTGCGGGCTGCATATGGAGCTCTCGCCTCGGTTTGATTTTTTGTAGTAGCTTTTTGCGTGTGCAGCAGCCACCGAAAGAGGCGGCATGGTGAGTTCCACAGTTGCACCTTGACATTGTTGAGAGCAGTCAGCTAACTTGTGGCCATTTCCACAGCGGACACACCTTTCATCATTGGTGCATTCCGCTGCATAATGGCCAAATGACTGGCACTGGAAGCACTGAACAGGATCGCGCTTCCTTGGTGTGGGCTTCCGAGCAGGAGCTGTGACAGTCTTCTTAGAGGCTTGGTGTGGAATCTTGATCACATATTGGGTGCCTTCTTCACACAATGCCCTAGTGACCGCAGCGAAGTCAGTAGGACAGGAAAGAATTATCTGAAGACCATCTTGGCTCAGCCAGCAGAACATTGGCAACCGTGCGAACTGTAGCAGTTTTGCTTGAAGGCTGCCACAGTTGCCGGTACAGGCCCATCCTCAATTGTTGGTTCTTCTGTTCTTGATGACGCCGGGATTTCAGTA
Organism: Vandiemenella viatica; assembly: GCA_031002005.1. Classification (NCBI taxonomy): domain Eukaryota; kingdom Metazoa; phylum Arthropoda; class Insecta; order Orthoptera; family Morabidae; genus Vandiemenella; species Vandiemenella viatica. The sequence goes on from JARYHS010013631.1 coordinate 87,897,985, forward strand.
GTTCTGGGCATCATGGGCTGAGTGCTCTGAGCTGGTGAGAACGGTGGTTCCATGGTTGCTGCTATAGATGGGGAACCACTGCACCCTCATGGACGTTTGTTGAGTTTGGTGATATTTGCTTGGTATGCTGGCAAGTGTTTGCTTTTTGTGAATGCAGCTACAAGGCAGTACTCGTCGGTGTTGACAAGGGAGATGAGTGTGGCGAGTCTGGTAGTGAGTTGCAGCGGATATTGGAGGCTGTATGTTCGCATTAGGTAGTTCTGGAAGCAGTGACTGCTGGGACTTCCTTCTTTGTTGCTCTTTTATGATAGCTGCTCATTCTTCTTGAAGCCAGTTTCTCTGGAGTTTTTGCTTCAATTCTTTGACTTTTTGAAACATATGGTCTACAATAGCTTGTTGTGGTGACCGTGGTTGTTCTGCGCTGACTTTCACAGACCCAGATCTACATGGTGGCTGAAGTTGTTCAGCAGTGGGTGAGCTGGTAGTCGTAAGCTTATGCTGTGTCGCCTTTTTGATTTTATCCATGTACTTAGGCATGATGAGTGAATGTTGTTCAGGTACTGGAAGACACCAATCCTAACAGCGAAGAGTTTCAACCCCAGCTAGAAGTGACTCCGGAGCAGAAGAAATCTTGGATGATTCTTGTAACAACTTATTTTGCCATTTAGATTTTTGGGAGATTTCAACGCCTATAATACATTGTGAGGTTTGATTACAAATTGCCCAAAAGGTTGAGTATTTTGTAGATTAATAGTGTGACCGGAAATGTACATACACCGACAAATGATGCATTTCACTACTGCTTCCAGTTTATCCGCTACCACTGGCTTTTCGTTGTGCTCTCCTTCCATTTCCGTGCTGTGGGAGATGGGTCGTTTATGTGGGAGTGATCACTTTCCATATGGGCATACGCTGAGTTCGGATATGAAGCAGGAAGCACCTGACAGGAATGGAATATCAATATAGCTTATTGGCAGCTCTTCCACCGATCACTTGTACTCCAGTAGTATGATGGCAGAGAGAAGGTAGATCACTTCCACTTCAGAGAAGTGATTCATCATGTGGCTAATGTTTTTGTTTCAAGAAGATCAGTAAAGCTGTGAAGGATACTCATCCCTTGGTTAAATGATGAATGTAGTTTCATTATTCAGAGCTAAAGATGGGTGTTATCATTTTAGGTTGGACACCATTGACAACCCAGCAACATTCTGAAGTACTAGAGCTAAAGCAAAAGCTGTACAATTAAAAAAAGTAAAACTTAGACACAATTTTATGAGCACCTAACTATACCACAATATTGACAGAATGGGAGTTATCCAATATACATCCCAAAGTTACTCTTGAACATCATGAATGAAGTATTTTCGGCTCATGGGAGTGTCCTTGGCTTGTACCCTGCTTAGAAAGGTGACTTGCGCTTAGTGTTATCAAATATAGAAACATACAATTGCCTGTTTGTTACATTGGAACTGGATTTAGCCTCAAAATATGTCAAACATACTGCACCAAGCCTGACCTAATCCATTACCATATATTGAATCACCTCATTGTAGTTGCTAAGGGGTATCACTTAGATATTTTTAACAGTATTGGTCGGAAGGGTAAGAAGCAATGCTAATCTTCAGAATGTCAGCAGATTGCTGTCACAGAATTGTGATAATGAGACATGTTTTGAAAACATTAGAATGGGTGGTGAACTGCCGCATTGTCTGGTGTCTTGAATCCCAAAATTTACCGAGCCACTTTCAGGGTGAAATCAGGAAATTCCATTCACCTTGGATAATCTGATCCTGCTGAAAATGGTGATACAGCATACATTTATCCACAGCCAACACATTGTGGGTGTTTATACATGTGGCCCATTTTTTTGCAGTCATTTTCATCAGTGTGCTGGTGATGTACCAAGTTGTTTGACCCTGTTTCCTCGAGGTTTGATTTTAAGTGTGACCCTCTTTAATGTATCCATCAATAGCATTTCCTCAGCAATTTGGAGTCCTATTTGATACTTCTTGTTTTTAGATGGCTTGATATCTTATTTTTATGATCTAGCCTACAAGCTGCTAAGAGACATTAATACGATGGTGAATCAAAAAAGTAAGTTACACTAGCTCGCTGCGAGAATGTGCTGTGTGTTGTGACGGTTGGTGTGGTATCCCATCATGTTGTGTGTGCAGAGCAGGCTAGGCTCAATAGCGTGTCAACTGGATGTTCACTCCAAATTGGAGTTGTGTGCAATTATCAGATTTCTTGGGGCTAAATGGCTCAATCGCATGGACATTCATCATGAAATCACTGCTGTATATGGTGAGTGTGCTATTTCTCTCCCAGGTATTGTAAAGTGGCGTAAACAATTTGACACCAGATGCACGGAGCTCGCGAAGGCAGGCCTGCAACGTCAAGTACCGTTGCAAAATGTTAACAGTGTTGAAATTTACTGGTTAAGCGAACCTTCTTTTATCCTATAAAATTTAATTATTATTAAAATTAACCTAGTTAATTATAACTGAGGGAGTGAGATTAGTTTGTATATTACGCAAGTCAAGACATGAACATTAAACGAGTCACAGATCTATTATATTGAATAAGTAAAAGTCAAGACAATCTTTGACACAAACAACTAAAATTATTATCCTAACTCCAGAGCATGAAAGTTTCTGTTCGACTCTGGATTAATTAAAAAAAATATAAATGAACAATCGATCTAGGAATCCTACCATTTGTTGTGCCAGCCTCAAATTCAGTGCTAAGTCATACCAGTACACTCTTGCACATATCAGCAATCTCCGAAACGTACATGCTTCAATGAATCAGCCTTGATGATATTTTCATCCATAAACATGACACATTTATCTCAGTAGGTCACGTGACCTGGTCACCTCTGTTTTGTCTCGGATTACACTAAAAAAGTTTTCTAAACTCTTTTCCTTTGCACAAACATTATATTAAAATGGAATGTATCATCATGATATATTACAGTGTGGATGGTATTATTAGAGAGAATCGGCGCATAACACTGCAAGAAATTGCCAGCATGCTGAACATTTCATATGGCAGTGTGTTCTCCATTGTTCACCAGCACCTTGGATTTCTTAAAGATGCGTCCCATGTCTGCTCACTGATGTTCACAAGGGACAACGTTTCCAATCAGCACTGGCATTTTTGCAAAGGTTTTCTGTGGAGGGCAACGAGTTTCGGCAGCGAATCATCACAGAGGATGACACGTAGGTCCACCACTTCACCCATGAAACAGAGAACATCGATGGAATGACTGAACACCATATCACCACCATGAAAGGAGGCGAAGGTCCAACCTTCAGTAGGAAAGGTAGTGGCGACAGTATTCTTTGACGTGAAAGGTGGGGTACACATGGAATTTATGCCAAAAGGCACGACAGTCAACTCAGCTTCATATTGTCAAGAATTGAACTGGTTGCATAAGGCAATCAAAGAAAAGCGTTGGGGAAAATTGAGCGCCGGTTTGATTTTGTTGCACGATAACGAAACGCCTCTCATGGTCCGCCAAATATATGAACTGCTGTAGCGATTCAATGGCAACATACTCCATACAGTCCAGATTTAGCGCCATGCAATTATCATGTGTTCAGTAAGCTGAAAAAGGATCTTGGTTGACGACGATTCTGAAATGATGAGGAGAGAAAGCAGCTGTCTCCAGGTGGTTACATAGCGCTGGAGGAGATTTCTATGCATCCGGAATCGAAAAGTTTGTTGACCGTTCTGAGAAATGTTTACAGTCTCTTGGGGACTGTGTACAAAAGTGAGCCTACATTGTATGTTGTCCTAGTGTTGCCTATATAAGGTGGTTTCATGAATGGCCATAACTTGGAAGTGTAAGTTACTTTTTGATTTTCCCCCATATTAAGCCACAGCATACTGACCAAAGTAACAAGTGGTACATTACAATGAATTTTTAGATGATAATTTACTTGGTAAGTGTCAATTTCTGTTATTACTTTTTTAGTTTGAACATTTAACCATATATTTTTTACCTATAAAATATGTTTTTCTAGTTTCTTTACTAAATAATCTAGAAAAACCAACGTGGACTTATAAGTACCGTCAGGGAGTTCTGGGTAGTTTTATACAGGTTATTGGTCAATAGATTTAGCAAGTATACAATTGGTTTTATCATTGTTTTAGATATTTTCAAATGGATATTTTTATGAAATATGCTCTGATTGAAGCTCTTCTCTTAGAAGTTTATAATTTATCAAGACAAAAATGAAGAAATGACTGGAATATTCTCAGATTACTCATTAGGTCAAATAGTGGTCATAGAATTGACTGAAAAAAATGGAGCAATGACGATGTTATCTAGTATTATCATTATTTTTCATCAGTTTCATTATTAAAACACTGAAACAACTTTTGTTTGTGGGAGAATCAGACCCTACTGCAAGGGACTTTCTAACAATCTACTGATGGAAAACTAAAAAGAGGAGATTGTGACAATGAATTTACAAACCTAGGTATTTGCTACTGGAAATGGAAGGATAAAAAGGTCATACATTTAGTATCAAATTTTCATGGCAGCGGTTAAACTCCACTACACTGGTTGGGGTCAATGGCAACTTCAACAGATGGACCCTCGGGTTGGATTGGTGACCTGGTGGATCTTGGACCAGAGGGCCTCTCTGGCCGATCATCGGGGGCCACCTCCGGCAGTAGGTCCCATAGCATTTTGCCCATCCAGCCACCCTGTTGTTACACCATTAGTTATATGCAAAGAAAAAGATGGTTTGAAGTTGACAATTTCATGCTCAGGAGTCGTCAAGGACTACAATACCTTCATGTGTGGAGTTGATACAGCTGATCAGCTGATGACTTTGTGCAATGCTGACAGAAGATTACCGAAATCATGGTAAAGGATTGTTTTAGGGAATTCTGGATGTTGTATTTGTCAATGCCTATAGCATAAATGGTCAGATATTTGAAAAAAAGTCTGTAAAATATTTTAGAAGATCCTTTGCACAAGGTATGATGACTATGAAGGATATCGGTAAGAAGAAAAGGTCATCTATATATATTTCACCAAGCCCTCATCCATTCAAACAACACAAGTCAGACTATTCCACAATGAGAGATGTAAGATTGGTAAACAGAGGTATACACTGTCCCTAAATTGTAAAAATCAGATGAAGATGTGAAGCATGTAGAATGAAGAAAATACGGTTAAAACATCATTCCAGATCTTGCACTACAATGTCTTTTGTGCCTGAATAAGCAAAAAGAATTGTTTTTTTTTTTTTTAATATCATGAGGCAAACATTTCATACCAATATGAACATAATTGATTTCAATTGCTATTGCTGTACATCCTGATAATACACAAAGTCCCTGACGGCTACTTATACGTACTGGCTTAGTAATTAGCACTTAGAGTTCCAAAAAAAAATTGAAAAAAATGTGTGTGTTTAATTTCAAGTACCTTTATACAAATATATAATTGAAAAGGAGTATTGCTTGTGGAATTTCTGCCTCGTAATGAGACAATCAATGCAGCAGCTTATTGTGAGACATTGAACAATCTACGCCATTCAATCCAGAACAAAAGACGTGGCAAGTTGAGCAAGGGCATCGTTTTGCTGCTTGACAATGCCCGTCCACATGTGTGTTATCAGACCAAAGATCCCATCACATCTTTTCGACACATCCTCTGTACAGCCCTGATCTGGCACCCAGTGACTATCATCTGTTCCTGCACTTGAAGAAACACCTGGGCGGTCAGCATCTTGAAGACGATAACGAAGTCAAAACAGTTGTGATGCAGTGGTTAACAAGTCAGGCGGCAGACTTCTATGAGGAGGGTTTTCAAAAACTGGTACTACATTATGACAAGTGCCTCAATATTGAAGGGAATTATGTAGAGTAAGGTACAGGCTTTCATGTAAAAATAAAATTATTGATATATATTTGCACGTCTTTTTTTAATTTCAAAACGGTACTTACTTAAAAAACATGCCTTGTGGAACAAAATGGATCGACTCGTCTAAACTACTGGCTAAACTACTCGACTAATTTTTCATTGTTCACACACGTTTAGTTACTAAATTGCTCGCTACTCGACTAAATTACTGGCCTAGTGTGAACGATCCTTAAGCGATTGCTGACGCATTTCTGCGATGCGTTGTGGTGCGGCCCGCCCTACTGTGTGTTTACCCAAAGCATTATGATAATATCCATCCTCATAATTTGTCTAATAAATCTCTGGAACACAACGGATGATGTATTAAATATGCTGAATGGCTTTAATGTTTATGTAGAGGAATTAAGCTCTTACCAGGATGGTATCATATAAATCTTAGACATTTTTGATAATTAAACCTTCCCGTACTGAGAAAATTCATCATTTGTAAGTAGGTTGATACTGGATATAGTCAAGCTTAAGATAATAGTATTTAATTAAATTACAATGGAGTGCACACTCCGGTGGCAATTTCCCAACCACCCATCTTCCCACTTCCCTGCACCCACCTACATTTGCTGACGGCAATTTTTAACCTTAAATTCTTTCAACATTTTTTGTAAATTATTCACCTTTTCTCTTGGTAACTTATTCCAGTCCCTGATACCCTTACTCAAAAAAGATAATCTTCCTACACCTTAGTGCGTGAAAAAGAGTGCCAGCTTGTGATCATGGTCATCTTTTCCCTTCCATGCATTAATTTTAATTCTTACACCAATATCTTTCCATGCCTTACCACCAATGTAGGACTTGTACACTCCCATGACCCTCTTCACCCTCCTCCTGTCTTGCAATGAATCCCACTCCAGCTCTTTTATCATTTCTGTAACTGATTACATTTTGCGGTAATTTCCAGAAACAAATCTAGCAGCCTTTTTTTTTTTTGCACCCTCTCCAACTCCTGTATTTGATACTCAAAATGTGGGTCCCATACACAACCATATTCAAGCAATGGTATGTCCAAAGTTTTTTAACCCAATTCTTTACTTCTCTCATATATTCCCTCATCACTCTCTCCAACAAGTGCAGTTTTAAAACCTTTTCCTACTACCTTCCCAATAGTTAAGCTTGTTATCAAATGTAATGCCAAGATATTTACATTTCAAGTCTTCAACAAGCATTCCTTTCCTCACCTTATAATCGTAATCAACCTTTAGTTTTTTATTTGTGTATCTAATAAGCTGACTCTTCTTTGCATTTATCTTCATCCCATGTTAACCAACCCAACTAGATATCCTGTCCAGATCACCCTGCAGATGTTTACAGTCCTGTCGTTTGATCCTTTTATATAGCATTATATAATCTGCAAATAATCTAATTTCTGATAGTAAACAATCAACACAATTATTCATTAGAATACCCTGTGTCGCTCCCATTTTTACTTCCACTTCTTTTGATACTGCATTTCCTACACTAACTTTCTGTTTTCTACCTTTTTAAAAATTCTTCTACCCATAAAATAACTTTCACATCTACTCCAATAGATTTACTTTATTTACTACCATTTTATGGCTCACTCTGTCAAAAGCCTTTGAAAGATCTAGTGCTACACTGTCAATTTTGAATTTTTCTATCACTTTAGTGTTCATTATGAAACCATAACTCTCACCTCTTCTTGACAAACAGTAGAAGTGTCACTATTGCTGTGGGAATAACTGTCTGACCTACCTGTTGCACATGGACATAAGATAACCCAGTTGACCTACTGAATCTGATTGCTCAACCATTTTTGCTTAGACAATTCAGTGTGCATAATGTATTGCAGAGCCTGAATGCCAATTGCTTCATAGACTTTATAGAACCAGAAGCTATGAGTGTTCTATATATAGAGCATGTGACACACTAAAAGTTTATCATCTGCAGTAGAGCTTTCTTTCTGCTCATTTACAGTTACTTGTTGACAGCAAAGTTAATTGAGGTCACATGGGAATGAACACTTTACCATCTGGTTATACTGCTGGCTTGAAAGGTGCATAGAATGAAGTTTTAGAAGTGTGTTATCAGATGAGCCAGTGGTTTACATTTCATTCTTGCAGCTGTTTTTGAAGTTCACTTTAATGTTGGAACTAAGGTGGATCATGTTGATCTAGGTTTTTTCTCACAAAGTATTTGGTCTATCTGTTTACAGAATTAATAAAAACGTGTAGTAAATGTTGGTCCTAAATGTAATAACTGCCATTTACTCTCTGTTGTAGAAGCCATGTTCTTTTTCAGAAAACAAAACAAATCTGTTGCCCCACAATGTTTTAAGTTGCAGCAATAAGATGCCAAGCATAATTGAATGGAACAAAAAGATGTTACCGTAAGAATCCATGAACAACATAAATTGTTCCAAAATAGTCAGCCTGGTATGTAAGGGAGCATCCATAAACTATGTGGCTCAATCTGGGGGGGGGGGGTTGACTGAAAGGCTACACTGCTCTATGTGGGGAAGGGGGGGGGAGCACATAGCTTTCCATTCATATTATTTTTCACAATTAAAAAATGAGGTACAGAACACACAACAGTATGTGAATATTTATTTCCTTAATTTGCCTCCATATGTAATTTACAATAGTCTGACAAGATAAAACGGTACAAAATGTCTTCTGGAATCAAAAGGGATAAAAGCTACCTGCTATGTGGGGGGGGGGGGGAGGGCACAGGAGGCCAAAATGGAGCTACATGGATTGTGGACAATCCCTAACTGAAAGATTCCTTGTATTTTTGGCCATATTTTAATCGCTGTTGCAGCACAGATTATTGGAAAGTGAGTGACCAAATACTTTAACATTTTTGATGTCAGCTCCACTATCATTTGTTTTCCAGTGGCAGACTATGGTTGTTTGTTGTCCCCCCCCCCCCCACAAATAAGCCAAGAAATTAAGTAGCTTTCTTTGCGTAGGAGTTGGTGCTCACATAAATTTAATTATAAAATTGTGGGACAACTTACTTCACAATATAAAGATTACTTTCTAGACCTGATTTAGTAGTCTGCGGGAAAATTTTTCTGACTTGTGCAAATAGATGATACTAATACCATTGCTAAAAGCTGGCGGAAATAGGAGATGGGTTGATAGTTATTGGCTTCATGAGTTTCATGGGAATGATGCTAGAAGGGGATAAGCATTCCATTTGGTTCATCAGTGTCTATAACCTATTTGATTGCTTTTAGGTAAGGATTTCAGAAATTCCAGTTCATAACCTGACTTAGCTGAAGGTGGCAATGTGGATGGCCTTTTTTCCCTAATAATGATGTTTTTTGGTTTTTAAAACTTTTAATCATGTTGTTGACAGTTATACATGTAGGGCTTTTGGAGATATTTTTTTCACTATTTCGCAACTCACAAGGGAAGGAGGATGATGTGATTTTTATACTGATTTAGAAATGATTTATTTTGTCCCTTTTTATTCAGTGAAATGGGTTTTCAGTATAAAACCCTGTTTTACCCATGACATTGTTTTTTCTTTCTTTTATGTGGCTGTTAACTATTTCATCAGCAGTAAGAACACCCATTCAGCAATTCACATTTGTAGATGAGTTCATGATTTTCTCCTCTTAATTCATCATTTGTTGTCCTGAACTGCAACTCTCACCTGCACATTTTGACAAGTGGTTTGTCGATACTGTTTCCGAGTTCTCAGTTTGATAGACCCGAAGTGTCCTTTCCTCAAGAGGCAGAACACTCCTTTACAGGTGCTGGTGGCCCCGAGAAAAACTGTTTTAAACAGCTTGTTTTAGATTCATTTTTTTTTATCAGAGACTTGAAAGGCATTGTATTATCTGTCCCACCTACTGTAACTTTGAGTAGTGAACTATGGCATAATATGAACAGAACTATAACTCTTTAATTTCAAAATACTATGCTCATCTAAAGTCAAATTAATCACTTCTTTACATCTATGAGGTTATGGAGTTCTGTTTGTTATGGTGAAAAAAATGAGTAATGTTTTGCTGCATGACTATGTAAAACAGGAGTTCCAAAATTTACAGTTATCTGGCCTCTATCATAGAGATGTAAGTTATTAAGTGAATAAATATATCCTCTCTGTTAGCAAATCAATGTGCAATCTTCTTGAATGTTAATTTTTGTGTGATACATATAATTTCACACAAATTTCATAATTTATTGTTTGGGCTTTTTATCATCATGAAATTTGTTACTAATCTGGTTGAAATGTATCCTATATTTTAACTGACGACATAAACTATCACCATGTGCCATTTCATTGTAATCCAGTCACTAGTTTTTTTCATGATATGCATGCATAGATGACTGACAGAAGTTACAAATTTTATGGTTTTGCCCTTTCTGTGATAAGTAGTTATTATTGATTCAAGCCCACTAGGGAGTGGTTACAACTGGTCTTTTTGGATACTCACGTTTGTTCTAAATACCTCTTGAACACAGCTCTACTGAGAGATGGATTTCTGAGATTTAATAATTTTTGGTGGAGGGGACCAGGAGTTAACAACATTACGAAGTTTAGAGCGCACTTCAAAATCAATATCAGAAATCCCAGCTGAATATGGGCCTTTTTGAATGTCGTTGAGTGACATGTTTCAAGTCATATAGCTTTTTATTGAGAAGATCTTGGTAAGACTTGCTGTCCATTCTCAGAAGATACCCATAAAACTTCCACCACCTATGTTACATGCTGGCATAAGCAGTCTCCAACAGGTGGTACAATTCGAAATTCACATTCAGTTAGTAGTCACATTTGGGAGCACTTTTGGCCCATGAATTTTCCTCAGATACATCTTTCAACTTTGTCCAGACCATCCATCGTGCCTTTCCTGTTAATCAGCAAAGTCTTTGCAGCATATAAGGACTGAGGTCTCACAAAAGTTTTGTAATGAATGACATTCCTCGAAATGCCCTTCTTGTTGTAGTGATTTCGCAACAGTTAGTATGCTGTGTCGAGTTTGCCACATCTGTGTAAGAAGTAGATTCTGTCTACAATTTGGATGGACTCATTGACCAAGGCACCGGAATTGATATACTTTTTGCAATATTGCTGTGGATGTTCGTCAGGGAGGCTTTCCTAGGGTGCTGACTCTGGGAAGTACTTGACCTTTTTGTACGATACCTGTAGTACAGTCTTCACCACTATCTTTTGTAGAATTTGAACAGCAATGGAAGCAGTTGTTGGTTAGAATTGCGATGTCACCTGCAAAAGCCAGGCTCCTTATTTAAATATTTCATTCTCTGGCTCCAGTGGTGACCAGTTTGATTCCATTATTGCTCAGTGAAAATTTCCAGGTCCTGAACAGAATGTGTGAGAGGCTATATCCTTGCTTTACTCAGATGTGATCTTGTAACTCTGGGACAGTTTTCTCTGAATTTCATCTTGGAAGAGCTGTCTGTGAGAGTTTGCTTGATCAGCATGTGTGTGTTATAATCCACACCTTGATCTCAAAGCGAGACTGGTGGTCAGTTGAGTTGTAAGCCTTCTTGAAGTTGAGAAATACTTCAGTGATGTTCATACTTCTCATATGTTTAATTGGAAAATAGTTCTCAAGTTGAAGATATGCTTGGTGTAGAAGCTTTCTCGCCAAAATCCTCTCTGCACCAATTGTGTATCCACACTGATTCGCCTCAATCTTGTAGAATCCTAGACAGAATGTTTTAGGCTAGCAATAGCAGTAAAATTCTCCAATAATTGTTGACATCACATTGATCTCCTCTTTTTGTGAAATGGGTGTATTTGTGCTGCCCTCCAGTCATCAGGTATCATTGTGTTGTCCCAGCAGTCAACAAGGATCTGCTATACAACCTCAGAAATAGTACTTATGCTTGCTTTTGTAATCTTCTCCAGGTGCTTGTGTTATTGAGGTGTTTCGTGGCAGTAGTGACTTGTTGCAAATTAGATGCTTCAGGTGGTGAATAGATATGTAATATGTCTCCTACAGGTAATCTTTCCTTGGGCTGAGGCTGTTTAGCAATTGATCGAAGTAGTTTTCCAGAAGTTCGACGTTCCCATAGTTGCAAGTGACTGACTTCCATTCTGGATTCTTGACATCAAAGCATGGTGGATTGTACCCTGAGAAATCCTCTTTGAATGCCTGGTGGAAATTTCTGGTGTTGTACAGCCTGAATCTTTTATCCAGTATTGTACATTGGAATTACTCTTTTCTAAATAAATTTCATGTACTGTGAAGTGACTTTTCTATAATTTTGCTATATATTGAGAAACTAAGTAGCAGTGTTACAGTGTAACAGCTGCTGAAGTAAAATTTGCCTTGAGCAAAACTATTTTCACTTTGGATTCTTCTGGTACATGAAATTTCACGATTATAGCTAGCTAGAGGAATAAAATAAAACTAATACATTCGCTCATTGTGTAAGGGGTCTAATCTTTTTTATTAGGTAGTTTTTGCTGTTTCATGTGTTGCAGGGAACTTTACTGTCCAATCTAAGTTGTCACAAGCACACCTTCCTTTAGGAGCAGTATTATCATAATATCTTCAGTCTGTTACTTTATTTTATCTCATTCATATTGTTTTCTAATTTACCAGTTTAATATTATTAAAATGAATTTTAAAACTATTTAAACATTGCTGTTAGTGGTGAATTATTGCTTACATTTTATGATTGAGACTGCAGCAAACTGAAAGCGACTAAAATTAAGTGAAAGATAGGTTTTTTTATTTGTTTCTTTTGAAAATCTCGTACATTTTGGCAAATTTGTTACAGGAATATGAATTTTAAAAGTGATAATTTTACTCCAGAACCACACTATAAAACTTCCTTGTTTTGGGAATTTTTAAAACCATATGCTTGTTTTCTGTAGATATTGTACATTTGCATTGGAAAAATAGCTAAGAATTTTAGAATGTAAAGATATAGACACACTTTGCCAACTGTTTTATGATTTAGTACCTAAGATGCACATTATGTTTTCACATGGGTTAAAAGTGTGTCTTTATTCACTGAAATTTCTCTAAACATTATGAGATTTAAATTGTTAAAGAATGAATTATGATAGTTGAATCTCAAACTATCTATGAAGGATGGCATTAGTGGACGTGGACGAAAATTGGAACATTTTTACTTGTTGTTTCTTGGTTAACTTAGATGCTATAAAGAAAGGGACATGATACTTTATTCATATCAGTGTAATATTAACAAAGTTTAATATATCATTAATATTCAATCACTGGGGAAACAAATCTATATTGTATTTCTGTTTGGATATTTTGGTTACTATTAAGATACACGTTTTCTTCAGAAGTGTATTTTACTATCACCCTCTTATTTGCTCTGAATACCTGTGTTTTATCCTTCATGGTGATTTATGTGACAGATGGTGAGGAGGAAAAAGGGGCAGAGGGCAATTGAGTCAGTACACATTAGCTTTGTAAACAACCAGCCTTACTTTTACGTGAAATGGCTTATCTTTTCCATAAGGACATGAGACATTCTGACCTTCTCTTTTGTATAAAAATATAACTTTTCAAATATTAACTTTCCTAACAACTGTTCATGAAGTTGATACATTTCAGATCTTCCAAAATTTCAACATTTTGTTTATATTTTCTTTCCTGCTCTTCAGTTTCACCATATATTCTCTTGATTTATGAATTGTTTTTAAAGTTGCCAGTGTAGACTTGCACTAATGTGGTTGCTTATAGTTAGTTTTTATCCTCATTGGAGTAATTCTGTTAATAAACTGTAGCTGGTAAATTTTTAGTATTCCATACTTTCTGAATTATAAATGGAATACTAATAGACTTGTTGCAGCTTTCTGAAATTTGTAATTGTGTGCTATTTTAGTTCTTACTAACCACGAAAATAAAAAAGTATAGAGAAAATAACTTGTCACCACAGATGGTGGCTGGAGGGCCAAACAAACATGAAAACACAAACACAATTTACAATATTTCACTTTACATTGTTATTCATGTACGAAGGACTTGGCCATTTGACGAGAAGGGATGCGCACAAACCACAGCTTACTGCACGTCTTCGTACCTGGTAATTTGGCAAGGAGGGGTGTGGACACTCAACAGCCTACTGCTTGACTACCTACTTCATGGAGAACAGGGTGGGGAAAGTTGAGGTGGTGTGAGTAAACTATTGTGAACTATCAGTAATTTCTGGGAAAAGACTAAATTGTTATATATATATATATATATATATATATTAAACATTTAGATAGGAGAAGATCCAACACTTACCAAAGTAGAAGATTGCTACAGTGTGAACACACAGAAGAACGCCAGCTTCCTTAAGGTGACTACCTCGTTCTATTGTTGAAGAAGGATTGTGAGCCCAAAAATTTCATTGCTCTATGTGTCTACTTGTTTTTCCGTGTTCCATGCTGCTGCAGTCTTCTACTTTGGTAAGTGGTGGTTATTCTGCTATTCGAATGTTTAATGTATCTGCTTTATAACATCTTTGTTTCCTAACATCTATGTGTACATCACATGTGGTGGTGAAACATCCAAGGAGACATGTATAAAAGTAAAAATGTAAAGTTGTATGAATAAAAGGAAATAAATAAACTTAGATAAATTGTTAAAATCTATATACTGTTATAAATCCGTAAGCGAGCTGCGTGTGTCTGAGAGCTTATGGTCCAGATTAAAATCTAAAAATATATGAAAACAGATTATAACTTATATGTACCAAGAAACATAGAAATTATAATCATCTCGAGATGAGAAAACAGATGGTTTTAAATGAGCACTCCTTTCAGGAAAAGCCGACAAAAGATCACACTACTACTATTTGGTTCCTAATTTATTTTTTTACTTCAGTTATTGAGTTCTTCAGTTTTCTGAAATGTAATACATTAAACAAAATATGTGAATAAATCATAACAATCATACTGACCTAACAAGAAGAGGTATTCAGTGTGGAAATCAGAAATGACGAACAATGAATGTGGATTTATAATATTACTCCTTAAGTATCTCACCCTCTGGTGGACCTTCATTTATGAGAAATTCACAGTTAAAAGAAAAAAAAAAAAACTATAAATGTTAAGCAGCAAAGTATCTGAATACGAAGTTGTGTATTTGATCCTTACTTCCCAAACATATTCTTATTTTCTGTGTGCATTTCATTTAGCTTCTATTTGCTGTTTATAGCATTACAGATTTATTTTTATGAAAATTCACTGAATTTAGAAACATTTTGGGAACGTTTGTGAAAAGGTATCCTTTCACTGCCACAAATCCTTATTAATGAAGCTAGAAAGAATATTTCATTTGTGTTTGTAAATTCCCGACTTTTCTCCGTTAAACTGGAACCTTATAAGACAAATTTATCATATCAATAATTACAAGTGCACAAAAAAGTGGAAAAAAGCTGAATTTATTTTAATTGCTTGTTTTGTATTTAGAAATTTTATGCATACCTCATAGCAACAGGAATTGTTAATGAAATGGTATGTAAGAATTGTATCGTATCTTAAAAATCTAATGAAAATTTTTTGAAACATTCCCTAACAAGATAAGCGTGAAACATTACATGTGAAGCTTCTGTCAGAATAAATTCCACTATTCACCACGTATCACGTGTTTCCATATGCCCTCGTCAGGACAACACAGTTGGTTAGGTTGATTTGCAGGCTGGACCAGAATGAAAAATCAAACATTTTGTTTTGGCATACGGCACAAGAAATTTAATTTTTTATTAATAACAAACTCGCTTGATTTTTGGGCGGTTAGGTTGGAATACAGCCTGGACCAGAATGACAAATGCTCTTAGTTATTGTTGTTTCAAAATACATATATTGCTATCGAATTCATGAAAATTTGGTCACTTCGTTACATTTGTTACAGTGGCATGGAAATATATTCATATGGTCCATCTAAAACTAGTAAGCAATTTTACATTCTTTGCAGTGGGTGTTATGATTGGCATCAAAGATATGCTTAGAAATTACCATTGACTGTACTACCGATCCAATTGCATATGATAATTTTGTTGTGGCATTATGTCTTAAGCAATGTTTCTTTTTGCTTGATATACACTTTTTCTCAAAAGGTGTGTCCTCAGGAAAATGTACCCAGTTTCTGACCAAAGGGACAATTTCTTTTCGGTATGCCCTAGTAGGATTGTTACCAATAATTTTTTAAGTTGCTTTAATTTCTTATATTTGATGTATTGTGTTTAAATAAGCCAAAAAAATCTTTTGAATATCAGTACGAAAACTGAATTTGAAGTAATAACTAAGAGTTTTTAGATCAAGTTTACGTTTTTTGTCTCTCCACATTAATATTTGGAACTAGAATGAAAAGGATAAAGCAATTCTATATACACAATACACAGTAAGTGATGTGATGATGGTAGAGTCATAATGGTAATTTCAGTTAGGCGGATGTCTGGTATCCAGGATATTTTGGTATGCAAGTCCCCATCTTCGAAGTTCAGATGTGATAGTGGTTTCTGGGAAGACAGACAGTTCTCACTGTAAAGCATCTATAGAAGTAGTTAAAGTCATGTGTTATTGGTATGTACTGTTACTGGGAAGGTATAGGTCGTGGTTGTGGACTGTTTGTCTGTGACGATTCATTCTATCTGAGAGTTGTTTTATTTTGAGGCCCATGTAGGAACTAGTTCAGTGGCAGCAGGTTAATTGGTGTATGAGATGCATTATGGAACAAATAGCATGTACACACTTTATCATTATTCTTGGCCTCCGCTGAAAAATTCTATCACTCTTATCTTAAACAATCATCCTAAGCAACAGTAACGCATTACTGGCTCGTCAGTGCCATGTGGTGGCAATGGAAAAGGCTGTGGTTGGTGGCAATATGCTGCTGTTTTTGTAGTGAGGTCTGTGGCATGGAAAAGTTCCATGTGGTGGTTTTGGAGAATTTGAAGGAGGGTATTTGTGAACCAAGGTGTTCTTAAGATTGTGTGATCTGCTAAAATGTGTGGGGCACAGTGGGTAGAATTTTGGGGAGAAGGGTGTGCATGTCTGGGAAGGAGCAAAGTCATATCCACATCGCTAGGTGACGAATATTTGGCTGTGGTTGATTTTGTAGGTGCAGGGAAAGAGTAGTTACGTGGAGCGAGGGTGAAAGCATGAGAAATTTTGCTTTTGTACAAGACCCATAGGGTAACAACAGGATATGAGAGCTTGAGATGAGTTTTGGTATTACTGGATAAAAGATGAATCTGCCATGGATAGAAAAGCTGTTAGAGAAGGAACATTCGATATGGAATGGATGGAAACTGCCAAAGAGTAGATTTTGCTGCAAATTAGTGGGTTTGATGTGGACAAAGATGTGAAGAGCAACATGCTGTAGAACAACATCCACATTGAGGAATGTGATGCATGTGTGAGAGTAAGTCCAGATGAAGTTGATGCAAAGTTTATTGTTGAGTGAATTGAGGAATTCTAGGAGTTCGTTTTCACTCTGTGCACAGATCATAAATATATGATCTGTGTATCTGCACCACATAGTGAATTTAAAGAGGATTTGGTGTAGGGAATATTCCTCCAGGCAACCTTGGAATAGGTTGACATAAGATAGGCCAGGAGTTACCTGCATGGCCCTATCCTATGCAGTGCTGCAAATATGGTGATATACAAGGAGCATTCCGAAATTAATGCAATCGAAATTCCAACAACACTCCTATTGGTCGATGTGGGATCAAACCGCGTGGAGTAGGTGGGGGAGGACGCTAAGCTTTGGCGCAAAACCGCTCTCAGTGCTCTCCAAGCTGTGGAAGCAGCAGGATGTCAGTTATTGTGCACCGACTGTGTAGCAAAAAAAAATTGAATCGACGTTTGACCAATGTTACGCGATTAAGTTTTGTGCTAAACTGAAAAAATCTCTTGAGCAGACTAACAAAATGATTCATGAGGCTTACGGGGACTCTGCTCAGTTGTAGTCACAAGTTTCAAGGTGGTTAAAGGCCTTTAAGGAGGTCCAAGAAGAGGTTCACGACAAACAACGCTCTGGTCACTGTCAACAAGCAAAACCAACAACAGTGTGGCTCACGTTCGACAGTTGTTGGGCTCTGACCATCGTTTGAGTATCAAGATGGTTGCCAATGAACTGATCTTGTCGTCTACTGTTGTTTCACGTTGTTACTGAAGATGAGGAAAATTTGTGCCAAGCTCATTCCCAAGGTGTTGTCAGATGACCAAAAGACCAACCAAGCGGAGATTGCAAGTGAATTTTTGTAACGTGTTGAAATTGAACCTCATTATTTGGACAACAACATCACTGGTGATGAAACCTGGGTTTTTGAATATGATCCAGAAACAAAATGCCAAAGCTGTGAGTGGCACACCGACCAGTCCTCCAAGCCCAAAAAGGCAAGAATGAGCAAATCAAAAATGAAAAAAAAGCTCATTGTCTATTATGGCAGCAAAGGAGTGATCCACAAGGAGTTTGTTCCTCAAGGACAGACAGTTAATGCTGTCTACTATGTAGACGTGCTGGAAAGACTCCGAAAAAGGGTCATCTGGACGAGGAAAGACATCTCCACTGCCTTGCAAATCCCTCACGACAATGCACCTTGCCACAACGCGCTACAAGTCTGGCAAAACACCAGGTGCCAATGCTGCTCCCCCCCCCCCTTTCCCCTCTACAGTCTTGATGTCGCCCCAGCAGACTTCTTTTTGTTCCCTCAGATTATGGCAGCCCTGAAAGGAACCTGTTTTTCATCCATAGAAGAGATCCAATCAGCCGTGACGGAGACCTTGCGAGAGGTCCCTCAAGATGCCTTCCAGGGCATGTACTGGTTTTGGCAGAGTGAATAAAATAATTGTTTTACTTTCAGAATGCTCCTTGTACTTTAGGAGAAAAAAACAGCAAAATAAGTCATGTCCACATCGCAAGACTTGATTAATGGACTCAAAACAAGGAGAAAACTGCATGGTAAATACAGGGCTATGGTTGGTTTTTGTAGGTGCAGCATGAGAGTAGTTACATGAAGGTTGGGTGTAAGTTGCCAAGAAGGAGTGGGCACACACCACAGCCTACCGCATGACACAGGGTGGGGAAAGTTGAGGTGTTGTGAGTAAACTATTGTGAAGTGAACTAAATGATGTGTACCCTTTTCCCCAAAATTCTACACACTGTCTCCTGCACATTTTTTTGCAGACCATCCTTCTTAAGAACATCTTGGTTAACAAATACCCTCCTTCAGATTCTCCAAAACCACCGCATTTATCTTTTCCATGTCAAAGACCTCTCTGAAAAACCTGCTGCATGAACGACTTACCACAAGGGAAACTTTCCCCATCATTGGACATGCTATTTGTTACACAACACACCTTATATACCAACTAACCTGTCACCACTGCACTAGTTTGAATATAGTCCTCACCACAAAACAACTCTTAGAAGGAATGAGTGGCCACAGGCAGAGTCCAGACCTGCAATGTATACCTTCTCGTAGAACATGCCAACACTCATGCCTCTAACAACTTCGACTGCTTAACAGTGAGAGTTGCATCCATGTCACCTGCTTGCATCATCTGTTCATGTTGAACTTGTGCTTCAGGTGATATGTATTTGTATGAATTTTGACATTCAGTGTACTTGCCAGGCACTTGAGGTCCAATCCTACATTTGAGGCACTGATAGCATCAATATTTTAGAAGTTTACATTTATTTTAGAAAACATTACATGCCTTGAAAGGCATTATGTAGAGAAAATTTGTAATGGCTTTATTACGAGTACCTCCATTAAAAAGTCAAAGAATAGCATTAACTGTTTCTTGATAACAGTGCAGTATAGATGGAAACAGTTTTATTTGGTATCTCTGTTTCATACCAGGGAAAGTGTTAAATTGTGTTTTTAATTGTATAAAAAAAATTGTTGGGCCTTTCACCGGGGGAGTGGGTCAGTCTGATGCGACGTTTTTAAATTTGCTTTCCAATTTCATCTTTGCTGGAAGATGAAGTTGGACAGTGACTTCGGAATGGCCCATCAAATTGATGCTCAGAGATTTTTTATACCATTGATACAGCAGAAAAGTCTCCATTCTGTGTTTTAAGTAGTTTGTTATTTTCTGAAATATGGAATAATGTGGATAACTTTTCACTGATAAATGGTATTCACAAAATAAATATTTTAGTCTTTTGCTTTTCTGATTTCTTTCATATTGTTTGTTTTGATAGACTTAAGATGGGTGACAGTGACGATGAATATGATCGCAAACGTAGGGACAAATTTCGTGGAGAAAGAACAGAGAGTTATCAGAGAGGTGAGGGTCGTCGAGGAGGTGGCAGTGAAGATAGACGGAGGGATGAATGGATAGAAAGGTATGACTGAAGTATGGTTTAAAATTGAACCAAAGGTAGTTCAAGCTTAATTTCGTTGTTGTATTGGTAAAGTGTAATATTTATATACTTAATTCTTTGTATTTTCTCCAATTTATAATCCATGTTAAACTTGGCGCAATAACTTAGGATCTAAGATGAAAAATTTTTACTTGGAAAGCTGAAGATCACTTACATAATGTTTTTTCTACTCCTCTTTTGATGCTGTCTCAAGGAATGAATGTTTTGGGTTAAACTTGCCTCGTTTTATTATTAAGCTTAGTGTAAGTTTCATATGTATGGCAGTTGAAATATTATTTTGCTAAACTAGAACAGATTATTATTATTATTATTATTTTGCTTTAATTATAAGTAATTTATTTGTAAATTGGTGTCAGTGCTTCAGCTTTTCTCCATAAATTTTGTTAATGTGACAGCTCTGATTCTAATTCTCAGAATGCCAGGTACCAAAGCTGGTAATGTGTTGATTTGTTTCTATTAATATGTTTTTATTATCCTTCATTAATATTGAAATAACACTGGATCATTTTTATTTTAAATCAACTTGGAAGGAGAGAAACATCCCTTGTGATTGATGAGGGCAGAACTGCTATAAAAAGACATTGAGATAATTGCTTATGTCCTTGTTAATGCTTTAAAACACGGATTGGGTATTAGTTTGCTAGCTTTTGCCATGACAAATTGTGAGATTGTTCTATTGAAATAATGAGAAGTTGTAAAATACCACAACCTAAACTTACATTTTTTATAAAGCTCAGTGTAACCTTCATGATTGTCTAGGCAGATGGCGCCTTGAAAACACAACACATCGCCAGCTGGCTGGGCTATCTTTATCAGGTGTTGTATGGCGTCTGGTATTTGTAAGCCTGCTGTTCCTACCTCGACTGATCTTCTGCCACACGTCATGCTGCTACTTTTATAGTTGTATGTGAAGCACTTGACCATGGTCCACTGCTACATTCACATCCAACGTGCTCGCCTCCCAGCCCACCGGCTGAATACACGGTCTGCTTCATGGCATTAGCAATGCCCATGCTGGCTCATAATCAATGAAACCATGCAACACCTGATCAAGACAGCAGAGCCAGTTGTCAAAACATAACACCCATGAAGGTTACATTGCAGCAAGATGTTGGAAAGGTCTCTTCATACATCAGTTCTTAAGAGACTAATATTTTACTGTCTTGCTCATTCTTGGCTGGAATTAAAATGACATTTTTAAAAGTGCTAGATATTCTGTAATTGCAAGTAAACAATTTTTGTTAGCAATAACATTACTATTTAGAGATTCATTTTTCTCATCAACATTTTGGTCATAATACTTCTACTTACCTTTGGTAAAGAGCCATATGTGGAGATCTGTACAGAATCCCCTTAAATGTTTTGTATCATTTGCTGTTATATTTTGTTCTACTACAAGCTTGATTGAACAATCATTACCCTATAATTTCTTTCTGAAATGATATTTTCCTACTTTTGTTGTCCATCTTGTATAAGTCATTTAAAGACTGCTTAAAAACAATTGTTTATCGAAGGTGCTGGAAAGGGATAGGGCATGTGGATGATGAGTTCTAGCAAAAAGTTTTAGCGAACTTCGCTAAGTAAACCACTGTAGTTATAATGTAAACAAAATAAACCATTTTTCAAACAACATAGTTTGGAGATAATGTAAATATTGTGATGTTTAAATCTTGCTAGGAAAAGCAGTACTAAAATTACATGATTTAGTGTGGGCTTATGAGTGTAATTCTTCTTAAATTAAAATTAATTTTAAAAATTTGAATATTTTTTTATAAAAAAAATTAGAAGTAACAGGACTTGAGGATGATCAAGAGACATAAATTAATTGATTATGAGAAATTGAACAAAGTAGTTCAATGAACTAGACATTTGTGGAAGAAAAGGAATGGTGGAAGACAAATAATATATTGGAGAGGCACAAGTTCTGGGCAGACATGGTTTGTAGTTGAGTACTATTGAAGATGGAGAAGAAGACAGATGCTATCATTGTTGATTAGATTGTACACTGTGTAGTTCAGTGAGGTTTAACAGGATTTTTACTTGTGTTAAATAAAAAATAAATTGCTGAAAAATTGTTTACTTTTTCACGTACTTTGTAATTATTACTAATAATTTAACAGAGTACATTTCTTAAATTTGGTTCCAAAATGAAATAAAGTGTGAAACTATTTATGTATAGTTAAGAACGGTCATGTCATTTTTATTTTTATTAACGATTGACAAGTTTTTCAAGTCTTCACAGTTGAACCTTTCAATCTACCACCAGCAGTTGTAGGTAGATATGCTTCCCCCACCCCGCATTTTCCACTCACACAATTGGATGCAAAAGTATGTTATATACAGATGGGAATACTTTCTGGGAATTTCTTTGTTCTTGAGATGATGAATTTAATTTGGAGAGAGAAAGGGATATGGAAGCATTAACATTTACTTGTGAAGTGGTTAGAGTGCACCAACATCCCTTTATTTTAAATTGATTTTTTCTCATATTTCTATATATTAATCTTAAAATATTATCTTCCAATTTAATTCACCGTGTTTCTCCCCTTTAAAATGTTTATGGCTTCGTGGTAGTTTTACATTGATGACATTAAATTTCTATTGTTTAGTTTTTTTTTATTATATAGCAAATTCAGTGTGTTTATATGTTCATTTAACATAAAT
Organism: Vandiemenella viatica; assembly: GCA_031002005.1. Taxonomy (NCBI): domain Eukaryota; kingdom Metazoa; phylum Arthropoda; class Insecta; order Orthoptera; family Morabidae; genus Vandiemenella; species Vandiemenella viatica. The sequence continues at coordinate 87,920,892 of JARYHS010013631.1, forward strand.
ATTTGAAATTTGTAATGATGAGAATATACTCTCGCCATATTCACTGTACTTGCTAAATGCCTTGCTAAAAACACTAGAAATAAGTACTGAACTTTCAATTATCCCAGAATAGATTTATTGCTCTGTAGTTATTCGCGTTTTATTTACAAAGGCTGCAGACTTAACAAGTTGTGAGTACCAAACGTCCTGTCTCAGCTTTAACTGTGATCCGTGCCTTGGATAGTTTCAGCTCTTGCTTTGCTACCTTAATGTGGTCACCACTTAGCTTGATAAAACCCCAAACTAAGAAGGTTAGAAATAATAACACTCACAAGTCTATTGCTAGTAAATAATCAATATATACTTCAAAGTTCAGCAAAGTAAAAAAACTGAATTGGAATCTGACAATGTTTCCAAAGATAAAATTGCAGTTTCGATTAACTGATCTAGCCAGACCAAACCCCATTTTTCAAAATCCAACTAATTAACACATGAAAGCTTATAAAAGTTCATCACACTCCCCTAAAGTTTGACTTGTATGCCGACGACTGACACTTAAGTTATGCTGCCTTCTTCGATTTACTATGAATTTTTGGAAATATCATTCCAGGTGAATGCTTGAGGCTGATGCAACAGAAAATACTGTCTTATCAAATACTTTCTCAGAACTGTAGAAATCTGATTTCTAGCTTGAATTAACTTAGTACCTGACTTTAAAAATGAAATGCAATACTATTCAATTTAACTCGTGGTTCTGAAAACAAATTTTGCTACACAGTTACAAAATTTTTAGGTTGCCTGACAAAGTGACACTATATGTATATGTTCTGCGTGCAGTATTTACTTCTGTGTGTTAGCCTAATAGTTTAATTATTTTGTAAGGAACAGTGTCTTGGTCTGGAAAACTGCTCTAACTTCGTAGGCATGGGATTCCCATTTATGCATAAAGGGGTTCTCAACTTCTTGGATTGTTCTAAATCGATTACGCAGTACCCATTCCCTGTGCCTTAAAATTAAACAGGTTAATCCTGAATCAGATGATTGTGCATCAGTTGAAATCTGTTTCCTATTTCCCTAAATTTAATTTGACATTAAAGTTTGATGAGTGCAGTGAGTAATGATGGTGAAAGTTTCCTTGCATGTGTGCTAAGAGTCAAATGATCCATTTCTTCACATAACGAGTTACTGAAAAAATGACATTTCATAAACGAATGGGCAACAGAAAATTGACATTCTAGGCTGAGTTGGAAAGTTACTGGTTATTGCCAGTAACTGCAGAATTTGATAAGATTACACTGCCACAGAAATGAACAGAGAGCATTTTTCAGTACAACACCTACTCTTAGCTAGATTCACTGTTCAGCCAGACGTGACTGCAATTTTCATTAGCTTTCTCAAAGCATGTAGAGTATCTGCATCAGCTCCCCAATTTTTACCTGAAATATATTAAACAATTCTCAACCTTGCACTGAGCTTGTAGTCATTGTCAGATGTACTTGAAGGTAAGCACATAATTGGAAGTGACACGTGTTTATGATTTCTGCTATGCTGTAGCAGTAGCTCTTCATTGTGCACCTCTAGCTTCATGGCTGTGTTTCATTCTGTGATAGGTAGGGAAATTGCCACCGGAGCGTGCACTACATCACAATTAGGATACAGCAGCTTTTTGGGGGAAGGTGGTTAAATAATAATTTAAAAAAGTGGGTTAAGTGATTGATGCTAAACTGGGAAAATAAAAATAAACTCGTGATTTTGTAAAACTTTTTTGCTATTATAATCGTGTATGAAGAGCATGTTCCGCTGTAAATGGTCAGTCCTTTACTTAAGATGACATAGTATGCTTGAGATTTACATTAAAGAGTTGATAAGTTGAATCATATGAAGTCCTCTTTAAAAATGTATTTACATGAATTTTTAGCCCTCACCTGCTTGAGTTAGTTTCTTTTGTTATTTCTGATAACCTAACACTCCCTTTAATATGTACTCTTAGAATACAAACACCCTTTGTATGTTACCACCTTATGACCTCCTTTGTAATTTTTTTTTATTTTCACCTTTCTCGTAAAATCATTACTGATCAACATTACAACTGATCAAATAACATTTATAGTTAATATAATAAAATGTTACAACTGTGTTTTAGATATATCTGAATTCATAGTTGGTACAGTTAATCTAAAAGCTAACTTCATTAATTGTTAATCGACTAGTTAAAAAGTTAACTTCAGTAATCGTTAAAGCGTTATATTTTTGCAAATTTAATGCAAGTTACAGTTATGTGTTAAAAGTTAACTATCAACAACACATCTACCCATTGTTCCTCTGAGTTTTAATCAGCTTCTCAAACATATCAGATTCTATAACGTGTAGTGGAATCATGGTGGCTATGAAAAACCAACTTGAAATAGACCACTGTCGGTAACTGCGATGCCAAAAGATTCAATAATGCTTTGTTGACGTAACCTTTAGTTAGCGGATGGTGATGGGGGAAAAAAGACTTCTGCTGCTATCTACATCAGAAATATCCACGGCACTTGAAGAACGTTTTTAATTGTTTTTCCAACAAGTTGATCCTACTTTCACTTTTTTTATTCCAACTGTAAATATTTGGATGTTTGCTTCCAACCCATGTGTTGTTTAAGATTATTAAGGTTAGAAACGAGAGCCTTGATTGAATAAAATTTAGGCAAACAGAGTTTGAATTCATTAATAAACTGTTCTCCCAATCTTGATTTAAATGCAATATAACCACATAAATGTGGCCAAGGATTTTTAATCTTCTCGTTGCTGTTGTTAGCGTTGCTGCTTTCACTAACAGTTTCTAGATCTTCAGTTTCCATGATGTAATCATATAACGAATATCAATTTAATTTATTTCACTAAGAAACTCCAAACCAACAGAAACTAACAAGTGGCACTGTATCAGTAAAAAAATTAAATTATGAAAATATTAAGATCAATAACTGATAGAATTTGAAATGTGCAGAGAGCACCGGTTTGCAGACGTAAAATACAAATACTCCACAACCCTAGTGTTCCTGCTCACACTCGCACTTTGCATTACTTAATTCATTCGTTACTTGACTCGCTGAACGTGCCACTGTGCTTGAACTAAATGATTTCAACAACCAATGTAACGGACTAAAGGTAACGGAAGTTCACTTAGGAAGTTAACAACAACGATAATGATGTTTTTAGGTTAACTTAAAAGGTACATTTTAGCAATTTTGTTAAATTCGTTAATTAACGATTAATGGATTAACAGTTTTCTGCCCAGCTGTGTCTGAATTTATGTTGGAATTTGGCTTATGAAATATTAGTAAAATGTTAAACAGTAAGCATTTAATTGTTAATAAAGAACTCCAATGCATTTTTTTAAATATGTTTGTTGCCAGATGTGTTTCACCTCTCATTGAGATATCATCTATGATGAAATACTTAAATTAATGTTATCAATCTTGGTAGCTGCATGTCTTCTTTTGTTGGCACACACTTTGTGAAAGAAGCAACTGTAATAACAATAATTAAATAATTTGCCTTCGACGGTACCTCAATGAGAGGTGAAATGCATATGGCATTAAACAAATAAAAAAAGCAGATTCAGTTGTGTTATTTATCAATAATTGATTAATTAAGCAACTATGGGGAAAATGGTCTGCTGCAATAATGTTAACAAAGCAATACCTAACAGCATTATCATTGTTAACTTTATTGCCGACAAGAATTGGGATCAAGAGTCTTGATTTACCGTTTGACACTTCGTGAAAACAGGTTGGAAATCAGCAACCAAGCAATAAGTGTGTAATAATTAGACTGTAGTTGTCCCAGCTAAGGCACACTATCCCAAGCTCATTACAAGGCAAAATGACTATTATGTGGCAAAAAGTTTGTTACAGGGCTAAATGTTCATTACGGGGAAGAGGGAGAAGGGTGCAATTTAGATGACGAACATTTTTACTGATCTCAGTGTTTTCACTATTGATCCGTGGCGATGGAAGGGGACATCTTTAGGCAGTCATGGGTAACATTTATGTAAGAAGCATATGCATGAAATCTTGTAGCACCACGGTATTGAAGACGAGGAATTTCTATCCTGTCAGCCAGTCCTTGTAGCAGCCCAGATGGCTGCAGGTGTTATCATTTACTTGGAGACACAAGTGATCATATACCACTAAATGCACAGTGCACCCAGAAGCAGTGACAGAATCCAACATTAGATTCGTCAACCAAAATCAGTATATAAATCATCAGCTGAATGCAACACCAAAACCCATAACCAAATGCAACATACGAATCAACAACCAAATGTAACACACCAGTAAGCAAACAGATACAACAAACAAATGAAATCAAGATCTGTGCTTGTGAAGTCTGAGTTTTTTGTCTTATTATTTTTGATCTCCCCTTTATCAAAGCTGGGCCATGATAATTCGATCAAGACACTCGCAAGCTGTATCAAACCAGTGTGAACGCCTTATATTTACCATGAGTTTTCCGTAGTGCCAAATGATTTATCTGACACAGTTGGTAAATATGATCTGTGACTAATCCTTCTGGTCCAATATTTCTGTGCCCAGTAAGACATAGTTAAATTGTTTGCTATCCTCTTAACCCCTATGCACCTGGTTATCAGAGCTTTTTTATGCACAGAAGCAGAATAAAAGGATAGAGGAACTCTTTCTCTGTTATGGCTACCATTGTCTGTGTTTGATGTAAAAAGTGATCTTTTTGCTCAGAGTCTTGTAAATTTCGGCAAGTGTCCAAGTGCAGTGAACATAAATATTGTCATAATTGTTCGCATTAGGATCAATTTGTGTCACACTATCACAGGTCCACCAGCACTTTTAACAAGCAAATTATGTTTACAAACATCGTGGAACATACTGCCTGTCAAGTATATCAGTTGATTAACTTAACCTCAAGCAAAGAATGTAACACCTTATTAAAGCTCCTTGATCCATAATTGTTTCGGTACCCTACTATCAACAATGAAGATACTATTGTATCTTCATTTTAACAGTTGTCATCTTTATCACACCAAATGCTCCATCCCTTACAGTCTTGGCATTTGATGTAGTTGTATATGCTCTAACCAGTGATTGCTCGTATGGTATGAAACATCATCTCCTAACCACTTATATCACGCAACTACACATCAGACTTAGTTCACAAACAATTTTCGCATGTCACATCACAACCTCATCAGTTCTTCATCCATCCTAAACCCTCATCCATAGTCCAGTACTGATCACACAATACTTTTCAGGTCTTAAATCCATCAACCAAATCCTTTGACAAGGTTATGATTTCTTTCAAGCCTGCCTGAAAATTAGGTCCTTTCTTCCCAAAATCCTCCCTGCTCCTCCCAGAACTTGCTTCAGAAGACACTTTAACTTCATGTATCTCCTAATTTTCAAACATGGTGTTCCCCATCCCACTAGACAGCCCCAAGGCTCTTCCCCATGAATAAATCCTGCTGCAAGATATCCAGTATACACCATGCTTCCACCACCTTCATCAAACTTGATTGGGGAAAGCTTTCCCATCAGAAGACATTCCACCTGTGGAATTTCACATTTAATATACCAGTTAACCTGCAAACATTGCACGACTTTCTACATAAGTTTAACCAATAATCAACGAACTATAAGAATGAATGGCTGCTATTGAAATTCAACCAGAATCCAGTCTCACTTCACACTCCATGCTTTTCAAACAGTAGCAGCCCGTCTGAACTTGGAAGGTGGAAACTGGCCTGCCAGTACAAAGTGGGCACAAAGCAACCATTTGGCCTCAACTTAAGACAATATCCAGTCATTACTTTAACTTTTCCTTCTCTCTTTTGCTCCTTCTACCCTCACCATCTAACTCGAACCACCTCTAATCAGAGTTGGTGATTACCTTCATGTTTTTCTGTTTTACCGTTCAGGTTTAGTTTGATTTTTGTTTATTTATATTTACAGTTTAATATTTTACTTTGAAATTTGCTCCTATTGACCACGCCCGAGTAGTTTTGATATTTTGCAATGCTTGGGTATTTCTTTCAAATCACTACCTCCCTTTCCCTATCCTCTGTTTGAACGTACCCCACCATTTGCCATACTCAGTAGTCACTATTTGAGGCAGTCACCTAAAACACCCACCCTCTGCCATGTTCTACTTACTGGAAGCACTAAGACCTGAAAATTGCATCATCCCTTATGTTCATATCATGTGTCCACACTGCCGTGCCATCAACTACGGTAACAGTGGTTCATTCTCCATGTCAGGAACAAATACTTGGTTGGGGTTTACTACCAAACACTTAGCCTGAATCTATAAACGTGATGTGTTGCCTTCAGATAATTAGTTTGTTTTTGCTGTTAATTGGATTGGATAACCTCAATCAGGAAAGGTATGTTGAAATCAAAGTCACTGCTGCTATTAAAGAATTAAACCATCACTATATTCTTCAGAAAAAATATTACAACTTTGTCGAACAATTTTTTAGACATTAGAATTCTTCACCAAATTAATTGATTGTAAGTACTGCTAAATGATTAGTCAGGCCAGCCTTCAGACCCTTAACTGCTTACAGTCACATGAAGGTTGCAAGTATTAGACGCACGCACTAAGATTTCTAAGATGGCTGCTGGAAACACTATGTCAGGGTATCGTTTGTTGCTCTCTTCCTTCTCCGCGCGTTACCCTGACCCGACCGACGTGGTGCATGTCGATTTGTTGTAAGCAAATTATTTCATCTAGAAAATTCATAGCCAGTTGGAAGGTACTTTTCGCTCTTCTAAGGATTTACTGAATATATCAGACAGAAATGGTCCGATTTCTGCCGAGTACTCTGAAAATACTGTTACTGGAATTCCATCCGGGCCCGGTGCTTTCCCCCACTTCAGGAGCTCTAATTGCTTTATGATACCTGCAGTATCTATGCGTAATGATTCCATTACCAACTTGACACAACATGGTAAAATGGGAATACGATCCTTATTTTTATCAGTAACTGAATTTTTGAATACAGCATTTAGTACATTAGCTTTATCGCAGCTTTCATTAACCTCAGAACCTTAGTGCTGGAATATTGTTGTTGATACAACTGTCTTTTCGTACATACGACCAAAATTTCTTTGGGTTTTCTGTGAGACTCTTAGAGAGTTGGAATGAAAATCGTTGAAGGCCTCATGCATCACATTCTTAACACATCCTCTTAACTCAGCTAAGGCTTCTAAATTGCTACGACATCCCTTGCTCCTTGAGCGTGCTGTATCCTCCTTTGTTTTCTGAGTGATGTACAGTAGTTTTATATATTTTTCAAAATTTTTCAATCATATTTTTATTTATTTATTTATATTTTTTATTACTATTATTATTTGTTTAGCCATTTTAATCTTTCTTGTACTCGTGGTTATATTATCGTTGCTCCCTGCACCACCTCCAACAGTCTATTGCATTCTATGAGTGACTGCGTCCAACGCAAGTCTTGCGCAAGACCAGCCACCTCCATGTTAACTTGAAAAAGGGATTTTCACCCTGAAGTATTGTTTTTTCTTTCTTTGTGTGTTGCTGCTGCCCTCTTCCCTTCAACTTTGGTGAGTGTTAGGTGTATTTTCCCTTTCTTTTCCATGTAAATTTTATTACACACAGTTGTTCTTATTGGTGTCAAAACAGACTGCATTTTGTTTGTTACTGTGTTAGTTGTTATGACACAAAATTAATTGCTACATTGTGCTAGCGCATAACTTGGGAAAACCTATTGTTTAGTTTATCAGCTGTAATGCCTTAGCTGTTGCAGGTACTGTTTTTATCTGTTTTTTCTATTGGCCCATGTCAAATCTATGATTTTCTCATCTCACCCTTATTCTCTTTTAAAATTCTGCTTTTTCTGTCTCAAAACATGCTTCAGTCATCTTTCTAATCAGAGCAGAAATGTGTGCCTCATCGATCAGTACCCTTATCTATTTCCCTATTACTGTAATACATTTTCTTTCAGCATACTGTCAGATTTTCATTGCTCGGTAAAGAATGGCCTGCCACATGCTTTCTGTGTGAAACTTCCTAAGTCATTTACCATTTAACTAACAAGTGGTGATCTTCCTACAAAGGTCCAACCAACTTAATCCATTATTTTTTGGTAAATAAGTCAGTTCTACTGAATTCTGCAATTCACATGGAATTATTTTCAACCTCGTGCAACAATGTTATTGGTTGCATAGTGGTGTCCATGTAAATTTAGAAGGCAGTGAAATCGCATGAAAACTTTAACATTTAAATAAGAAATTGGTTGGTTAATATGATGTGTGGACCAGTATCAGTTTGAATATGAAGAACACACATCATATTTGTCATTGCTTTGCGCACCATAAATTAATCTTTGCATCATCTACACTTCATTATTACTAATGAATCTTGGAATACATGTTACTACTCATATTGCACAAGTCCAGTTACTTGCTTTACTGTTCGTGGTGTCAAGGTTGTTGGCAGCTGTTATTCTAAACACTAGGAGATAGAGTACAAGTAAAAATAGATCAACTGTCATTCCTTATTCCAATCTTTGCTGATTCATAGTCAGCTGTTTGTATATTCATCGGGCATTAAGTTATTCTGTGACAAAAAATTTATAATCGACTTTTGCTTCTTATTGAATACTACAGATTTAGACCTATGATGTTTATTTCCTTGATTGTATATGAAAAGAAATATACTTATCCTGAAATCTTCTATGTATAAAGTGCCAGTTAAATGTTAAGTCTAGTGAAACATGTTCATTGCGAAATTTGTTTATACTGCTGCTCTTTCTTAAAACAAATGTTACAGCATGAGTAAGTGTGAGTAGTGCTAACCATTTGTTTGTTCTGGCAGCTTAACCTAAGTTTCTAGAGATCTATATTGGAAATTAGCATTAACTTGACATTGTAAATCACTTGTTTGAAAGATTTTTATATTTATTTTCTAATTGTTTCTCCATTTATGTTTCTTTTTCTGATTTTTCCTTTTATGTTTCTTTTTCTGATTGTTTCTCCTTCTATGTTTCTTTTTCTGATTGTTTCTCCTTTTATGTTTCATTTCCAAACCTTTCCTCTGTCATCCTTGATGTGATGTGTTTCCTGTGTATGAAAATTTCACTTGATTGCCAGAAGTGACTGTACAGGAAAAGCTAAAAAGAGTGCAAAATTTGAAACAAAAAAACGAAACTTTCTTACACAGCTTGCAATTAATAGGTAAGTGTATATTCTAGTCAAAAACTTTATTTTCCCATGGGTTTGTAGGTAGTCATTGTAGCGAAATGTGCGGAAGCTTTTGATCTAGATGTACAGTTTTTGCTAGTAAAGTATCAAAGTTGAGATTTTTAATTTATTTTCCGAGTATGATTTTAAGAATACACACATTGATATGTAAGTTGTTAATCTCTCTGTACCATATACTGCTGTAAGTGACAGAAGTCTGTAAAGTAACTAAACAGTTGTAAATTTCAGTTTGATTTTGGGTGACATTTTTCACTAGGTTAGTGGGCAGGAATCCTTTAGGAATTTAGTGAGAAATTGCTTTCTGTAGCTCATTGACACAGTTCAAATACAAATGATTGAAATCATTAATATGTGACATGGTGGGCTAAAATTTTATTCTTACAGTTTGTTGCAATAAGATGTTGGATAGATAGGGGCTTATAAATAACAACTCATAAGGCTTCATTGATTTGTATGTCACCCGGAGTATTGTGGTGCAGCCATGTACAACACTTTTCGTCAGGTTAACCTGTGTTTCATACTATGATTGGCCTGATTATTCAGCGTTCACAAGAGTGAACAGATATGGGGGGAAAACTGCAGCCAATTAAAGTTCACTGGAAAAAAGCTAATGTTTCAAGAGAAGAGCCAGATCTGAGGAGGGCAAACTGGGGCACTTGTGCGGTTAGCTACTTGGGAGGGAGCGTCAAAAATCATTTTTGAAGGGCGATTTCATGGTGACCTTTCTTTAGCTCTACTATTGCCTCTGGCAGTGAAAATGTGGAGAGGACGCTGGAGGTGGTGACAATGGGGGCGACAAAATAATGTTTGAAGGTGCAACAATCTCATGGTTTTTGCACTTGCTCAGGGAATTTGTAAATCCGTGACTGCACAGGAGTTATGGACCTTTAAAGATTCCAGTTTTTGTTGAATGCAAATTTGCTGATAGGAGCAGTGCTTTGAATAAAATACTTCAGAAACACTTCTCAGTGCAATGTTTTTATAGGTTCTAAAACATTTCATAGGAATCTTTGTATGATAATCCATGTAATAGTTGCAGCCACACAAGAGGATTATGGCTTATTTCACTTACATATTTGGAAAGCAGCTATTGTTCTAGTAGTTCTGTTTTTGGAAATGCATACTTTCTCAAGGGATTCTAAAAATACTGACAGTAACAGCTTTGTAAGATAGTAACTATTTTGTATATTAAAATGTCTTGTAATACACACAGCAACCAGTTATAAATGGTATAGTAACTGTGAGTAACCTAAATATTGAAATTGTACTTTTGAAGTATAATTGTGTTGGAGGCAAAATATTTATTCTTCTGCAGAACTTCTGGCATCTGTCAGCATCAATTGCAGCATTTTTAGTTAGTTCACAAATGGCAGTATGCTAGCAGGTCAGACCATTGAAAAAATGCCATATTAATTTGGTAAAAATTAATTGCTTGTGACAAATTGTGAGCACCCGTCTTAACATCTTTAATCGAATATCATGGTTTCCTGAAATAATTCCAGGCAAAGGCCATTGCCAAATTCCTATCCATTCCTTGCTCCCAGTCCTTTTCCATCTCTAAAGCCAAAAAAGCAAAAATAAGCAAGAAAATTCTATATTAAATATACACAAAATGAATTGTTGTGACTTTAACAACTGTGAATTTGTGTTACTTCAGCTGTTTCAATGAAGACTTAATTAAAATTCCTGAGTCTTATTTCAATAGCTACCCTCAAAGAGATAATATAACTCTTTGTTCCTTTCTTTGTCGCCAATATACTAGAGTGCAACACAGCTGTCATTATGTCGCGGAGTGCGACATTTTGTTTCTATCACAGCATCTTATGGGTTAAAAATTATGATGAGAAATATAATGCCTGTAAGCAGAAATCAGTAGGACTGGTGCTGCCTCTTCCTGTTTGTATTTCTAGAGGTGGTGGTACTGTTTCTGGAATTTAACAGCCTATTTTGGAAGTTAACCATTTGCATTTATTTCACATGTACAAGAAGAGAAACCTTTGAACACTTTTTCCACAGTAGTAAGGTTTAAGTTTATAAGGTGTGCCGTGATTAAGTATGGGTGGGGGATGAGCTTTGATTCAAATACAGTTTAATATTTTTGATTTGTGTTACACCAGTAATGCAGATTGCCTGAGTAACAGCAATACATTCGACATCATGGAAGGTCATGCACGATTTTTGGTGCAGTGTATTTTGTTTTTGTTGTATGCATTGCACCATATTGAGTGGAGAACTTCAACATTAAGTTTTGCTAGTTTTCACTACATGTGGATCCAGTTTTCATTTAAATTTTGTATTTGCATTGTTGTTTAAAGCTCTGACTTTCTTACTGAAGGCCAATTGGGAATAGGGGAGGGCGCAATAATCTAAAAAGTCTTCAGTTTAAAGTTTTGGAAAGTCATTTATTGCAGAGCATTATTCTTTTTAGTTTTGAGTAGTACTTAATTCAAATCACAATATTCTTACAATTGTTTTCATTGCAGAGAATCATGGGGTGGACGAAATCGTCCACGAACCGACTACCGGGATTATCGAGGGGGAGGAGGTAGAGAACGCTACAGCCCTGCACGTGCACATGACATATCACCACCAATGAAGCGCGTTAGAACGGAGTGGTATGCTAACAAACTTGTAGTTTGAAGGGTGTAATACAGTTATCACAAACTGTGTAAACACAAGATTGTATAAATTCATATTATGTTTTTACACCGAAATTTTGGAGATCGCGGTAGGCATAATGATAAATTGTTTAAGAGGGAAATGTTTCATAATGAATACCAGGATATTAATACTATGTAATGATAAATCCAAATCAATGGGAGAAACAATTTTGTCTTATGTTCTGGCCAGCCATTGTGTCAGGAAGATTGAGAATACAGTTAGCATTCAGCTTTCTATTATAGCTGCAACTTTGTAATATACTTACAGATACTTAAGAACACTCCATATTAGACATGCTCTAGCATGCATGCGAGTGCATAATGGTGTATCATCACTTATACTAAACAATGACGACTTGTAGTTAGGGTGGTGGTAAATTAAAAGAGAAAGGTGATGGTAGATTTATGTTTGTTAGCTTGGCCTATGGTGATGGAGATGATTTGATTACATACATTTTGACAAGATTTATTTTTTCCCCTTCTAAGCACTGAAGTCATGTTTATCTTCGTAGGTAGATGGTGAAATATTAGGCTCTTCTTTATGTTCAGTCCCTTGATAGCTGTGTGACTTGTAGCTCAAACCTTTTTTATCATCTTGAGACTGGTCACCATGTTTGTGCTTCACTAAGGCATCTGGGTTAGCTTGAGTTGTGTTATAACTGTATCTTTTGTCAACAGTGTACATTTTTCGGTGGCAGTTAATTGTGGGTTATAACAATTTTGAGCTTTATGCTTGCTTCTGTTGTGTAACTTTCCAAAATTTTATTAATGGTAAGATGCTACATTTGCATAATAAATTTATTTGGTGTGGGCCATTTCTGCTGTTACAGTGTTGAGTTTTTGCAGTCACAAGAAATTGTGGGTGCCACTTAATCCAAAAGAGCATTAATTATTACATTTGAGAAAACTACTGGCTATTGGAAAAAAAATATTATTGGGTATGCAGATTATTTGTTGCATTAGAAAAATAATAATATAAAAAACTACCATGAATGTGCTTTTTTGCTTAGTCTTATAACTGATCAATTTTGGTTGTTTGAACAGACATTTGTCTTAAAACAGGATACAAAATGACTTGTGTCCTCATTTTCAATCCCAATATCAGTTATTTTGTAAATATTTTTGGCATTAGTTGTCTGCATATATCTCAGTGTTTTTGGTGAGTGTTTCTAGTATAGTATACTTACATTAAATATTGGCAACCAAAATGTGATAATTTTTTAAAAATAATCAGATGACACACCTTTCCGTCTCTTATTATTTTGGTTTGGGACTATTACCTAAACTTCTTTCCTTACCTATTCTTTTCAAAGCATTTTTATTCTGTACTTTATCTGTCAACATGAAACTATTTTTTTCCCAACTGAATAAATATTTGTGTGTGTGTGTGTGTGTGTGTGTGTGACACACAATCTGCATATGGCACCCTTAGCATGCAGAGTAAGTTTCTCTTGAGGATGTTAGTTTTCCTATTTTAATTGGCGACTTCTGGTTATGTTATACAAAATTATCAGTTATAAGAGAATTTTTAAGGTATGAAGGGAAGACTAACTGGTGGAAACTACACTGCTTACAGACAGCTTACATTCTCTCAGAGGTTTCTTTTCATCTTCCATGACAGTCGAAATGACAGTGTATGGAATATTTGATATTTAATAGTGAAATGATTTTGAATTAGTGCTTGTAATTAAAAAAGTGAGAATGTATAAAGCAATTTGGATCTATCTATTCTAAATTAACTTTTCACATTTCCATTAGGAGGCTTGTGATTTTTTCCCATACTTCTTTTTTGCATCTATCGACTATGGAAAGGAATAGCAAAATTTGAATTATTGCTGATATATAGTTTCACATTAATTATCTAGAGTTTGTGTTAATGTTGCCTTTTACCTATAACTAGGTAATACAAGCACTGTCAAAATGATATTATTAGCTATTTAAAAAAAAAATTGTTTTAATGCAACCCACTGATCAAATTATTAATCACATTAACACAGAGAACTTCAGAATTTGGCCATTGTTAGTGCTTTTAGCAATTTGCTGATGAGTCTATTCTCTAAGTATGTGCGTGCAATCATACATAACCTTGTTTATTGTATGGTAATTATCATAAAATATTTTACTGTCCCTTAACCTAAGTGAGATTGTGAAATAAATTTCTGCATATTTCAAAGTATTATTAAATATAGAAATTCCCAATTAATTTTGCTTCAGTGAAAATCAATAGTTGTTTATGATAAGGGAAACATACTGTAAACATTATAGAAGTTAACATCTATTAAAAAAAGAAATGGACTTGGTTTTATGGACATATCCATATTATTTCATTCCTTTGATGGGTCATTAAATTAAATATTTTTACTGTCTGTCTTCACGGCCTTCTTTCTTTTAACTTGTTTTCGAGTTTGGTTCCTCAAGTTCCATGTTATTCCTGACCATTTCTCGTACAAGGAAAGGTCTTCAGTGCAGAGATGAATACGAACAAAGCAAATGTGTAACATGGCCCTTTGATTATCTCATCCCAATACTGTTTGCAAGACATTAGGAGTTGAAAGCTCACTGTCGGTTCAATCTCTGCTCGAGGGTGCATTTATTTTTATTTGTAATTACCATCACAAATTCATTTTTTAAAAATTCACCCAAAATGTTAATCTCGTTTTCACACAGAAAAGACAATAACACAACTGATAAATAAATTTCTGGATGAGCCCTTTGTCAACAGGAGAACATTATGGGAGGTGGGTGATGTTGGAGACAGTCTCCAACATCACCCATCTCCTGTTGACAAAGGGCTCGTCCCGAAAATTTATTTATCAGTTATGTTTTTGTCTTTTCTGTGTGTTCACGCCTCACATCCATCATCTAAAAGTAAGTGGTGGCTGATTTCCCTATCCTAATTTGGTTCATATATATATATATATATATATATATTGTTAGGAAACAAAGGCTCTAAAAGCGGATATATTGAACATTAGGATAGGATAAAAAAAACACCGATACCAAATAAGGGGATTCCTGCGGCGTTGGTACACGAAAAAAACACGAACACACAAAGAATAGAATTTTCGAGCATGGCTCATCCTCAGTAGAAGTGAGAAGGCTGCACGCAAGTGTTTTTTTCGTGTACTAGCACCACAGGAATCCCCTTCTTTGGCAAGTGGTGATTTTTTATCCTATCCTAATGTTCAATACATATATAAAAGAAATAATAGGAGCTAATTAGTGAATGGATTTACAATAAAAGGAATAGCGAAATGAACCACCACTGACCTTAGATGATGGTATCGTGTGGTGAACACACAGGAAAAACAATGAATATTTCGGAACTTGGCCCTTCGTCAACAGGAGAACATTATGGAGGGAGGCTGGTGTAGGAGACTAACTCTCAGAATGACTGTTAGGTGGGGGTAAATTCAAACAGAGGACAGGGAGAGGGGGATAGTGAATTGGAGCTTGTACCTGAGCAATCCAAAATGTTTCAAAAAGAGCAGAATAATACATTAAAATCTTCACAACATAAATCTGAGTAAGCAAAAGTAAATAAAATTAGAGCAGAAAATAATAACAACAATAATAAAAGAATCTGTACAGTTTAAACATCACCTCTGGTATGTGGTGGTTCAATTTAGATAGTGGGGCTGGAGGCAATGAGAGGATAGAGGGAAGGAAGAGTACTGACTGGGTATTATCTCAAATTGAGACCAGGAAGATGCCTTGTGTCCAGTTTGTATTGGTAGGCAAGCTCCCACCTTCCAAGTTCAGAGGAGCTGCTGCTGTTTGGGAGGACTGTGATAGCACGGACCGTGAAACAAGAATTAAAATTATTGGTGTTATGGGAGTTTGCATGGATAGCTACTGGATGTTTGGATTCAGAGTGAAAACTGTCTGTTGGTGGCCATACATTCTTATGGCTAATGGATTGGTAGTCAAACCTATATTGGAAGCTAGGCAGTGTTTGCAGGTTAGCTGGTATATTACGTGGGAGGTTTTGCAGGTGGTGTGCCTTATGATAGGAAAGCTCTTGCCAGTGGTAGGGTTGGTGAAAGTGATGGAGGCATGGTGTATATCGCACATCTTACAGTGGGGCATGGGAAAGAGCCTTGGGGCAGTCTGATGAAACGAGGAAGACTGTTTGTGGACTAGAAGTTGGCTCAGGTTGGGATGCCTGCTGAAACAAGTTCTGGGAGGGTCAGGGAGGATTATTTTTAAGAATGGATCTCATTTATGGGCAGGTTAGTAGGAAATCAAACCCCTGCCGACGGATTCTATTGATGGACTAGTGAAAGCCTGTGACCGTTTTTTTGCACATCATCATGGTTCTAGAATAGTTCGTTTTTAGATTTTAAGATTATGATAGCTTGACCTGATCTGGCCACATACAGTCTTTACCTGTGTTTCACCCTTGCGGTGTATAAAATGTCTTAAGCCTGAAATCTGAAGTATATTAACAGACATATTAAACATAGACAGAGATGATCGCGCTATTGTACAATTGTTTCAAAAGCCGTGTGTGGTTGCTAGACTCGAACTTGCTGAAATACAGACTTGTATGTGACTATGAAAGTCCACTCTATAAATTTGAAGAATTTCTTTTTAAAGGGAGTGGGCAAAAGCCTCAGAAGCATCACGCTGATTTTGATTGATGCCGGGCAGTTATTCATAATGTAATATTGGTCATAGTGTCCTTAACGGCCAGAGAACTTAATACAAATTATTAAACAGTTATGCAAAACTGTAGAAATGAATTGCCAGAATACTCGATTCAGTAACATATTTCGTCTGATATCCACTTTAAATAATCTAACTCAAGTACACCAAAGTGGTCAGTAAAATACACAAAATCAAATAAACTGTAATGTCTAAACTTTAGTCAAAAGCAACATTAGCGAAAGTTTTAATTAAATTTAAATTTAACTTTGGTCGGAGTGACGATTGGTATTTGCTATTACAGCAGGGACCTTGAGTAATTTAAATTTCTTAAAGTCGACATGTTACTGAAAAGTAGTTCCACGATGTTTTAACAGTAAAGTTTATAGATTTTTTTTTAACCATGGAAGGCTACAGAAAACAAAATCAATTACTGTATTACGGCAATTAATTTCATAGCAGTTTCTTGGCTATTAAATAATGGACCTAACCTCTAATTGCTAATGACTATGGTCAATGTTAATTTGTGAGTGAAGGCTGGCAAGTGACATCAACATTCTCCAGCCAATAGCTATCGAGGTGAGTGAGTGAGCTTAGTAAATTATGTTGTAGATTCACGGCCAGGGCAGTATTGTGTAATCAGGACTGGACTATATAATATCTTGGTTCTCTGGGTGGAGCCGTGTCAATTTGTTAAAACCTAACATTTCTGCCATCTTGCTGTGGCTTTCATCAGAGGACTGACTGCTTGTAAGTTGCCGCTATCACCTTATATAGTAGCTAGACCGCCGCGGTGACGTCACCATGCCCAGTGTAGGCGGTGGGATGGGGCCGTTCGTCTTGGGTTTTATGCTTTTTGTATATTGCTTTTGTTGAATGTTGCACTTGCATGCTGAAGTAAAAACCTTGATAAACTGACCTTCAGGGAGCTATGGTCTTAAAATTTATGATTTTTTTTTCAATAAGCCTGCATACTGTGTTAGGTTATACCATATATTGCAAGATGTCTGCCATAAATTCTATATACCAATTTTTTCCATATCTTGGTTAAAAATTACTTTCTTGATGGTGAAATTGCTCCAGGAACTAAAACGAACTTTACTTATTCATATATTATACAATCAGTTGTTTCAAACAAACTGTATTTCTAAATTCCATGGCTGTGTTTTTAGTCATAGATTGAGAAAAAGAAATGCTTGAATTGATAACAAGTGATCAAAGATTAAACATTTGAGATATCACTGAATTTCTCAAAGGATGCAATGATGTATTGCAGTCAGGATCAGTAATCTGTGCACCACTACAACGCCTCTCTTTGACTGTGTCCTGTTTCTTGCACTCCGCTGCCAGACAATCACTGCAGCAGGTTATCGTGGTGTTCATTGTTCCAGCTTTTACTTGATCAACACAATGATCTCTTTAGAAAAAAATCAAGCAAGTTGACAGGCTTTTTTGTATTGATCTGCTTGGTGTTCTCTTTCCATATGGGGTTTTTCATTTTCACTGTACTCACTACATCTGGATCCTTATTCCAGTTTATGAATGTCATATCTCCAACGGTCTCGTACTTTATCATCCCAGATTTAGAGTACAAGGTTTTCCACCATAAAAAAAATCAGGAGATTGGATTGGGCACAGTTGAACCATGCTGCGAGGTGGATAAACATGGAGACTGGGGTGCTTCTTGGAAAAGCCATTAGTTCCATCTTGGGGATTGTGCCTGTTGGGTTTCACTAGGTATGGCTTAAACCTAAATAGAAGGGAAAAGGAGATGCTTTCTAAGTTGTTAGCTAAATCTGTAAGGGTGCCCACTTCCAGTTATGATGGGCTCAGGGCTGTGCCTCTTTTTAGGTTAGGGGCTGCTGGTGAGGGAGAAAAAAATAAGTAATGTAAGGGATACCAATTGTAGATGCTTGATGTGAAAAATTACTAATGCTAAAGAAATAAAGATGTTGAAATAATAACAGATGAGATTACAACTGGAAAGACAAAAGTAAATGCTGAAAATATCATAAAGCTGATTATAAGAGTGTAGAAGTATAATAAACAAGGTAATAGAATTTGAAAATTTAATAAAGAGGTACGAACCACAAGTAATTATTTAGCGTAGGGTCCTGGTTAAAAGGATTATTAGACAATTAGGTTTTCCCTGATGGTTACAGAGTGTACCACACAGATAGAGAAGCAATTGGTGGAGGAGTATTCACATTGGTTAGCAAAGATTACTACAGTTCATGACCATGATTGACTTGGGAGTAGATTTCTGGGGTGATAAAAGAAAAAATCACAGTACTGGCTGCTTGCCATAGTGGAATAATGAATGATGAAGATCAGGAGGCCTTTGGGGAGAAACTAAATTCTTATTCACAGTTTAGGGGTGAGTGTGGAATGGTTATTATAGGTGGTGATTTAAATTTATCAGGTATCAAATGAGTAGGAAATAGTATTAATAATACAAGGGAACAGAGATTTGCAAATACTTTAGTAAGTGAAGGAGACTTTACTCAAGTGGCAGAGCAGAACACAAGGGGACCAAACTTGTTGAATATCTTTCTAATAAAACCTGATGAAAACCCAGTGGGGTGTCAAGCAACTGAAAGTACCAGTGATCACAATTGAACTTTGTTGGATATTGGGGGATTTAGTTATCAAATGGCAAAAATTGACTGGGAAAATAGGTACAATTGTAAAAAAGGCACAAATCTTAGAATTGAAGAGATATTTCAGGGGAAGATTCAACAAATGGAAGGCTGGCACAAGTATAGTGGAGGTGAATTGGGAAGAGTTCCAGGAGATAATTAAAAAATGGGGAAGAAATATTTATTCCAATTCAGAAAATAACTAGAAGTACAGGAAGTGGAGAAGAGAGGAAGTTGAGGAGTTTGATGAGAAGATATAGCAAGGTATTAGGGAATACTTAAAACATCTATGAGGGGGTACCCAGAAATAACTGGAATACAAGGTCAATACCAAAAGTAGTAGGACTGATCTTAATATATATATAAAAATTATATATGATATATTTACAATTCCTTAATTCTCTTCGAAATAACACCCTTGAGCAGCTACACACTTAGAATTACACTGCTGCCATTGGCTGTATGCCTTCTGTAAGTTAGATTCGGGGACGCTGTTGAGAGCCCTCGTCGATGCCGATTGAACGTCCTGAATCAAGTTAAACCGCTGTCCTTTCAGCTGCCTTTTCATCCATGGGAATAAAAAAAAAAGTCAGTTGGAGCCAGATTGGGACTGTAGGCGGTATGCAGCAACGTGGCAACGCCGAATCGGGCCTACAGATGCCTTCCACGTCCTCCCGTCCAACGAAGGCTCGCATGAGCAAATCAAAGATCAAGACAGTGCTGATCGTGGTTTTTGGTCGTTGTGGAGTAATTCATTAGGAGTTCGAACCCCCTGAGGAAACTGTCAATTCGAACTTTTAAGTGCAAGTGCTGAACCGCCTGCGAGACCGAGTGAATCGTGTCCGACAAGTCATCTCGGAACACTGGACTCTGCATCACGACAATGCGCCGTGCCATGGCGTGCTCTTCATGGGGCAACTGGTGAGCCGATTCGACATTGTCACGTTGCTGCACCCCGCCTACAGTCCAGATCTGGCTCCATCTGACACTTTTTTACTCACCCGGATTAAAAGGCAGCTGAAGGGACAGCGGTTTGACTCGATTCAGGTCGTTCAAGCAGCATCGACGAGAACTCTCAACAGCATCCCCGAATCTGGCTTCCAGAAGGTGCACGGCCAATGGCAGCAGTGTAATTCTAAGCAAGGGTGCTATTTCGAAGAGAATTAAGGAATTGTAAACATATCTTCAATATTTTTTTTTATTTTTTATTTATTTCATAATACCAGTCCTACTACTTTTGGTGTTGACCTTGTAGCATTGCCATGGGCAGAGCTTGTGTAACAAGTGTTTCTGCCACTAGGCGTTTATAGCGCAACTCATTTCAAGTTCAATGCCGCCTGTGTAGTTGACCTGGCTTGTTCTGTTAATCTGCAGTTATTGTTTTTGATAGCGCTGTTTTGTTACTGTTTTGTTTTTGATGGTAGCAAGTTAAGTGAACAACCTGCAGCTGTGAAATTTTGTTTTCTACTCAGTAAAAATGCTGTTGAAACTGTTTTAATGTTGAAAACATCTTACAAAGATGACTATATGGGAAAAACTCAAGTTCGCTCGGTATAAAAATGGTAACATGTCGATTGATGACAAACCTTGTTTTGGACGTCCATCAACTGCCCGAATCGACAAAAATAGAAAAAAATTCGAGAGCTTGTGCTCTAAGACCATTGACAGACAATTGCTCAGCTGTCAGAGAATAGTGTATTATTTTGGAGCTCGGTTCAGAGAATTTTAACTGAAGATTTGGGGATGAAAAGGGTTGCTGCTGACTGACAATCAAAAAGAACGTCTAGTTGAAACCTGTCGTGCTTTGAAACAAAAGCTTGAAATTGATCCAGATTTTCTGTCAAAGGTTATTACTGCATCTAAAAAACCAAATTTAGGTTTATTAAATTCACGTTTTAGGTTTTTAAAATTCAGGTTTAGGAATTCACACATTTTTAAGGGAAATAAACTTTAAAACATGCAATATGTACTGCCATAGTGTTAAAAACATTGCGACTTTATAACACAATGTCAAGCACTCTTTTAAAACTTCTAACATGATATTTCTCGTTCCCGTTAAAACATGTGACATAAACCACTATTATGTTCAAAACATTTTGTCTTTGTTGTGAATTGTAAACCACTCATTTAAAAATTCTAATATGACACAACAATGAAATATTTTGACAGATTTTCAGGAGTAAACCCTCTTCTCTCTTCCATTAAAATTCTTGAATGCGGAAAAACTATGCTCCACGTCACATGAGGTAAAAAGTGTAAATTTCAATCGGCGATTTCTTTAGGTTCCAGAGAGAACATGGCCTATGTGTTCCTTCCTATTGAAATCTGGACTGCGGGCTAAAACAGCCTCCAGCTTCTTAGCTATAGACACCCCAACTGGTCAAGGAGACACTTTTGCCCTCACTTCTTGGATGATTTGAAAAGCTTCCTTCAACGGTAGAGTGCCTCCTTCCTTGATTGAATATTCTAGGTTGTAAAAAATTTCCTTTAAATATGTCAACTCCTCTACAGCGGGTACTGAGTGCAAAGCTTTCTTTGCATTTACTTTGGCAATAGGTTCGCTTTCATCTAATGCATTGATGGCCTCAGTGATGCTCTCATAGTTTTCTGCATAATATACTGTGGCTGAGAGCCAGGTCACTCACTACTGGCTTGGGAGGAAGGGGTACTGATGGAATCTTTTCCCTGAAAGTAACGACTTGACTTGACGCATTCAGGAATATTTTCTTCACTGAAGAAATGATCTCGTTAACTGCTGGAACCCATGAGCTAGGCAGGTGACATGTGCCATTCTGGGATGGAATGCCTTCAAATACTCCCTTGCTTTTACCATATAAGCTGCACTGTCTGTCACCAACAACTGCAGCTTATCCTTGTGTTCTGGATCTGGCCACAACAACTTTAATGCATCCCTTACAGCAATTGCCAAAGTAGAATGGTTTGTCGTTGGAAGTTCTCTGCATATAATGACATGGGGTATACTAGGTTCCTCACATGCGAGCTTGCCCACAACAACGCTGGCTATGTATCTGCCGCAGGCATCTGTCTCATCTACACTTAACCAGATGAAGTGGTCAGCAATGTCCATCCGTATTTCTTCTATGCATTTCTCATACAGCTGAGGTAAGTAATTCTTTCTTAAAGTGGATTCATCTGGTATTTTTCTTTTACAAAATTGTTCCAAAAAGGTTTTAAGGACTGCATTCTGGATGGTTGCAACTGGTATATTAGTGGCAGTGAGAGCTACACATAGACACAGGTTAAACTAATCTTCTGTACCCAGCTTTGAACTTGTAATGAAACTCTACTTCTGTTTGGAAGCATATCTCCGGGTAACATTTGCCAAATGAGTTGCTGAATTCTGATGTTGTAGTACTTGAGATTGTTTTCCTGCAGGCACCTCTATAGAAGGCAGAAATAAAAATAGTCCACCCTACTATAACACCTACTATAATACCCAGTTAATATTATGGAATTTCATCCAGCAGACTCTACCACTTTAATGTTAGCTACTTTAGGAATGAAAATAAATAAAATCCAATTTATTTTTTAAAATTATAAAAGATTTACGTATATAACACAAATTAAACTTATGGGTTTTACACAGGCTTGACAGTATATAATTTTCCCATTTGTAGAAAAGTTCTTATCCATTCCAATCAACTTTCGCAGGAGACTGCTTCTTGCAGATTTCTGTTTAGGCATGATAGCTTTTAATGAAGGAACTAAAAGTATGTAGGTCTACACAATGTTTTAATTTCTCTGTTACCACTGAACGATGACGATATACAACTGTTCACTGCTTATAGATGGTTTGCGTTCCTGAGATTGTTTATGTCTAACATGCTACGTTTAAAACTTGCTTGGCGATTTGTTTCTACTGAATGTAAATCAATGTAAAAATGTGAAGTTGCCACTGTTACAGCTTTTCTCAATGTTACCGTCAACAATGAGGTTAAAACACATCATCATATATATTATTTCTATAAGGTATTTTTTTGTCACAAGCCTGTATCCTTCATCATACTTAACCGAAATCAATGAATGAGGTGTCATTTTAAAGCTAATGATTTCAGCTTTGGTCACATCATATTTTAAGAACTTTTCGGAATTCGACCCTTAAAGGGCAAAAATGTCAATTTTTCTAAAATGCATTTTTTGTGTCTCGGGCCATTTATCTCCCTGGATATCTAACCAAAATCGATAAATCAAGTAAGATTATGAGGAGTAATGTCTCAGCTTTGTGACATCATATTTTAAGAAAGAATGTTTTTGGAATTCAATCCTTAAAGGGAAAAGGTATAAATGGTTCTATAATGCATTTTTGTGTCAAGAGTCATTTATCTCACTTGATATCTAACCGCTATAGATAAATGAGGTATCATATTAAAGATCAAGGTCTCCGCCATGGTAACATTATATTTTAAGAAAGGAATTTTTCGTGATTCGACCCTTAAAGGGCAAAAATGTCAATTTTATAAAATGCGTTTTTTGTGTATCAAGCCATTTATCTCCCTTGTTATCTAACCAAAATCGATAAATGAAGTAGGAGTATGAAGAGTAATGACTCAGCTTTGGTGACATCATATATTAAGAAAGATTTATTATTATTTTTTTTTTTAATTTAACCCGTAATGGGGAAAAGTATAAATTGTTCTATAACGCTTTTTTGTGCCACGAGCCATTTTCTCCATTAATATCTAACCGAAATAGATAAATGTGGTATCATTCTAAAAATTATGGTTTCCGCTGTGGTCATGTCACATTTTAAGAAATGAATTTTTCTGAATTGAACTCTTAAAGGGCATAAATATCGGTATTTCTAAAATGCTTTTTTTGTGTCTCGAGTCATTTTTCTCCCATGATAATTAAAAAAAATTGATAAACTAGGTTTCATTTTAAACATTGAGGTCTTCCTAAGGTCTTCGGTTCCGTTACACCACATTTTAAGAAATACATTTTTCGAAGTTCTAACCTTAGAGAGAAAAAGTAATAATATTTCTACAACGCTTTTTTCTGTCACGAGCTATTTATTTCCCTCGATACCTAACCGAAGTTAATAAATAAGTATCGTTTTAAATATTAAATTATCCGTTTTGGTCACAATATATTTTTAGCAAAAACTTTCTCCAAATTCAACCCTTGAGAGCAAAAATTTCATCATATCTAAAAAAAAAAATATTTTTTTTACCTTGCTTGATAACTAACCGAAATAGATAAATGAGGTATCATTTTAAAGATCAAGGAGGCTGCTTTGGTCACACCGTATTTTATAAAAGGAATTTTTTTGGAATTTGACCCGTCATGGGCAAAAGTTTCAATATTATTTCTAAACCTTTTTTTTTATTACAAGCCATTTATTTTCTTCGATACCATGCCAAAATCGACAACTATCATATCGTTTAAAAGATAAGGTCTCCAGTTAGATAAATTCATAAATTAAGAAAGAATTTTTCAGAATTTGGTGCTTGAAGTGGAAGTACGTATGAGACAGTTCAGAGCCAAGTTCCTAGATTGCAGCAACAGATATTACTGAGATATCACTTACTTTTTTTTTATTCAGTAAGTAGCTTTTCGGATATTTTTTTCTGTTACGGAAACACTTTCGTTTTACTATACCATACAATTCCAATGTAAACATTTTATTCACACAGCAATAAATATCACAGAGATGTTGATGTGTTGTGTGTATTTTGTTCAGGTTGGTTTTATTCCGTTAAGGTCAGTGACAGTTTGTCAAAAATTTTTCCTAACTGTTTCGTAATATGTTGTGAGTATTTTGATGCGTACCTATTACACTAAAAAAAAAAAAAAAAAATTGCTACAAAAGTACGGTTCTACTTTTCATTATATTACAAGCATTCAACCTCACTATTAATCGCATTTTATTCGCGAAATTTTAACATAACATTAACTTGGATCAATGTAGAAGGAGGAAACAATATTTTTGAGAAAGAAGGGGGGAGAGGAAGAAACCTTAGCTTGTCAATAAGCCACTGTTCCGGCATTTGCCTGGAGGTGGAAAGGAAAACCTTGGAAAACCATTTCAGAACAGTCGACGGTGTGGTTTGAATCCATGGCGTCTCCCAAGTCAAAATTACTTGCTAGCCCACGGCCCGTACCACTGAGCTAATCCGGCCAGTCATTTGTTTTATTTAAGTAACAAAATTACAGTCGTACTGGATCAGTATATCGAATTAGATCCTTTTCGGCTCTGAATACTGAATTAGATCATTTTAGGTCATAACATAAAATTGGCTAAAAATGGCATGTTTCCACTGCCCTATGCACCTTACTTGCCTGATTTGGCTCCGTGCGACTTTTTGCTATTTCCACACATAAAAAGGTGCATGAAAGGACACCAATTTGAAAACATTGAAGAGTTTTAAAAAAAAAAATTGAGGGAGAATCTGTCAGCTATTTCTAAAGATGACTACAGAAAATGTTTCGAACAGTGGAATAACCAGTGAGACAAATGTCTTAGGGTATGGCTACACTGTAACCTACTTCGGCCGATTGTTCACTCTGCCGATATCGGCAAACCAAACAAAAGTATGCAACAACATGGGTTCCGGCTACACTATGATCTACCTACTCTGCCGACTTCCGTCGCGAAATAAATAATTTTGTTTCATTCGGCCGAACACACTTGTCTCGTGTCGTGTGTATTCATATTTAGCCCAATTGCAACATCAAAATGAAAGAGTAGAAATGTATTTTCACATATAAACGCATATTATGACTTGTTTTGATATTTCAGTAAATTACATAAATTATGTGCTAAAACAGGGGTGGCCAACCGAAATGATCTTGTGGGCCACTTTGGAAGTGAATAAAATTATATATCCCCACTAGAGACATTTTTTTGGAGTGAAAAATTGAAACATGAGTTATTATTGTGTTTACTATTATTCTTACATGTAAACATAGATAATATAATAATAATGATACTAAACGCACATTGTAAAGAAAAATATAACACTAAAAATGGGATATAAAAAATATTTTATAAAAGTGTGATGAATCTCGTGGGCCAGTAAAATGTTCAAGGGTTGGCTACCCGTGTGCTAAAAGATATTCTTTTTTTCATATCGCACCTCATAAATTTTCGATTTCAGTTGACAGCTGATCTGTATATATTGATGATTAATATACATAGATAAAAATTTTAAAATGTATAATTATGAAATTGAAAATAAACATATAAATCAAATGAACTGTATCCCTGGGGGTTACAGCTAGAGTTGCAACCCGTACTATAGTATAGTATATTGTTCTTTATTTTCCGTAGGCGTACTTTATAATGTACGAAAGTAATAAAGTACTTTAAAATAGTTCTTTTTTTTCCTGACTCATTTTAGCACCTCACTGTTTGATCTCTTAGTAAAAAAATATTATCAAAACGCATCCTTAGCTAAGTCATTGGCACACTATACTAAATTGAGAGATTTTCGCGTTTCTGAACCTGCATTAAATAAAATACCTCAGTGTCACAGCATGCCTTTCTTCTGGAGAAATACATTTCCCGAAATTCGAATATTTTTCAACAGCAGGTCGGATTACTTCCAAAATATAAGAAAAGTCTCCGGTTTAATTCTATAGTATTCCTAAAATTTAATTGGTTGTTCAATAGTTTAGAGAACAATGTATGAAATTCTCTCACGGCCTCTCTCTCTGGGGGGGAAAAATATATCGTTTACCCATTCACTTTCTCCATGACCAAACATGATAATAAATCTCAAAAGAGAGTTTTCACTTAACATTTCAATAACTTCAGTTTCTTCCATCTTGCAACGCGATCTATTTAGAACTGAATAACAATTGGTCCAAGTCTGCCGGCAGAGCGAACAATCGCAACAAGTTGGTTACAGTGTAGCCATACACCGATATCAGCCGTATTCCGCAGAATGAACAATCGCTCAAAATCTGTTGCAGTGTAGCTTTACGCTTAGTTATAGTGGAGAAAATTTGAAGGGGATAAGGTTGTTTTGTAAAAAATTTGATAATGTATAGCTATTAAAAAAAATATTTTTTTTGGTACCCCCCTCGTAAACAAGCAATTAATAACAGCACAGAAGGTATTTGAAGATGGATTTATGAAGAATATTATTGGTGCAGGGCGACCACTGAATGATGCATTTACAAATTCCATTGTTATATTAGAATATTGAGGGGAACGGAAGGTATTCAGACAGTTTATAGATAGGAATGGAGAAGAAGTTGCTGAGGATTTTGAAATGGCATAGATATTGACTAATTTAATGAGACCATTGTGGACTATCATCCTAAGATGGGAGGGAATAAATCAGAAAGATGTCTCCACATAAGTGGAAATGAGAAAACTTGAAGGTTTGAAATAGATCCTCGGGGAAATTGACGGAAATTGATAAGCCAAAAAGTGCAAAGGGATTGGTGTAGATAATATTACTACAGATTTATTAAAGATAGTGGGACACAATATTGTACCTTACCTTGAAATTTTATTTAAAATGTGTCTGGAGTCTTGTTGCTTACTAGCAGAGTGGAAAACAGCAATAATATTACCGGTTTATAAAGGAGCGGCAACAAATAGGGTTGAGAATTACAGGTTGATTAGTTTGACATCAGTGATAGGCAAAATTATGGAGATACTGATATGCAACTACATCAGAAATGTCTGTGAAGAAAGAAACTGGTTTGCAAATCGACAACATGACTTTAGGCAAGGATATTCATGTGAATCTTGGATGGTGGGCTATATGCAATATATTTTGTATGAATTGGACAAGGGAGACCAAGTTCATATTGCAGCACTAGATCTTCCCAAGGAATTTGACCGAGGGGGCCGTAAAATGATGCTAAATAATCAGAGTGAATGAAAATAGATTTCCCAGGTAGAAGAATTCTTAAAAGATAGGAAGCAAAAAGTTAGGTTATGAAATGGGGTATCAAAAGAAGTTGTAGTGAAAATGGGAGTGCTACAGGGTTAGCATATTGGGACCATTTCCATTCATTATTCTAATGAATTTTCTTGTTGATGGTTTACTATCAGAAGCTGGATTATTTCCTGAAGATATAATGCTGTACAATAGGGTCAAAATGGTAGAAGACTATGAAAAGCTACAGGATCGTCTGGACGGAATATCTGGATCAACATGAAATAAATATAAATGCCAATTAGAGTCAGCTTATGAGGTACACGGATAAAAAACTAAATGTTGTTTATGTATACAAGGTGGGGATAGAATTGCATGTTGAAGGCTTGAAGTGTAAATATCTTGGCATAACGTTTGATAATAAACTCAACTTGGCAGGACACATTGGGTAGGTGTTAGGAAAAGATTACAAAATCCTTCATTTACTTGAGATAATGGTGAGAGGATGTATCAGAGATGTTAAGAAATTGGGTTACAAAACTTATCAGATCATTGCTCGAATATGGAGATGTAGTTTGGGATCCACATTTTCAGTATTAAATATACGAGTGGGAGGGTGTGCAAAGGAATGCAGCTAGATTTGTTTGTGGGAATTAAGTTAACTCGGTGACTGATATGATAAAGGAGCTGGATTGGAAGTCATTGTAGGGTAGGAGGAGGGTGAAGAGTGTGTGAGTGTACAAGGCATATGTTGGCGATGGACCTTGAAACGCAATTGGTCGAAGAATTAGGAACAGCACATGGAAGGGAAAGGTTCATGGACACAAGCTGGAACTCAATTTTATCCATAACGGAGTGGGAAAATTTTCTTTTCTGGGTATGTGTTTTGAGGATTGTAATAAGTTATTTAGGGAAGTGATGGATAATTTACTGAAAACACTGAAGGTATTTAAAATTGAAATTCTTAAATCACTAAAGTAGACTGGGGAGGAATTTTAACACTCAAAGTATTTAAGATGATGATGGCAGCGCATGGAAGGGAAATGATCATGGACACAAGCTGTGTTCTCTGACTCATGGTTTCCTTCTCCGCCGAGAGGACCCTCTGGAATGTGATGCTTGTGGCGTACTTTTGATGGTGCGCTACTTTTTAACTGAAAGTGTGATATTTTTAGATTTAAGGGCAGACATTGGCTTAAGCAACAATCTGTCCCTTATTTTAAATGATGACAGTGACAATGTGGTTAAGGTTTTAAAGTTTTGTGGCTTGGCCGGTCTTGTCCCAAAAATTTTGGGCAGATTGGCCTAAGTTTTAGATTGGATTAGTGGTCTGTCACAACCACCAATCCAAGTACCGTTCTTAATTGTGACATTTTATATCTGGCTGACCCTTTTACAGCCAGTTATTTAGTTTGCTGTTTTAAACTGGTTGGCCTTTTACAGCCAACCAGTCAGTATATGTATTTTTATCTTTTATGGCCTGTCTACAGCCATAGTTTCAGTTTTATATTTTATTTTGCCATCTGTGTGGCCCATCCCTTTACAGTTGGCCACATGGACGGCACTCGAGTTTTATGCCACATAGTTAGGGCACTAATAACCTCGATGTTGATGCACCCTAAAGCCCGAAAAACAACGACGACACAAGCTGGCATTTAATTTTATGCATAATGGAGTGGAAAAATTTTCTTTTGTGGGTATGTGTTTTGAGGATTGTAATAAGTAACCTAGGGAAGTGATGTACAATTTACTGAAAACACTGAAGGAATTTAAAATTAAAATTCTTAAATCACAAAAGTAGACTGGGGAGGAATTTTAACAAAGTGGTGGTGGTGGTGCTGATGGTAGTGGTTGTGGTGGTGGTAAATACTAAGAAAAGTGTAGTTAGATGACTAGGAAAATTGCCACCAGAACATGCGCTCCATCGAAGTTCAATTCAATTATGTTATTGTACTCTTCAATTTTTGCACCCATGTAACACAATGAGTAGAATCAAGGTCTTTTGTGTTTCTTGGTTGACTTTTTAATTACACTGACAGGCATCATGTTCTAAGTAGTGGAATGAGACTGTAATTACAATAGTTTCTTGGCTTTCATTCTGTCCTTCATTTTCTGTTATATGTGTTGCATCCTATGTGCTTGAACACATGGAGTCTTTCTAAAAATAGATCCATAACCTTTACTGTCTGGAATTGTCTCCTTAATCAGACTGTCTCTGTAAAAGAAACTCTGGAATTTTTTTCCATTCACAAGCAGGTTTGTCTTCTTCACTGCATTCTTCAAGACCTCTTATATTTGTGTCAGATCCCCTCTTGATATGGACCACAGTACCACATAAGCAACACAGAAAAGTTACAGGATGTTCTTGTCCCTAGCTGGATTCTGTCAAAAATCTAATGCAATGATTTCCTTACAATGTTCTCTAAGTTGATGATCAAAAGCACTGGTGGAATACCATCTTCTGTCTGATAACCACATTTGTCACATTACGTGGCCATGATCTTCATTGTTGAGCACTGATTATTTATTCTGCTGAAGGATGGATTCTGTAAGGATGATAGGTAATGTTAAAAGGTGTGATTCTACAATAGATTCAACACTCCATTTTATCATTCTCCCCCAAAATTTGATGGATTGTTGATTTTTTTTTTAATCTTCTGGTGTATCCTCCATGGTCCATATCTTTCCAAACTGTTTATGTAGTCTCTTGTGAAATCTCTACCGTCTTGGAGAATTTCATCCTGTATTCCATTTTCTCAGCCTTTTATTGTATTACAGCAGCTGCTTCTTGACATCATAAGGACGGATGGTAGTTAATCTTCATCTAACGTGCCTAGAGGTTGGAATTCGAATAGCTGTTCAAGTCCTTGCTGTTTCCACCTCTCAGAAATATCTTTTTATTTTGTTGGTATTTTTCCATTGCTATCTTGATGCTCATCTGTTGCCTACAGTACTTCTTGAGCTACTTTCAAACATTTTTCTATTCTACTTTCATAGGGAGTCTTTCTTGGCTTTATCAATAGTTTTCTGTATGAATTTCCCCTGGGATCTGAAGCTTGCTTGAATTATCTTTTACATGACTTTCCGTTTGTTAGATCTGTAACACTCAGCCAGCTCTCCTTTGTTTCTCTTCAATACCCTTGTCCTAAAACCACATCTTACCAGTGATTCGTCCTTCAATAACATTGTTCATTGTGCCCCTTACCTTATCCACTATAACATAATAGAGTCTTCTGTCTCTTGTTAAATTAGTACTGAACTGTCGCATTCGGGAGGACGGCGGTTTGAATCCCCATCCGGGCATCCAGATTTGGGTTTTCCATGGTTTCCCAAATCACTCCAGGCAAATGTTGGGATGCTTCCTTCAAAAGGCTATGGCCAAATTCCTTCCCATTCCATGCCCTCCATCCTTTCCTCGCTGTTAAGAGACATTAAGCAGTTAAAAAGTATTGAACTGACTGAATCAAGAAATTGCATTTCTATGGAGAGGAACTTCAAACTTTTGGATACAGTACCAAACTATTTTCTTTATACTCTTTGAATTTGGTTTCTGACTGTGTGACCAGTACCAAATTCTACTCCTGTAGATGGCTTGACATCAGTTACCATCTTTGGTTTTCATTGTAGTGTGACTGATTCGGTTAACCATCTTTACATCTGATGCCTTCCATGTCCCATTGTGTGCTCTTTTTTAATAATACTGGTTGAACTTCTGATGGACTTTTTTCGTGTTACCTAACTGATTTTCCATATCATGATGAAGACTTTGATTTCTCCCCTTCTTTGACTGATTTCTTTCTGTATTGCCTCAGAAAATTGTAAGATAAATAAGACCTAGGAAAGAATATTATGAATGATGCTGGTAAACTACAACAGGCTAATGGTCATAAAACCAGTTGGTAGTGTGGGGGGAGGTGGGCACATGCACAAGAGAAAATTTCTCTATATACTTATTGTTTATGTGCTTTCTTTCCTTAAATTTTTTCACTGTTTGAGGTATATTGTTCTGCATTTTACTCAAGATCTTATTTGTCCCTGAATTCGTTTTCCACAAATCAAAACTTTACCAATGTTGTAAGCCTGAAATCGGGCTAATTTATGGTCACGGTGGCCTATGCCTCTTCCATAATATACTCTATTCTTCATCAGGTTGCATTTAAGCTGCACCACCAATGTATTTAGACACATTACATTAATTTCAAAGTTATCTAACATATCTAAAACAAATGTTACTGTAGTGAATGATGTAGTTAGTTAATTTTGGGGTGCTGTTATTCATTAGATTTCAAATCGTATTATTTGGTTACTGCCATACAAATTACTGCTTAATATACCTTATTTTTTATGCCACTATAAAATTTGTGATACTTTTAAATTACTATCAGAGTACTGTTGAAAATGCCAGTAATGAATAATGTCTTTAAAATAATCCTACTAATGTCAAAATCTAATAAAATGAAAAACGTGAGCAGAAACCACTAACTATTACATTTAATGAGAATTCACATAGTTATTACTCAAATTATTGTATTTGTCATATCCTAAATTAAACAGGGTATAAGAATTATCTGTTAATCATATTTTTACAAATCTGTCGCAGTTACTTGTGATTATTGAAAATGTTCCTGGAATTTATTTTTTTTGTGATTTAGATAATCAAATTATCAAGGACATAGGGTCTAAATCTTTGGGCTTAACTGGGAAAACAGAAAGTCAAAGAAATAGAAAAATAATATAGCCAGTATTCAAGTTGCATACAAATTTATTCATTAACCTTAGTAACTGCACAAAATTTCACTTAATATTTAATTTTAATATAGATAGGCATTATTGCAGAACCACATACTCCCATTATAGACAGTCAAGAGTACTATCTTTCACCACCAGTGGAGTCTCTTCAGTTGAACAACTGTTGATATGCAAAATGTGAAGGCTTTGCTTCAGAAAATGACAGCAATTTGTTCCATTAGACAACCTGAATTCTGTTTTTGGTTCAAAATTGCCAGTATAGGTTTTTACTGTTAGTTAAATTCATTGTAAAATTAACAAATGGCTGCTGAAATACTTCAGATTGAAAGATTTGAATTGCTACTCGTATAATGTTTATTCTTCTAAAATTTGTCTGTTGCATTTGGATTTATCATCACATTCCTTGTGATGGGTTCAGTTTTGTGAATTTATTTATAGTTGTTTGTTATTTTTTCTTCACCAATTTCGTTCTTTCTAAAATTAAACTTTTTAAATATATAATGTGTTTTTGACGTGCAATTTGGTTGAGAATGTGATTTTGGTTATTATTTGCCTTCTGACTGTTTTGGATTTGTAGCTAGTATCATTAATGTAATGCAATTATGCATTGCTAGCAAGTTGTGAATGTTGTGTGTTGTGTTTGGGTGGCAGGGATGACAGGCGAGGCACTGGTGGTTACAGCCATGAGGGAAGTGCTGGTGGTGGGTATGGAAATTATGGTGGCTCATGGGGACATGAAAGCTATAACCAACATTCCTATGGAAACCACTCCAGTAACCCCAGGTAATAAACTCACTTTTTGTGTTTATTCCAATATATCACTCCTATAATTTTAAAAATCATTTGGTTGTCATGACAATGCTATTGACTTTGTGTTTTGTCATGCATTGTACTTTCCAAGAGGATTGTAATGAATTGAAATTAGTAAAATTTATGTTTCATGATTGTGTACTATATAAAAAGTTGAAGCTAACCTCTAAAATTATATACAGTTTAGTCTTGTGGTTTGTTTCTTTAGGGTCACAAGTAATATTATCGAATTAAAGAAGCAGTATAAGCACTGAAACCCATTAATTTCAGCACTTGGGGTTTCCCCTTTTCAAATTTTATGAGAGATCATTTGATAACCTATCTTATTATCTACAGGAAGTGAATGATACATTTGGTTTTACAAAATATTAGGAAGAAAAATCAATTTGGAAATGCTTTTTATAAAATAACCAAAAGAAATTTAGCTCGTTTTTCAGTAAACAAAGATGTAGATGTTTTCTTGGTGTTGACTTGTGTTGATTTTTTTTTTTTTTTTTTTTTTTTTTTTTTGAAACATGACATTTCAGCTATATCGCTGTAGCTTTCTTCAGAACGGGAACATCCAGTTTCAAAAAATCGAGCCACTTCACACAGACAACCAAGAAAACATTGGGAACAATGGTGGAAGTCCATGCAATTAAACAAAGCTGTACTTGGTTTCTTTAAAAAATTACTATCCCAGTATCCAAAAAATATTATGTAGCCACACTGCCTACCAGTTACCACATTTTCCACATAAAAGGTTTTAGTCTTGGGTTATGGATTATCTGCAACTGCCAGATTAAGCACCCTTCTGTTATATTCCAGTGTTGATAATTGTACTTAAATATATGTTTTAACGTAGCTGAGTAGCCTCATGCATCAAACCAGGACAAGAAATGCAAGGCCCTCCCACAAACAATAATAATATATAACTGGCAATTTGATGATTAACTGGCTTCAAAATATTGTAATATTGGACATTTAGAGTTAGCAGTTGGGTGGATCAATTTGTTGACACCTCCATATTTCTTTGAATTTTCCACAACCACTCATACAAATTCTTGACTGAACCACTTTTTAAATTAACAGAACAACACATAATCAAACGTCTAACACATTCTGCAGACAGGTGATAACCGTTATAAATTTCAACCAATATTAATCTAAATGAGGAAATAAAAAGTGAACTCTGTTTGGATAAAAAGCAAGAAAATATGACGTGCGTCGTTTTTTTTTTTTTTTTTTTTTTTGGGATACAGCATTTGACTTGTTAGCAGGATCTGGTTATTTTGTGAACAGCAAAATGTTATAGTATTGAATTAAGAGAAATAAACCTATTAGAATCTGAGGTCAATACCTGATCTAACCATCAAGATGTTTTATTGTGATGGTTATAGAACACTAGATTATACAAATGCCAAATGCTGCCTCAGTGATGACTGGGCACATCACCTTCACATTTATAAACTATTTTTGTAATACATTTTTAAGAGTCTTAAAACCGTTTTAAAATCACTGGAATTCCACAAATGAAACATCAGTACCTCTAAATTTTATCTCTTACTTCCTAAATCCTTCTGCACCAACGTGAACTAACAAGGAATAGCTCAAATACTTTAATTTTAATAATGTTGTGATATGCTGTATAGATAGAAATCTAAGATTTCCTTTTTTTTTATTTGTGAAAAAACACTTTTAGAATTTGATTAGACCTTTGAAATTAGGTATCTAGGCTGGAAACTTTGTCATTTCAATAAGGATTCTGTGAACTTATCCGTCTATTGCAGCTAAATAAAAAACTTCGTTTTTTGGCAGACGCGTTTCGATTTATTACATCATCTTCGGTGCCCTAGAACAGTTTTATTTACATGTTTTGTTGTTGTTTATAGTTTGTTTATAATTATAATCTGTTATGAATTGCTAAGAGTGTTACATTCTACTTACAGTTTTTGTTTCCTATTTTCACATTGAAGTCTGGGGAAGTTCCATTTCAGTGATTTTCCTATTGTTTTTATGTGTTCCGCACATATCCTAAGGTGTCTTTTTATTCGCACTTACTTTCTTCATTTTTGCAGAAACACGCTATTGTTTATGCTCTTTTGTTTTCGTAACCACTGTACGAGCGT
Source organism: Vandiemenella viatica (assembly GCA_031002005.1). Classification (NCBI taxonomy): domain Eukaryota; kingdom Metazoa; phylum Arthropoda; class Insecta; order Orthoptera; family Morabidae; genus Vandiemenella; species Vandiemenella viatica. Next base: position 87,956,581 of record JARYHS010013631.1, read on the forward strand.
TTGTTATTGTTTACATTACTGTGTTCAGAGATGCTTTTAATTTCCGGCAACTATCTTATCGATTTTGTTTGTTTGTGTTTTAAATATTATCTATGTTTTTGCGTTGTGTGTGTGTTTTTTATATATATTATGGAATTGTTTTAAGTGTTTTGAATAAAGTCTGATTCGTGAGGTGAATGTAGTCATTGATTATATTATTCCCTTCATATATTGCTTTCTGTATGTAGAAATTTTCTTGTACTGTGAGCATGTTTTTGTTGTGGTTATTAATTTTCAGTATTTGCATGTCTTTCCATATATCAGTGTGTTCGTGTTTGTTCTCAAGTAGATGTTCTGCAAATGTAGAGTGGTTGGTGCACCTTAGTGCCCTCAGGTGTTCTTTGTATCGGATTTCAAATTTTCTCGCTGTTTGTCCTATGTATGTGGCCTTACACTGTTGGCAAGTCAGTTTATATATCCCTGAATGTTGGTACTTATTTTCTTATGTGTTTCTGTTGAGCTGTTTTTGAATGGTATTATCAGTTCTGAAAACTATATTTATTCCCATTTTTCTAAAAATATTAGTGATCCTGTGTGTGTTTGTGTTTAGGTATGTCATTGTATACCATTGCTGTTTCTCTTTTTGTGTGGTATTTGTAAGTGTGGTTTGGAGATTTTGCTGAGTCTTGTGTGTTTGTTGGTTATATTTGTATCTTTGTATTTGAATTTTGTGATTCATCTTTTGCACCATGTTTGTGTTATAGCCATTTTTGGATGCTATCATTAGAATATTGTTTAATTTTGTTGTGTAATTTTGTTTAGTGAGGGGTATCTCATTCATTCGGTGTAGCATATATCTGATAGAGCCTGTTTGTGATTGATGGGATGGTTGGAGGTAGCATGTATAATTGTGTTTGTGGTAGTTGGTTTTCTATAGATACTGAAACTATGTCTATTGTCTATCTTGTTAATTGTTATGTCCAGGAAGTGTATCTGGTTGTGTGTTTCTTTTTCAATGGTGAATTTGATGTTCTTGTGTACTTGGTTTATGTCACTGTGGAATTCTTCAATTCGATGTTGTGGTTCATCTAGTAGGCAAATTATATCATCCACAAATTTAAACCAGTATAGTATTTTATATTGCTTTTCTGGAATGATTTTCTGGAAAATTACATTCTCTATGTGATCCATAAAGATTGAAGCCATTATCCCTGATACTGGGCTGCCCATGGGTAGACCTTCCTCCTGTATATAGTATTCTTTATTAAAACTGAAATAGTTCTATGAAGTGATTAACTTGAGTAGCTCTATTATTTCTGTGATGATTATGGTTGGGATGTTATTCTGAGATGTGAGGTTATTCTCTATCTGACATATGGTTTCATTAATGGGAATTTTTGAGTACATACTCTCCACATCGAATGATACCATAGTTGCTGTATCAGGAATCCAGATGTTCTGTATGTTTTGTATTAGGTGTGGTGTGTTTGTGATGTTTCTATTTTTGTGGTATTTGTAATGTTTTGTGAGGTGTGTGTGCATGTATTGGGCTAACTTGTATGTTGGAGCATTTCTAAAATTTACTACTGGTCTTATGGGAATATTAAACAATATTCTAATGATAGCATCCAAAAATGGCTATAACACAAACATGGTGCAAAAGATGAATCACAAAATTCAAACACAAAGATACAAATATAACCAACAAACACACAAGACTCAGCAAAATCTCCAAACCACACTCACAAATACCACACAAAAAGAGAAACAGCAATGGTATACAATGACATACCTAAACACAAACACACACAGGATCACTAATATTTTTAGAAAAATGGGAATAAATATAGCTTTCAGAACTGACAATACCATTCAAAAACAGCTCAACAGAAACACATAAGAAAATAAGTACCAACATTCAGGGATATATAAACTGACTTGCCAACAGTGTAAGGCCACATACATAGGACAAACAGCGAGAAAATTTGAAATCCGATACAAAGAACACCTGAGGGCACTAAGGTGCACCAACCACTCTACATTTGCAGAACATCTACTTGAGAACAAACACGAACACACTGATATATGGAAAGACATGCAAATACTGAAAATTAATAACCACAACAAAAACATGCTCACAGTACAAGAAAATTTCTACATACAGAAAGCAATATATGAAGGGAATAATATAATCAATGACTACATTCACCTCACGAATCAGACTTTATTCAAAACACTTAAAACAATTCCATAATATATATAAAAAACACACACACAACGCAAAAACATAGATAATATTTAAAACACAAACAAACAAAAATCGATAAGATAGTTGCCGGAAATTAAAAGCATCTCTGAACACAGTAATGTAAACAATAACAAACGCTCGTACAGTGGTTACGAAAACAAAGAGCATAAACAATAGCGTGTTTCTGCAAAAATGAAGAAAGTAAGTGCGAATAAAAAGACACCTTAGGATATGTGCGGAACACATAAAAACAATAGGAAAATCACTGAAATGGAACTTCCCCAGACTTCAATGTGAAAATAGGAAACAAAAACTGTAAGTAGAATGTAACACTCTTAGCAATTCATAACAGATTATAATTATAAACAAACTATAAACAACAACAAAACATGTAAATAAAACTGTTCTAGGGCACCGAAGATGATGTAATAAATCGAAACGCGTCTGCCAAAAAACAAAGTTTTTATTTAGCTGCAATAGACGGATAAGTTCACAGAATCCTTATTAATAAAGCAGCTAAGGAAAAAGGTCTGAACCTCAACATGTTTGTCATTTCATATAGAGAAATGCAATAAGTTATAAAGAAACATTTTAGAATGATTCTTCTGAGGAGTGATTGGAGACTTTCATGGCTACTGATGCAATGTAATCTTCACGGGAGTTAGCCGGATTGTGTCAGATAAACACAACATTTCGACAGCTGGCTCTACTGTCATCAGGTGTCATAGAGCTTCAAATGTTGCTAGCTGGATGTCACCGCCTAGACTGGCTTAGCAGAAGTTGTTAATTTGACAAATAACAGCTCGACAAAAAGTAGACCCCTTTTACTGTTGCTTGCAGAACTGACCAATCCATGCACAGCAGAAACTTAGCGAAGAACAGACCCTGTCTGCTGGCAGTTGTTGGGCCGCTCAATCAGCCTTCCGCAGAACTGGAATGTGTTATCCGCCAACCAAGTGTATCGATGTTACAGCGTGCGTATTGAGCCATACCAGGTAGCCAAGACACTTTTCTATTGATGCTTGCAGAGCAGATCAATCCATGCACAGCAGAAACTTGGACAAGATGATCGGATATGCTGGCAACTTAATCCTTGGTGTTGTTTGCATCTATTGCACCTTGTTGCGAAGTTTTGCCCTGTTCTTGTCAGAGATCCCTTAAAACTGTTGGGTTTACTACAACACAAATAGATTCGTGTAACTTATAGCACAGAAAATGATTCTGTCGCAGCTGTTTTAAATTGAACTCTATTATGTTGTAGTGCATTAAAATACCAGTCTGAAATAATTTTATTAAAATATGTGAACACTAACTTTGAGACCATCAAAAATGACAGGTTGAACACAATATTCTGCAATTCATTTATATGAAGTTGGTTAATTATACAGAATTGTTATTATATAATGCTCATAACTTTGATTTTGAAATGTTCTACATACTTTGTTTGCAGTTTATATAGCAATACAGTTTTAATTCTACTAAATTAATGTCAACTGAAGTATAGAACCAATGAAACTAAAAATAAATTAGGAACCCCAAAAACTTTTGAAATACCACATAATATCAGTTTTATTCCTGGCCCAGACACAATTCGGCACGATAAATATCGAACTACTTCCATCCGTATGAGGTAATAACTAAAGTAACATGGTGCTTATGAAAGCAATTTAAATTATTTATAAAACTGTTTTCAGAGCGCATTATGCTGTAACAATGTGTCAGTTGTGATTCTGGTTAATTTAACCACAACTTGCTGTTCAAAAATCATATCTTCTGTTACCACCATGTGAATAAACGACAGTGGTAGTAGGAATTTATTCTGGAAAAACTTGTAAGGAAACATGAATAACAATAATTTTTAATGATATTTTTCGTGATATGAGTACCTCACTCTGGTTAGATTCTTGGAGTATTCGACTAGGATTTAAAAAAAAAAAATACATGCATTTTATTTTGAATGATGAAAAGTATAACTCCAAAAATGGAACACCATTATTTATTAAAATATTTTGCAATTACATACGTTTCATTTAAACTTTCTCCGAGTTTTCAGTAAACTGAATTGTTTCTTCTGTCAAAAACATTCTTGGGTTATGTTGTAACCTAGTTCTTATAACTGCTACAGAGAATATAGCATAAACATCGAATGCCCTTCTCCTTACATGAATTTCTACATCTAGTTATAATAAATAAAGAAAAATTCAAATGAACATACCATTGTAACGTACAATTGCCTCGCATTATTATTATTTTTTTTTTATTCCTGCTCTTCGTATTCTTATGCAGTTACTTCGACAATAGAAGATTATCTTTTATCTGGCATCACAATTACTCTTTCTTTTAATACTATCCGTGCAAGAAAAATTCAATTGTTTACTTGAAATCTACACTTCCTTCTAACAGTGTAAATACAAATTAAGTCAATGCAGTTATACATTTGAAATTTCTTCGTTATCCTAGCAGTGCTATGGTGGTAATCAATGTAACTAACACTTTGGGCATTATCGAGACTTGCCTAAGATTACCGACTCATTGAGGTGGGATCTCCAGGCTCAACGTATTTCATTAAAGAGGATCCTATTCAGAGGTGAAACAGTTAGGGGTGTAAAGAAAAAGTTTTATTGATTCCTACAGATTTTTAAAATTATTTCTTGAAACAAATTTAATATCTATTGTGAGGGAGGATAAAAAACACAATAGTGCATTCTCTGATTTTTGGGAATTAATTTACAAAATTTCCACCTAATCGTAAATTTCAGCAGGAAAATTGGAAAAAAGTAGGTTGTAGAACGCAATAGACTGTTGGAGGTGGTGGGGGGTGTGACGATAATATAACCGCGAGTATAAGAAAGATTAAAATGGTTGAAAAATAATAATCATATATATTATTTCTATAAGGTATTTTTTTGTCACAAGCCTATATCTTCCTTCATACTTAACCGAAATCAATGAATGAGGTGTCATTTTAAAGCTTATGGTCTCCACTTTGGTTAAATCGTATTTTAAGCAAGAAAGTTTTCGGAATTCGACCCTTAAAGGGCAAAAATGTAAATTTTTCTAAAATGCTGTTTTCTGTGTTACGAGTCAGTTATCTCCCTGGATACCTATCTGAAACCGTTTTATGAAGTATCGTTTTAAAGATTATGATCTCCGCTTTAGTGACGTCATATATTAAGCCAGAAAGTTTTCGGAATTCAGCCCTTAAAGGGCAAAAGTATCAATATTATTGCAATGCGTTTTGTGTCACGAGCAATTTATCTCCCTTAATATCTAACGGATATAGATAAATGAGCTATCATATTAAAGAATAAGGTCTCCACCATGGTAACATTATATTTTAAGAAAGGAATTTTTCGTAATTCGACCCTTATAGGGCAAAAATGTCACTTTTTCTAAAATGCGTTTTTTGTATCTCGAGCCATTTATCTCCCTGGATATCTAACCAAAATCGATAAATGAAGTAGGAATATAAGGAGTAATGTATCAGCTTTTTGAAATCATATTTTAAGAAAGAATGTTTTTGGAATTCAACCGTTAAAGGAAAAAAGTATAAATTTTTCTATAACCGATTTTTGTGTCACGAGCGATTTATCTCCCTTGATATCTAACTGATATAGATAAATGAGGTATCATATTAAGGAATAAGGTCTCTGCCGTGGTAACATTATATTTTAAGAAAGGAATTTTTCGTAATTCGACCCATAAAAGGCAAAACAGTCAATTTTTCTAAAATGTGTTTTTTTGTGTCTCCGGCCACTTATCTCCCTTGATATCTATCCAAAATCGATAAATCATGTACGATTGTGAGGAATAATGTCTCAGCTTTGCTGAAATCATATTTTAAGAAAGAAGTGTTTGGAATTAAACGATTAAAGACAAAAAGTATAAATTGTTCTACAACGTATTTTTGTGTCACAAGCCTTATATTTCCCTTGATATCTAATCGATATAGATAAATGACATATTGTATTAAAGACTAGGGTTTCCGCCGTGGTAACATTATATTCTAAGAAAGGAATTTTTCGTAATTCGACCCATAAAGCGCAAAAATGTCAATATTTCTAAAATATGTTTTTTGTGTTTCGAGCCATTTATCTCCCAGGATTTCTAACCAAAATCGATAAATGAAGTAGGAGTATGAAGAGTAATGACTGAACTTGGTGACATTATATTCAACCTCACTATTCATCGCATTTTATTCGCGAAATTTTCGCACGGGTCGTCTAGTAGTAATAAAAAATATAAATAAATAAATAAAAATATAATTGAAATTTTTTGAAAACTATATGAATCTATTGTCATGGGTGTATGGGGGTGAGGATGGAAGATATTAATGGAAATTAAGTCCTAGGGGATGTCTAGTCTGCAGGATGTGTTGATATGCCAATTCCCACCTGCGGAGTTCAGATTGGGAGGTAGTGTCTGGAAGTACTCTAATGGCTCTGACTGTGAAGCAGTTATTAAGGTTGCGGGTGTTGTGAGTACTGGCATGGTGAGCAACAGGGAGGTCCAGGTTTTGGGAGTGAACTGTTTGTCTGTGACCATTCATTCTGATGGATAATGAGTTTGAGGTCAGGCCAATGTAGGAACTTTGACAGTGGAGGCAGGTGAACTGGTATATGAGATGGGTGGTTGTACAAGTGGCATGACCTATTATGGGGTAGATTTTTCACCAGTAGTAGGGTTGCTATAGGTAGTGGTAGGTGGATGCATACCGCAAGTTTTGCAACGGGGTCTCTTACAAGGGAAGGATCCAATCAGTGGTTTAGGAGCATCAGAGGGTTGATATTTATGTACAAGAATGTTTTTTTAGATTAGGTGCCGGCCTCGGAAGCGTAGGGGCTAGAGTGCTAGCTCCGCGTACCGAAGGTCACCGGTTCGAGTCCGGCCGAGGGCATGGGTGTTTAGTGTTGTGTCTGTGAATGTCTTGTCCGTGTTGTAGTGTCCTTGTGTAAATACTTGATAGCAACAAATCACATTGAGCTGGCTGTATGGCCCAGTAGCCAAATGCCATTCAAAAAAAAAAAAAAAAAAAATTAGGTGGTTTGCTGAACGGTGACTCGGGGTGTGGTGGGAAGGATAGTGGGAAGAATACAACACATTTCAGGAAAGAATCTAAGAAAGTCACAGTCCAGACGAAGAATTTTGTTTAGCGATTCCAGGCCAGGGAAATACTAGATGAAAAAAACAGGGTTGTGGTTGACTTTTTGTTGTTTGCATCGGTGTGGGGGCAGTCCCTGACTCTTGATAGCAGTTTTTGAACTAGTTCTGGAGCATAATTGCGGTTTATGAGTGCCTGGGCCAGATTGTTGGTGTAGAGAGTAAAGGACTCATGATCAGAGCAGATGCGTTTGCCTCGAATGGCTAGGCTTTACAGAATGGAACGTTTTGTATGATATGGATGGCAGCTATCAAAATGGAGATATTGTTGTAGGTTAGTGGGTTTTATGTGGACAGAGGTGTGTAAGTGACCATTCTGTACAGAGATGTCTACACCCAGAAAAGTGATGTCAGTCTGAGAGTAGGACCAGGTGAAGTTTAAGGAGAAGTTATTCAGTGAGTACAAGAAATCAAGAAGGAGATTTTCACCGTGGGTCCAGATCGTAAATATGTCATCTATATACCTGAACCACACAGTGGGTTGTCTGGTAACCTTTTGAAGAAAACGTTCCTTTAGTCTGCCCATGAAAAGGTTGGCATAGGAAGGTGCCAAGCGAGTGCCCATAGCAGTGTGTCGAATCTGATGGTATACCTGAGACTGGAAGGAAAATAAATTTTTGGTAAGGATGAACTGAGCCAAAGAAGTGAGGAAATAAGTGGTAGGTAAGGTGTGCAGGGGGGAGGGGGGCTACTGCCGAGGTAATGTTCTATGAGATTTGATGTATATAAATGCATACATTGGGATAGGAGAATAACCACCATTTAATAATTTTAAGCAGGAGATAGTATTGAAACATGAACAGACAAAACACAATAAGCATTGCATGTTTCTTGTTTATGATCCTTTTTCAGCAGTAGGATGAGGTAGCCATAGCTGACTATGGCAATCATATGTATATAGAATTAAAAGAATTAAATGATCAAGCACTATAAATTGTTAAAACACAAACACACAAAGTGCTTTCATAACAACAACCAGATGCTTATGTTTGATTATTGTTATGTTTCTTATTGTTCGCATGTTGATTTTTAATTTGAAACATATTTATGTGCTGCAGTGGAAACTAGTAATAATGTGGAAGCATTCTTCTTGTTTTTCAGCCCTAAAGTACAAAGAAAGTAGTCAACTCTATCATAAAAACACAGTATGTTAATATTACATAAGTAGATATGTTTTTTAAAGCTGGAGTTAAACCTTAATATCTATGATTTAGTTATTGCAATAATAACAAGTGTTAGGAGAGCAAGTAAGCTTACCAAAGTGTTGTGTGTTCATAACTTGTATACAAGCACTTGCAATTTTGGATTGAACTAGCAGTAGTGTGGAAAATCTATGCCATTATCCTTGATGTGTATTAGGGATGGATGGATGGGTGGAGGGAATGGATGGTTTACCTGAAATTGAAGTTTGAGAATTAAAATATCTTGTTCAGTACATGTTCTGTCAGTATTCAATGGAAAAAAGGTGTTTAGGCTTGGGTAGGCATGATAATAAATTAAAGAGAATGTTCTAAAATAATATTTTATATGTATTAATTATTGGAGTTATATATATATATATTAAAAAAAAAAATTATGCTTATCCAGAACGCCAGTTGTGCCACAGGCTGCTCATGATGATAATCGGAAAGAAAATTTTGAAAAATCTGGAAGACAGGGTCAGAGGTGAGGAGTATTATTATTGATATTATACTGTGCATGTATGATTTAAAAGCAAGGATAAATCATCATTATTGGTCCACATTCAGTTGTGTGCTTTATTTGATATCAGAAAGGGAAAATATTCAAGTTGCTAAGATGAGTGACGAAAGTTGTGGAACACATTGATTTGTAAAGTACTGAGGAACAGTGTTTTAAATTCAGAAACTATATTCTTTTGCAGCCATCTGATACTTGGTGTGTGAAGTAGCTGCAAATGTAGAGAGGCTAAAAGTTTCAACCAATGCAACTTGCTGTTTATATGAACATCATTTGCAACTCATTAGACTGAAATACAGCATAGTTTTTTGTACTCTTCATCTCCTCTTGTAATTGATACAAAAAAAAAAAAAAAAAAAACTCCAGAGAAGAACTATGGACCCTCCGATACCTCATCCATTGAGGCCCCATGGCATTGGAAGATCCGGAGATAATTTGAAGAAGTTGTGCTTCTTGCAAGTGGGGCAAGCCTTGTGTGAATATGACAAACAAACAACAGACAAGAAAGAACCTGTTTAATTGCACTGTGTGTCTGTTTAACTGTACAGTTCTGAACCTGGCTCAAGCCAGTGATAGTGCCATCTACAGTTTTGGCGCATGGTGTTCAATTATAATTTAATAGTAACTTTAAATGTATCTAATATCCCCCATTTTTATATTTTTCTCATTTGAGTGCTACTGACACGAATGAAGAAAGACTGGAGAAGAAAAAGTTGAAAAATTCACAGCATGAAAAAATACCGTTTTTTGATGAGGCTGTTCCCGAGTAACGAGTGTTTTACAGTAACATCATTTCAATAAGAGATGCATAATTGGATTGGCTATTGAAGAATGTGGTGAATGTGTTTGTAAGTGGGTAAATATCTATTTAGGAAATGCAAGGATAGAAAAATTAACTAAAAGGTGTTAAACAGCATCTTTTTAATTTTGTATATATTTTACAAAAATGGTGCAAGGCTTTAGAGCAGTTATAAGTAAGGATGGAGTTTTCATTGCATCAGTAATCAGCTTCCTCCTACCTGCAAGACAGTTATAAAACTGATAATGACAAAATTAAAATGTCATTGTTGTGAAATGCTTGTTTAGAAGTCCATTTTTGAACTGAGCAAATAGTGAAAGAACATGGGGTCTTGTTTAGTAACAAAAAGAGTGGGTTGTAAATAACTTCACCAGATTTATGCTGTGTCCAAACATTCCTTCTGTTCCTGAGGTTTCGAACAAAACCTGTGATCTTCTTCAGGGCATGCCTCAAACTCAGCTGTAGCCAAAAACCAACTGGAGGAAGAACATAAAATGCTGTGGGCAAATACAAAAGTGTTGGCCAGGTTACATACAAAGAAAAGTATGGTAGGCTATCAGGCTATTAAATCAGCTATACAACCTTAATAAAGATGGTGGCTATGGTCTAAGCGAAACATGGAAATGAGAGCTAACATTAAATTGTAAGCATCATTTCTCTGGATAATCGATGTTTGCTAGTGTTTAAATAGTCTCCATACTATAGGTACAAGAATTAGTTCTATCATATTCGGCAGGAGGTTAGTTGCATGAAGAAGACTATGGGCTTTGGTCAAAAAATCGGGAAAAGGAGGAATGTTTGGACGCTGCGTAAATATCGTGTAGTTATTTGCAACATGATGGCCATGAAGACTGCAGTTTCTTTAAGAAAAAAGTAGGTGATGTTTGTGCTCCAAAATGTACAGCACGCAAGTTCTATTGACATAAAATGAAAACAGCAAAAAATTGGCAAATTTAAGTATCTGTGAAGTATTCTGCCAGCTTAAGTTTCTTTTGATAAAGAACTTAATAAAGTAGGTTGCAGAAAATGTTACTGTATTTACTAATTATCTTAAATGGAACATAAAAATGACAGTTCAGTCAAGATGGACTTACAATATCCCTTATTTGACATAATAGTCATGAGGCATGGGCCACAAGGAAGGAGTTTAACAGCATTTGAGAGGAGTCATTTATGCATATGCACGATTTAAAGAATATATTGGGTAGGTGTGCTTGGTATGCTGAAATCTTATGATTCAAGAAAGTGTGTAACCTACGCTCTCACCTGTAAGCTTATGGCTGAACCACGTAATTTGAGAACTGACAAGGAATAGTTGAATTTAGTTGGCTGGGAATATTAGAAGTATAATCAGAGGGCAGGATGCATGGTGTGCACCCGGCTGGAATGTTTTTGGTAGCTATTTCCACATGTGAGAATTTGCTGAAAGTATTTTTTTTTAATGGTGTTCGCATAGATTTCTCTATCCCATATTATCCTCGTTATGAAATTTGGGAAGGTGGAAGGAAAATTTCACTAGAAAACTGCGCTCGAGAGTTGGAAAGGTTGTTAATAAAGTTATGAATTTCTTTGAAGATGGGTGAAGTGAGATTTGTGAACAGCAGAGAAAATCTCTTTATACCCTTTTCTTCCTCTTTTTCCACTCCTGAATTCTCAGTACTTCATAATCCTGTTGCTTTTCATCTATTTTCTGTTATGTAAGTATTGTTCCATGTTAATTTTGATTTTTTGTCGGAGAAATTTAGCCAAAGGTGAGAACGTAAAACATTCCTTCGTTGTTGTAATCAATTTTTTTAATTTGCCATTCTGAAGAAGCTTACAGATTTGAAGTATATTGATGTAATTTTTATATAAAATTTTTGCACTAATGCTCGTTTATATTTTATTTCAATATCATTCAGCCGGGATATGCAGTCTGTTGAAACACAACCACCTATGATGTCATTTAAGGCTTATTTGCAGACACAGGATGATAATATAACAGATGAAGAAGCAATCAGGAAGTACAATGAATATAAACTGGAATTTAAAAGGCAGCAGCTGAACGAATTCTTTGTGGCACACAAGGAGGAAGAATGGTAATGTATATTTCTTAGCTACTGTTGAGTTTTAATGTTTTTGTAGCTATTGAGTATATTCTGTTATCACTTTTGAAATCAGATGGATTGTATATCTTTCTTACCTGAAAACATATGGTAAGTTTTATTCCAGAGGGATCGGGTACTGTTCAGTTAAAAAAAAAAAAAAGTTGCCATTACAGTTGAAAACAGATATCACTTTCCCTTGTAAAAGTATCTATAAATTTGTTCATCAATATAGTTTTTGTAAAATTTAAATCCTTATTCAATGTGGTACATGGTATTGCTTGGTAGCAATAAAAAAAATTGATTCAACATTTAACTGAATTTTCTACTACGATACCCAGTGTATCTCTTTTTATGTTGTTTAAGGTAAACCTATTTGGTGGTAAGAACATATCCATGGCTCATTAATATTGTACTTAACAATGAAACATGTATCGACAAGTGTTTCAATTACATTGAAATTTTTTTATGTTGTGAAAAGTATCGAATTAAATTTTAAATTTGATGAATGGAATAAACGTCCATGATGTACCTGTTTTCATATTTGATTTTAATTTTAATTGATTTCTTTGAACCTAGAGAGAGCAGTAATTATCAGTGCTGGCATTGTGATGATGTGGCTCCCAGTCTTGATCTTATCATTCTGACTTCATTTTTCTTTAGTTTCCAGAAACCACTTTAGGTAAAATCCAGGTTTTTTCTTTGATAGAGGCGGTAACCATTTTCATTTGTTCTTGTATCAGATATGGTCCCAGGTGTTATCATAATGTTTTGTATCCTCCGATATGAACATTTATTATTATATGGCTTTTGCTTCAATTTAAGGAAGGATAGGCCACATTCTTTATAATATTTCGGTTTAAACCTTAATCATGTATACAGTTGACAGATGTGTACATACAGATAATCGCCACGTGATTTGTCAAGGCCCTTCTTCCTTCATCTGTGTTAAGTGATGAGTTAACTTTCCCTAGCCTTCCTTATTTTCACTATCTAGCAGGGTTTTTCGCTGTCATTAATATTGTATATGCCTCTATCTGGTTTTTCCTCCAGTCTTCATTCAGTTTTTTCATACATTTAATTTTTCCCTTTTGAGTGTTCTTTAAATTCTTTTCTTACTTCGTATTGAAGAAGAACAGTTTGATTTGTTGTTCTACTTACAAAGATACCGTACAGTAAGCACCACAAGCAGATATGTTTTTGTATTTAAATTTTGCAAATCTCAGCTGGTAGTCTCGGAAAAAATTGTGTTCTTAGTGCATGGTAACAACTGATATGTGTTTCTTTTTCGGCATTTGTGTTCTTAAAAGCTCTCAAGCTACTGAAAAAAATCCTGTAGCTTTCTTTTCAGTCATTGGTTTCTTTTGTTGCTGTTTGTGACTTAAATACATACACCTTCTATGTGAGTGTCGAATAGGGAGCTACAGCTTAATTCCTCCAACTGACCACTTAATCATGTGCAAACTCTTTGGGTGAGCTCTGGTATTTAGTTTTTTGAAATTATGCACAAAAAAATGTTAAATTCATTTATCTTTTATCATAAAATCATATTTTTAACAGTAACTCTTAACATAACCTGTTCTGTTCTCTACTAACAAGATATTATTTGTTTAAATTATCTATCTGGAATAGAAATGTTTTTTTATACAGTTTTTATTTTTTAATTTATTTTTTAATAATGTTTACACTCAAATTTTCAGTTTCCCCTGTTTTAATAGTTATGTTTTGAAGAATTTATTTTTAGCCATTTTTACATATCTTAAATAAGGAAATTCAAAGGACCATTGTTCACCACATGTGACTACAGGATGTTTCAGATGAACAAAATGTGTGGAGATTACAAAAAAAAATGGAAATTCCCATATAAACTCTTTGTTAGCAAATGAATGTGCATGTTTACTGGACTGATATTGGAGCTTCTTTGTTAACGATAAACCACCATTATGTGGTTTTTGGCAAGACACCATTAAACTGTCATTTAATAGAGATAAAAGTAGTTGCAAAAATGCTAAGAGACTTTTTATATTCGGTTATCCGCATCATATTTTCCTATCCTTGTCTATCTCTACAGTTCTTTTCTTTAATTGTTTCCTCCACTAACAATTTAACCAATCCTGTATGTCTTAAAATGTGATCCATCGTCCTGTGTCTTCTTTCTGTAAGACTCTTCCACAAGTTTCACCCACCATTTCCAAAACAAGTTCGTTTCAAACTTTATCTGCTCACTTAATTTTCAGCATGCTTCTTCGCTCCACATTCAAATGCTTCAATTTTCCTTTTTTCTGATACTCCTAAAGTCGTGCTTCACTAGCATAAAAGACTGTGCCCCACATGAGTCTTAGATCAATGTTTGAAACTAAAAGATTTCTTTTTCATGAAATCTCATTTCACTAGTGCTATTATGCTTTAAACATCATTCCTACTTCGTCCGTCAGTTGCAATTTTACTTCCTAAGTAACAAAATTCATTTACTTCTCCTACCACATCCGGATCCTATTGTTATTTTAAACCACTATTCGTACTAAATTTTTGTCACTTGTGTCTTGCTTTGGTTTGTATTTTGTCCAAAATCTGCCATCAGTATTACATTCATAACATTCAGTAACTCCTCAATATCCTTATTCTGTTCTGTTAACAGGATAATGTTGTCAGGAAAATCGTAATATACTGATTTTTTTCTCCTTGAACACATACACCACATTCAAATTTTTCCTTTACTTTCTTTATTGCTTCCTCTACATGCAAACTTAGTATTAATGGAGTTAGACTACAACCTTGTCTCACATCTTTTTTAACTGATGCATATCTCTCATTAATCTCTATTTTTATTTTAGCAACATGATTCTTATATAGGTTATAAAGTACGCTTTTATCTCAATATTTTATACCTGGCTTTTAGAATTCTGAAGATCTTTTCTCAAATAACATTATCAAAATAATTCAACAAATACCATAAAAGTATCTTTGATTTTCTTGATTCACCCTTGAAGCCAGAATTGCTGCTCTTGTACTGTGGTTTTTCCTAAATCCAAACTGATCTTCACTTACTATCTCTTCTATTCTTCTGTATATTATCCAGGTCAGTAATTTTAAAGCATATGCTATTGACTTATAGTGTGATATTTCTCAAATTTGTCAGCTTGTGCTTTCTTCAAAAGCGTGAAGATGATACCATTATTAAAATCAGTTGGAATCCCTCGTGTTTCATAACTGTTCGATATCACTGTGAATAATCTTTGGATTCCTCTTCTCATAGGCATTTCAGAAATTCAGCAGCAATATCATCAATTCCAACTGCCTTATTTGATTTCAGATCTTTCAAATCTGTCATTCTGTTCTTAAAACAGGGACTCCTAAGTCATATCAGTGTCAATATCGCTTTCTTTCTGCAATAAACTGTTGTTTAAATCATCCCTATCATACCATTTGTCTATGTATTCCTACCATCGGTAAGCTCTGTCTCCTGTGTTTAAAAGAGATTTCCCTATCAGCAGCTTTAATGTTTATACATCTATTTTTCAATTCTCCAAAATTTGCTTTGATCTTTCTATAGACCACATTACTTTACTTACAACCATTTCCTTTTCTACTTCTTCACGCTTTTCCTGCAGCCACTTTTTTGCATTTCCCGTTTTTTGATTTCTAAAATGTCTGTACTGTCCTCTTCTTACTTCATCCTGAGCATTTTTGTACCTTCTGCTCTGATCCATCAACTCCAAAATTTCTTCTGTGATCCTAGGTTTTCATATGCCTTGTTTCCTAAAGCCTGATGTTTCTTTACCAGCTTTTATCATTTCTATCTCCAATGCATTCTATTCGTCCTCCGTTGACCTCCTTTAAGAGTTATTTCTTAGACCCACAGCTTCAATTACTACAAATTTTTCTATCATATTAGATTGTTTCAGTTTGTTCACTTCCAGTCTGTTCTGCTTGTATTATTTACTCTCTTACACTCGCATTTCATAACTATCAGATTATGGTCAGAGTCTGTGTTAGCTCCTAGGTATGGTTTACAGTCTATAATTTGATTCCTGAATCTATGTTTGACCATGATATAATCTGCCTGATATCTACCTGTATCTCCAAGATGTTTCCAGTTGTATATACTTCGTGCATGATCCTAAAATTGTGTATTCACCATGACGAATTTAGAGTTTTCAAAAAATTCTAACAACCTGCTTCCTCCCTCATTTTTTTTCTCCGATACCAATGGTTGGAGCAGGCTTAGTTTCTACCCTCATCAAAATAATCCTGTCACTAAATTTTTCATAATAACTCACCTGTTTTCTTTCACTCTTGTTCATTATAAATCTTACAACAGTAACTCCACTGATAGCTTGTGTGCTAGTTATTGTGTGTTCCCAGACCAGAAATTCCTTCCACTTAATCTCACTAATCCCAACAACATCTAACTGAAGTCGTTCCATCTCCCTTTTTAAATTTTCTAATCTACCTGCCTACTAAGACTTCTAACGCCCGAAGTCTAACACTTGGAGATCCCATTTGGGTCTATTTTACCTTCGGAATGTTTTACCCATAAAGAAGCCATCATTCCACATGTAATTTTAGAGGATTACATGTCTTCAGGATACCCTTTGGGTCTTTAATGCAGTGATTTCCTGTTGCCTTCTGCATCCCCATGCCATTGATCATTTCTGATTCATCTGTCGTTAGGGACCATTTCCAACACCAAGGAGAGGGTAGCATTGAACACTCCTACCTCTTCTGCCCTCATTTCAGGCCATTAATAAGCAGTGGGTGACTCTTTATACCGGGTCTCATTCAGTTACCAGAGCTTCGTTCATTCAAACAGGATGCACCATGTTAGTGGTTGACGTTTGACAGAAAGAGGCTAATATAGCTTCTGCAAAACCCTTACACCCTGCTAAAGGACATACATGCTGGGAACCAGTTTGTAGTGGATAATTCATAACAATAAATTTGCATGAAAATTCACACATTAAGGAACATTTGGGCAAACCTGCAACTGCATAACTATAAAGATTGCAGAGATTATGATGACTTGTGGTGTACAGGCATTACATTTGCTCCATTATGTTTATAGTCTCTCAAACTTCCACCAACTGCATTACATGTTCTGCCAGAGAAAACTGTACCTCCAAAAATCCATTGTTCTTTCCATTTCTCTGTTTTTGTGAATCTGATGTTTGTTGTGACATCAATGTTTAGTGATCGTTACCTTGCCTATACTTTATTAGATTATAAACTTTGATTATTTAACTTTGCTACACTACACCTTCTTTTCCTAAAAAATAAATTTGTGAAATATTGAAACTTTGGGAAGCCAGTTTAAACTTTATAAAAGTGCTTAGTTCAATAAATGTTGGAAATGATGTATGAAAATGTGTATTTACTGTGTATTAAAGAAATTGTCAGAAAGGTTGTATTTTAGAGTTATTAACCCTTTAACTGCTGACGGCGAATCATCTACCTGCCACGCTGAGGCCTGCTACCTGTGCTAAGTGATTATTCCTGGGGACGGAGCGGCCCACGCTGTCTCACACACCCAGTGCTGAATATTCCTGGCGTTACCTCTCACGGCTTATACACAATAAATTCTCTCACTACGTAGTTTCTCTGCAAATAAATTACTGCAGAATCAAACAATCATTAACCCTATTTTTCGTCACTAATAATTACATCTTGCTTGTAGTTTTTACTAGATTTTCGCAGCTTATGTCAAAAGTGTCGTGATTCTTAAATTTACCTCAATAGTTTACTGTTCTTTCCTGCATACCTGTTTATAACAACTGCAATTTTCTATATATTCCTTACTGTATCAGAGTGTTATTGTTGAAATTTAAAGAGCGTAGATTCGAAGAAGATGCTAGAAATATTTTAATTCCACACTTACATACTGTGTTCAGACCACGACTGTTAAATTAGAGATAGTCGAACTCATACAGAGAGTTAAAGGCGTCCTATTTTTCCTTGTGCTATTCACGAATATAAAAAGACACCTGAAAATGATAATTGCACAAGCAGCCTCCCCCACACACCGAAATTTTGCTGAATATCTTTGTAGATGTAGATTCCCAAAATATCTCGATGTTGACTGAATGTTTGCTGCGCTTTGTTATTACCAGATTATTCGTAATTTTGTTTCTTTGATTAAATTTGTTCCACATAAGTACTCAACATATTTTTCAATATTTCAAAGCTGTGCATTGTCTGTCCATTAATTACGTGAGGTGAAATGGGGGGGCGGGGGGGTTCCGGCAAAATCTCACGAAACCTCACCAGAGTAACAAAAAAGCGGTATCTGACATAATTTCACCAAGAATTGCGGTATTTAGAAGAACATCTCTGGTCCGAAATTCGTTAATTTTCAATTTTATTCATGCGACGCATCAGAAGACAAATAGCTATGAAACAAAAAAATTCATCATATTCAGTATCTTTCCACTTTGATATTTGAGAATGCACTGATTCTGGAATTTTCTCCATAGTGGTTATATAAAACCGATTCTTTTCATCAGCTATATATTTCATCAGTTCTTCTGTAAAAAAATAACATGAAAACTGACGGAATACTTGGCACATTCCCTATTTGACACACATGACCCGATAGCGTATCATCAAATGCGTGACTAACAGTCAGATTTATCACTAAGAAGTAATTTCTTCGTAAGCGTTTCACTATCACTTTCTGATTCTTCAGATTCAGAACAACTAACATCTCTTGTTGAGACATGAGACTGCATTGTCACCCCTGCTGACGAGTATGGTTTATGACTACAGCCTTCCGATTCTGTGGAAAAGCTATCACATCCATCAAAATCAAGTAGTTCATCCCCGGTGTCGCTCCTCGTAAGAATCACCATTATTTCTTCCTCAATGCACCCACGAAGTTTTGCTATTTTCTTTAAAAAAATACAGGACACAAAGAAGACTGATCTAATTTCCATTGAATAGTGAGCTTTAGAGCGAAGCCTAGGCTCCCAATGGACAAACATTTGGACGATAAGCTAGTGACCAGAACTGCGAAAGGCTATTGAGAAATGGGGCATGAAATCTGCTGTACGACTCAGGTAGCGGCGCGTCTATATTAGTCATCAGCACTCGGGTAGCAGCAGGCGGGTGCGACTTAACTCGTCAACAGCGCTCAGGGGGAAAACCGGTGGCTGCGACTAAACTCGTCATTAGCACTCGGGGGCAGCAGGCAGCATGACGAGTATACTCATCAACAGCAGTCAAAGGGTTAAAATAGAATAGTGGGAAAGAGGTGCTCATTCAGATTCAACAGCATCTCTGATAGCTTACCCTACTCTGTGCATTTTGTGAAACGAGTATGTTTTTACATTCTGAGGAGCGGCTGTTTAAGCATCACATCTAAAATTTATAGACAAAGTCTAACAAACAACAGTTGTGCTGTCATTTAATAGTGTTCATTGCGTTTTGAATTGTGCTATTGAGTGTGTATTTTCTGTTAAAGAGGCAAGTCTTTGCAAAGCATCATCTTGGTGAAATATGAGTAGGTAAATTGTGGGGGAAAATTGTATTAGTTTAATAATGCTGATTTCTTGAGGTACATGCTACAAATTATTTTTATAAGAATGCCCTGAGATAATTTATATCAACCTTAGTCATCCACAGAGTCTTTTCCTATTTTATGATAAATGATATTATTATTGATAGAGTAAACAGTTTTTATATTTTCTTTGGTGCTCCACTTCACACATTTGATGATGTCCCTACATGATTATCATTTCTGCTGTACTTATCAAGGAAGCTAGCTTGTAGATTTTTGAAACATGTTAAAAATCTTTCGTAATACTCATATCTTCATGTAAATTCATTAAAATTCATCTGAACTGCAATATCTAATAACAGGAGACACTTGTAAGTATGGTTCACAAATTGGAGAAAGAAAAAGAGTGAACTGACTTTATTCATTAGAAGATTCTTTCATACAAGTGTGCTTACATATGTATTACAGAGCCATACAGTCTCACATGGGAAAAACTGTCTGTTATTTGTCCACAAAACTACTCATTAACCTTATGAAATGATATTTCTCTCTAACTAAAATAGTGATGACTGCACCAGAGTGTTGTGACTTTATAGCTTGTTTACAGAAACATTTCCGTGTAAGAAAATAGTGTTGTCAACTTTTATGTAGTCCCTTTATTAAATTTGTGTTTATGTAATGTTTTTCTTCAAAGAGTACACACAGATTTTTTTAAATGCTTCTTTAGATTATGAATACACTTTTGTATTCCTTCCAACTGTTGCATTCAGGTAAACAGTCCGATCTCTCTGGAGTAGTTAGCTAATTATCCAATGAAATATTTGCCCAGTGTTGGAAAACCATTTAATTTTTTAATTTTGTTTTTTTTTGTGTTTAAAATTATGTTTAGTTGTGATGGTCCTCCCCATATTACACTTCAAAAGTTAATACAATAAAACATTTTAATTATGTTGTAATTTAGGTTAATATCACTTATAGTAAGATATAATTCCCTCATTTTGCCATACATTATTTATTACTATGAATCAGGTGGAAAAGTAAAGTGCATATTATATAATTTGAAATATCAATCGGAGCTTCTTCTATTTTCAAAATTTCTATTTCACTTGCTTCTAATAGTTTTTCTTTTCTTTATTTTGCTTGTATTAGCTCCAAATGTGTTATTGTAATTTTATATATTCTTATTTTCTTTTCAGTATTCAAATTTTTACTATGCCCAGTTATTTTAGATAGCCTTCTTCTTCATGTCATAATTGTCTGTCTGATGCTTGAATTCTTAGTATTTTTGTATGCATTGGTACATAATTGCTTCCTTTTTGCATCATATTGGTTGATATCCTCCATGAGTTTTTCAATTATTTTCCTTTGTTTCTAATAGGTCATCTTGGCATAGTCATGTATTCTGTCTTCTCACAACAATATTTTGTTTCATCGCTGTTACATTAAATCGACTACTGATTTTTGTGAAATACTTAGATTCTCAAAATGTAACAAGCAGTTTTTCTCCTCTGAATTTCGTCACCTCTATTTTAATGTTACTGGGTTTATCAATTAGTTTTTAATGTTGTTGCCTTTTTAATTATTTTTTTTGTCTTAGTTCTTTTCCTTCCTTTTCCTCTTTGTGCTTGTGTTTTATGGAGTGTATAAATCTGGGAAATGTCTTTTAATATTCGTTTATACAAATAGTTCTTGTTCTTAATGAATTATTTATATCTTGTTTGTTTAATGTCATTGTGAATATGTCTTGTATGCACATAAATCACGTTCTGATTTCCTTAATCATTTCTCCTAGTGCTGGTTTTTTTTAATGTAATTTGTAACTTCATGAAATTATGTTTACTTTTATAATTTCATCATGTTAACAATTGGAGGAACACTTGTTTTTACACTTTTACTAATTATTTTCCCCCAGTTTGAATGATGTATATTTAATATAGAGGATTCGCTGTCGTATTGCTTCTTGGCTGATGTGATTACTTTTGTTGTTCCTTCATCCATCGTTAATATGTTCATAGGGTTTCTAGTGGGTCATTCAAATTTGTAGAGGATTGTTCTGGTTTATGATTTACTTTTTTTTTTAAATTGTTGTGCATTTTTAAATGCTTTAGTATTGCATTATATTGAATGTTTTGAGGGTCTTTTTTTCTTGTGTCTATACATATTTTGACACCATCTAAAACAAAATTGTGCTTTTTCCCACTTATATTGTACTCTGTGAACTATTGCTCTATATATGTTGACATTGGATCTCAGTACACTTAGGTGATTTTGAAAAATGGTGTTATTGCGTTTTGTTGAAATTTAGATTGATTTTTCTCTTGTGCAAAAGAAGCATAAAAACATAGGAGCTATTTATTCCAAACCTACAAACTTTCATTTGTTATCACAACTGTATTTATTTCTTTATTCGAGTGTTAAACTACACTTCGTTGATTTTTAACCGTGCTGTTGGGCATCTACTAGGGCTAAATACATGCTATTTGTGACTGAATATTCTAGTTGTCAGTGAAAACAAGCAAGCCTGCCAAAGATGTTTCATTTTGAAGTTATTCTTTGTTTGCATTTGCAGTGCAGCACTTTTCTTGGTTTACCCAGGATCTGTTTATATTCGATGAATGGTTAAATATTTCCATCACTTCTCAGACTGTCAGTGACAAATAGCCGTCTGGTTCTGCCAATACCTTTGTTTCTGCCCATAACACTTCTCCGTCAGCTAATTTTGTTGGTTGGCATAGTTTTGTATATCATTGGTGTTCTTTAATTCTTATTTTGGCCTGCCACGTAGTTTGCTCTATGTATACCTTTCCACATTGGCAAGCAATTTTGTAAACTCCTGGACCCATTCTTCGTGGATGGGGACATTCAATTGATGTGATAATTTTTTAAATTTTATTCCTGCTATTAAGAATTGGTCTAATATTATTACTTGTTAGTAATAAGCTTATTTTGTCGGTGACATATTTTACATCAGGAAACGGTGCTGGTTTTAAATTAGTCTAGTCTATCATATTGTTATTGTTTTGTGAAAAGACTTGTGAAATGAAATGTCTGCTGTAGCCGGAGAACTCAAACGTGTTGTTTCTCCGTTTCCAGGCTTGTCTCATATGATATCCTTTCTGCTTGACAAAACAGCATGTTTACCACTGCTGCCTCTTGGACTGAGTGGTGATGTGTTTTTGCCACAAGATATTTGTCCCTGTATATTGCTTTTCAGTAAACTAAGTCAGATAGGTGACCATCCCATTTTCTCTATACCAAAACATCAAGAAAAGGAAACTGTCCCTCCTGTTCATTTTCCATTGTAAATTTGATATCGTGTACACTGTTTATGGGGTCCAGAAACTTGATACATTTTTCCTGTTCCATGTGACTTACAACAGATGAAGTTGGGAGGGCCAGATGAACACAAAAGACACAAACACACTTTATAACATTCTGGTAAAAAATCTTACTGATTTAGGAGGCGAGACATATGGTGAGGGAAAAAATGTGTACACATCCAAAATATTTTTTTATTTTACCTTACTGGTTGTGACCAAGCGTGGTGGGTGAATGGTTAACGTTCCCCTCGCATTTGGGAGGACATGGGTTCAAATCCCAGTCTGAGCGTCCAGATTTGCATTTTCTGTGGTTTTCTGCAAATCATTCCAGGTGAATACCAGGATGCTTCCTTCAAAAAGGCCATGACCAAATTTCTTCCTGTTTCTTATCCCCAGTCCTTTCCTGCCTCTGATGACCTCTAATGACCCGACAAGGCATATAGTCATAAACAAAAATTAAATTAAAAAAATTGCTGGTTTACCCAGAGATTCTTCCCCACAATTATCGTTAACCTACTTTCTACCACTGGTGCAATCTTCATCATTCCCTCGTTTCCTCTTTGGTTCATTCATGTGGTAATTATGGATGTGTACACATCTTTCCATTTGTCATATGTCTTGCATCCTACATGAGAAGTTTTTTAACCGAAGTGAGTTCTTTTTTTGGGGGGTTCATTGGATCCTCCTGCTTTCATCTGTGGTGACAGCTTATTTTCCCTATCCTATCTTATTTTTATTGCCTAGCAGCAGTTTTACTGGCACCATTATCCCTTCCATTTGACTGCAGCAGAAATGTGTCATTTCCATATTTGAAACAAAGAAACTGCCATTAGGCATTGAGAAAAAGATAGGATAGAGGAAAAAACCCATCACTTATGACAGATGAAGGCAGAAGGGTGACATGAATGCATATAAAAACACAAATAACTTCACAATATTTCAGTAAATGACCTTAGTCATGTAGGAGATGAGACATATGGCAGGGGAAAGATGTGACCACATCCCAACCCACCACATGAATGAAATACGTGGGAGGGTGGTGTTTAATCCAGTGGTAAGGGGTGTGGGGGGGGGGGGAAGTGGAAAAATGGTGAATGTGGAGCAAAATAATCTCTGTGACGATGGTCCGAAGTAAAATGAAATTTGTTTATATATATATAGATCGTTAGGAAACAAAGGTGCTAAAAGCGGATATATTGATCATTAGGATAGGATAAAAAACCACCGCTTACCAAAGAAGGGGATTCCTGCGGCGTTGGTACACGAAAAAAAAACACGAACACACAAAGAATAGAATTTTCGAGCATGGCTCTTCCTCAGTAGAAGTGAGATGGCTGCACACAAGCGGCCAGCAGCCAACTGCGTGAGCCACAGTGTCGGTAGCTCATGGTGGGGAAAAAACAACATGGCAGGAAGGGAAGGTGGGGGTAGAAGAGAACAGGCTGGAAAATGATGATGAATAGCAAGTATAAAGCAAAACTGAAAAAAAAAAATCAGAAATTTTAAGTTAAAACTAAAACTATAAATAAGCAAAATTCGAAGTCACAATCTATAAAGATAGGCTCTGGTGAGCGGTGGTTCTATGAGAGAAGGTGGAAGTGAGGGGGATGGGTGGGAGGAAAATCGGTGCTACCTTAAATTTAGACCTGGAGATTGTCTGGTCCCCAGTTGGTACTGAATAGGCCAGTTCCCACCTTCTAAGTTCTGAAATACTGCTTTTATCTGAGAGAACTCTAATGGCGCAGACCGAGAAGCAGGTGTTAAGATTGTTGGTGCCATGTATAGTGGCATGATGAGATAGAATGGACACCGACAATCAGTACACAGCAAGAACCCTGACCACCCTGTATCTCATCATGCCACTATACACGTCACCAACAATTTTAACACCTGCTTCTCGGTCCGCGCCATCAGAGTCCTCTCAGATAAAAGCAGTATTTCAGAACTTAGAAGGTGGGAACTGGCCTATCAGTATCAAGTGGGGACCAGACAATCTCCAGGTCTAAATTTAAGATAGCACCAACTTTCCTCCCACCCATCCCCCTCAGTTCCACCTTCTCTCATAGAACCACCGCTCACCAGAGCCTATCTTTATAGATTGTGACTTCGAATTTTGCTTATTTATAGTTTTAGTTTTAACTTAAAATTTCTGATTTTTTTTTTCAGTTTTGCTTTATACTTGCTATTCATCATCGTTTTCCAGCCTGTGCTCTTCTACCCCCACCCTCACTTCCTGCCATGTTGTTTTTCCCCCACCATGAGCCACCGACATTGTGCCTCACGCAGTTGGCTGCCGGCCGCTTGCGTGCAGCCATCTCACTTCTACTGAGGAAGAGCCATGCTCGAAAATTCTATTCTTTGTGTGTTTGTGTTTTTTTTTCATGTCCCCTTCTTTGGTAAGCGGTGGTTTTTTATCCTATCCTAATGTTCAATATATCTGCTTTTAGTGCCTTTGTTTCCTAACAATCTATATATATATTATATATTGAACATTAGGATAGGATAAAAAAACCATCGCTTACCAAAGAAGGGGATTCCTGCAGCGTTGGTACACGAAAAAAACACGAACACACAAAGATTCTTTGTGTGTTCGTTTTTTATCCTATCCTAATGTTCAATATATATATATATATATTGAACATTGGATAGGATAAAAAACCTAATGTTCATATATATATTGAACATTGGATAGGATAAAAAACCACCGCTTACCAAAGAAGGGGATTCCAGCGGCGTTGGTACACGAAAAAAACACGAACACACAAACAATAAAATTTTTGAGCATGACTCTTCCTCAGTAGAAGTGAGATGGCTGCACGCAAGCGCTGCTGGCAGCCAACTGCATGAGCCACAATTTCGGTGGCTCATGGTGGGGGAAATACATCATGGCAGGAATATATATATATATATCCTTTGTTTCCTAACTATATATATATATATTATGATTTGTTGTAAGAGTAAATAAATAAGACTTGAAAGATATAAAAAATTTACTAAAAATATATATGTGAAAAAAACTGATTGTAAAATGGAAAATAGTAAGTGACAGGTTTGGCATAGGTTGAGGCATGTTGTATTGGTGTGTAGAATATGCTGATAGGCAAGGGCCACTTAAAGGAGTTGTGAAGAGGTGGTGGTGTTTGGAAAAACTCTGATAGCTCTAACCGTGAAACACGTGTTGAGATTGTTTGAATCATGTGAGTTGGCATGAATTGCCACTGGATGGTCTGGATTGGAAGTATAAACCTTTTGCCTGTGACCATTCATCCTGTAGGGTAATTGTTGAGTGATGAAGCTGATGTAGGAAGCAGTGAAGTGAAGATAAGTATGTTTGTAAATAAAGTGAATGGTAGCACAGGTGGTTTGTCCGATAATAGGAAAGGATTCTCCGTGACGAGATTAGAGTAGGAAGAGGTGACTGGATGCATGCTGCATGTTTTTCAGCAGGTTCCGTTACAGGGTAAGATCCTTATCTTTGCTGCACTGCTTCCCGCATCGGTCTCACCACTCAACTATCCCACAGCATAAATGGTTACAGGCGAAACATTTATACTTCCAATCCAAACCATCCAGTTGTAATTCATGCCTTCTGACATGATTCCAACAATCTCAACATGGATAAAGCTGTAAATGGGAACTTGCCTATCAACATATTCTAGACACCAGACACACACCTGTCTTCAATCTACACCAAACCTGACACTTACTATTTTTCATTTTACAGTAAATTTTCTCACACACATTTTTCATTATATGTATATATTTTTTATGTATCTTTCCAATTTTATTTATTTACTCCTAACCTTCCACTGATCATCACGGAGTTTACTTTGCTCCACATTTATCATTGGCTAACTTTCACTCCCCCCCTCCCCCCTATCCCCCATCACCACTGGTTCAGATGTGCCCACCTGTGTGTTTTATTTTTGTTTCGTTCATGTGGTGAGTCGGAATGTGGTCACATCTTATCATATCCTATCTTTGGTAACAATGAAAGGAAAGAAATGCCGCGAGGCAACACATCCTACAGACTAGACATCCCCCAGGCTTTAATTTCCTTTCATATCTTCCATCCACACTTTATACACCCATCACTAACCAGCAAAATAAATTCATATATTTTTCATAATTTTTCAACTGTATTTTTATCACTATTATTTTTTCAACCATTTTAATCCTTCTTATGATATATACTAGCGGTTATATTATCGTTGCTCCCCGCACCACCTCCGATGGTCTGTTGCGTTCTATGGGTGGCTGTGTCAAACGCAAGTCTTGTGCAAACCCAGCCACTTACTTCTGGTAACTTGAAAAGGAGTTTTAACCTGAAATATTGTATTTTCTTTGTTTGTGTGTTTTGTGTTGCTGCTGCCTTCAACTTTGGTGAGTGTTGGATACATATCCTATCTTATTTAAATATTGAGCCAGGCTGCTGGTTTCTTAGTCACAGAAACAATAGCTGTGCATTCAAATTTTGATAATTGAATCAAGAGGCAGCAGACCGAGTGTGGTGGGTGAGCAGTTACTGCTTTGGCCTCATGTTTGGGAGTACGCCGGTTCAAATCCCTGTCCGAGCATCCAGATTTGGGTTTTCCATGGTTTCCCCAAATCACTACATACGAATGCTAGGATGCTTCCTTCTAAAGGCCATGGCTGAATTCCTTCCCGTTCCTTATCCTTAGTCCCATCCTGCCTCTAATGACCTCCAATGTCAACGTAGCGAAAGCCATAAACAAAAAAGAGAGAGAGAGATAGCAGTGATAGCAGTGATAAACAGGCTGTTTTGTCAAAAACGGATTTGCCACCGACAAAATAGGCAGCTTAATAACGAGAAATGGTATCGGATCAATTTTTAATGGTAGAATTAAAATTAAACTAATAATCAGAACAGTCATTAGGCCCCCGTCCAAGTAGAAGAGGTGCGGGAGTATATAAAATTTCGTGCCAGTTTGGAAAGATATACATAGAAGAAACAAAGCGCTCAGTCAAAATAAGAGTTGGAGAACACCAACAATATACGAGACTAGATCAACCAATTTGCAAAAACAACATGAGGTGTTTTGGGCAGAAATGAAGATATTGGTAAAATTGGAACACCATTGATAGTCCTAGAAGCAGTGGAAATATTTAAAAATCCGTCAAGTATAAACAGAAACTAAGGCTGCAGATTGAGTTCAGCAGGGCAATGTGGTTTGCATATCCTTGCAAAATGCCTCATTGTAAATGTACACAAAGAATAACATTCATGTTCCTGATCTCAAAACATAATATCTCTGGAATATGGTCATTGACAACCAGAATATTGAAACACAAGTAAACTGAAATTAACCCTAGAATAATCCTGGAGGCTATAGACGAAATGTTGGTGCAATTAAACATCAACAGAATGCAACTCAACACCTGAATAAAGGACTAAGATAATCCAAGCCTGACATTGGTGTTAAACATTAATATTATAATTGAATATCTTAATGGAATTAGTATCTACAATATACTCAGTACCAGTTTTTAACTTCTGGTGCTACTACTACTACCACCTTTTTCATGTTCCTTGAAGAAATATAGTGAGAGAGAAAGAAATATGAAATTTTCATATTAAATTATATTTCATTTTTGACTTTTGTATGTCGTATGGGAGTACCATCACAACATTTATTCTTAGTAATATTTTGGTTCTGCAGACTTTGTTATATCTTTAATGAAGTTTCTTAAGAAGGGCAGTAAAAATTTTACCATATTTTCTACAATATGCTCTTACATGCTAAAACCAATTTTTTCCTACAGCCAACTTTCTTACAATAAAAGGACTCATCTCTTCGAAGATAACAAAACAATTATTTACTTTGTGTTAAATATGTGTATTGTATATATTGATGATCCATTAAATGGCATTGGAAAGCAAAATATGAGGAAAATGTGGAATGCGATGGAAAGAAATTTGGTGGAATATTTAACCACTTGCATTTGTGATTCATTCATGTGTGATACTGAATTCTGGAAGAAGATATGAAACACAAGAATTTCTCAGATGTTTATTTCCAAACATGATATTCTGTGCACACACAGCATCGTAGTTAGGTACCACTGAGCACAATGCAGTGGTCGTTTTACTAGGTAAAACCCAAACATATTTATGTTTTTGGGTTTCGCGTAGTAGTTAGGTATTATTCGCGTTTGTTATACGTAACTTCAGCGTGGCCTACAAATAAAATCCCAGCAAGCAGGTGAGAATTCTACAGTTGGATAATTTTCTATATTAGCCCCGATAACAGTAATACTAGAATGTTAACAAATCATCAGAAACAATTAATTTTTCTTTTAAAGTTTCAACACACTCTCTGCATCTCAAATGCTGTTTTTATTTTATTTCCGTTGCTTTGTGTTTGATATTTTAGAATGTTTTATTACAAGCAGTCTGTGTATTTTCCTAACTCCAATGAAAATTATTTCAAGTTTCAGTGCAAATATTTTCTGAAGAAGTTTAAAGTTAGTAAATATTTTTTGTTTGAAGTGATGCAGTCAGTGTGCTGAACAGCATTTTTTTTAAATATATAAAAATATTTTTTTTCTGTGTACTCTTTTGTCGTTTATTGGTTTTGGGGGCGAGGTGCGATGCAGTTTTTAATACAGTTCAGATGATCGAGGGAACAGAAATCATGTAATTAAATCTGATTTTTGTTGGTTTTTTTTTAGTTCTTTGAGCATTTTTTACTACCAAAATTGAAAATAAGCTCTTGTAAAAAAACTAATTTTGCAGTGTAGTAAAAATTTAGTTCAAATATTTTTCTCTAATTGTGGTAATTATTAATAAGATCCCAGCTGCATTACATGTGGAAACAGGGTGGAAGGTGTTAGCAGGAATTTTTCAGGCATAGAATCTAAGCTTTCAATTACATCATTTCCTTTTTTTTTCCATAAAAAAATTATAAATAAGTAATTGTTTCAATTCTGACAGGTTTAAAATTAAATATCATCCTGAAGATTCAGTGAAGAGAAAAGAAGAACAAATGAATGCATTGAAGGTATATAATTTCCTTTTAATTTTTTCAATCTTTTATTATTTTTAAAATTGCATTGCTGTGTGCCCTATCTTCTAAAGTGATATGGAAATGATTATTTAATTACATTAGTAATAGTGAACCTTGGTGAGTGAGTAGTAACATTTAGGTCTGGCATTTGGGAGGATGTGTGTCACAAATACTGTTAGCGATAGTGTGGTAAGTTTGGGATTGTGAGGAAGAAAAATAAATTTAGTGTTACTCAAGTTATTTAATATATAAATCCATCATAAAGTGTCTCAAATATTGCAATATTGGCTGTGCAGTGTCTAGGATGATTAGACGCATTGTTCTCTTTCAAGTTGCATTTTGCTTTCATTAAGTGACTTTATCAGTTTTGGTATGTGTAGTATTCAGTTCACAAATGATTATGTGCATATTCGTGATGTAACACCATTAATATTAATTAATGTTATGGATCAACATAGCTATTAAAAATGAAGTCACTCAAAGATAGATGGGAACAATGTGTGTAGTGTAAGAATAAAGGATCTGGATCTTTCAATTCTGTATGTGAAAATAAGATAGGATAGGGAAAATAGTTACCCGTCACTTACCACAGATGAAGGCAGGAGGGCGAGACACGTAAAAACACAGAAACACACGAATTGCACAATATTTCGACCTTAGTCTTACTCATGTGGGAGGCGAGACATATGGCAGGGGGAAAGATGTGGTCACATCCCAACCCGCCACATGAATGAAGCACAGGCGGAAAACGCGTGGTAGTGGACCACTACCACGCGTTTTCCGCCTGTGCTTCATTCATGTGGCGGGTTGGGATGTGACCACATCTTTCCCCCTGCCATATGTCTCGCCTCCCACATGAGTAAGACTAAGGTCGAAATATTGTGCAATTCGTGTGTTTCTGTGTTTTTACGTGTCTCGCCCTCCTGCCTTCATCTGTAGTAAGTGACGGGTAACTGTTTATTTTCCCTATCCTATCTTATTTTCAGTGCCTCGCGGCAGTTTCTTTGTTTCCTTTATCCAATTCTGTATGTGAGTAAAATGTTTGTGGTAAATCAGCCATTGTCTCTTGACAATGGTGACAGAGTCATTTATTGCTGGAACATCATGATTTTTTTTTCTTCAATGGATTCACTCTGTTAGTTTCTCGAGAAAGTTTTATTCATTTTGTTCAGTTGTCAACTTAACCTTTATGTTTTACTATCAAATTAAAATAATTCTTATGAGGAAACAATCCAATATTTAAAGATTTGTGGCTAAGCATTGGTAAATGTAAGAAATCTAAATTCACATGCCATCGCTAATAAAAGTAGTTCTCAAAAGTTCAGACTGTCAGTAGCAAGTCAGTTGAGTATTGAAAGAAATTTCTAAAAACTAAGATTCTGTTTATTGATAAACAACTGGTTATTTAAGCAGTTTTCTGCATTATTTACGTAAATGGTCATAGTCCCCAGTTGTCCATCTCAAAAATACATATTATACTAACAAAATTTACACAAAATGTGTTAGGACAAAGCTTACTTGTTTTGCTGAGAGATTGGAACTTTTACATCCCTCTATTGGAGTACATTGATGGAAATGTTCTTTGAAACAAAGGGAACATTTAACTTCACTGAAGGAAAAAATAGTAATTAATGTTTTGGAAGAAACTGATATCTCTTCATAAAAGTTTTTTCACAAATAGACACATGCCAACTATGTGGATGTGTATCCATTTCATGCTAATTTTCTACTACATTCTTTAGCTAAACATTCCAAATGCACCTATTTTGTTATGTACATTACTTTGTAGTGTTACAAGCTTAGGGGTAGAGAGGAAGGCAAAGACTTATTGCAGCAGAGGGTGAGGAATCACACACACACACACACACACACACACACACACACACACACACACACACACACACAACAATGAGCTAGAAAGTGCTTTAAGGCATTAAAAAGATGGAAGGATAGGGAAATATGACCCAACACTTATCACAGATGAAGGCAGCTGGGACGACGAACACAAAAAAACAAACACGAGAAGCGGAATATTTCGGCATACAGCCTTATTTGTGCAGAAGTGAGACACCAAGCGGAGTCAGATGTGTACACAGAGACCGCCATCTGGTGAATGGCGTCACCGGTGCAGATAGTAATGTAGGAGGGGAGGGGTGGGGTGGGGAAAGCTCAAATATTGGATCGATACTGCTGACGGTATATTATCATTGAAAGTGGTAGACCAACATAATAACTGAGTGAGGATACATATATAAAAATAAAATTTGGAAAAACTATAAGTAAAAAATAAAATATGCGAAATATAAGAATATACGAAATGTAAATAGAGTTTCCCCTGACAACACAACCTCCTCTGAACTACATAGATGGGAACTAGCCTATCAGAATATACTGGACACCAGACATCCTCCTGGTCTCAACCTCCAATAAATTCATCCCACCAGACCCAGCACTGTACTATTTACATTTCTTATATTCTGATATTTTATTTTTCACTTATAGTTTTTCAAAATTTGATTTTTATATATGTATCCTCATTCGGTTATTATGTTGGTCTACCACTTTCAATGATATTATACCGCCAGCAGTATCGATTATCGATCCAATATTTGAGCTTCCCCCTCCCCCTCCCCCTCTCCTCCTACACTACCATCCGTGCCGGTGACGCCATTCACCAGACAGCGGTCTCTGTGTACACATCTAACTCCGCCTGGTGTCTCACTTCTGCATGAATAAGGCTCTATGCCGAAATATTGCGCTTCTCTTGTGTTTGTTTTTTTGTGTTCGTCCTCCCAGCTGCCTTCATCTGTGGTAAGTGTTGGGTCATATTTCACAATCCTTTCTTAGTTTTATTGCCTTTAATCATTTCCTGCTCATTGTTATTTTATATATATAACACACAATCACGGGAATTTTTGGCTAAAGGCCTTTTACCACATGAGAGTGATTACCAGCTTGCACCACTGCAGTGACTCACTTTTTATAGTTTCTTAAAAGTCAGGAGAGCTAGGGAAATCAGAAGGAAGTCCTGAGCAGACAGTTCTGAGGTCATCATAGTGGAAGAGATATGTTGACTTGGTGATGCAATGGTAGCTGCTATGGATCATGCACAGTTGCCAGTTTAATGTGTTTTGGAGAGTAGGTAGGGGTACGGGTATTAGGATCTTGAGGAGTAAGCAGGAGAATAGATTCAGGAGAGGGGGGAGTTCTGAGGTAGAGAAGTTGGATCTCTTTGGGATCACGGCGTAAGTAGGAGGCTCGGTTCTGTGTCATTCTCCTTACCGCCGTCATGGACTCTGATGACAAAATAGCAGCACCACTGAATGATGTGCAAAATGACTCTAGGATCAGAGTGGCATGATGAAAATTTGGCATGGGAGAAAAATCGAGGTCCTTCGAGAGGGCGGCAAGTTGAGGATCTTACAGTTAAGTGAAGAATAGATTGACAGCAGACCTCTTGGCTCAGGTGTCAGTTTTAGGATAGGAATGGGTGGAGGAAATTTAGGGAATGGTTGATGGGGAATGTTGAGTAGATTTGCAATTTAAAGACTGGAGGCAATGAGTGGAGTTGTGGTTTATGGATATGGGTCGCATTGAGAGTTGAAGGATTAGAAAGCTTACCATCATATACAAAATGACACAAAAAAATGGCAACTTTTGAAATGCATAGTAGCAGCCATATGCATTTGGCAGTATTGAAAGGCATTGAGTGTCAGACAGATACAACTTTCTATTTAGTAATCATGGATCAGTTGAATGGACTACAGCGTGTATTAGTGATAAAATAGTTTTATGAAAGCAACGATAATTTGGAAGGTGAATTGACGGAGATCCGACAGAGTTACAACTAAGGACATTGGGGTCAGATTGCATCAAAACTTACTATAAATGTAGATTAAAACCTTTTAACAGACTGGATTGAATATGAAAAACAAACCAACAGGAAAACCAAGAAGCACTTGTGCACTAGAGAATATCGAGGCAGTACATCTTTAGTTGGAAAGGGCCCATGGTGTTAATTTCTAAACAAATAGCTGTGGTTAGCTTGTTTTGAAAAAGTTTCTACAGTGTTCACAATTTAGATTTAAAGTTTTATCCATACAAGCTGCAGATCATACAAAAGATTGTGGAAAATGATAAAAAATATTTGGTCCATCTATGAATGTCAAATGAGGCATATTTTTATCTCGGAAATTGTCAATAAGCAGAACTGTCAATACTGGGCTTATTGCAATCCTAATTAAATTCATGCATTTCCTTTATATAGCAGTATGGTAATTGTATGATATACAGTTTCATCAGACAGGGTCATTCTTTTCAAAATTTAAGACTGTTTTGGTCGATGTAAAATTTTGTTGCGCCTGCATTGAACAATTACCCATAACTTCTGAAGTCTGGTTTCAACAAGATGGTGCGTCATCACACATTGTATAGCAGTCAGTGGCAACTGTGTAAGAATTTTATAGGAACCATGTGAACTCAAGATTTGATGATATTTCCTACCCTCCAAAATCGCCAGATTTGTCCGTATGTAATTTTTTTTCTTTCCAGCTGAGATGATGCAGCATGCAAACAACAGTAAACCTCAGTGATTGACTGGCAGAAAGCATACCTGGAAGAGATTGACAGGATGTAATTTTCAGACAGTGGTCATTTTGACTACTGATTCTTAAAGTGCAAGATATAATGGTTTAATTTTCAGTCGATAATTGATTTGTTTTTTAAGTAACCCTGTACTGTTTGTATAAAGTGTAGAGCTTTTTAAAATTCTTTTAGACATTCCTTGAAAGTACCTGATTTTCTTTCTGTAGTATATGAGCCATCTTGTTGAGGAGAGGTGCATTCAGGGTTAGGATTTTCTCAGTGGAAATGAGATGGCTGCCATGTTGGTTTGCTTGGTTGATAGATTGTTGTGTTAGTTCATAAATCAAAATGTGTGGAGGGTGGGGAAAAAGTCTAGGATAGCAACTGGAAATCTGAATCTTTACTGCGAGGCCATTAAGCTGGATATTCCAGTCTACAGACAGCAAGAAAATAATGTGCAAGTGGATTTTTGATTATTGGAAGTTGTAGTATTTGGTAATTTGTGAGGTAAACTTGGATTGGCTCCATTTGAATGAATGAATATGTATATATTTTAAAGTATTAATAAACACCAAAACTGAAGGGAGGATGGCAGAAGCAACACAAAACAACACACAAACACAGAAAAAACAATATTTTGGGTAAACACCCTTTTTCAGGTTAGCAGAAGTACATGGCTGAATGCCCGTCGGAGGTGGTGGGGGGAGCAACGATAATGTAACCAAAAGAATAAATCACAAGAAGATAAAAATGGAAAAAATAACAATAATCATTAAAATATAATAAATAAAAAAAACTGATTTTTTTTTTATTTAATTATTTTTTTTGAAATAAGGTATATAAGTAAGAGTCATGCTTGAAAATTCTATTCTTTGTGTGTTCGTGTTTTTTTCGTGTACCAACGCCGCTGGAATCCCCTTCTTTGGTAAGCGGTGGATCCTTCCCTTGTAAAAGACTTCATTGCAAAACATGCACTATGCATCCACCTGCTACTACCTATTGCAACCCTACTACTGGTGAATCCTACCCCATAATAGGTCATGCCACTTGTACAACAATCCATCTCATATACCAGTTCACCTGCCTCCACTGTCAAAGTTCCTACATTGGCCTTACATCAAACTCATTATCCATCAGAATGAATGGTCACAGACAAACTGTTTACTCCCAAAACCTAGACCTCCCTGTTGCTCACCATGCCAGTACTCACAACACCCGTGACCTGCTTCACAGTCTGAGCCATTAGAGTACTTCCAAATACCACCTCCCAATCTGAACTCTGCAGGTGGGAATTGGCATATCAACACATGCTGTAGACTAGACATCCACCAGGCCTTAATTATCGATAATATCTTCCATTCTCACCCTGTAAACCCTTCACTGGCCAGCACAGTAGATTCATATATATTTATAGACCTTATTTCAAAAAAATTCAAATTATCATTTTTTTATTTATTATTTTTTAATGATTATTATTTTTTCCCAATTTTAATCTTGTGATTTATACCTTCGGTTATACAGGGCGTTCGCCGGGAAACGCAACCCACTGTTAGCGCTACAAGGAAGAAACTGCTCCCGGCGAGCGAGCGGTCAGCTTCCGGCATTGTTCGACCGTCGGCCGCGGACTATTTCATAATAATTACGCTTCATAAACTTGTATGTGCTAAGCATTTAAATGTGACGTAATTCATTAGCTTACCTTATAAAAGATACTGGAAGTGTTGACCCTCTTGTGTAATGCACATTTCACATCTTCTGAACATATTTCGAGACACACGCTGCCCTAACTGACTTAATGATTTTTTGGGTGACTGTTCTAGTCGAAAAGCGATATCGTCAATTTTATCCTCTGTGAGAATACGGTTGACCGACAGTCTCTTTTTGTTAAAAAATGAACCCGTTTCTCTTACTTTTTTAACCAGACGCAGAATTGTTGATTTAGCTGGCAGTAAAGCGCCAGGAAATTCGCGACGAAATTTACTGCGACACTTTTTAAACGACTTCTTCTTCACATATGTATCGTAGAGAAATATTCTTTGTTGCAAACTGTAACGTACCATAATTTTACTCACACTCAAACACGGTACAGATTAGTAAGAGTATGAAGCCCCAAACCAGCCAAACCGCAAAGAAACGTTTATTCACAACACTGATTAATAAGAGACTGAAGTCACAAACTATCTACAATGCAAAGAAACCGTTCTTAACAATGTAAGGGTCACTGCACTGCACTGTTGGGGCAGCGGAGGTGTTAAACAGTGCGGTGATTCACGGTGCCGTGTGGCGGCAGTTGCTGGCTCGACTGACCGAGCAAGTTGCCGACGGCAACAGACTGGGAGGGTAGCGTTTTCCGGCGAACGCCCTGTATTATCGTTGCTCCCCCAACACCTCCGACCGGCATTTTCATACTATGAGTGACTGTGTCGAACGCATGGCTTACGCAAGCTCAGCTATGTACTTCTGCTATCTTAAAAAGGGTGTTAACCCGAAATATTGTTTTTTCTGTGTTTGTGTGTTGTTTTGTGTTGCTGCTGCCCTCCCCCCTTCAGATTTGGTGAGTGTTGGGTATATTTTATTGTCCTTTCCATATAAATATTGCCTCACAGCAGTTCTTTCTATTGTACCGATAAAGTATTAATAAATGTTGAAATATCCAATAGTAAATAAAATGTAAAATAAGAGTTCCTGAGGGACAAAATAAGTATATAAAAAGTGGTACTCTGAGCACGCCTGGACAAATTCTGATTTCCAGTGGCAACAATGAGTATGAGTGAATAGTATAGACCCTGCAGGGGCCTGTCCGCATATGTCAGGTACTGGTTTGGCGAAACCGCGTTACCCTAACTGGAAATTTGTGAGTGCCAGAAATTTCCCGTATTGGAAATTCCTTCCATGCTTCAATGACCACCATAGTGTGTGATGATGGAACGTTGTGTGCCAAGGAAAATTGTGATATTGGCTTCATCGGCTGGATGGCAAGAATGCTAAAAACGTCTATAATAACAATAAAAAAAAACTCAATCTCAAGATGAGTAACGTGCCGAGGAGGTGAACGGGTGGTGAGGTGAACCACTTACTAGTGTACAACCTTTGGGGCACCTGCTGCACCCCCATTGTAATAGGCTTGGTGACGTGATATGCGGGCTTCACGCTGCTCGACTGGGTTTACTCCAGAATCATGAGATCAAAATCCCAAACACATCAGATATAAATCCCCTTCGTGCCTTGGCTGGACCGCGAGGGTCTCCTAGCAGCCATAAAAACGAGAATAGTTGATAGCCCACCCACTATTGTGTTTGGTAATGGAAAGTTTCTTCTAAGTGAAAATAACTTTATAATTGTAAGCTAAAAGGAAGATACATTTGAGAAAGTTTCTCCTATTTATATATCTAAAGGAATGGTAGGGTTGATTGGTACATTAAAATCAGTTAAAAAGTTGAGAAACAGTGCGTAATTGTTAGACAACTATCAGTAGACATGTTTCCATGTTGCTTAAATCTGAGAAACTGGGTGAATTCAACATAGCATGTGAAACTTGTAAGTGTCTCAATCGCAGCAGGGGTGAAACAACCTGCCGTGATATTATGGAGATGGGTGCTGAAGAGCTAGTAAAAGAATGGGAACTGGATAAGGTAGTCAAAGTAAGACAGATATCGAGGTGGATATATGGTGCCCAACCGCAGTGTTTAATTTATTTTTTGACACATTGATTCTGCCAAAAGAAATTAATGCAGGTTATATAAATCTACCTGTTCGCCCGTATGTTCTGGACCCCATAGGCTGTTTTCAGTGCTAGGGGTTCACACACATGAAGGCTTCATGCAAAGGGCACCCTGCATGTGGCAAGTGTGGCAGGGAAGCACATGAACCAGGTGCAGTGTGATTGATGTGTCTGGTATGTGTGAATTGCTCTCGACAATATCCTGCTTGAAGTAAGGAAGGTCATATGTATCAAGCAGAGCATAGAATACGAGAAATTAAGACCACTGATTACTGTGTAATGAGGCCAAGAAGTGGTATAAAGTGACTAGCTCTCTAGTCTTTACAACCGAAGTAACTAAAACCACCGAGTGTGGTGGTGTAACGGTTAGCGTACTGGCCTCGCATTCGGGAGGACGGCAGTTCGAATCCCCGTACAGGCATCCAGATTTGGGTTTTCCACGGTTTCCCAAAACACTCCAGGCAAATGCCGGGATGCTTCCTTCAAAAGGCCATGACCGAATTCCTTCCCATTCCTTGCTCCCCATCATTTCCCGTCTCTAAAGACCTTGCTGTTAAGAGACATTAAGCAGTTAAAAAAAAAAAAAAAAAAAAAAAAAAAAAACTAAAACCAGCATTGGTACGCAAACAACTTTGGCAGATGTGAAGGCTAACTCATCTACTCAGGTCGGTGCAAATGCGGTGCCGAGTCATATCCTCCACAATAAGTGTTGACACCATCATCTAGCACCTAGAAAATACTCGAGGCAGTTCCTACCTTACCTGGCTCTATGACAATGAATACTTCTCAAACAATGACAACAGTACCATCAGAAGCAGCAACAGCAACAAGAATATCTGCTAAAGGAAGGAAATTGAGCAGAAGGTCCAAAATTTAAAACGACGTACCCTGATGTAGCTGCCAATTTAGCCTGTGACAAGGTCAGAAATGACTGTTCCAGTCCCAAAGTCAGACCTTACCTCGGCGGTAAAAAGAATTGTCTTTGATGTATGGCAAAGGCAGTGGCAGGAAGTAGCACATAATAAGGTCCTGCTGTTCAAACTGAACATTTGGCCATGGAGCAGCCAGCAGCTGAGAAGGGATGAGGTTCTCTTTACTTGCATTCATATAGGGCGCTGTCCTCTGGCACATAGCTTTTTTCTCTGCCAGGAGGACCTACTGGAATGTGATGCTGTGGCATACCTTTGACAGTGCACCACATTTTAACTGATTGTGTTTTATTTTTGGATTTTAGAGAAAATGTTGACCTAACCAACGATCTGTCCCTTATTTTAAATGACAACGGTTGTAATGTGGCTAAAGTTTTAAAATTTTGTATTTAATTACTAGCCTTAAGTTTTTAAATCAGGTTAGGTCTCTTTACAGCAATCAGATGTGATTTGGTATGTTTATGGTGTAAACGGTCCTTTTGCCGCCAACATCTTAGTATTAAGTGTATGTAAATGTTGAAGTTCTAATTCTTGTTGACAAATGTGGCTATAAGTAAGGTCATGTCAATGGGAGAGAATGATGTTTGTCTTAACAAATGCTGGCTCGCTTAATGTCACATCATACCACAACACCTGTGCTATGTTGCTACCATAAACAAAAGAACTGGTGAATAAAACCAATCAACAAATTATTTGTCATTACTGTCACATTAGAGGTGAATAAATATAAATGCACAGAAAGGGCCTATTTCACCTAACACTGCTATTAAGTAGAATCAGATGGTGGATATTTTCCTGAGACATTTCCTCCATCAGTGTTGTGGAATAACATTGCTATGCATTCGGTTTATCACACCTTGAGATAATTATCATTGTTCGTGGGGCTTCATCAATACCATTGGGCTCTTGTGGTGGTTGCTGGCTGATTTGTATCGGCAGAGGCTACTGACCAGTGGGTTAGTGTCATGTAATGCTTCAATGGTAAAGAGAATGGGTAGATGTAGGGCCCTCTTCAGTTATCTGTGCTGATGCATCTGTAACCATTTCAGGTGGCAACAAGCTATGTACCCCCAAACTGGGATAGTGTACTCTTTTACCAACCTGATTAGAGCACAGTAGATGGCAACTCGTAGTTGTGGTATCAGTGAACTACCTGGTTGTGCACAAATTATTAGCATGTAGATGTGCATTGACTCATTGTGTGATGTCCTTGATGTGAAATCACCTAGTCAACTTGTTACTGAGTGTAACACCGAGGTAACTTGCTGTTGGTGTCCAGGAGATCGACTCACTTCCCATTTGCAGTTCTAGATTGTGCTGCTGCTGTCCACACCACCTTTGGCATCATATCAACATGAGCACCTGTGTTTTGGCAGAGTTAATGAATATCTGTTACTGCTTTATCCAGGCATTGATCTATTGTAGAGCTTCCTGCAGTCAGTGTGTTATAATAGCTCTGCTGCAGATTGATGTGAAGAAGACTATGTTGTTGGCATATAAGGCCATCGGTATCGGTTGTTTAGATTGAATACAGTATAGGTCCTAGTATGGGACCCTGTGGAACACCTGTTTCGTTGAGAACACCTCGTTGACCATAACAAAAGAGAAAAGAGGAAGACAATTTGTAAGGAGAGTAAAGACAGCAACAATTGGATGATGGGAAAAGAGGAACCAGGCCAGTTATATGTAATATAGGATGGAAAGGTTTATTTGTATTACACTGGAGAACCAAAGAAACTGGTACACCTGCGTAATATCGCATAGGGCCCACATGAGCCCGCAGAATTGCCACAACATGACGTGGCATGGAAGTAGTGTCTGAAGTAGTGATGGAGGGAATTGACACCATGCATCCATAAATCCGTAAGAGTATGAGGGGGTGGAGATCTCTTCTGAAAGACAAATTGCAAGCTATCCCAGATATGCTCAATAATGTTCATGTCTGGGGAGCTTGGTGGCCAGTGGAGGTGTTCAGACTCAGAAGACTGTTCCTGGAGCCACTCTATAGCAGTTCTGGATGTGTGGGGTGTTGCATTGCCCTTCTGGAATTGCCCAAGTCCGTCGGAATGCACAATGGCCATGAATGGATACAGGTGATCAGCCAGGTTGCGTACATATGTGTCACCTGTCAGAGTCATATCTAGATGTATCAGGGGTCCCATGTTACTCCAACTCCACATGCCTCCCACCATTACAGAGCCTGCACCAGCTTGAACAGTCCCCTGCAGACATGCAGGGTCCATGAATTCATGAGGTTGTCTCCATACTCGTACATGTCCATCTGCTCATTGTCAGACCAGGCAACATGTTTCAAATCATCAACAGTCAAATGTTGGTGTTGATGGGCCCCGGAGAGGCTTTGTGTCGTGCACTCAGCAAGGGTACACGAGTGGGCTGTTGGCTCCGAAAGCCCATATCGATGATGTTTCGTTGAATGGTTCACACACTGACACTTGTTGATGGCCCAGCATTGAAATCCCCATCAATTTGCAGAAGGTTTACACTTTTGTCACGTTGAACAATTCTCTTCAGTCGTCATTGGTCCCGTTCTTGCAGGATCTTTTTCCGGCCGCATCAGTGTCAGAGATTTGATGTTTTACCGGATTCCCAATATTTACGGTGCTTTCGGGAAATGGTTGCATGGGAAAATCCCCACCTCATTGCTACCTCTGAGATGCTGTGTCCCATCTCTTGGGTGCCGACTATAACACCACGTTCAAACCCACTTAAATCGTGATAACTCTCCATTGTAGCATCAGTAACCGATCTTACGCCTGTGCCCAGACACTTGTCTTATATAGGTG
The DNA here is from genome assembly GCA_031002005.1 of Vandiemenella viatica. NCBI lineage: Eukaryota > Metazoa > Arthropoda > Insecta > Orthoptera > Morabidae > Vandiemenella > Vandiemenella viatica. The sequence continues at coordinate 87,998,427 of JARYHS010013631.1, forward strand.
TTGCCGACCGTAACACCGTACCCTGAGTGTTTACATATCTCTGTGTTTGCATACACATGCCTATACCAGTTTCTTTGGCTCTTCAGTTTATAATATGATTAAAGACGGAGATTAAGGCCAACTCTTAAATAAAGTAGTGAATATGGCCTTCTCTCCCCTTAACCACATTACTTAAAATGGATCTTTTTTCTGTTCACCTTCCAAGCGGTGTGTAAAAAGGTTTCTTTTTTAAAAAATAAATAAATAAATATTAGCTAGTTCATTGTACGATGGTTGGTTAAAGCTTTCAATGAAGGCAGTTTGTTAACTATAATCTACTTTTTTGAGAGTTTACTTACTAAAACCAGTATTCTCTTATTACTTGTCCTGTATCTTTTCCAGTGTTCATGTTTATTCTGTTATTAGTTTTATAACTTTTAAATAACTTTTATTTTCTTCTTATAGTACAGCAAATCTTCACCATTTAAAATAACAATAGAGTGTAACAAAGTGATTGTTTCTTGCTTGTTGAATCCTTATTTCATGTTAGAAGTTTTTCTTCTATTTCTTTAATTTCTTTGTTACCGGCAATGTATGGAAAGCCGGCATTCTATAGAATGCCTAGGTATCGTGTATTATGCCTGGCATTTTTAGGCAATGTATGAAATATGAGAATTATTACATTCTTTTCCTAGGCATTGTATATAATACCTAGGCACTCTATAAAATGACAAATGATATTTAGGCGAAGTATGAAAGAGGTCCTGATAAGTCTATTATATAAATGATGTACATTCCTCAATAATACAATTTTATTCTAAAAAAATAATGAGAGTGCCATTAAAATCCTTGGCTGCTTCCTCTGGACTGAGCAATTGCAACTAACTGGATAGGAATTTCATGGTCAGGAATATCTTCAATTCTAAGCAACTTCTTAGGGCATAAAGTGAATTGTGATCTTGCATATACTTTTTTTAAAAAATTCCTTCAGAAGTTCCAAGTCGGTAGAAAACATCCTCTCTCACATTCATTACAACTGCCAATATGTTGCACGAATCACCTTGTCTCTTGTCGACATCAGGAATAAGAACTCGCACAGTACTTCCCAAAGAAGCAGTGGGAATTTTTTTTTTTCGAATTTTCATTTCTTTGGCTCATATTTCCAGATTGATTTTAGAATTTATTTTACCTTCAATAGAAAAGTGTGCACAAAATGTCCATTTCATCATCTTTACTAGCATGGCCAGAGAAGGTATGAATTTTTTTGACAACACTTTTGCATGCATGTGCATCACTCATTTCCTTTAAACACATACAACAGGCATCAGACATAAAAATATCTTCGATAAGCATGTCTTCATCATGTTGGTTTAATTGACTATAATCTCAGCCATAGTTTTCTTGCATAATCTGGTTAGTTTCACCTTTTTCCATTTTTTGGACACGTTCTTTTACTTTTTCTGACTGCTTCTTTGGATTTGGATTTTAACACATCTTCTGGTAGAAAAGACATTGTAAGCCAGAGCTTCGAATGGTGTTATTTTAATCCTAGAATGGTAAGTTCTGTTTTTCATAAATTGAACGAAACATAGTCTTTCACTCCAACAGTCATATTTTTCTGTCCTGCATCCAGGTACAGAGAATATTTTCGATATCTTGATTAGCTCTTTTGACACTACCCTGACTTTGTGAACGGCGAGGCTTCCCATGAATCTTGGTTCACCATAATAAATTTGTATTTTCTATCTGGCTGAGACTGAAAATCAATGAGATCTACCTGATGATGGGAATTACATTCGGAAAAAATCATAGGTTTCACAACAACGCCCTTTTTAATACCGTTCTGTTTTTACAGAGTTTACAAAGGTGGGTGTACAGTTCAATATCATGACGTGAAATGTTTTTGTGTTTTGTTGGAAGTTCTTTCAACAGTCTATTATGCTCTCCCTGTCCAATTAGCAAATGAGCTTCATGAAGTACATGAAATAACTCTGAGTCGGTGATGTAATACTGTATAGTACTGGTGCCTTATTTAACAGGATAAATGAGTTTATTTTGTTTTCTACAATCATCACATCATAGTGATTCAGCAACCAATGGTCCCTGCATTCATTATGGCTTTTTGGAAATCAATTATTAACTTCTGGTAAGTAGTTTTGGTTAAGAAAATAATGTTTTTTTGCAGCATTAACTCGAATTTTAGACATTTCATCGTCAAATCATTGTTTCATGTTTATAGACCATGACTCCTACTCCAGCACTCCATTTTCATGGAGCACAGTAAAAAAACTAATTTTTTGTTTAAGAAACTTAGGTAAAATTGCATATTTTGACACTCACGAAAAAATCGCAAAGTGCAATTGACAAATTCTAAGCTTGAGGCATGCTTTAAAAGTCACATGCCTTGCCACGTGTTATTTGAAATGAATCTGAGATGTATTTCATACTTTGCCAGTTTTTCATTTGGCATTCTATAGAATGCCTATGAAATGTGTGAAATATGAATCGTTTCATACATTGGTGGCTAGTCTTAGGCATTACATACAATACCTAGGCATTCTATATAATGCTGTATTTTAAACTTTGCCGGTAACATCTTCTCTGCTTACAAGAAAAATATTTGCTATTGATGAAGATGATCTTTCTTTCAAATAAAAATAAAAGGAAGCCAAATAAAGTGGTATTCTTTTCTATACACCATGTGATACTTCATGGTAATAGGAGAAGCTGATGCTGGTATTGCAGCATGTAATTGTAGTCATCATCTAGAGCATCTTGCAGCCATTGGCTGGGAACAAAAGTCTCACCAGCACTTCCTGTCCAACCACTGTCTCTCTTCTTCCATTGTCATCCAATTTCCTCCACTTTATTCCACATATTTTTAACTCTTTTTATCCATATATTCCTCGGTCTTCCTCTCAGCCTCATCCCTTTCAACGCCATGCCCAGCACCTTCCTTGGTATCTTCTCCCCTCCCATTCTCTTCACATACCCATACCTCTGTAACCTAGATTTTTTCTATTCTTTGTTGTAGCAGTTTGTCCTGGATCATTTCCCTGATTCTCTCATTCCTTATTCTGTCGCTTCTTGTTACTCCTACTCTGCTTCTCTGAAATTTCATTACCACAGCTTGTACTGTCCTTTTGTCCTTCGTCACCCAGGTTTCAAATCCGTATGTTAAAATTGGCACAAAGTAAGTTTTATAGATAAACTCCATAATCTTTTGCGGAACATCTCTAATATTCTTAAAAAAAATCTATCTGCACATCTTCCTCTTTCATTTATCTCCATCCTTTTTCTTCCATTTTCTTCACTCCAGTTTCCCAAATATTTGAAACATTTCACTGTATGTAATTGCACTCCTCCAAGATATATACCTATATCTGTCCTGTTCTTCTTTCTTGTTGTGATCACCACTTCACTCTTTCTTGCGGAGAACTTAAAACCACATGTTGCAACTACGCTGTCCCACACATCCCGCTGATCTTGCACATCTCTTTCTTCTCCTCCCCAAACTAGTAGGTCATCGGCAAATAGCATAGCTATTGTTCTTCCTTCCCCAATACTCTGCACCACCTTCTTCAATATTTCATCCGTAAACACTATAAATAACATGGGTCATTCTGCACTTCCTTGTTTTAGTCCATTTTTCAAATGGAACCATCCAGTCTTATCCCTTCCTACTTTGACACACTTCTTACTACCCTCATACATTTCCTTCACTCTTTCCATTGTCTTCTTCTTTACTGACTTTTCTTTCATTACTTCCCATACTCTGATCTGTGTCAAGGCTATCATGCCTTTTCAATTGCCAGAAAAGCCATCACCAGATCCTTTGCATAATCATAGTGTTGTTCTTGTGGTTGCCTTACTGCAAATGTAAGATTTTATCTTATTTAATTTTAATACTGTATGTAATCCTTGTTGTAGTAAATTGAAAGGAATTGTTGTCTCAGTTTAGAAATATTTTCTCACTGTTGGTTGTTCCTTACTCTCGCAACATACAAGAACACCATCAAAAAACTTTCTCAAACCTAATTAATATTACTATGCATCAAAACTCATTCTCTTCGATATAGTGAAATTCTTAGTATCATGCTTGAGTCATATACTGACGTCTTAAGAGTTTGTAGACTTGTAGTTGTTAAAGCACTATTCCGTTATCTACTTTTAGGAGCATGGAAACACATCTCCACTGTAAATGTATTTACTTATTTATTTTTATTTATAACTTTACACCTCATTGTCGTCTGGGTCATTAGAGGTGGGAAAGTAATGGGTGAACAAGGAACAAGAAGGAATTCGGTCATAACCTTTTGAAGGAATCATACTGGCAATTATCATTAGCTATTCACGGTAACCATGGATACCTCTATCTGAATGGCGGGATGGGAATTTGAACTTGCATCCTCCTGAATGCGAGGCCAGAGTGCTGCCCACTCACCCACCGTATTTGGTGTATTTGTATTTTTAGGAGTAGTTACACATTAAATGCTTGTATTAAATGTTAAAAGTTATTTATGTTACCTATGTATCTTTTTTTCAGAATCGTGTGAATGTTTTTTTAGAATTTCTTGAAACTGAGCGTTTAGACAAAGTTTCTGTAGATGCTGATCAGTCGGAACAGTTGCTTCGTCTTTTAGATGCGGTTGTTATTCGTTTAGAAGGAGGCACTGATTTTGACCTTCAGGTCTTGGATGAACCTAAAGTTACCTCAGGATCTGGTCAAGGCATTTCTTCAAACCAGCAAGGCAAATCAAGTAACTCAACAGCCCAAAATACAGACAAAGCAGGTGAAGCAGATAGCGGTACAGAGCCACGTAAAGAAGAAGACCCAAAGCCGTTTGTTCTTGGTGAAGAGTAAGTATTAGTATTAACTTTTTTGTTTAAATTAATTAGAATTATGTTCATATTGGTAGATAATTTTAAATTACTGTTAACATGTTGTGGTTAAGATTAATTCATGTTGTAATTCTGGATATGATACAATTTAAAAGCAAAATTGAAATATTTTTGATAAGTCTTTATGCAAAATTCTATTAAATACAATTACATATATCTGTTGTTCTAAATGTGGAATTGACTCGTGTGATTGGAGTTTGTCATGTAATAAATTCTTTTATATTGTCATTAAATGCTGAATCCTGAAAGCACAGTTTCGCTTAAGCCTGAGCTAAGAAAAAAGGTTTTTTTTAAAAAATAAAATATTTAATTAAATTGCAATGGAGCACATGCTCCAGTGGCAATTTCCCTACACACCCATCTTCCCCCTTTCCTGCATCCACCTACATTTGTCTTCTACAAATTTTAACTTCAAATTCTTTCAACATTTTTGATAAACTATTCACCATTTCTCTTGGCAACTTATTCCAATCCCTGACACCCTTACCTAAAAAAGAGAATCTTCCTGCACCCGTGTGCCTGAAATCGAGTGCCAGCTTGTGGTTATGATCATCTTTTCCCTTCCATGCATTACTTTTAATTCTTACACCAATATCTTTCCATACCTCACCAATATACACCTTGTATACTCCCATGACCCTCTTCACCCTTCTCTTATCTTACAATGAATCCCATTCCAGTTCTTTTTTATATCCGTTACTGATAGAATTATGTGATAGTTTCCAGAAACAAAAGCTATGAGCCCTCTGTTATACCCTCTCAAACTCCTGTATTTGATACTCAAAATGTGGGTCCCATACTACACTACCATATTCAAGCAATGGTCTGACCAAAGTTTTGTAACCCAATTGCTTTACTGCTCTCGTATATCCCCTCATCACTCTCTCCAACAAGTGCAGAATTTTAAAACCTTTTCCTACTACCTGTTCAATGTGTCATGCCCAGTTAAGCTTGTTATCAAATGTAATGCCAAAATATTTACATTTCAAGTCTTCAACAAGCAATTCGTTCCCCACATTATAATCATAATCAAACATTAGTTTTTTTGTGTATCTAATAAGCTGACTCTTTGCATTTATCTTCACTCCATGTTTACTAACCCAACTAGATATCCTGTCAAGATCATCCTGCAAATGTTCCAGTTCTCTACTGTTTTGATCCTTTTATATAGCATTATGTCATCAACAAACAATCGAATTTCTGATAGTAAATAGTCAACACAATTATTCATTGGAATAATGTTCAGCAATGGTACCAATACGCTACGCTGTGGCACTCCCATTTTTTACTTCCACTTCTTTTGAAACTGTATTTCCTGCTCTAGCTTTCTGTTTTCTACCTTTTAAAAATTCTTCTATCCAATTAATCACTTTCTCATTCAGTCCAATAGTTTTTACCTTATTTACTACCATTTTATGGCTTCCTCTGCCAAAAGCCATTAATCTGAAATATCTTACATATATCCCAACAAAACAGTGGCATAGCTAGGTTAACAAGGGCCTCGGTGCAAAAAAAAAAAAAAAGCTCCACCAAGTCTTGAGTCTTGTGCGGTTTAGAGATGGGTAGTTCTGGATGGATGCAGTTCCGCGGACCCGTATCAGTTGCGCTAGGGATGGATGTACATCCGAGCGCTTGTTGGATCTGTATCCGGTCGGACCTGTAACAACGCCACAGTTCTCGCGTGGCCGGAGGTTGAACCACGGCCGGACCTGCAACCGCGTAGCTGGAACTGGGAGCTGGAGCTGTTCATACTTCTCACGCAACTTTTCATTACAGTTCCGATTTGAAACCTATGTTCTAAAGAGTTTAATGTCACTTACTGTGCAACTGGATTGCAGTTCAATTTAAAGATAAGATTATAACTGAAAAATTATTTCCTAATCACTTACTACTAGTAGATAATTACAGTAACCATTAAATGTACCGTATATGGGTAGTTAAAACTCGGTAATACTTCTTTATTTATCTGGTTCTGGTGTATTTTATGGCAGGCTTTTAAGTTGAGGAGTACTTTATGTGCTAAATAAGAATGAACTGATAATGTAACTTGTAATTTTAATTCGTTGCAGACTTATTAAACTTTTAACTTGCAGTTTGATTATTATTCCGTTCTACAGTTTTTAACTTATTCAATTGTGATGACGGGTAGCCTTAAACGAGAAATGAGATGGTGCATTAACAGCTCTTTATAAATAAAAAAAAAAACAGTTATAATGAAGATCGGTTTCTTTTACGAGGGTTTCGTGTGATTATGTAGTATTATTCCGAGCGACTCTGCTGGCCTCTTTTAGCGCAATATTTTATAATCCGATATGGAAAAAAAACACACATCCAGCCGTTTCTATAACGTCTAACAATGGCTCAAACAATCGGTTATTTACGAACAATTTAAATTTACGTAAAAATACTTGCAACTATATCGGAAATAATCTCAAATGTAATTGCACTGAATAAAATAAACATTTTCAAAACTAAGAAACCACGTTACAGTAGCTGGCACAACGTAACATGTTAATGTCATCTTGTTAAAATGCCTGGTATTGCACTGAATTTAGTACTCACGACAACGGTTTATACAGTCAATGAAAACAGTCTCTCACAGTATAAAGAACAAAGTACTATACATTTAAGAACCAGTCCCACGTAATTTCTCACTCACAATTTAAAATAAGTTATGCATGCAGTTTTGTTTCCTGTTCGTTTATAATAAACTGTTTAAATAGATTGTGGAAAGCTAATAATTATTTCAAAATGTTTAGTGTTTAAAAGTTAACAAAGGATTTTGCTTTTATTTTTGTGTAGCAATTCTTACAATACTGCTAAGAAATGATTAAGTTTTCATTTTAAAGAAGCCTACAGCAATTTTCGTTTTATTTTGATCATTATCAGTCTGATTATAGTGACTTTATTGTATTACGTACAGTTGTGAGTTTCAGATAAAAATAAAACAAAATTCACACATTTAGTATTCTTTCATTTCATAAATTAATGGATCAACACGATATAATTCATGCTGCAGCTCTCCTTGGTCGGATTTACATCCACATAGGTTCCGCTCACCCGACTAGGTTCGGACCCATACAGATCCGCCGGACACGTATCTGGATGTAAGTCCATACACATCCAGTTCCGGCACACACTCCCCCCGTCCAATTGTATAGCCGGACACATACAGGTCCGCCGGACACGGAACCTGGATGCAGGTCCGCAGCGCTGGATGAACATCCGGACCCGACTCCATTAAATTCTCGGACCAGCCCATCTCTAGTGCGGTTTGCTGGCAGGGGGTCTCCCTGAGCAGCACTTGAGGGCCCTCTTAGCTGCACTTGGGAGCCCAAGTGCACAGCACCGCGTAGCCCTCCGATAGCTACGCCCCTGCCTACTAACTGAGATTTGCATGAATATCTTTGCCTAAAGCCATGTTGCCTTCTTGAAAACCACTTACGCTCCTCACATATATTTCTGATATGGTGGTATATCAATCCCTCCATTAATTTACCTACCACTGATGTTAAACTGATTGGGCTATAATTTTCAACTCTATTTCTCACCCCTCCTTTATGTACCAGCACTACTATTGCACTTTTACAGGCCTCTGGTAAGCAGCAACTATCTATACTCAGTTTAAATAATATTTCAAGATAAGGTACAATGTCACATTTGGCTATCTTTAAGAAACCTGTAGTAATATTATCTACACCAGGTGCTTTATGTTTTTAAAGTCCTCAGTAACTTCTTCTTTATCCTTATCTATAAGTATCCCAACAGCCTCCCTTCCTCTCAGTTTTCTAACATAGCGTCAGTCAGTGGTCCCCTTGCACTGACAATGCTCTTCATAAACCCATCTTTAGCCACCTTCTTAGCTATTATTAAGTCCTTGTTTAGTTGTTTTAAATATTCCCTACTACCCTGCTGTCTCTTAACTCTGTCATGTTCTCTTCTTACCAACCTCTTTAACCACCTCACCTCTCTTTTATAGTACACAGATTCCCTACTTCTCTTTATTTTGTGTTTTGGAATACATTTTTCTTCCCCCTTTCTTATTGTCTCCGTGTACTCTTCCCAACTAGACTCTACTGTACATGAGCCTTCCTTCCATTTGCTGAAACATTCTTTGAAATCTGTCTTCCATTTCTAAATCTGTACCTTTTTAGAATTGAACCTATTTCCTCCCACAATTTTGGTTGCTGGTTCATTGAATCCTCTCAATATCCATCAGAACTGCTTCATGATCACTTATTTCTTCAGTTACTTGACACGCCACAAGGTTATCATTGGGCTTTGTTAGGAACACATCCTAAATATTTTGTCCCCTAATGTTCTGCTCTACCATTTGTGTATATCCTCCTTCCCTGATTAAGGTATTTGTAAAACTCTGTTCCCTTGTGTTATTAATCTTATTTCCGTCCCAGTTTACACCTGGTAAATTTAAATACCCATCAATAATGACCATTCTATTATCACCTCTGAAATCTGAGTGAATTTAATTTATCCCCAAGAGCTTCATCTTCGTCTGTCATTCTTCCACTGCATTCCTCTTCACAGGCCTGCCACTAGCTGTTTTAGCGCTCTTGTGCAAAACCAATTATGCCGCCCCCTGTCTATTTACAGCCAGTGGTGGGTCTAGGAATTTTACGAACCCGGTCAAAAAACCGTGAGATTGCCACCCCCTTCAAATATTTTTTGCCGCCCCCATTTTTGCCACCCTGAGTGTCGCTACTGCACCCATTGTCGCCACCTCAAGCAACAGTTGAGCTAAAAAAGGTTGCTGCAACATAAATTTCCCACCCCCTACATCCGGCACTGCAAATTATTTTGTGGTGACGTTTTTTTAGCTCTGCTACTGTCCCGGTTGCGACAGTCGATCACTCAATTAGCTGCCTCTGGACGTGCCACCTGTGTGCAATGCATGCCTCTCACATCTGCTTACGGCGGGCCTGCCTCTTCATACAAGTTATTATTGTATGTTTGATAATTTTGTAATTTTTTTAAATAAGAATAAACTATCCAAAATACTTCTTGTTACTATTATGACTGGTGTGGTTGTTACTGACTACTTAGGATGAAAAACTTGTCCTTGGGGGGGGGGGGGGGTTATTTCTCTACATACCTATGTTCTTCTGTATTTCAGAAATTTTTACTTAAAATTATGTGTTTGAAAAAATTGTTATATAATATCTTTTAGGAATTTATTATAGTCTCAGACACCCATAAATAAACAAAAGCAAATGTTCCCACTGCCTTGAGCCTGAACTGAACTGAAGTGCTAATATATGTCCTGATAATCTCTTCTTTTCCACTTATTACTCCCAATTCGTCTATGAATATTCATGCAGACCTTTTGCAAATATAGACATTATACAATCCCAGATCTCTCTTCACTCATCTTCTAATGACTTCTGAACCAACTCCTTTGCTAAATAAATTACCATGTTCTGTGGTAATTTCCACAACTAAATCTATCTGCCATCCTTTGAAACCCCTTCAACTCTTGTATTTGTTCCTAAACTGTTGGGACAAATGCTACCCTGCTATATTTAAGCAAGCAGTTACGTGGTTCAGCATTTGTATCCTCACGTCTCGTGTGTCTCTTACATTCACCAGTAAATAAGAGTACTTTGAAATCTCTGCCTACCACTTTCCCAATGTGTGCTGCTCAGTTGCCTTCAACAAGCAATTCTTCTCCACCTTGCGAAACCTTTGTCTTTCTATATGGATACATAATAAGTTGTCATTTTTTCCCATTTATCTTCATTCTGTTTCTTACTCGACTAGACATCTGTTCCAAATCTCATGTAGCTGTTCAGTCCTCTTAAGTTGATCTTGTATAACTTAAAACATTATTTCATTCTCAAACAACCTATCTTCTGTCTGTAAACCATAAACAAAGTCATTGATTATAATAATGAACTACAGTGGTCCCAATACACTACTCTGTGGCACATATGTTTCCAACACCAGGTCTTTTGATAATGCATTTTCTACCATAACTCTTTGGTTCCTACTTCTTTGACCAATTTCTTATTATTTCCACTTTTGATATCCTTGGTAACTTGTACCCAATCCTGAACCATAATCATTTCAACGCCCTCATTTTACCTCAATTTTCTAACATAGCTACAGAAATTTCTGCTTGTATCATTTAGTGGTCCTCCTCTAAGCTTGATATTTATCATGATTTTTTTTTCATCTTACTCCTTTTGTTTTTGTTTCAAATATTCCTACCACCATGCTATTTTCTCTGTTGTGTTCTTTTATTACAAATCTCTTTAGCCTTCATATCTCCCTGTTATAGTGTATAAGTACCATGATTATCTTAATTTTTTATTTGGCATATAAATATCTTCCACCTTTATCTCCTTTGAGCTGTTCCCTTGTCCACTGCACTGCTGCTACAAACTGACCCTTTTGTTGTTAAGATAAATGATTACTCCCATTGCAGTTGAACTTGTTTGTTTGTTTTTACTGAACATGTTTCACTTCTTTCACGAAATGATTTTCAGTGTTAAACACGTGTCCTCTTCTTCTTAGGATTGATTCCGCATTGCAGGGTCTGCTTTACTGGACTTCTTCCATTTATGCCTATCTTGAGCACCTTCGGGTGAGGCATTGACTAGTTGGACGTTCTTCTGCAAGGTATCCAGCCAGCACTTCCTTGGACTTCCTCATGGTCTTTGGCCCTCTGGACTTCTATCAAGTGGTGTTTTCACAATTGAAGTGTTGTTGTTGTGCATTACATGGCTGTACCATTGCAGACGACCCTACCACTTTTTCTCAGAAAATGGAGCCAAACCAAATGCTGCCTGAATGTTCTCATTCCTGATGTGGTCCAATAAATCAAGTTGCGGCCAGTGAATCATCTTAATTTCCACGACATGCGGCTGTTGTTCATCTATTTTCGTAACTGCCTAACATTCAGTTCCATACAGTCCACTGGTTGAACTGTGATTCTATAAATCTTTGATTTAAGGCACAGCGGCACCTTCCAGTCAAAAATTACTCCTATGACCTGACGCTACTTCATCTATGCTGCGTTGACTCTGTTTTGGACATCTGGGAGAGACTGACCATCTCAACATATTAATGTTTCCATGTATGTGAACTGAGATAATTCACCATCAATCTTAATAGATCCATCACTTGGACTCCACTTTCTATGTACACATTCTTCCATACAAGTCACATGCCATGTTTGTTGAGGGAAATTTTCCATTTTTGGATTTATTGTCCCAGTTCTTGATGAGACTCGCAGGCAGCCATGATATCAGCACAGAGCAATATTCAGGTGTGTGGAGTGAGTAGTTCTGCAGCAATGGTGTCAAAACAGGATAAACTGGAATGGTGACAAAGCCAATCCCTGATGAATACCAACCCGGATGGGAAAAGTAAGAATTTCCTACAGCACATTGAACATAGCTGCTGATATTCAAATATAGTAGATGGAACATTTTAATATGTATCTCAGGTACGCCATGCTGTCTCAGTCCGTAGCGGATTAGATTATGAGGTACACTATTGTAGGCCCTTTCAAGACCCAAAAAAAGCTATGTGCAGTCGTTTTCTCTTTTCAAGGTGCCTTTCCATCAAAAGACACATGGTGCAAATAGCATCAATTGTCCCTGTGCCTTTCTTTAAACCTCATTGTTTTAGGGAAATCTTAACTAAGCTTCAAAGGCAAGCAACCACAATGCTCTCAAAAATCTTAATTGTATGGCAAAGTAGGTGAATTGGTCAATAGTTGGAGCAGTCTAGCACATCTACCTTTTCTTTCCAAAGGGGTATTGTAACACTAGTGAATGAAGTACAACAAGTTTTTTCTTGGTCTATAACAGAACTGAGTTAACTGTGATCCAAGCATCTTCCATACCTCCAATGGAATATCATCTGGTCCAGTTGCCTTTCCATTTTCTTCATGACTGTCTCTACTTCAACAGCCATGATGGCTGGAACTGGGCCATACACAGGATATGCAGGTGGCATTTGTGGATGTGGCAATTCTCCGTTGCTGATATTTTCAATGTGTTGTTTCCATTGGCTGAAGATCTCGGTCGGTTTCTGTAGCAGTTTCTGGTTTTCAATCTTAATGGTCTTAACATACCCAATGACGTGACTAGAATGGTGATGACTCTTCGTTAGCTGATAGATATTTCTTGCTCCTTCTGGGGCATTTAGTTCATTGTACATGTTCCTATAATGGTCTTCTTTTGCCTTTGCCATTTGTTTAGTCACTGACTTCAGTATTCTATATTTCTGCCGATCAGAATCAAGTCCTGATTTTTTCCAGGTTTTGAAGGTTCTTTGTCTTGATGGCTTCTTGCACCTAATCACTTCGTCCACACACTTCTTTTGTTGATGGAATGACATGCGGGTTTCGTTGTGGCCATGATATTGCTAGCACAAATCTGTATATGTTCCCCGCAGGGGCCTGGTACGCAAGTGCCAGGTACGGGTTTGGCGAACCCGCGGTGCCCGAGCTGGAAACTTGTGAGCGCCGCAAGTTTCCCACACCGTAAACTCCTACCATGCTTCAACGACCACCTTAGGGCGTGGCGGTGGAACGTTGTGTGCCTAGGAGAACGGGGATCTTGGCTTCATCGCCCGGATCGCGAGGATGGTAAAAACCTCTATAAAAAACCCCTCAACCTCAAGGTCGGATACGTGCCGAGGAGGTGCATGGGTGAGAGGCAGATCACTCGCTAACGTACAACCTCAGGGGCACCTGCGCACCCCTGTTGTAATAGCATTTCTTTCTTTAATGGTTTTTACTCGTGGGACCACAATGCCTACTCCCAAAAAACCAAAAAACCCCTGCGGCCCGGGTGTGTCGCAGGTAAATAAAAACACACCCAGTTCTTACAAACGGGCTAGGGTTGAAAGCCCTCCCCCGGATGTAAACAGTAACAGCAAGGGTTGTAATATTGACAATGCCTTCGTTATTATGACAAGGGTGGAGGGATCTTTTGAGAAGGTCTCTCCATTCTATGTTCAGAAAGGTTTAGAGGGTATTGCGGGTACCCTCAAATCTGTAAAAAAGCTGAGGAATGGAACACTGCTTATGGAAACATCCACCCAGAGGCAGGCTGTCCAACTCCTTAAGTGCGAGAAGCTCGGGGAGTTCGCAGTGAAGTGCGAACTCCATAAAACTCTAAATTCAAGTAAAGGAGTCATTACCAGCAGGGACCTTATGGATTTAGAGACCGAGGAACTCCTTAAGGAGTGGTCAACAGAACATGTGGTCGAGGTTCGTCGGATTAAACGAAGGGTTAACGGCAGTCTTGAGAAGACAGCCACCTTCGTCCTGACGTTCGACACTCCAACGTTGCCCAAAAACATCAAGGCAGGATATTTGAATCTGAATATTCGCCCGTATGTACCGGACCCAATGCGCTGCTTTAAGTGCCAGCGGTTCGGTCATACGACGGCGACCTGCAAGGGCAACCCCACCTGTGGGAGGTGCGGAAGGGCGGCTCATGAGCCAGGCACTAGCTGCACGCTCCCACAGGTGTGTGTGAACTGCTCCGGGGCACATCCAGCCTGGAGCAGAGAGTGTCGTTTGTATCTGGAGGAAAAAAAGATACAGGAGTTGAAAACGAAAGAGCGGATTTCTTATGGCAAAGCCAAAAAGAAATATAAGGCTCTGGCTCCACCAGTCTTCGCTACCAGCTTCGCGAAGACGTTATCAACTCCCGTCAGGAAAGAAAGTATTGCTACCCAGACGTCCGTTGCGGACATGGGCACAAGTCCAATGTGCTCATGTCAGTGCAGATGTGGTGCCACACCCATCAAGGTCATTACACCTAGGACCTCGTACGTCGGTAGCAATACTCTGACAACATCGACCTCATCGACAGCAGGTTCCGTAAGTCCACCAGCAAAGACACTGCCATCCGCTACAGCTGTGGGCCCCTCTGCAACAGCAGAAGCGGCCCCTAAAGCAGAAACAGCTTCTGCAAAAGAAGTGAAAACGGCAACGCCATCTGCCGGTAGTGGATGGCAAACAGTGCAAAAGGTAAGGGGTCCGAAATTTAAGCTGACGGACCCCGCTATGTTTGTGAAATCCCCTCCGACTTCTCCTCCCAGATCCCCTTCTGGAAAGGAGAAGAGGAGGGACAGGCCTCGGCGGATGAAAAATCCGCAAGACCCTGAGGCCTCACAACGAAAATCGTCTTCGGACACCGAAGACGATATCATGCTGGTGGACGTACCTTGTTCCGTTCCTCAGCTATCAGAGAAGGAAGACCCACCCGATCCGGGGGGGGTGGTGGTTTTAAATAGGTAGAATGGCTCCCATACTTCAGTGGAACGTAAACGGTTTCCAGGCTCACAAAGAGGAAGTCCAGCTCTTAGCACGGTCTAATCCATTGTGTCTCTGTCTCCAGGAGACACACTTTAGACCACAACATCAGCCTGTGCTAAGAGGTTATGACATATTCCGAAAGGACGATACCGAGGGTGATCGAGCGAGGGGCGGAGTGGCCGTGTTTGTTCGGAACACTGTCCACTCCGAACCCGTCGCTCTCACCTCTCATCTACAAGCAGTAGCGGTGAAAATACACGGTCCAATACAACTGACCGTATGCTCTGTCTATCTGCCACCCAGTTTGTCCGTCGACTACGACGACCTGGTTGGCATTACACGACAACTCACTCGGCCCTTTCTCCTTTTGGGAGATTTCAACGCCCACAGTGCGTTGTGGGGTTCCACCACCGATTGCCCCCGGGGCCGAGTGATTGGTAGATTGATGGAGCAGGAGGAAATTTGTATCCTGAATACAGGGCAAATGACTCATTTCACCACTGCTACCGGTACGTCTTCTGCCATTGACCTTTCCTTGTGTTCTCCCTCAATCGCAGACTCCGTGCTATGGGAGGTGGATCGCGACCTACATGGAAGCGACCACTTCCCTATTTGGTTGCACGTCGGGTGCGATCGTGGGGGAGGAAATAACCGGCGCAAATGGAACGTCAGTTGTGCAGATTGGCAACTCTATTGCCGCTCTGTACAACTGCAACTTGTAGGCAGTATACAAGAGAAGGTGAATCACTTCACGGAAGTGATTCACCGTGCAGCTGACGTTTCCATGCCGAAAAGCTCCGGAACGCTGCGAAGGACGCCCGTCCCCTGGTGGAACGACGAATGTCGTTCCGCTATTCAGGGTCGCAGACGGGCGTTGCGGCGTTTTAGGTTGTATCCTACATCCGACAACCTGGCAGCGTTCCGTATAGCAAGAGTAAGAGAGTAAGAAGAGGTCATGGCAGAACTTTGTGAGCACTATCAATCGTTCCACACCTTCGTCGAAAGTATGGGAGTCCATTCGCCGTATATCTGGAAGGTACTCCCGCGCACCAGTATCTGGGTTACTGGATCATGGACGTATTATTACTGACGAACGAAGCATAGCGCAGCTGATGGCGGAGAACTTCGCCGCCATCACTTCGTCCGATAACTTTGACCTTCGGTTTCAGCGACGTAGAGTCGGCTGCCGAGAGGCGCCCGCTGTGCTTCGATTCGTCGAATTTCAGAGGCCTACAACTGCCCATTCACATCTTGGGAGCTGGAGAGTGCGTTGAACAGCGCAAATGACACTGCTCCAGGGCCTGATTTGATCCAGTACCAGATGCTGAGGCATCTCAGCAAGGATGCTAAAAGTACCTTCTAGATATTTTTAACGACATTTGGACCGGAGGACACTTCCCCGACTCGTGGAAAGAAGGCAACATTAATTCCCATTTTAAAACCTGGCAAGGACAAATTGTTGCCAGGTAGTTATCGTAGTATTGCCTTGACTAGCTGCGTGGGGAAGACACTGGAGAGGATGGTTGAATCGCCGCCTCGTCTGGTGTCTTGAATCCCGTAATCTCCTGAGCCGCTTTCAGTGTGGATTCAGGAAGTTCCGTTCCACCTTGGACAACCTGATCCTCCTGGAGGCGGCAATACAGGATGCGTTCATACGCAAGCCAACACCTCGTGGGTGTTTTTTTTCGATCTTGAAAAGGCTTACGATACTACCTGGCGGCATGTTATTTTAAAACAGTTACATGAATGGGGTTTTAGGGGTAACCTACCCCGTTTTTTAAAATCATTTTTATCTGGTCGTTGCTTCCGGTACCGAGTCGGTGGTGAAGTGTCTGATCTTTTTATTCAGGAAAACGGTGTCCCTCAGGGGTCAGTTTTAAGCGTGACCCTATTTTGCTATCGCAATTAACAGTATATCTTTGGTTATAAGGAGTCCCATTCGGTTCTCCTTATATGTGGAGACGATTTTTTTAATTTTTATTGCATCGTCCAGCCTGAGAAGCGCAGAGCGGCAGCTGCAACTCGCGCTGAACAGGCTGGATGATTGGTCAGTGCACACCGGTTTTCGATTCTCTGCCGAGAAAACCCGGTGTGTACTTTTTACTCGTAGCAGAAGTCTTTTAGCTGAGCCTCACCTTACCCTGAGGAACACCGTTTTAAGTTTTACTGAAACAGTTAGATTTCTGGGCCTCATTTTTGACACCAGGCTTAACTGGCTTCCACATCTTAAAGATGTGAAAGCCAGGGCTTAAAAAGCTCTTAATATTTTAAAATGTCTGTGCGGCAGGTCGTGGGGCGCTGATCGTTCCTGCTGCTACAGTTTTATCGAGCCTTTGTACGGTCGCGTCTCGAGTATGGTTGTATCGTATATGGTTCGGCACGGGACAGTTATCTTCGGATACTGGATAGTGTTCCACCATGCAGGAATTTGGCTCGCCACTGGTGCATATCGCACCAGCCCTATTGTCAGCATTTGTGCTGACTCGGGCGAGCCACCACTTACCATCCGCCGGCAACTCCTCATGGTGCGACACTATACGCATATTGCCATAACACCTGGCAGTCCCGTGTACGACATAGTTCTACATCCCAGCTACGAGCGGCTCTATGCCAACCGGCATAGAGCCACTAAACCGTTCAGCTACCGTACGAAGGCTATTTTAGAACATTACGGATTTGAGCTTCCCTCTTTTTATCGCCAGGGTTGGAGTAAATCCCCTCCCTGGCTTTTAAAGAGGCCCAGATTAATTTTAGAACTGTCACGGCATAACAAACTGCTAACCGCTGACAGTGTTTTTATTCATATTTTTACTGATATTTTAAATCAATATCACACTTTCACCCCGGTGTATACGGATGGGTCTAAGCAGGCTAACAGTGTAGGCTGTTCAATAGTGTTCCCTCGAGCGACTTACAAATACAAGATGGATAGCAGGTGCAGTGTTTACACTGCGGAGTGCTATGCCCTGCTAAAGTCGCTCCAGCATATGAAGGCACGCCGCGACAAGAAGTACCTCATATGCTGTGATTCCCTTAGTTGCATTCAGGCATTAGCAACTATGTACCCAGCAGACCGTCTAGTCCAGGACATCCAGGACGCCCTCCTTTCCCTCCAATCTTGTGGGAAGGAGGTGGCATTCTGCTGGGTACCAGGCCATGTGGGAATCAGGGGGGAACGAGGCAGCTGATGAAGCTGCCAAGTTGGCCTGTGACAAGGTCCGAATCGACTTTGACCCGGTCCCAAAGTCAGACCTTGCCTCGGCGGCGAAGAGATTTGTTTTTGATGTTTGGCAGAGGCAGTGGCTGGAAGTTGAGCATAACAAGCTCCGGCAGGTCAAACCGACCGTTCAGCCGTGGAGCAGCTCCTTCCAGCAGGCGAGGAGGGATGAGGTTCTCCTTACTCGCCTCCGTATAGGGCACTGTCCTCTGACACATGGTTTCCTTCTCCGCCGAGAGGACCCTCCGGAGTGTGATGCTTGTGGCGTACCTTTGACGGTACTCCACATTTTAACCGAATGTGTATTGTTTTTAGATCTAAGGGCAGACGTTGGCTTAGCCAACGATCTGTCCCTTATTTTAAGCGATGACCGTGACAACGTGGCTAAGGTTTTAAAGTTTTGTTGCTTGGCCGGTCTTGTCCCAAAAATTTTGGGCAGATCGGCCTAGGTTGTAGTTTGGATTGGTGGCCGTGTACAACCACCAATCCAAGTACTGTTTTTATTTGTGACACTGATTATATGGCTGGCCCTTTTACAGCCAGCCAGCTAATTTGTTTTTTAACCTGGTTGGCCCATCTACAGCCAACCAGTTAATGTATTATATTTTAGTCACAGTTTTATATTTTATGTTGCCGTCTGTGTGGCCGAACTCTATACAGTCGGCCAGGCAGACGGTATTTTAGTTAGTATGTTAGTATTTTATTGTGCTGTCTCTGTGGCCGACCCCTTTACAGTCGGCCACACAGACGGCAATTTCGCCACGTTGTCACGCCTGGTTTTTGTTAGGGCGCTAATGACCCCGCTGTCGACGCGCCCTAAAACAACAACAACAACAACTGTATATGTTTGGTGACTGTTGTCCAAACTTCATCAAAAAGGTGTCCATGTTTTGACATTTTTAGGGAGCCTATAGATGTTTCCACCTGGAAGTGATGCTGCTTTAATTTCCATCAATTAATTTACTCTGATATGGTTTTTCTTAGAGTTCAAAGCAAATCCTGAAACTTAGGAAGTGATATTGTCCAATGGTATAACTTTTTCATCAGTTTCAAACATTCTGACATCTCTTAAAATTAACCAATAAACAATCCGTGTATTCCTTCCACCACTGCTAAAGGTAATGAGCTGTGATAGGCATTTTCTGTGAAAGATGTTAGCCACAGCTAAGTCTAATGCCTAAGCAAATTTCAGGATTCTGTTCCCATCATTTTGCTCTGCAACACTCTGCCCAGCATGTATTCTTATCAAAACCGTTTCTATTCCTTCCAACATGTCCATCCCGATTGCCACCAGGGAAGAATAGTTAATTTCCTTTAACACTTTCGTGCCTGAGCCTTCTGCTCTCCCAGGTGCTCAAGTAACTGGCCATTTTTCATGATTTTTAAATTTCAAATAACTTCTTATTAACACTACAGCTAAGAAACTTTCCTATTATTGTAGTTTGACTTGTACACTTTTTATGTAAGTGGGGTATGACATCAGGAGAAAGGTAACAAAGTGTTTATAATCAAATGTATCAGTGTGTATTTTCAGATTTAATAAAATGCCACACAATCACTTCACGGTACTTTACGATACATTATTTCGTCTGGTACAAAAACACTAATACAACCGGAGGCACTGCAGTTGTCATTCACTGGTGCAGTAATTCCACTATATTCCTCAAAAAGAGGCAAATTCGGATGAATATCATCAAGTAACCACTGGGAAACTTCATCTTCATTACCAGATTGGCGCATTTTCTTACACGGATCAGGCTCTTGTATTACATCAGAAGTTATTTCATGAACATTGTCTTGTCCACTGATGTCATTAACACCACCTTCCTCTGCAGATTACAATGTATTTACTTTGAAAATAATATCTTTTATACACACAAAAAAAAAAAAATTAAAATAGAACAGTTGTAAATACGTAATTGTTCGCATCAAGTAACTTACCAGCAGTAAGCGTTTCGTTTTTATCTGGAGCACTTTCCCGCTCTTTAATGTCTCTTTCAGAACCTGAATCGTCTATCACTTCATCTGAAAGAGCTAATATTTCTTCATCCTTCAATCTTTCAGTATAAAAGAAATTCACAACCTTCTGCAACAACCCGCGCACAAGAAAAATGCGGGAGTTTCTGTAGTCAAAATAATATAATGTGCAGCTAAAGATAGTCTCAGAAATACTGGCTAGATGGCGTCATGTAATATAGAAACATTGACAGACACAATACCATGCAGAAAAACCGGGATCTTACTTACAAGGCGGCGGAAATCGGCAGTTAACTGCCACCCGAGTCAGGCTCATGCTCCGGCAGCATGACAATAAATACCATGCAGCCAGAGTCTGACTCGGGCTCCGTCGCGAAAGTGTTAACAAATTTCAATGTTGTTCTAGAATTCCTCATTTAGATCATCCAAACATCCAGTTTGTGGGGCATAGCAGAAAACTGTGTAAGGTTTGGGTACCATAACATATCTTGATAGACATCAGTTGGTCAGAAAGACCGTTCACTTCAGTCACATGATCTCGGAACTTTGTACTCATAGTGATATCTATGCCATTTCTGTCTGCAGTCTTTCTATGATAGAACATCTTATATTCATTACCAATATATTTGGCTTCTTGGATGCAGGCAGTATCTACTCGCTGGGTCTTTAATGCATCAGTGAACTTCCAGCTTTGGCACTTGAGAGTACCAATGTTAATGGTAGTCATTTTGATCTGCTGGACTCGCTTCTTCAGCGCACCCTGTCCTTGAAGGTGTAGCCCCACCCCATTTCTCACACCGATCGGGTGATACTGGTACACATCGCTTACAGCGGAGAGCTGTTGCCATAATATTTCCTTTGTCTGTCATGACGCAGCATTTAAATTTTAGCCAACTTATTGCTGAGTCTGATGCCTAGCACTATAGAGCTACTGACAGCGTATAATTTGGTCGTCCCAAATATGGGATACACATGCCATCATTAGCTGCCTGTTCTGGGTCAGATGCTACAGTAGCGCCAGTTTTGGTCTGCCGCAGGTATTTCATTTCCCTGATACCACCCATATCTGGGAAACATACCCGATGGGAGACTAGCAATTCCCCTAGTGTTAAATGTGTGTACGTGTCATTATGTGACTGTCCTACATATATATATATATATGTATATAGGATCTTGCTATGACTATTGAATGGTGTGCCAGGATGACTGGTTAACCTACGATGCCCCATGACTTGCGCCGACTTTCTTCGTATCTTCTTCTCGTGAATTCTTCTCTTGCGCTAGTGAATAAACATGAGCATCGAGGGTAACTTGTAATTAGGAGAGGGAATGGGCAGCTACGAGCTACTTGAAATGAAACAATGTTTCTGGAAACCCCATTTAATTGCACTGGACCATAAATCATCTACAGTCGATGTTGTACAAAATCAGAGGTATTCCGTAACCCGTAATACTGACCCTAGGGATGAAACTTAGCCCTACAGTTCACAACTAACAGAGTATGGTAAGGTTGGTGCAGCGAATATCTATCTCCGATGCCTAGTTGTTATCTTGTAGATCGTCAGTCAAGAAGTGAGTGTGATCAATGTATTCTAGCATGCTGGAAAAGTATTGGCTTGCATGCTCAGCACTGCACATGTAGCTAGTAATCCAAACTGTCCATCGGCAGAAAGCCGAACAACAGGACGTGCTTACTCGACGTCTGGCTGCAGTGAAACTTAGAAAACTTACATGATTTCGATATTAAAATATTATTATAAATGACGTCCCGTCACAATTATATTATTTATGATATTACATTTTCTGCATCAAGGTTAAGGTATAATTTATGATATATTTACATTTTAAATTTACATATCTACATGTGATTCTCTTGTTCTTAACTTTTCCTATTCTCATCTGACATAATTTGGTAATTATCTGTAGTGTTCATGCATATAATCAGTGGCGAGAAATGATGGTGCTAAATTACATTTTTATTATTTCTCACCAGTTACCCTCTACCTTCCATTTGCTTCACATCCCATCATCTTTCTACCAAAAATGTTAATTTTTATTTCTTCCTTTGTTGAAATAATTTGTAATTGATTGTTTACAAGTTTATGATTCTCTTTCTTCCTTAACTCAAATATTACTGTTAGCACCTTTGGTGGCATGTAATTCCTGTTTAGAATTTATGAAAAACAAAAATTCTAAGTACTTTTGGAATGACCAAAGGGATATGATTATGCAAGGAAAATATGATTCATTGATATCACGAGGATTTAGATTTAAATGCCTTGTGTCTCAGAAGAGAGGAAAAGATTAATGTCTTTGCTAGATAGAACAATAAGGTCGTATGAGTGGCACATTTTCTGCTCGATGAAATATTTATTTGTAGATTTAATCAGTATTATGTTATAAATCCAATTGAATTTTCTTTACAGTCAGGAAAAGGAGCCTGAGAAGGTAACAGAACAGGAGCCAAAGAAGGACCCATCACAGCCATTAAAGTTAGCAATTTCATCTGAACAAGTTGAATTGCAGAAAAAAGCAAAGGAATTCCTCAAACAAAAATCTTTTGAAGAGGAGAGCAACTCTGTTGGCAAGTGTTTAAGTATATTAATGTAACAATATTGTGCAGAAATCTATCTGTGTTTTTTATGGTGTTTGAAAACAAGATATTTTCATGGTTCCCTTTGACTCATAATGACATGGTACAATTTTGTTTGACTTTTCTTGAAAACTCTGCTCATACCATTTAGATATTTGATCTCCAAAATAATTTAGCTAAATGTGTGCTCAGTTCTAGCCTGCAGATAATGAATAGCTTACATTTTGTTCCAAGCAGTTTGCTCTTTACACCCTCTGTATCTGATTGGATGAAATTTTTCTGAATATGATTTTTGTGTAAAGATTATTTGTTGAATATGTATGTGTGTCTGGTTCAGGTTATAATGTATTCTCACCAAAGACTTGATAGGCTGCATTAGACAATAGGTGAAGTTGGGGGTGTACCTCCCACATCCTGCGGTATTAATGTCTCTTAGCAATTGTAAGGAATATTCTTATTGCCTGGATACAGATTGTGGTTTCATGGCGATGCTTTATCTTTCCTTTTTAACTTAGGGTACTCAGGAGTATCAGTGAACATATGCCTGACTTAATCAGCAGCCTGTGTTGTTATACACTGTTGGAAATTAAAAGTTCAACCTCCTGATGGAGTTGTGATAAATGAATGGAATTTGGCCTGAAGTATCCCCATATGCAAAGTATTAAATGTTTAAAAATTTAGTTTCACATGTAATATGATGAAAATTACTGGGCTATTTATATGCAAAATCGCTATGTTAGCATATCAGTGTGAATAGTGTGGTGGTGTAACACAAGTTCTTGTTGACCAAGTATGCCCCAGGCAAAGAGTGATGACCCTCTACATCAAGGCTGCACAACCCTAGGCCTGCAGGTTACAAAGTGGCCTGCCAGCTCATTTGAATTGGCCTGCCAAAAGCAGTGATCTAGAATGTGCTGGCGCAAAAGCCTCTGCAAAGATCTGATTAATTTTTACTTTTTAATTATTATTAAAAAAAACTTCTACAAAGGTTTTTTACTTTTTGATTGTAATTTAACTGTGTTACAGTTGAACTCCAATTATCCCCATTTGGATAATCAAAAATTCGGATAATTTGATGTTTTTCCGAAAAAGTATCTGTTTTAATTAATTATTGCATGTATGTTTAAAATGAGAGAAAAAACTATTTTTAAAGAAAGACAGCTTTTAATTAAATAAATGAAAAGGCAACTCTTTTTAAATGTTGAGTGTACTTACAAGTGCTGTACATTAGTACGTATATACATTATGTACGTACTGTGCTGTAATAAAAGTCATTGCTTGCTGAACATATCGATCAAAGTAAGCTGTTTGACTGTATTCATCCATTTTTGGGCAGCCAAGTCGCGCATCCGCTTGACAGTGAGAAGTTGCATGTGGTCACACTCGGGCTGACGCTCCACTTCAATGCAGTTTCAAGGCCAGCAAAGGCTTGACTAGTTGATGGTCCAGTGTCTGCTTCAAATACGACATTAAGGTCATCTTCTTCCTCGACACTTTCTCTCACACTTTCAGTAAGTTCATCATCATTTAGAATTTCATACCCAGGGTCTGACGAATCTATATCTTCAGCACTAACTTCTGAACATCCAGGAATTTTCAAAAGAATGCTTCTGAATTCCTCAAGTGACACATTTTCCCCATCTTCTCCTGTCTCTTCCATTTCTTTTTTGTGAGCTTCTTTTTCCTTTTTCTCCTTTTCCTTCTCTTCTTCAGTTGGTATGCCTGTCAACTTGTTCCACGCGCATCTTAATTTGACTGCCTTAACCACGCTCCAAGCTTCCACCACCATGTAAGCGCAATCTCTCAAATTTATTTTGTTGTGGTTAGCCTTCTTCGAATTCACCCTCCACCAAATTTTTCCAAAAAAGTTGCCTTCTGTATCGGCTTTTAATGGTTTTGGTAACAGACTGGTCCATTGGTTGCAACAAGCTTGTGACGTTTGGCGGTAAAAAGATTGTTTTAAACTGGCCATTCTCTCTTTCCAACAGTTCTTCAGTGGGATGAGTTGGTGCATTATATGCAACCAAAAGCACATTACTGCCTTCGTTTCCAAGAGATTGTTGGTGCTTTTTCACTTCAGGGATGAAAATTTTCCTTTACCACTCGGTAAACAATGCTGCAGTCATCCAAGCTTTGGGTAATTTTTTATAAAAGAGAGGGAGCTTTTTCACAGTACATTTCCATCTTGACTAAAAAAAGTGATTCGGATATTCAGCGATTCGGATAGTCGGAGTTCTGATGATTGTAGTTCTACTTTACTTATAAGTTTGTTATTTTTAAATATCTATTGTAACTATAGGCAAATATTATGTGGCCTGCAAGCTAACTTAGTATTGAAATCATGGTCTGCAGACTAACTTAGCATCGAAATTGTGGCCCATCTCCAAAATTGGTTGGCAGCCTTGCTCTACATCCATATCCTGTGAGAGAGGTCGGAGAGTTGGCATGTTTGAAATGGGTGCATCATATCATGAAATCTCTTGAAGGATGGGCTGTAGTGCAATGTCAGTAAACAGAGTTGCTACAAAGTGGATGAAAGAAGGCTCTAGTACTCCTAAAGCAGGCACAGGTCCATACAGAAAGACTGCAGCATGTGAAGACTGCCGAATTGTGTGGGAGGCTGTTGCTGGCAGGCAGGTGGCTGCAGGCCAGATCCAAGCAATGGGTACAGAGAGAGTTGCCCTGCGCTTCCCTTTCAGACAGTTGTAAACCAATTGCGTGAAACTGGGTTACATTCTCTAACCACTATGCAATGTGTTCCATTAACCTGATTTCATTGCCAGCATCGTCTAACCTGGTGTAACGAAAAACGCAAATGGGCACATGAATGGTGTACATTTGGATTCTGTCTGTGGCAAAGTGATAATCAACAGCATGTATGCTTGCATCGTGGAGAAACAGCTTATCCTGCTGTGATTTCAGAATGTCTGGCAGATTCAGCTGCTGGTGTCATTGTTTGGGTACAATCAGTTTTGGCAGCAGGTCTTTGTTGGTTGCTGTTGAAAGCACAATGACAGCACACCATTATGTGGATAGGTTGCTGCACCCCATTGTGATACTCTTCATGTCCACCATCCAAATTACATCTTCCAACAGAATAATGCCCATCCTCATACTATGGCTATCACAACACAAGCCTTTCAATGGGTTACTATTACAAATTGGATTGCATAGTCCTAGATTTGTACCCAACAGAGCGTGTTTGGGATGCCAGGAGTACACACATTAGATCACATGGTTTTCCATCACAAACTGTGAAACAGCTGCTTCCACAAGACATGCAGGCATAGACACACATACCCCAAGAAGACATCCGGATACTTATTGATTCAATGCTGGCAAGTATCCATAAATGTGTACATGCTCAAGTTGGTTTCACTTCTTACTGACAATTGTATCTAAAGGTAATAAACTTAGCCTGATCCATTTCAATTTATCATTTCTTCTGTGTATGATCTTAAATATTTCTACAAAGTTCCATAAAATTCCACCATTTCTGTCTGAGTGTTGTACTTTCAATTTCTGCCAGGGTCCCTTTTAATCTCTGACAATGTAGAATTATATATAATTTTTTAGATGCTTGAAAATGTTTCCTCATACCATACTTTGTGATTTTTAATTTAAGATTTTCTGAGTGAATTTGTCAGATTATGGAGTTAGTAATGTGCTGTACATACATAGTCAAGTAGGTAATTAATGTTATGTTATATGAAACTTAATCATATTATCATTTTGATAAAGGATCACTTACCAGGCTTTCCTCTGATTGAAATCACCTTTTGAATCTTCTAAAAAGTAATTATCTGAAAAAAGGTTATTGTTGTAACTTCTAAGAAAAATAGGGGTATTCAGTATTTCACATGCAAAAGGTAAGAAATTTACGGTTGAATACCAGTTAAAGTATTCAGAAGAAGATAGAAGTGAATGAGAGAAATGGGAAGGAATAAAATGAAAGATGCAGGAGAGCATAAGAATTCTACAGAAGTGCAGAGACTTAGTTAGGAAAAGGGAGATGCTACAGAAGTGCAAAACGTTTGTACAAAGGACCTACTTTGTGCCAATACTCCAACATATGGTTCTGAAACATGGGTGATGAAAGAAAGAGAGATGAGTACAATTCATGAGCATAGATTAAGTTTAAGAGTAGTGGGATTGGTGTAACGAGATTGGACGAGTTGCAGAATGAAGATGTGTGGATAGAGGAACCTGTACAGAAATGAAAGTTAAATACTCTAGTAGCGCTCTCACATGAATGATGAAAACATTCCAAAGAAGTTGCATAACTTGAAATTGGAAGGAAAAAAGTCTTAAATCAGACCACATGAAAGTGGATTAACCCTTTGACTGCTGATGGCGGATCATGTAACTGCCGCCGCGCTGTGGCCTGCTACCTGCGCTAAGTGATTATCCCTGGGGACGGAGCCGTCCGAGCGGCTCCACCCGCCCTGTGCTGAATGTTTCTGGCGAAGCACTGTGACCTCTCACGACTGATACAGAATAAATGCTCTCACTACATAGTTTCTCTGCAAATAAATTACTACAGAATAAAACTGAATCATTAACCCTATTTTTCATAACTAATAATTATTTCTTGCTTGCATTTTCTCTCGATTTTTGCAGCTTTTGTCGAAAGCTTGGTGATTCTTAAATTTACGTCACTAGTTTACAGTTCTTTCTTGGCAGTTTCTGTAGGTCCCTTACTGTATTAGAGTGTTATTGTTGATTCGAAAAAAATGCTAGAAATATTGTATTCCACACTTACATACCGCGTTCAGACCATGACTGTAAAATTAGAGATATTCGAACTCATACAGAGAGTTAACGCCATCCGATTTTTCCTCGCGCTATTCACGAATATAGAAAGAGACCTTAAAATGATAATTGTTCAAGCAGCCTTCCCCACACACCGAAATTTGGTTTGCGGAATATCTTTGTAGATGTAGACACCCAAAATATCTCGATGTTGACTGAATGTTTGCTGCGCTTTGTAATTACCCGATTATACGTAATTTTGTTTCTTTGATGAAATTTGTTCCTCATAAGTACTCAACAGATTTTTCATTTCTAAGCTATGAAGTGTCTGTCCATTAATTACGTGATTTGAAATAGAGGGGGGGGGGGGGGGGTTGCGGCTAAATCGCACGAAACCTCACCAGAGTAACAAAAAGCGGTATCTGGACATAAGTTCACTAAGAATTGGAGTATTTAGAAGGACATCTCTGGTCCAATATTCCGTAATTTTCAATTTTTTTCACGCTAGGCATCAGAAGACAAATAGCTCTGAAACAATACATTTCATCATGTCCAGTATCTTTCCACTTTGATATTCGAGAAAGCTCTGATTCTGGAGTATTCTTCATAGTGGTTATACAAAACCGATTCTTTTCATCAGCTATATATTTCGTCAGTTCTTCTGTAAGAAATAACATGAAAACTGACAGAATACTTGACACATTCCCTATTTGACACGCATTTCCCAATAGTGTAACATCAAATGCGTGACTAACTGGACGAAAATGTTTTTCTAGTTAGATTTATCGCCAAGACGTAATTTCTTCGTAGCCGTTTCACTATCACTTTCTGATTCTTCAGAACAACTAACTTGTTGAAACATGAGACTGCATTGTCACCCCTCCTGACGAGTATGTTTTAGGAATACAGCTTTCCGATTTTGTGGAAAAGCTATCACTTCCATCAAAATGAAGTAGTTCATCCTCAGTGTCGCTCATCGTAAGAATCTCCATGATTTATTCCTCAATGCACCCACGACGTCTTTCAATTTTCTTTATAAAATACAGGACACAAAGAACACTGATGTAATTTTCGTTGAACAGTGAACTGTCGAGCGAAGCCTAGGCTCCCAGCAGACAAACATTCGTACAATAAGCTAGCGACCAAAACTGCGAAAGGCTATTGAGAAATGTGGCGAGAAGTCCGCTTTACGACTCAGGTACCGGCGCGTCTATATTCGTTATCAGCACACAGGTAGCGGCAGGCGGGTGCGGCTTATCTCGTCATCAGCACTCGGGAAAATCCGACGGCTGCGGCTATACCCGTCATCAGCACTCGGGGCCCGCAGGCAGCATGACGTGTATAGACGTCAACAGCAGTCAAAGGGTTAAAGGAATAGAAAAGAGCATGCAAGATAGAGGAGCAATCTGGACAGAGTTGGATGACTAGGAATGGTGGAAAGACTGGAGATGGCAGAGCATTTTCCTGGCAGAACCAGCTTAAGGCAGTGGTTGCAGAAACTGGTATATTACTTTGGAGGTTTCACAGATGACCTGTCCTATGTGGGAAAATAACCACTGTCCTGATGCTCGCATAGGTTTGAGCTCCAATCTGCAAGCCATAAGAATGATTGGCCATTGATGGGCAGTATTTACCCAGAATCCAAACCCTACAGTAGTTGTCCTTGCCATCTCCCACAATACCAGTAATGTTAACTAGATGACCAGTGTGAAAATTTTGCGAATACAATGAATAGTAACGTTGGAGGTTTGTGATGAGATGAAAGAAGAACCATCTCATTTGTTTCAGTTGTTTTTTTGTTTAATGTGATAAATACATAGTAAATGTCGACGCCAGTGAAGCAGTTTATTAATCTCTTTGTGATATGTTCTCCTATCTAGCAGCTTGGCTCTGAACTGTCTCAAACACGCAACATTCACAGTTATTATTTTTGCCATTTAAGGGCCAAATTCTGAAAAATTTCATTCTTTAGATATGATGTGACAAAAGCAGAGACCTTAATCTTTAATGTGATTGCTCATTTATCTATTTCAGTTAGATATCAGGGGAGTTAAATGGCTCATGATAATTTTAAAAATACATTACAGAAATAATGATAATTTTGCTCTTTAAGGGTCGAATTCTGCTCACAATGAAATTGTGGTTGTAACGAAATATACGGTGCTTTGGGGCTTTGAAATAATTAATGTTCGTCGATGCAGTTGTACCGCTGTATTGCTTGGCACAATGTTCAATGCTTTACTCTACCACTTATTACTCCTAATTAAAAGATTCGGTTGCCGTGCGGTCACCAGTCTAGTAATCTTTGCTAATTGGATAAGCTAATTGAATAGCAGTCACAGAGAACATGCAAGAAACTACTGAGAAACACACACACGTATTAGCTTGCACAGTTCACTAAGATTTATTCTTCTGAAACTACATAATCCAAAAGCCAGACACTAACACTAATCTTCATCACCAAAGAATGCAGATTCGAGTATAATTAAAGGTGGAAACCTTGAGTACAAGCCCCATAGTTAATTATTAAACAATTGACATGGTACAACTCAGCAGCAGTTCACCATCACAGTTTATAGGAAACCCGGTCACCCAGAACAACCTTCACAGTCTACAAAATACTTCAGCACTGTTCGCACAATGTTCTGTCCCTCGGAACATCGGTTATGCAGCAGTACAGTGGGTTCGTGCAGCACATACGCGGAACATACACACACACACACACACACACACACACGCGCGCGGCTGCGGCAAGTTAGCTACCGCCGGCCGTCACGTACTGCACCATCGACAATACCCAACTGTCCCAAAGCGCGCTAGACGACCATCCAACGCCAAAGACAATATATATACATCTTGGGTCACATTATCAACTTAAAAATATCTGTATTATTCACAGTTTCATCACATGGTGATAATACGATAACAAATGCAAGGTGTAAAACTCATTGTACCTAGTCCTTTGTTAGTGGAATTTAGGAAAAAACAAGTGTACAGTAAATAGAAACAAAGTTGACACTTCTGAAAATAGTGCATGGTCCGTAAAAAAACCTTTTGTTCCGATAATTGAAGGTTGGATTATCAATGCTCTACTGTATGATATTTTGGTTTTATACCTTATTCATGTGCTAGGGACTAAATGTCATATAGTTTGGGAGGGGTGTACATGCCGAAGTTTACCACATGACTGAGTCTTATGGTAAATTTCAGCTTGTGCACATCTCCCAAACCATATGACTTGGTCCCTAGCACATGAATAAGGTTTAAAACTAAAATATTATGTACCTTTTTGCTTGTCTCTTATGTGTTTCACTTGTCGCAGCCTTCAACTTTGATGAGTGATGAGTCATTTTCCTCATCCTTTGTTATTTATATTACCTAAAAGCCATTTTCTTTTTCCTTAATATCATTACTGGTAATTTGTTTATAACTTCTTGAATTAATGTGTGTTCATTTTTGTTTCTTACAGTTCCTGCAAAGAAACGGAAACGTGAATATGAGTATGAAAGTGGCAGTGAAAGTGGAGATGAACCACCACCTCCTGGAGAAAGTAATGGTAACTTCGGTGTATTTTTTGGCTATTTTAAAGTTATTGATAAGTGTAAATAAAGATTTTCTTGTGGAGAAAGTAAACTAAAGGTTATGAAAGTTGAGATGGGACAGGCAGTGTGCATAGCATACAAGTATAAAAGAACTCAAACTGACAAAGTTTTTTACCTAAAATTTGCTCATATCATCTATTTCATTTACCAAAAACTAAATATTGTATTTAATTTTTTAAAAACACTGTCATAAGGATTACTTAGAAATAAACAGGTGTAAAAAAAATAATTAAAAAATGTACCACAGTGTACAGTGTGGAAACGCTCTCCCCTTAGTGCATCACATTCTAAATATACCTATAAAAATTTGATTGTAACTGAATATCATTAGCAGCATATGGGGCAATGTGGCCTGATGTTGTAGAGCTGTAGAGAAGAGTTTGCTATCTAACCTGAAAATGTTTGTTGTCCCAAGTGACTGCTGTCTGACCTACCACATGCTGGAAATGCATATGATCATTAGCGTATGGAAAACTAAATGTGCAAGGCTCAGCTCACACTAGCCTAATTATTATTTACTATTATTACCCAATTCTTTTTATAAGTAGATATAGGTTCACATTTGTTACTTATTTGTGAGTGAATACATTTATGCATAAGTTTCATTGATTAATTTTGTTCTGAAGTATTATTTCGTTTTAGATATGGATGAAGAGGAACCACCACCACCTGGATTAGAGGAGTCAAAGGAAGAAAGTGAACCTGAAGAAGAAGAAAAAACTAAAATACCAAATGAAACTGAAAAAAAAGCGAAAAATAAATCTGATGATGAGGTAGATGAAAATGTAAGCTGTATCAAATAAGTCTGGTAGTTATGTGAATAACTTGTATCCTCATTTGTACCACTTTTTGGTGTATTTTAGACAACAAAAGATGACGATGATGATGAGGATGAGGACGAAAAGCAGAAAAATGCTGACTCCCGAAGTGCAGAGGATGGGGAGGAGGAAATGGAAACTGAAGATACAGACAAAGATCGAAGAAAGTCTCGAGAGAAGAGTGAAGAAACCAACAAGCCAAGACCTCTTCATCGTACAGCTTCTATTTTCTTGCGAAACTTGGCTCCTACAATTACAAAGCAGGAGGTGGAAGCGGTATGTTATGAGTGTTCACGTTTTGAGGTTAAACTGAGCATACTTACTTCATTTTATCACTCACATGGTTCCATTTATGGAGTGTATTTACTATCATTACTCATTCCAGATGTGCAAGAGGTATCCTGGATTTCTTCGTGTTGCAATTGCTGATCCACAACCAGAAAGAAGATGGTTCAGGAGAGGTTGGGTTACTTTTGAAAGACAAGTTAATATAAAAGAAATATGCTGGAATCTTAACAACATTCGGGTAAGTTCTCGGGTAAGTGACGGCTTTTTTATTTGATGTTGTCTGCATGAGATGTTCCTAGTGGCATGTCGTGATTTGCCAGAGATGATTACAGCATGTCATTTATGTATGTTATCTAGTTTATTACTGGGAGGGAAAAAAAGGTTGCATATGCCTGGTTTTATTATTGTTTATGGTACACAACAACAGTAGGGAAAACCAAAATCATAACCAATATTAGAATTATTTAATGTAACTTCATCCTTAGTCAAAGAAAGGCATGAAGTAATGTGCATTGGCAGTTATCATCCAATATATATATTGTCGTTCTAAATTGTGATGCAAACATTTCATTCCGAAATTTAGTCATGATGTTTCTTGGAACTGCTGGCAATAATTCTTACTAATTTTGTTCTGTGTAAATATTAAGTCAATGATCCGTAAATGTAAATATAATTTCGTTGTTGGAATCCATAGGCAGGGAATTTTTTTGTAATTGGTTGTATTTCATTGTTGGAATCCATAGGCAGGGAAAATTATTGTAATTGTTGTGGCTATTGCTTGACTTTTATTTAGCTCTCCAACCAATTAATCCATGTGGAAAGGAAAGACAAATTATACCCAATACTCACCGAAGCTGAAGGGAGGCAGGCAGCAGCAATACAAAATAATATACTAACACAAAAAACTATATTTCGGGGTTGACCTTTTATCAAGTGGAAAGAAACATGGCTGAACTCAAGCTAGCCTCACACATAGAATGAAATGGACTATCGGAGGAGGTGGGGGAAGCAAGAAAGAAAATCGGGGCTTTTAAAAGAAGTAATGATAATGGTAATAAAAAAAAGGAAATGAATTTTGAAATAAGGTCTACACACACACACACACACACACACACACACACACACACACACACACACACACACACACTTAAGATAATATCTGGGCATTATTATTATAAATTTTACTTGTGTTAATTTTTTTATCCTCTTTGCCTCTATCCCCACTACCTAAATTGAACCATAAATAACCTGAGGTGACGTTTAACTTCATAGAGTCTTTAGCTTAATTTTTTAATTTATATATAAGTACCTGGGTGACTGATATTCGCTCGGCATCTATCGATTTCTGTTCAGTATGCAATATTTCGTCAAAATTCTTAGAGACGTTTGTGAGAAATTAATTTAATCGAGGACTGCACCACCTTCGGAACCAACGCGAAATTGGTAGTAACCTGTTGAAATTTGGTTTAATTGCTTCCTCATTATGTCCTCTTTACATTTTGCGCTCTTGCTTTGCAGAAAACTTGCCAGGAATTTAATTAAAATGCCGAAATATGAAAGAGATGCACAGCCATTGGATGTCGTCAGCGTTGAAAAATCAGTGATAGTCTCTTAAAACATTGATTTAATCTTTTATTGTAATGTTTTCTTGCCGTTTTAGCTTTTCTCTGTTGGGAAAAAGTCACATTTAATTGACATAGAAACAATTTTTATCCTAGTTGTAATACGGTGATGCCCGCCATCTTATATAGAAATGAGCAGTCAGAGATTTCTTCCATTATAAACAAATACACCATTTCCGATGGATGCTGCAGAACGCAAAATTACGTATTTTTTTTCTCTTGGTCCAGGTTATATTTCAACCTAACCACGAAATGCATGACGAAACAAAACTGTTTAGGTTGATATGATCCCTGTACCGATACTTTTTTGTTATTTTTGCAGTGCTGATAGCATTTTGCAGTTGCTTAGCTTCATGTTTCGGCATTTCAATTTTTCTGGTGACTTTTCCACAAAGCAAGAGTGCAAAATGTGTAGAAGACATGTTGACGGAGCAATTAAACCAAATTCCAACAGGTTGCTATTAATTTCGCCGAGGTTCCGAAAGTGGTGCAGCTCCATTTCATTTATTTTCAAGAGTTGCTCATATAATAGTATTAGATTGGATAGAAGGAAGCATATTAAGCAATTCTATCAGAGGTAGGAGGGCCAGTTCATTTTCTCTGGTACCTACAATTTAACATGAATCCCAACCACAGAACATTCCACCGTAGTTATATGGTTAAATATATATCTTAAAATAAGATAGCATAGGGAAAATAAACAGTTACCCGTCACTTACCACAGATGAAGGCAGGAGGGCGAGACACGTAAAAACACAAAAACAAACGAATTGCACAATATTTCGACTTTAGTCTTAGTCATGTGGGAGGCGAGACATGTCTCTGAGGTGATACTTACTTCATAAATATTATTATTATTATTATTATATATATATATATATTTTTTTCCCAATGTATATTTAGTTCTAATTATATTTTGATCTTCCCACCAACCAGAAATTAGTTTATATATTTATTTTTGTTCGGGTATTAGCTCTTTTTCACTGCCCCTCTACTTTTCCGATGTTTGAATTTACCCCCACCATTTTCTCAACCGGCGGTCTTTCTGTGAGGCAATCTCCGGCTGCACCCACCTCTCATAATGTTCTCTTGTTGACGAAGGGTTTTTTTCCCGAAAATTTCTTTATTGTTTGTGTCTTTTATGTGTGTTCGCGTGTGGGGCGTGAACACACAGAAAAGACACAAACACAAATAATAAAGAAATTTTCGGGAAAATAACCCTTCGTCAACGAGAGAACATTATGAGAGGTGGGTGCAGCTGGAGATTGCCTCACAGAAAGACTGCCGGTCGAGAAAATGGTGGGGGTAAATTCAAACATCAGAAAAGTAGAGGGACAGTGAATCAGAGCTCATACCCGAGCAAAAATAAATATCCAAAGTAATTTCTGGTTGGTGGGAAGATCAAAATATAATTAGAACTAAATATACATTGGGAAAAAAATTTATATAAAATATTATACAAATAAAATAATAATATTTATGAAGTAAACATCACCTCAGGTTAGTGGTGGTTCAATATAGGTAACGGAAAGGAGAGGAATAAAAAAAGGTTAAACATATGTACTACTAATAATAATGACCGGGTATTATCTTAAGTTGAGACCAGGTGGCTGCCTTGTGCCAAGTTTATACTGGTAGGCAAGTTCCCACCTTCTGAGTTCAGAGAAACTGCTGCTATTAGGGAGAACTCTTATAGCATGGACAAGGGTTGAAATTATTCAAGTCGTGGGTTATGGCATGGGCAGCAACTGGGTGCTTTGGGTTCCGTGTGAACACCGAATTGCTCATTTAAAGATATTAGATAACAATGAGCAGGAAAATGCTTTAAGGCAGGCAATAAAACTAAGGCGGGATTGGCAAATGCGACCCAACACTTACTACAGATGAAGGCGGCTGGGACCACAAACACAAGAGAAGTGGAATATTTCGGCGTACAGTCTTTTTCGTGCAGACATGAGACTTCAGGCGGAGTCAGATGTGTACACGGAGACCGTCGTCTGGCGAATGGCGTTGCCGGTGGGGATGGTAGTGTATGAGGGGGGTGGGGGATGTTCAAATATTGGATTGATAATCGATACTGTTGATGGTATATTCTCATTGAAAGTGATAGACTAACATAATAACTGACTGAGGATACATATATAAAAATCAGCAAGTGAAAAATAAAATATAAGAAATGTAAATAGTAGAGATAAGAAGCTGGGTGGGAACTAGCCTATCAGACTATCCTGGACACCAGACATCCTGCTGGCCTCAATCTCCAATAAATCCCTCCCACCAGGCCTAGCACTTATCCTCTCTACTATTTACATTTCTTATATCTTATCAATTTATATTATTTCTATAAGGTGTTTTTTAACAAGCCATTATCTCCATTCATACCTAACCTAAATCAATGAGTGAGATGTCATATTAAAGCTTATGGTCTCCACCTTGGTCACATCATATTTTCAGAAAAGATTTTTTTCAGAATTCAACCCTTAAAGGGCAAAAATGTCAATATTTCTAAAATGCTGTTTTTGTGTTACGTGTCATTTATCTCCTTGGATACCGATCTGAAATCGTTTAATGAAGTATCATTTTAAAGATTAAGATCTCCGCTTTGGTGATATCATATAATAAGACAGGAATTTTTCGAAATTCGGCCCTTAAATGGCAAAAGTATCAATATTTCTGCTCTGCGTTTTTTTGTCATTTATCTCCTTTCATATCTAACCGATATAGATAAATGAGGTATCATGTTAAAGAGTAAGGTCTCCACCGTGGTAACATTAAATTATAAGAAATTAATTCTTCGTAACCATTAAAGGGCAAAAAAGTCAATATTTTTAAAATGCTTTGTTTCTGTCTCGAGCCATTTATCTCCTTGGATATCTTACTGAAATTGATAAATGAAGTTTTATTATGAAGTGTAATGTCTCGGCTTTGGCGACATCATATATTAAGGAAGATTTTTTTTTTTTTTGGAATTCAACCCTAAAACGGAAAAAGTATCATTGGTTCTACAACGCATTTTTGTGTCACGAGCCATTTATCTCCCTTCATATCTAACCGATGTAGGTAAATGAAGTATCATATTTAAGAATAAGGTCTCCACCGTGGTAACATTATATTTTAAGAAAGGAAATTTTAGTAATTCGACTCCTAAAGGGCAAAAATATCAATATTTCTAAAATACGTTTTTTGTGTCTCGAGTGATTTATCTTCTTTGATATATAAGTGAAATTAATAAATGAAGTAGGATTATGAATATTAGTGTCTCAGATTTGGTGACATCATACACAGGAATTTTTCTCAATTCGGCCCTTACAGGGCAATAGTAGCAATGGCTCTTAAGCGCATTTTTGTGGCACGAGCCATATTTCTCCCTTCATACATAACCGATATACATAAATGAGGTAAAAGAGTAAGGTCTCCGCCGTGTTAAAATTATATTTTAAGAAAGGTATTTTTCGTAATTCCCCCCTTAAAGGGCAAAAATGTCAATATTTCTAAAATGCATTTTTGTGTCTTGAAGTCATTTATCTCCCTTGATAATAAAACAAAATTGATAATCCAGGTATCATTTTTAAGATTGAGGTCTTCGTTTGGTTACTCCATATTTTAAGAAAGGAATTTTTTTAAAAAATTCGACCCTTAAAGGGAAAAAGAATTAATATTTCTACAAAGCATTTTTCCGTCACGAGCTATTTATCTGCATTGATATCTAACTGAAATCGATAAACTGGGTATCGTTTAAATTATTATATTATCCGCTTTGGACACATCATATTTTAAGAAAGAACTTTCTTTAAATTCAACGCTTAAGGGGCAAAAATATCATCATTTCTAAACTTTTTTTTTAGCTCGCTTGATGCCTAACCAAAATTGGTAAATGAGGTATCATTTTAAAGGCCAAGGTGTCCGCTTTGTTCACACCATATTTTATAATTGGATTTTTTTGGAATTTGACCCTTAAAGGGCAAAAGTATCAATATTATTTCTACAACATGATTTTATTATTATTATTACAAACCATTTATCTCTTTCGATACCTAACCGAAATCGATAAATTTTAGTGATTAAGCTCTCCCATTAGATAGAATTGTAAATTAAGAAAGAATTTTTTTGTAATTTGATGCTTAAAGTGATCATGTGTATCAAACATTTCAGAGCAAAGTCTTCAGATTGCAGCAGCAGTATCGCTGAGATGTCAATAAACTGTTTTTTATATAATAAGAAGCTTTTCGGATATTTTTTTCTGTTACAGAAACATTTTTGATTTGCTTTACAATTCCAGTGTAAACATATTATTCGCACAGCAGCACATATCACAGAGATGTTGATATGCTGTGTGCATTTTGCTCAGGTTGGCTGTATTCTGTTAGGGTCAGTGACAGTTTGTTGTACATACAGTGGGTTTTGAATTTTCCTAACTGTTTTGTAATATGTTTTGATGCGTACCTATTTCACTAAACAAATAAATAGTTGCTAAAAAGTGTGGTTCTACTTTTCATTATATTACATGCATTCAACCTCACTATTCATTATATTTTGTTAGCGTAATTTTCGGACGGGTCGTCTAGTATTCTTATATTTCTGATATTTTATTTTTGACTTGTAGTTTTTCAAAATTTGATTTTTATATATGTATCCTTGCTCAGTTATTATGTTGGTCTACCTCTTTCATTGATAATATACCGTCAACAGTATCGATTATCAATTTAATATTTGAGCTACTCCCCCCCCACACACACACACTTTTTACACTAAATCTGCACCGGCGACGCCATTCACAAGACGGCAGTCTCTGTGTACACATCTGACTCCACCTGGTGTCTCACTTCTGCACGAATAAGACTGTATGCCAAAATATTGCACTTCTCTTGAAGTTTTAATTTCCCATCGTCCCAGCTGCCTAATTATTTTGCTCTTCCTGCCTACCAGAGATCAGTTTTGATATTTATCTATGCTCATGTATTAGCTCTGAATCACTGCCCCTCATCCTGTCCTCAGAGTGAATTGATCCCCGAATCACTGCCCCTCGTCCTGTCCTCAGAGTGAATTGTTCCCCACCACTTTCCTGGCCAACAGTCTTTCTGTGAGGCAGTCTCCCACAACACCCAACCCCCATAATGTTCTCCTGTTGATATAGAACTGGCCCTGAAAATGTCTATCATGTGTGTTTTTTACTTTTCTGTGTGTTCGCACTCCACATTCGTCATCTAAAGGTAAGTGATGGCTCATTTTTCTATCCTAATTTGTTATTACTATTCGCTATTTGGCACCTTTCATTTCATTGATTACTATAACATAAAGAAAGAAGGGTTAGGAGAGCAAGCAGTAAATGTAAAAGTGAACAAACTATTGTTACCATTTCCCAGTAACAAAATAAATGAAAATTTACATTATTGTGGTGCTTCTCGTCATTTTATTGATTCTGTTATCCTGTCTTAAATTTTGAATTACTGTTTATATCTGTTAGTCCCTTGCCATTTATATAATTCAGTTACATGATTTTTTTTTCCCCCCACAGCTTCGTGATTGTGAGCTTGGAGCAATAGTTAACCGTGATCTAAGTCGTCGTATAAGAACAGTAAATGGCATAACGTCTCACAGACAAGTAGTTCGGAATGATATAAAGCTGTCGGCTCGTATTGTACACAACTTGGATGCAAAGTGTGGTCTGTGGGTTGAAGGCGGAAGTTCCACTGACAAAGCACAAGCTGTTGAAGCAGAAAAGAAGAAAGAGGAACAAATGCCAGTATGTATAATTTCAAGTTTATAACAACAACAACTATGTTTCTACGGCTAAAGTACTGGAAAAAAAAATCCCATGGCTTTTTTTTTTTTCTTTTTTCTTCCAGTACTTAAGCCGTAGAAACACAGTTGTTGTTGATAAAGGGTCTTGTCCAAATACATTATTTCTTTGTAATTAATGTGTTTTTTTTTCCTTCTCTGCCATTGAAAACAAAAGAGTCTACCATACAAACATGGATTATTATTTATGATGGCCTTTAAAACAAAAATTCAAACTAGTGACTTAAATATTTCCGTTATTTTTTTAGCGTTTTCTTAACAAGGATGAAGTTCTATTTTAGTTTTTATATTTATACATATTTTATAATTTTTGTTTTTGTTTGTTTTATTAAAAATTAACTGCCAATTCTTCCTCTTAATATTCATTCTTTGAAATAGATAATAATCATCGTACTGTATGAAAACTAGATAATCTTTTAACTATGATTAGTATTTTTCTTAATTTTTTGTAGCTGATATTTTATTTTGGCTTAATTGCTTAGTGGAGTATAGTCTGAAAGAAGCTAAATATAACACATTATTGCAATCAGAAACTTTCTTCAGCTACACATGCCATACTTCATACACCACAGAGGTTACATACAATAGCAATACAATTATCTCTAAAGTCTTAACGAGCATGGTAGGTGAGGAGGAAGGCGGTCGAATCCCTGTCCAGACATCTAGAGTTGGGTTTTCCATGGTTTCCCCAAATCACTCCAGGCGAATGCCAGGATGCTTCCTTCAAAAGGCCAAGGCCCAATTCCTTCCCGTTCCTTGTCTCCAGTTCTTTCACGCCTCTAATGACCTCGACGTCAATGAGGCATAAAGCCATATGTTAAAAAAAATCTAGTCTTCCCTCTCCAGCCCCTGCCCAGAAGATCATTAAATTGTGTATGATAACCCCCCCCCAAGTTGTGCAAGTTGGTGATTATGCTGCCTAGACCCATTCCATTTGCTGACTGTGATGGGATTCGTGAAGCCTGTGACTTAGCGCCTTCATGAAGATATCAGCAACATTTTATTTACTGCAATATATTGTCCCATCCATCATCTTTTCTTGCACAAAGTGATGCCTGACCGCACAAGTGCTTTGTCTAATAAACGTATATACCCCTCCTGAATCCTGTTGGTTTTGTCCTCTTGACTCAAACAAGTTTCTTGCATGCTCCTTACAACATTGAAATATGCACCAACTATGTCAGCCAGCTTGCCTTTTTACTTCAGTTTGTTGAAAATGAGGGACGAGATTTTGATCTTCAAAACATTCACAGAGTGCAAAAGTTTAGTTCAGTTGGAAACTTGAGAATATTGTTTAGTAGGATTGTGGTTCTTTTTTTTTTATGTCTTCACATTCTGTGAAGTTAACATATCAAATATACATAGAATATGATGAAATGTAACCAAGCCTGGTGGGTGAAGAGTAATGCTCAGTCCTGGACATTTGGGGGGACAAAGGTTCATATTTCCATGTGGCCATTCAGATTTTCGTTTTCTATGATTTCCTGAAATCACTTGAGGGGAATGTAATAATGTTTTCTCCAGAAAGACCAATTCCACTAGTGAAGATTTTTAGTGGACTGATCCAGAAGAACAGAATTGATTTGCCAACGATATTCATTTCCACTGTGT
The DNA here is from genome assembly GCA_031002005.1 of Vandiemenella viatica. Lineage (NCBI taxonomy): Eukaryota > Metazoa > Arthropoda > Insecta > Orthoptera > Morabidae > Vandiemenella > Vandiemenella viatica. Next base: position 88,039,884 of record JARYHS010013631.1, read on the forward strand.
AACATCTTATTTGTTATTTAAAACAATAAGAAATGAACAATGAACAGTTAATTTTTTTGTGTGACTCTAAGGGATGAAAAAGCCTTGCTTTCATATATTACATAACTGTGGGGAATGTTTGGCAAATTTCCAGTGATTCTCTTCATATTTTTCTTGCAAAGGTTGAGTTTTGTTATGTGAGTATTAAAAGTGGAACTGTGGGTTGTTAAATATTTCTCCCGATGTTTCATATGGTGAGTGTATGCTAACAAGATCAAAATATTAAACTTTCCATGACTAAAGTAAGAACAGTTATTTTTATTGAAGGACACTTCCTGGGAATGTAGATAACTTAAAGGAGTTGTGGCAGCAAACATGTCTGATATATGAATAATTTTTACCTCATCCTTGTACTTATCAGGTATAGGTATTGAAAAAAGGTCTGATGGAAAATAAATAGTTAACTCAAGGTTAGTGAAAAGGAGAACAAAAGACAGCTCCCACTGACATCATACCCAATTCTCCATTTTCCTGTGCTGCACGACTGTTCCCTTGTCAAATGCACACTGTTCCTTCCACAGCATATTTTGATGTACCCAGTCTGGAGCAACTCCTGGTCCAAAAATACCAAATGCTGCAAGAACTGTAATATGGACCATTTTTCTGCCACATTAGCCTGCCCCAACACTGTGTTCTGACAAAGTGTTCTTATTTTAGGTTGTACCAGCTGTGTCCCTATCTATAATGTTTATCAATTAGCACTTGTGTTTCCTGCATTGGATACATTATGAATCAATTATCCATCTGGATACAAATGGTATTCACTCAAATTCCTATCCATCCTATTGTGTTATAATACTCTGTACATAATGTCAATTCATACTTTATTCTTTAGACCTACTGAAACATTGCTAGATATCAGCAGCTACTCCGAACTAAAGGGGTAATGGGTGCTTGGTGTCCAATGCATCTGGGTGAGAGATTGCACTCATCCCCTCTTTGTCTACTTGCCATATTTGATGCCAATATTTGTATTCTCCTTGGTTTTAAAACCTCCAGTTTTGATGAGTCCTGCCACCCACCCTTTTCCCTTAATACTAAATTTACCTCCATTAAGTGGTGATTTATCAGCTGTCTCCCAACCAGTATACATATATTTTTATGAACTGTCATAACCTGAAAAATCTTCCATTGAGTGTATTATTTGAATTTTTAGTGGTATTCTCTAGCATTATCTGTGGTGAGTAAAGTTTCCTTTCTCTGTCTTTAGTATAGTATTTGCTGATCAGTTCCTTTTTCTGTTATAAAATTCAATTATAATTTTAATCTCTAATTTTCTCACTTACAGTTGTCCTTAAAGGATGAAGATATTCAAGTAAGTGACTGCAATAAAAAGTCATTTCTCTACATATACAAATATGTAGTGAGCAGTTTCTGTCTTAATTCCAACATCTTGCAGAAACTATCAAATTTATAAGGATTGGGTTTTCACAGTTTGAAAGCTTGTAATTTATCTTAAAATCTTTGGAATGTCTTTTGGCTCTATGTTACTGGGTGCCAGAACATTAAAAGAAAGTCTATTCTTAACCTCAACTTTTTATGCATCAGTTATCGATTATTTCTGTAAGTTCGTAAGGAGAGTTCTTTAGTATATACATGAGAATGGTGTAATGCTTCAGGTATCTCCTACATCGAAAAATCAGATCATTGTACATTCTACAAGCTGGACTATGACTGAGCCATTATAGAGCGGTGATGTGCAGTGGCCTGGCCTTGTGCTTGTCGCTCAAATTAGTCGAGTCTCGAATTCCGCAAAATTCATATGACAAAGATTGTTTTGCTGACGTGTGCATAGTTATGTAAATAATTTAATTCACTTTTGAAATCATTCCATGTTTTTTGTTGTTGAAAGATGAGGCCAAAAAAAAATCAATATTGTAGTTTTATATAGAAGTAGACTATGACAAAGATTGTTTTGCTGACGTGTGCATAGTTACGTAAATAATTTAATTCACTTATGAAATCATTCCATATTTTTTGTTGTTGAAAGATGAGGCCAAAAAAAAATCAATATTGTAGTTTTATATAGAAGTAGACTATGCTTATGCAAAATGTAGAATTTCTTATAAAAATTCACTTATTTTGATTTTAAGTTTATTTTTGATATAACATTAAAATCTCAATAATTACAAATTTATTTTCCCACCTCCACGTCTGCTTCCGCAAAACATCCGCATCTACAAAGGTCAAGCATTGAACCTGCACAACTGTATCTGCATCCAAAAACTTGACTGCCATTACAAACCTATTTAAAACCATACCAGATACATTTTAAGTTCATCCACACAGTAAGCTAAAGCTGCAGAGAAATGCTAGTACTTCTACAAAACTATCATATATAATAATTATAAGGTGGTATTGATAAAAAATGTGAAAGTGCTTTTTATGTCGCACTGTAATCTTGTTTTTCACTCCAAATTATGATGTTTTGAGAACATACTGTATCTGTATCTATATTTTGTTATATTTTGCCTGTTCAAAACTCAACAATTGTTGAGTACATTGTTGCACACCATCAATACACATAATTTTTTTAAACACTTTCCAGCAGTTAATAGATTAGTGTTTTTTAATATATGATTTTAAGTAGCATTAAGTGACATAATTTCACAATATGATGGGTTATTCTAACATACGTTATTTTTCTTATGTACAATTTGTTACATCAGATTCAAAATTGAATGAAATCTGTTAAGAGAAGAAGAAAAAACAAATTATTGACGCACCAGCTGCTTCATGATACTGAATACGAAGTATGTCTGGAAAGTAATGAGACATATACCAGAAAATTTTTGGAATTGATGATATGCTTACATATGCAAAATATTCATCAAAATAACATGCTTGAGCATCAGAACACCATTACCAGCAGTCCAGCAATGTGCCATAGCTCACCAGGAAGTCTTGAAATCCTGATCACTCTGCTATATTGTTAACAGTACCAAAATGGTGTATTCCAGCATTTGATCCAGGAAAACAAAAAGAAGTGAAATGGGGACAGGTTGAGCCTGTAGGACGGTTGGATCAGTATTACAGAAACACTGTCACTAACATTGTCGCAATGAAAAACCAATAAGCTGGAAATCTGTTGACAGTGACATATGATCTTTTCTTCCCCCACCCCATCTCCACTCTTCTATGTAAACTGTAGCATGTACTAATTTGCAACAATTTAGTGTAAGAAAATACAATGAGCATTGCTTTTTTTATTCACTAATTTGAACCTACTTCGGTCAAGGATTCACCGAAAGCTCTTAACTGCGGATCCCACTCAAAAGCCCTCATTGTGCCAACATTTTTTTTCTCTCTCTCTTTTAAAATCAAACTTACTTCTCACAAATTCCAAAAGCTCAGAAGGAATTTAATTTTCCTTCTGTTCATTTGTAGAAACTTTGAGAACCAATGTGACACAAATTAACTGTGCCTCCAATTCTGTCATGAAGATTCTTTGCACAATGGAAATTGCAATTCCAGCATCATGTGCTACCAGTCTTAACGCTTAGACATCACACCAGGTCTATAACTACCTTCACCACATTGTTTGAAGTATTGGCCTGTAATGGAAACCTTGTCCATTGCTCAATATAGACATTCTCTTACTGTTTTATGCCTCCTAAGCGCTTTTACTATCAATCAACTTTAAAAGGCATAAATTGTATATATAAATTTTTTAAAAAATAATCATTTTACATTTTTTTAAACCAAACGCTATATAATTTTTTAATTTTTTCGTATTTAGATTTAATTATACAGGTTGATTCAAAATAACGTAGACAAAATGCCATGGTAGATCAATCATACAATAAGAATCAAAACTCGCATAGGAATAGAGGGTCGCAACTGCGATCCAGAGCCGCTAAAGGGCTTCTAAAATAATACTGACACAAAGAGAAGAAACAAAGCCATTACAGATCATTTTATTGATAATTACCCACTCAAATGTGACTAATGTAAGCCAAATGTTGAGCCTACAGCAGGTCTCAAAGTTTTTGCAAGGTGCATTGAGACAAGCCCAGCATCTCCATTGCATGGAACGGCGCACCTTCTCAAAGATACCAGGTGTATCTCGAACGCATCCGGCTGCCGCAATAATTCTTCCTACCAAGTCTTCTGGCGTTTCTACAGTCCTTTTAAAAATCCCCAGAAGAAAAAATACAAGGGAGGCAGGTCTGGTGATCGTGGTGGCTCGTGTTTGTATCGCAACACCGTCTCGTGGCTGTAGTGCCCTCTACAGGTGTTTGCAACCCTCTGTTCCTGTGCGATTTTTGATCATTATTGTATGACAGATCTACCATGTCATTTTGTCCATGTTATTTTGGATCACCCTATATTTTGCTCTTCCCGCCGATCAGAGATCATTTTGGATAGTTACCTATGTTCAGGTATTAGCTCTGAATCACTGCCCCTACCTATCATCTATTTGAATTTACCCCCACCATTTTCCTGGCGAACAGTCTTGCTGAGAGACAGTCTCCAACATCTCCCACCTCCCATAATGTTCTCCTGTTAATAAAGGGCTCGTCCCGAAAATTTCTTTATCAATTGTGTTTTTGCCTTTTCTGTGTTTTAGCGCCCCACATTCATCATCTAAAGGTAAGTGGTGGCTCATTTCCCTATCCTAATTTAATTCCTTTTCACTGCTTAGGGCCTTTGATTTCATCGTTTACCATACTGCCGCACTGGCTCTCTTCTGTTTTGTCCTTTAATGTTTGACTGTATTTGTGTCATTTTATCTTTCATTTCTTCTTTTTTCTTTCCTTCTTTGTTTTTTTTTCATTTTATTTTTCGCTGTTTTACAATAAAAAACGAATTCACGTACTTAACCTCACATCGTGTATCAACCATTGTTACCGTCAACGGCAAATTGTGCTCTCCGCACGGCGATACTTACCATTCCAACTGTTTTGCCATGTTATTACTGCGTAACTTCTGCTAATAATAATTTCAGCCATTCAAATTATACATATTAGCATCCCATTTCTATCTTGGTGACGAATTTCTGGACGCAAATACTTAATTTTCTATGCATATTCTCAGTGACCTTTGAATATCTTATTACTGTCCCATCCAGTTCACCGCTCTTGTTTTTATCGGCGTGCATTTGAAAGCTCATTGTTATCTTTGAACTCACATTTAAAGTCTCTTTAATCCCCCCCCCCCTCCCCGTGTTTGTTGATCTTCTTGCATTTCAAATCTCATTGCAGACAATGAACACAATTTGCATTCTATATAAAAATTTCTGGCCCTCAGCATGCCTCCAATAACATTCCCTTATAGGTCACTTGTTGATAAATTCATACATGCCTACAGATACCATGCTTTTCAGCTCACCAAATTTCAATCTCATATTCTTTTCGTGAAGGCATGTCTGTCCTTCAACATACCTCCAAATGGTCTTACAATCAAACTGCAAATATTTGGTTGTCCCACACAAACTCGCCGTGTCCTACATGCCTTTCGCTACCAACAGTCTTTGGCCCTTACTCGCCTTATTCTGCAACAATATAGTATTCTGGCAAACCAAAATTCTGGAAACCTCATATCCCTTTACAAAATACTCATGTCGTCATTCCCACAGGTAATTCCAGTTTTACAGCAATCAGTTAATTCCAGCAGTATGCATGATCATCATTCCGAGGCTCTTTTTGGTTTTGAAAGCTATTTACAGTTACTCTTTTTGCTGGCTTGCTAGGCCTAACGCTAAAGAGGATTAACTCCCTTAGCCTTAGGTAGTCCACTACCAATCTTGCAAGGCAGCAAGTTGTGCCCACATTAGTGCCTTGGGTACTAGGCCGCCTCTTCCGCCAGCTCCACCCTTCTGGAGGTCTCCTTCCCCGCTGTCGCTGCTGTTGGGTCTTCACCGTTACCCTGGCAAGGGGCCCTCACATGATGCTATCAACCGGAGCCAGTTGACCCAAGGTTTTTTTAACGAGGTGTTACTCCTCCGACTCATCCTTCCCCATTTCTTCGAAAATGGGGCCCCGGGCTTGTCACCGGCATAGCGGATATAGCATGCCCAGAAGCAGAAGCAATTACTGAAGTCCCATCTTGCATTGGGGCAGTTTCTTCCCCACAAGCCAATGGTCTACCAGTCAAAATTACAGCTTCTTCTGATTTCCTCTACATCGTCCATTGCCCAGCTCCTCACCATACCTCAACCCCTCCCTTTGAAACCTACACCTTGCTCTCTGCACTCAAGCCTTACGCCCAAGCCTAAACGGTCAGTTTTAAACCTATCCTCTTCACTATTATCTTAATCCCAACTCTCTGTACTCTCCAAAGGACTCATTTACCCGCATCTTTGACCATGCCAAACTAGTCTGCGACTCTATCATTCTGCTGTACACTCTGCTGGCAGTATCACTTTGCCACTCAGTGAACAGAGGTATCAGGACCACCTGGAACTAAATCTACATAAATTCAAACCATCATCCACACTTGACCCTCCACCTGTTCCCCAGAACTTTCCTCTCCAAATGTTTGAGGATTTCCTGTCCACTAGTTTGGCTTCTCCCACTTTCCTTAAATCTTTAGCAAACACCAGTAATTTTAGCCCAGCTGAAACCTGTGCCAGGAAACAACTCTCCAGCAATGCCAGGAAACAACTCTCCAGCAATCCAGATCTCATTATCCTTTCAGCTGACAAGTGCTGAACCACTGTAGTCATGAACAGGAGTGACTATGTGGTTGAAGCTCTTTGTCAGTTATCAGACACCAGCACTTATTGCCGCCTATCTGAAGATCCAACTCCTACTGTCAACAAGAAAAACAGGAATATGGACAGCTTAGTGGGCCCATACTAGGTCTCAGCCCACAATCCATTTCGCTTCTTATTCTCCAAAATCCACTTACACTTAACCTTTATCTCCTTCCCAACATCCATAAACCTGGCAATCTAGGACACCCTATTGTTGCAGCCTATGGATCGCGAAATGAGTGCATCTCTGCCTTGGCTGACCAGTACCTACAACCCATAGTTAGTCAGCTCCCTCTTCCTTCCAACTCTATACTGATTACCATTGACATCACGTCCTTGTACACAAACATGCCACACTGGCATGGCCTCAGGGCCATGGAACATTTTCTGGACCAGTGCCCTCCCAACAGCCTTCCTATGACATTCTTCCTCATCAAACTGGCACACCTGATTCTCAATAACAACTACTTCTCCTTTGAAGACAACATATATCACCAAACCTGTGGCGCTACCATGGGCACCCTCATGGCCCCCTCTTATGCTAATCTGTTCATGGACCATCTGGAACAGACATTTCTGGAGGTAGTCCTTCCTCAAGCCCTTCATTTGGCTTCGATTCATTGACGACTTCTTTACGATTTGGACGCATTGAGAAAACGAACTACTACATTTCCTGAACCATCTCAATACCTTTAGCATGCTGAAATTCACTTGGCCACAAGGCCACATTCCTGGATGTGGATTTTTATCCTTCTCCTGTGGCTTCCTCAACTCTTCAGCCCACATCAAACCCACCAACCTTCAACAGTATTTCCATTTTGACAGTTGCCACCCGTACCATACCAATTAGTCGTATATGCTCCAGCTAACAGTCCCTCATGGATTATTCATACAGTATTCCACAAGCATTGATTTCTCGCAACTACCGTCCGGTTTTGGTGAACAAACAGCTTTCATGGGTAACATTACAGCCTACTCAGTCAATCAGTCATCCGAAACCAACCACTATCCAGTCTTGGTTACACAATACTACCCAGGCTTCGAATCCATTAACAGAATCCTCCGGCAGGGCTATGATTTTCTGCAAACGTGCCCTGAAGTGAGATTCATTCTTCCTAAAATCCTCCCTGCCCCTCCTAGAACTTGTTTCAGCAGACCTCCTAACCTCATCGAACTTCTGCCCCAAAAACAGTCTTGTTCATCCCAACAGTCAGCCCCATGGTTCTTTCCTATGCAATAGACTCCGCTGCAAGATACGCAACATACCTCCACCACTTTCATCAACCCTGTCACAGAGGAAACCTCCCACGTAATTTACCAGTTAACATGCAACCATTGCCTGGCTTCATATATAGGTTTGACTACAAATCCACTTTTCATAAGAATAAATGACCACCAACAGACATTGTTCACATGGAACCCAAAGCACCCAGTTATGCCCATGCTGTCAGCCCTGACTCGAATAATCTCAACTCCTGCAGTGTTGAGACACGAAAAAAGAAGGGGGAAAAGGGGAAAATACACACGTATACACATACATTATAAAATTTTCGAGCCTATTGGTCTTCTTCAGTAGTAGTGAAATGGCTGCATGTCAAAGGCCGGCAGCCAACTGAGTAAGCCCGCAAAGCCAGTAGCTAGTGGTGGGGGAGAGGGAAACATGGCAGGGAGTGAGGGTGGGGGTAAAAAAGAATAAGCGCTCAAATACTAATAAGTAGATAATAAACCTGTTCATAGAGACCTGTTGCGGAAGCACAGTAGACGTCAACTGATGGTCCTAAATTGTCTATTAAGTAACGGATGTATGTGCAAAAAACTGAGAAATATGCCAAATCAAAATAAAAAAAAATAAAAATGTTAAAAAATTGGAAATTTAAAATTAAGCAAAATTTGAAGTTACAAACTGAAAAAGATAGGCTCTGGTGAGTGATTGTTGTTTGGGAAAAGATAGGATTGGTGGGAAGAAAATTTATACTCTCTTAAATTTAGTCTTGGTGGTTTTCTGGTGCCCTGTTGGTACTGATGAGCCAGTTTCCACCTTCTGAGTTCCAAAATGCTGCTTTTTGTTTGAGAAGACTCTAACGGCACGGACTGCAAAGCTTGTGTTAACATTGTTGGTGCCATGAGAGTGGTCAGGGTTCTAGGTGAATACCGATTGTCTGTGTCCATTCATTCTGATGGCCAATGGATTTGTTGTCAGACCAATGTAGGAGGCTGGGCAATGGTTGCAGCTGAGTTGATATATAAGGTGGGAGGATACAGATGTGGCAAGTCCTGTGATGGGGAAGCTTTCCCCAGTTATGGGGTTGGTAAAGGTGGTGAAAGGCGGGTGCATTGTGCATAATTTGCAGTGAGATCTGTTGCAAGGAAACAAACCTTGGGGCTGCCTTGCAGGCTGAGGTGGCCCATGTTTATGGACCAAGACTTGGTTGAGGTTTGGAGGTCTGATGAAGTAGGTTCTGGTGGGTGAGGGAGGATTTTTGGAAGGAGGTTTCTCATTCCGGGGCAGGCTCGAAGGAATGCATAACCTCTTCGCATGACTTGGTTGATGGGTTCCAAATCCGGGAAATATTGGGTGATCAAAATGGGGCTATGGTTCGTTATAGGGGGTTATGGGCTGTTGATAGGTTGAGTGGGTTGTGATGTGGCCCGTGAATCTTGTTTGTGAACTAAATGTGGTGGGTAATTGCGAGAAATCAGGGCTTCGGAGATGTTGCTAGCATACTGTTGGAGGGCCTGTTCATTGGAACATATGTGACTCCGGACGCCAAGGTTATTTGGGAGGGAGCATTTGATGTGGTGAGGGTGGCATCTATCGTAATGAAGGTACTATTGTAGGTTGGTGAATTTGATATGGACAGAAGAATTGATGTAGCCATTCATGAGGGATAAGTTGACATCCAGGAAGGTGGAATGTGTGTGGGAATAATATATATAAAATCCTGGACAAAGTTGCATTGTAATGTAATGGGAAAGCCTAAAATACATTTTGTGGAGCCTAACTAGTAATATTTTTGAGGCTATGTATATAATGAAACAACTGAAAATTTGTGACAAAAGTTTAAAATAATATATTTTGAATATAATTGTAACAAATGTCCTGTGTCTATTAAATAATGAGACTGGTTACAAACAATGTTTTTATTGTTACAATATTACAATTTAGTGTGTTCTCTTCAAGATACTGCCTTTAGCTGTCTATATGTCACTGGTCATGAAGCAGTGTTGGAATTCAACCTATGTCGACCTCTTTAGTAATGCTGTCATTTTACTTCTTGTACTCACTCACAGATCAAATTTGATTTTAACTTGGGTAATAGTTAGAAGTCAACTACTATACTGACAGTGCACAGTGAGTGGGAGCATTGTTCTGATTCATAACTTGGGTGTCTTCTTCCTCACTTGTTGCCTGAAGCTAATACTCCTAATTAACAGTCTGACTCTGTGGAACCCATTCCATCATGATGAAAAGGTAATAATTCGTGTAAGACTGGAGATTTTATTCATAGTAATGGTTCAGTTTTCGCTGTGATGGAGTGACCAGCGTGTTCCGTCATCTTCAGTGTTCTTTCTTCCTTTGGAAGTTTGTGCCATTCAAATACATACTCACATGAAATTACATTATCACTGTACACTTCTTGCAACAGTTTCTGTTTCACTTCCACTGATTTCTTCAGTTTATTCAATAAAAAATTTCAGATTGATGGGCTGCTCGAGCGAGTTTACATTCGCGATGATGCAGCAACACAACCACAGACCACTTTGTTCAAATGCTGCTAGCAGACTGACTATAGATGGTAACAAACACCAGTTTGCTGCATTGTATTCTGGAACGATCATTGTCACTCACTTCTCATGCAATGTACACTCTGAAAGATATAGTACTGGCAAGGAACATATCCTTTTGATGTAATAGACACAGAATGTATATTAAATATTAAGAGATCAGGTCATGATATAGAATATAAATTTGGGCGAGTAGGGGGGGGGGGGAGGGGGGAAGAACTCTGGAAAAGAGATAGAGGCAGTGTTGATATATGGTGTTTGGAAACAAACTGATGTGTGATAAGCTCCAATACTTTAAAGAATTTGGAATACTTAATATATTAGAAAAGATGTTAAAATAAATTACAGTATATTACTATAACACTCAATGATTGTACAATCTTTCAGATTGATGATACTATTTAAAATTTTAACCTTTAATCTTTTAAAAGTGTTGACTAGAATAAACAAATTTTTAAAGAATAATTTACATTGGTGCTTCAAACCAAAAATTGCTGAGCTATAGAAGGAGCATAACCAAAATGGGAATTGCAATTAAAAAAGTATTAAATTCCTGTAATATTATATTTGTAATAGCATTAATACAAACTAGTGATTGCCCAGCGATCGAAATTCGACCGTAATTCATTATGTTGTTTAGTTTCTTTCATGAAAGAGTAATAATCTAGTAATTCTCTGCATTACCTATAAAATTAAAATGATACACTCCACACGTGACTGTATGCTAAATTTTAGCTTCTAATCTAACCATAGCAAATGGTGAAATGTATTTATCGATGGTTCATTTAGGCCGGAAAACTGCTTTAGCTTTATGAAACATGCGCATTTAAATGTATCTATCAAAATAATTTTGTCATTTTGTGTGTTCGCTATTTAAATTTGGTCTGTTATCATTTTGAATTTCACACAAATAAGTATTTCTTGTCTCTCTCTCTCTCTCTCTCTCTCTCTCTCTCTCTCTCTAATGAAATTATTGAAATTAAAAAATCAAAAGACACTTAACCAAAGTTCAACGTTTTAAATAATCAAATGACCATATAGTATCTGGCAGAATCGCTACTTATTATTATTATTATTATTATTACTCTGCGATTCACTAAAAGTGTGTGGCGGAGGGTGCATAGCACCTATCGAGAAGGGTTATGGTTTGGAAGGGTTATAAGGGATATGGCAGGAGGCGCCCATGGGCTATTGTGAGGAACCATCCCCGCATTCGCGTGGAGTGATCTGGGAAAACCATGGAAAACCCAGATCAGGATGGCTGGAGTGCTTTATCGAAAGCTACTCCTGTCGGATTTTAAGTTTACTCGCCCGGTAAATCCTTTCTATTCCATTCCCTAATCGCTCGTGGGAAAAATGAGTACAGAAATGAATCGGTTCTGGCCCTGATTTCTCTTATCTTATTTTCACGGTCATTTCGAGATATGAATGTTGCTGGTAGCAATATTTGCTGACTGTCATTCCGAAATACATCTGTCGTGAATTTTTCAATTAGCTTCCGTCGAGAGCAACGCCTTCGGTGTTCCAGGTCTTCCCAACCTAACTCCTTCAACATCGCACTTACACTTTCCCTCCAACTATATATACCTGTCACGAATCTGGCGGCTCTTCTTTGGACCTTCTCTAAAGCCTCCATTAACCCCTTTTGATGGGGACCCCATACAGAACAACAATACTCTAAGTGAGGACGTACTAGTGACTTGTATACAATGGATTTAACTTCCTGAGTGCATTGATTTAAATTACGACCTAGAAATCGGAGTATACGATTTGCTTTCCCCATTACATTCTCAATATGCTCATTCCAGGACAAATTATTACGAATTGTTACCCCTAGGTATTTAGCGGAATCTACCGTTCTAAGGACAGTGTCATTAATCGTATATTCATAGTTAAATGGTGTCACCTTTTTACTCACACGCATGACTTGGCACTTTTTAGCGTTTAACTCCAACTGCCAATCTTTACACCACGCAATTATTTTCGTAATATCGTCTTGTAACAAAGCGCAGTCGTCCAGGGTTTTGATTTCGCGATAAATTATAGCATCATCGGCAAATAATCTTTTCATTCCCCCTATTATGTCGCATAGATCATTGATGTATATGAGAAACAACAGAGGCCCTAACACGCTTCCCTGGGGAACTCCAGACCCCACTTCAGTAAGTGATGAACGCTCACCGTCGAGAACTACACACTGTGTTCTGCCCTTCAGGAAGTCTGCAACCCAGTCGCATATTTGTCTAGATATGCCGTAACCGCGAAGTTTCCTAAGTAACCTAGTGTGATACATTCCGTTTCAGTGTATCCTTTCATAACTTAAAACATTAATCTCTACTTTATCCGAGTCTTTCGTTTTACCAAAGACCACAGAGTGTCTCAATGCGGGGAATTCATGTAAGAACGTTGGCTCCGATCCTATTTCACGCGCACACACACGTTCGCAAATTAATTTTTTATTTTAATAATCTATTTGTAACATGTATTAACTATGCTTATTATATTTTTGGATGGGGTGGGACATTCTCCACCAGTGAAAAACTGTTACTGACCTGTTGACATTGGGATTAACTGTTTCCTTATAGTATCCTCATCACGTTTAGCACTCTCCTTTTCCGGAAAAGTCGCCATGAATTAAATTAAAAATGCCGAAATATTTGATGCTCCGCAACCGCGAAATGTTAGCAGCACTGTAAAAATGAAACAAAAATTATCGGGACAGGGATCATATAAACATAAAAAGGTTCGTTTTGTCATAGTGATCATGGTTATGTTGAAATTCGGCCTGGACCAAGAGTAAAACGTTTACAGGAAATTTGTTCTGCGCAGCCCATGTCGCAAACCAAGATAAACTGCGCATTTGTTTACAACTGTAGCAATCGATTATCTCTGACTGCTTATATCGATTCCAAGGTTTGTAAAATATATTATATATAATTTTAGCTTTCTGTATTTCATTAAGTTCCTCCGTTCGCCCAATATTCTGGCCGCTAGCTGCGCTATCTACCAGCCCTCGAAATGTTGCTTCTTGCTTCTATATAAGTTCAGAGATTAGTTTCGACTGCTTTGTTTCACCAAAGAAGACAAAGTAAGGCCGCTAGCTGCACCATCTACCAGCCATCTGAGCGAACTACGTAGGCGAGCGAGAGTTTTATTTTACTTAATTTAATGTATTTTTAACGCATATTATATATAGATTTTAGCTTCCTTCACTTCATCTCCATATAATCTTTAACTATGGCAAATCTCACACTTCTCCGTGCGTGCAATATTCTTAAAAATGTAACATAAGTTTTCACTTAGCGTATTAATATATAGATTGAGAAATACAGAAAAAGTATCACAAAAAAAATTAAAACAAATGATATAAAATTATTTTGGTACCAGTTTATTATAATGGTTTTGTATTTTTAATTAATTTAAAAATAAAGGCTGAATATTCCTCTTTTGAGTATAAAACTGGATTTGGAGAAGAAATATCCTTTGTAGATCGAGTTTTTACTGTGAAATTGTTAATAGAAGACTAGAACTTAATCCTGAAACTGATTTTCCTTTAATGAATTTTGAAAAGGATTTGTTCTTGTAAATAGAACTCTATTGAGATTTTTGCACATCATCATATGCCAATACTTTCACACAAAACATAATAAACATTAATGAAAATAATTTAAATAAAATTTAATTTTATGTTAAATAATTTATAATTAACAGTAATAAATTGAGAAGTATGTGAAGCAAGCAAATTTTATAAACACTTAATCATTATGTTTTCAGGCCCACTTATTTAAAATTGATATTTGAGTGTTTTCCCTTCTTTAAGTACTGATATTGATATTTTATATTTGTTGCATTTTATACATGCAGAAAAAATCTTATTTACAAGTTGCTCCATTTGTAAACTACAATAGAAAATGACTCAAGTTCTAAAGTTCGTAATGATTTTTACAGCCAGTTATTTTCAATGTATTAAAACTCATTGACCCAGAAATAAAATAAGTGTACATTATGTAATTGCTGACAATTCTTGTCAGTTACTATTATTTTTATGTTTAATGTTGAGTAATTCTGAAGTGAAATAAGAATCATATCAATGTTAATTCCACTCCCACTAATTAAGAAAATGTTATATTTAAAGAGTTCATGTATAGTACAGTTTACCAGTCACTTTGTTTTCCCCACCTTTCCAGTTGGTCTTCAGTTTGTGTGGTAGTTTATGTAAATGTATTTCCTATTCTTTAGATTTTAGTTAAAGGTGTTGATCTGGACTACCTATATGTTAAAAACTAGTGTAGTATTCAAAATATATATTTGCAATCTAGGATTTGCAAAGTATTCCACAAATAATCTGTTTAATTCTTCATTACATTTTTTTGTTAATGCCAAAGGTTACGTTTTATTTTTAGTTTTAAAATCTTTAGTATCTTGTTACTAAAAACTATCTTCTTTTTCCTTAGAGTTTTGGACTTGTATCTAAGAATCCAGTTCTAAAAAATATTACTGATTATTTAATTGAAGAAGCATCAGCAGAAGAAGAAGAATTGTTAGGAACAACCTCTGACCAAGATGAAAATCAACCTGCAGAAGAACCAGCAACTGTTGATAGAGATGAGGGTCTAATAAAGGTACGTACATATATATTGCATTTGTTCATTTTCTGATCTGCTTTAGAACTTCATGTGACTTCATAAATAATTTTTTTTTTTCAGGTCCTTGACAGGCTTCTACTTTATTTGCGCATCGTGCATTCTGTGGATTATTACAACCATTGTGAATATCCTAATGAAGATGAAATGCCTAATAGGTGTGGAATAATGCATGCACGTGGCATTCCTCCTTCTTCCAAGGTGTGCCACACTTAATAAAAACATTCTTATATTTGTGTTCAGTATCGTCTACAAAAATAGCTGGTCCTATACTTTTTTCCTTTATAGGTTACACCACAAGAGCTGAGTGACTACTGTCGGACATTTGAGCAGAAAATTGCTTCTTTTCTTCAGCCTACTACTCAAATTTCAGAGGAGGAATATAGTAAACTTGGGCATAAAGATCCTGATGTGTATCCTTTTTTCTTTTCTTTTTTTTACCTTTTAGATAAATTTTATGTCTAGACTACCTAGTTAATTCAAGTATCTTGTTTATTAGAGCTGCAAGAGAGAACTGCAGGTACTTGTAAAGGAAAGGGTGGTTGTTGGGTATAACAGAGATCTGCAGAATAAATACACACTTGTACACACTGTATCCAGTCAGCTTATCTAACTGCATAACATTCTTCTGTAGACCCACAGCTTTGGGTGGGATGCTGTTGTCCAACTAAGGTGGACTCAGTAGTGCAGTAATATCATTGATGATAAGAATATTGATTTTTAAAGTGTGAAGAAAGAAGTTTTGTGAAAACCGAAAACTAATATTTTAAGAGCGGTTATAGTAAATTGTTTTATCTTTGAAAGTTTTAAAGCCAATGCTTTCCTGTCACAAAGATTTGGGATAAGAAAAACAATCATAGTAGGTTTGTGGGAGTAGATTGTCTGTTGCAAAAATGTATCTTATTTCTAATAACCCTACCATTTTAAGGGCATCTTACAAAAGCAAATTTAAACAAACTATATGTTACAATTTCTATTTACAGCTTTATTCTTTTTTGTAAGCTCAGATCACTATCATTATTCCGTTTTGCTGATTGATTTCACTACATGAAAATGCTCTAATAGTGCATTCAGTTCTACAGGCAAAGTTTTTTTTAAAAAAAACTGTGAGTTACAATATTATTAATTTACTGCCTGTGCCAACCACATTGTCAACATACACTTCAATATTGTTCACAAAGCTTCTGTGCGAACAGTATTGGAGCATATACGTCAGATTGTCCACGTCACTGACTGATGAGAACACTACATACAGGCTGTGGGAGAACCAGCTAATAGGTAGGTCAATGCCCACACCACACAGTGTCTGTCCTTGTACTTCATTGATGTTAATGGCAAAGCATACACTGGTAACTGCATGTGCTTGAAAAGGTATGGGAAGTTGTCGGGTATAAAGAAGGTCTACAGAATACACACTCATCTGCATCATATCCAGTCAGCTTTTCTGCCTGCACCACATTCTGCTGCAGACTTGCACCATTTGGTTGTCTGCTGTTGCACAGGATGTATAGTAATATTATTGTTGAATTGTGGCCAGTTGCTTGGTTCATGCCGTCAAATAAATTACTCGGAGCCAAAGGTCATCATGACTTGTTAGTTGTTTAAGATTACTGTAAATGGAGATATAAGATTTTCTCTTGTTGGACCTATCTTCTACAGAGAATCCTGACTACATGCCTTCCCCAATTCTTAAAAGCAAACTCTCATCCCTTCACATATCCTCCTTTTGGTTCTTGGGTGTCATTTGTCTGGTGTATCTGCCAGAGTGCATAATCCTTTGATGCCTCATAGGATTTCATTTCCTGTGGCATTACTGGCAACGTCTGCCTAAAATCACTGCAAAAATTACTATGATGCCATGGATTGGTTGATCAATTTGCCTTGTATCTGAGATTCCTGTCAACAACCCTTACTGACATTCAGTGAGCCATGGTATACACACCCCATACAATCAAATAACAATTGTGCAGCACTCTTACTTTTTCAATATTCGTTGAAATAGACCAGAACGTTGCTATTATCTAAAAGGATTATTATTTCGAATATATTCTCAGTTTCAATTGTATAATGAAAACACAGCCAAACCTGTTGCAAATATTCAATGAATTTATTGACCGGTTTCGACCCGCCTTAAGGGAGTCTTCTTCAGAAACTAGTTAAAATATATTACATAAATCTAAAACACTTTTCAATAAAATAGTACACTTTTGTACTAAAGTCACACATTAAAATTTATTATCTGGCTAACCATCCGATAGCCAGCGTGCATCATAGAGCCAGCGTCTAATCTGGGCGGCAGCAAGCTGATCATTAACTTGGAATGTGGCTTTACATGTGACTGACCTTAGCGTTTATCTCCTCTTATCTTCTTCCAGATACCGTCTTGACTTCTTGAAACCTAACTAATTAATTCAATCATAATTGACACGACGTGTGGGTCACGATCCTTTTACTATAAGAATACTATATACTCAAATGATCAACATGAAGTGTGGATGAACGGTTTAATGGATTCAACTGCCGATAGTACCTTTAACGATGATACCAAGAAGTAGAGTTCACACTTGTTCTATTGGATCACTAGTCTGAGCGTAGAGGATATGAAGTCAGTCTACTAATACTGGATGGAACTTAAGATTGTTATGACGTCCGAGGCAGGGTGGCTAAGCTTTAAGCGGTTCGCTACCTGATGTTACTCCTAAGCTGGCTGGTAGTGAAGAGAATGATTTATTGGTTGTACAGGGCCCACTTTGCTCTATTTTGTGTCACAAGAAGGTATTACTGACATGCCATTTAGCATTCCTGAATCGGGTAATTGCTTTCAGTTGCACTGCATGACTGCAACTTTCCACTCTAACTTCGCCAGTCTCCCGAACATTTATAAAATCACTCGTAATTAATAATAAAGCCTAAATCGACCTTTACACTACTGCCAGAGATCATGGTTAAAGAAAATCTCTGGTTTTTACGGCTATCTATGGCGATTAAAAATTGAATATCCCAAATGAAAGGGAAGAATACTTCAAGTTTTGTTTAATGTGCATAATAGTTATTATTGTAAAGTTATCTTATTGCTTTCGTTAAAGGCTATGGTCAGAGACATTGTAATCGTGAGTTTAGTGCGAAGCATGCTGCATCTAGTGGTTCCATCTGTGGTATTCCTCACCATCTGTTCAGAATTTCATTTAAAGTTCCAGCTTCATGTAATGTAGAAGCATAAGACATACCTAACAACTGAGTTGAGATTCTAAGCTTTAAAACTGTGACAAACCCTATCGAAATCTTCGCAGTAGATTACGATTTTTTCTGTTACAAATATACCCGGTTTCAGTTTTATAGATATACATAAGGCTTCCCCAGCTAGAATAAATGGTTTATGCTACCTGTTTGGTGCTGCTTCCTAGTATTAAATGTTTTTGTCTTGGCCAACCTGTGTCCGCATTGAGGAATTGCCTGTTTGGTGGAATATGTGAAACATATCACCACATTTTGCTTGTTTTCATGTTTGGTTTAGACTGTAGCTGCCATCTTTATTAATGTTGAATAAGGACTATCTCACTGTTGAAACCTTCAGGTCTTCCACTGGAAACAATCTGAAGACTTCAGCCTACAGCTCCAACACCTCCCAGGATAAATGGTTTACCTAAAGTACATTAAGTGGGTGTTCCCCTTACAACCTATAGTGAGTGTCATAGACTAGCTTACTTATTCTGTGGCCAATTATCTCGCCGGGATGCTGGAGTCAATAGTGGGCAAATGCCCACCATGTGTGGGATTCTATCGAATTTATTGGCACACTAAAAGACCTAAGACTGAGACCTAGTGACATCAGTTTTGGCATAGTATCACGTATCTCTTGGGTGTCTAGGGCCCTCGGACAGCATTTCGAATTACCTATGGTAGAGCTTTTCCGCCATACTCTTGATATCAACGCACTTCTTGTTTGAAGTTAATTATTTTGCACAACGTGACAGGCTAGCCATGAATTCGCCCCTCTCTCCATTGGTGAGAAGCTTCTTCATGGAATATTTTGAGGACACGGCTCTGGATAGTGCAGAACTTCAACTAACTTCATTTTACAGATATGTGGATGATACGTTTGTGATTTTGCTACATGGAAGAGAGAAACTGGATGAATTCGTTGATCATCTGAATGGAATTGATGATAATATTAGATTCACGAAGGAGGTAGTCTGCCTTTTTTTATATATATTTTAATCAGAAGGAATCCAGGTGGTACTAAGGGACATAGTGTGTACATGAAGCCTACTCTCACTGACTTATATCTTGGGACGCAGAGCTAATCACATCCTGCTCAACGCAACTTGGTTTGGTACATCGTGCTAGAACCATCTGCGATGCTGACTGTCTTCTGACTGAACTGGGCCATTTCTGACACACATTCTGGATGAATGGAGGTGTAGTGAGGCACAAATTATTAGGGCTTTTCGCACGGAAGTGATGAAAAAAATGGAGAAGCATGAAGTGACCAGTTTGCGTTTATACCATACGCTGGACCTATCTTAGCTAAAATCTCCAAAACGTTTAAGCCTGGCTCAAGACCTTCTTCCAACCACCTAAGAAGATAAAGGAATTACTAAGGATAAGCTGGGACTTAGACAACCCGGTAGATATTCTATTCCCTGTGATTGTCGACAGCAATATATTGGGCAGACCATATGCTCCGTATTCCAGCGCTGTTTAGAACACGCAATATGTGCCTGCTTGGGATACATCACAAAGTCAGCTGTGGCCTTGCACAGTATTGAAGAAAGACAGTTTTGACTTGGAGGTGACGAAAATACCAACTTTGGCCAGAGGATTTTGAGACAGTGTGTTGAAGGAAACCATGGAGATTTGCTCTGCTGATGAAATTGTGAACAGGGAAATGGGATAGCACCTTAGCATGGGATGGAATCCAGTGATAGGTCATCTGAGAAAGCAGAGATTCGGACCACCAGAGGACCATCTCCAGCAACTCCCCTTCGTTGTGTGTACTCCTACCATGCCTCCAGACCCACTACCCGGCAGCCTCAGCAGGTCCTACGCTGCTCTACCTCCCGTGCACTGATTGGCCCCGGACGCATGTGACTGATGTCACCTAACAACCTCAAGCCTTAGAAGCGTGGACTCGTCCTGCATCCGACACTTTGCTGGAAGATGGAACCTTAGTTAGGCTCCAAAACATCGCCTCTTTTGGACGCGCTCTCCCGTTAGAAAGCTAGAGAAGATTTTATTGATCTGATTCACCGAGAAATCCTACGTGCTTTCATTTTATTAAGGTTGCTTGCGGCTTGAATATTTCGATAACCTCCCGTACTTTTTGTTGGATATAGCCATTGGGTTTGACCAAAACTTTTGTTATTTCGAATGTTATTCAGACTAGTTTTGTTCCTGCACTGATATTGCATAAATAACGGTTCAATGTATTTGAAACTATCAGTTAAAACTGGCTGCAGTAGTAGGTAAAGTCTGCAATAAACTCTTGTTGTTGTTGTTGTTGTTGTTGTGTTTTTTTTTTTTTTTGCTTGGTAACTATTTCTTATTTAGATTTATCTTTTGAGGAATAGTATTTATTTGTTTCGTTGATGTTATGTTGCTAATACTTTAGATCTATCATTAGAACAAAAAAATTATTACCAACAATAATAGATTTAATCTTTTTTTTTTTTTTTTTTTTATCAAAGTTGGAGTCAAGAGGGCTGTGACAATGCTGTAAAAAAAATAAATAAAAGTAGAGTTCTGTGTTTCAAGTTTTTTTTGTTTTGTTCGAGAAAACCTCTGTAGTATCTTTTTCAATAAATATAAAAACAAAAATTACAACAAACGTATTTTGTATTAAAACATTTTCTTTTGTTGTTATCATCAGAATAACTGTAATGTATTGATGTGATCCGTTTATTTTATTGTGTAATGTTTCCAGTGGTTTGGGCTTTACTTGTTTTGATAAGCATGTGTTACAACTTACTTTGTTACCTTTGTTTTGTAAGGAGTGTTTGTTTTTCACCTTAATTTGCATTCAGAGAGGTTGAGAAATTCATACAGGCAAATACGCAAGAATTAGCCAAGGATAAGTGGTTGTGTCCTTTGTCTGGCAAGAAATTTAAAGGGCCAGAGTTTGTGAGGAAACACATCTTCAACAAACATGCAGAGAAGGTGGAAGAAGTAAAAAAGGAGGTAATATTGTATAATATTTAGTATTAAAAAGAGAAGAAACTCTTAGTTAAATCTGCTTATATATTCAAAACAATTTTTGTTGGTTGCTGTTGAACCAAACATCATCTGGATTAATAATAGTGGCATAGTAATAGTGTACTGACATAGTTTCCAGTAGCAGTTATTTCAGAATTCCTTATCCTTAAGATGCATTTCCACTTGAGAATAATAACGCGAGAACTGTCAAGAGGAAGGTGTCCATTTGAGAGTAGATTTTGGCTAGCTCTACTCTTGAGAGCACTTGCCAAGCTTCTTGCCAGGAGAGTTCTCGCAACAACTCTCCAATCCTTGTCCGCCAGAGAGTAACAGAGAGAAGTCGAGATGGGGTGCACAATAGAAAGGTCCCAGCAGCTGTGATCATACTAGCTAGTACTAAAATGAGGACAAAACTGAGTTGGAAAAGCTGCTGGGTTAAACCTTTGATTAAAAATAGAAGTGTTTTTGGAGTTGGACATACACTATCACTGGAATTACATATTCAAGGTGTGCAAGAACTTATATGTGAATGAGCTATGAAGTTGAGTTTATGATATCACTGTCTGTTCACCACAATTTTTAATAGGACATTAAAATGAGAAAATCTATATTAGTGTATGAGCGATTTATGACTGCACTTCAATTTTTTGCATCAGATAATTGTTGCATAATATGTTGTTTTCATTTGGAAAAAAATTATTTATCACCCTATGACATAATCTTGGGGATTCAAATATTAAACACTGATTTACATTGTGTTGGAAAGACAGTCAATTCCGGAATTACAAACTTAAGTGCTTTGCAGAAAGGCCACTTACATTCATAATTTTCATGTGCCCCGCTTCCACTTTTCTATTTTTAATTTTTTTACAGTTTTTGAGAACTTGAAAATAAAATCTTCCATCAGTTTTGAACTTCCTACTGTAATTACAATGAGTCTACAATAATTATAAAAGATATTGATATTCATGAAAATAAATGTTATGAAATAGTATATATGCATCATTCACATTTATTAAATTGTGAAGCTTTCTTTGAACTTCATCTCCTGAACAAGAAAATTTCTCTCCCAGTTCCTTCAAAAAATTTTATTTTTTAATTCTTTCCCACTAATGGACACATTCCACAGCAATTCTCTGCCTTCATAGATTTTAATGAATTGCTTTAAATCTTCTGATGACCAATTTTTACTCATCCTGTTAAAAACTATCACTGAGCTCTCAGTTTCTGCTCTCAGACTTTCGAACAATTTTCGCATTCTTAGAGCTACTATCGGACAGTGCAAGAACAACATTTCAACTTGGGAGCAAGTCAATTATTGTCAGCTCTTAGGCAGTAGCTTGCCACGAGCTACTCGGAGGCATGTCCATTGGCAAGTTACTGCTATTGAGAGCTTCTCACCAATATTTACTCTCAAGTGGAAAAGTACCCTAGGGTCTGTTTTCTTCATTTGTTTATTCTCTTCAGTAAAGTTTATGGTTTAATTTATCAGTCCTTTGTTTACCATCAATCTTGACCAGACTTGGCGAGTAATTGAATCATAAATCAATTTTATTAAAACGTCACACAGATCTTTAAATGTATTTTAGGAAATGATTTCTGAGCACTTGAATTCTGGCACCAGTATGTTGACCTTTCTGATTTTGAATGGATAAGTGTTACAATTGGTTGAAGGAGGCTACATTCATAAGGGATAAGGTCCACATCTAAAAGTTTGTGTTTCATGATTTGCACTTAAAAATTGTTAATGTGGTTATCGGTGCAGTTATTTTTGATCTGCATACCCAAAACAACATTGTTACATTTATTGAAAAATGTATTATTTATATTATTATTTAAATTAACTTTGTTGTAAGGTGGAATATTTTAACAACTACCTGCGTGACCCCAAGAGACCCCAGTTACCCGAACATCCAGGAAACAGACAAGGTCGCAAAGAATCTTCTGACAGCCGAGAAGGTTACTCGGCACCTGCTTCATATGTTCCCCAGTGAGTAATGCAGAATGTAGAAATATTAAATTTGTTTAATTTTGACGACAGTAATGTAAAAAATTATAATGCTGTAAAAAAAAAATTGGTGCTATGATATTGCAGTAATAGTAATTCATTACTTGGCACTAGGTTGTACTGAATTGTTTTTCACTAGTTTAGAATTAAAATATTAATGAAGTATGTTAATAAATTTGAACAGAATACTTAATACTTATATGACTATTTGGTTATATATGTAATTGTGTAGTTCATAAACAAATTTTAATTTATTTTTTCCACAGCTATCAGTACAATTATGGGGGTCGTCATGGTGGTTATGGTGGTCATGGCTTTGGATATGGATACAACCAGGGCTACAATCAGGGCTATGCTCGGCCAAACAGAGGAGGCTATAATCGCGGCAGGTAACCACACATTTTTTTGTTTTGTTTTGATTAAGTCTGTTTGGAAAGATATTATTGCTTTTATTGATATAACAATAGATGAAAATACTTTAATAAATGAAAGAATAGAACCGGTAAACTGTCACTTTATTTCCAGTACTAAGAAAACTATTTTTAAAAATACCGAGTTTTGTGTTGAAATGTTGTGTACATTTTGTTTTTAATATTTTTATTTTTGGCTAATGCTGTGTTTTTTATTTGTTTATCACCACCAACTCCCATTTCTTGTAGCCCTCGTAAAAAAGCACGGCGATGGGCATTTCAGTCATAGTGTGTACCACCATGATATTTGATCGCCATCTTGCACCATTATTTGGTAACAGAGAGTGGCTTATTGATCTTGAGCTTACGAGCAAGGACAATATATAACTTGGAAAGTCTTGAAGAAATGGAAACTCTCACAAGAATATTCTGGGCCAACACTTCCGTGAATCTGACACTGGAATGGTTTAAGAATTAAAAAATCCTGTGAAGACTCTAACTTACCCCATAATACAACTTTGCCAAAGAAATTCGCCATTCTTCCATACGTAACATGTATCACAAACCAGGCTGGGAAATTGTGTAGGTGCAAATGGTATATAAGCTTGGCTGATCACTAAGTGAATGACTGTTTACACACACACCAGATTACGGGTATTTATGGAGTCGTGGGGAGACAGGTTATTCTGTAGCGGATAGGCTTAAAGAACAAATTCGTCACTATAAACAGAACAGCAGCAAGAAATCCACCTTAGTTTGCCATATGATCAACACCAGGCATGCTATAAAATTTAAAGACTTGAGGCTGCTGTGGGTAGATCAGTGGTGACCTCAACAAGTGAAAGACACAACAGAAATTTCGAGGAATACCAGCAACTTAAACAAAGCAAGCTGCTTGGTACTCTGTGACACTTGACACCCTTGGATAAGTAAACAAAAACAGTATCTTTGATGAAGGCAGCCGAAATGTAAGATAAACAAATGAAAAACATGGCATTGTCTGAAAATAAAGATATTCCTAACAAAGATTGCTGCAGTAACCTGAACAATCATTTTGTTTTTGGGTTGGTTAATGTAATTTAGATAATAGACCAGCACGTGTGTACATGGTGTGTGTAATCCACTTTAAATATATGCAAGATGAACGATTCAGTCTTAAAGTTTATCTTTTGTTTTTTTAATATTGTGTTGTTTAATGACTTCTTGAATAGTTTTTGGTATTACTGACTTGTACAAACTTCTTTATTTTTCAGACATATCTATTATTATTATTATTATTATTCTGCATCGAGAGAAAAACATGTGACGTATACTAAAATACACGATACTTCAGTTTTACACCTTATTCATGTTGTAGGGAACAAGTCATATGGTTTGGAAGGTGTGCACACACCAAAGTTTAACACATGACTGAGTGAATTATCGATATGTCGGGAGACACAGATGTTATATATAAATATATGTATCACAGGTGGTGATTGAATTAACAATGGTACAGAATGTGAAAACAAAAAATAAGAATTAATTTTGAAAAATTAGTAACTAGTTAAATTGTACGAGTAACAATACAATTGGAATTAGAGTTCTACATCTATACTCTCAATTCACAAATATTGTGGGTTGCAGAGGGTGCTAAGCACTAATCCTGTGCATTCCAATCCCGAACAGAACGAGGAAAGAAAGAATACACAAAAGCATCAGTGAGGCATCTTATTCTCTAATGTTATCCCTCCTATCATTGCGACCTAAATAGGTTGGAGGAAGAAGTATATTATTGCGCTTGTAAATTAACGAATTTCGCATATTCTCCAATAAATTCTAACGAAAACTATGACGTCTGTCTGCCAGACAATCCCAGCCCAATCCATGTATCAATTCGGTGACACTTTCATAAGAAACAGTCACAAATCGAGAAGCTCTATTCTGTACTTTCTCTAAAGTGTCAATCAATCTCTTGATATATGGATCCAAACTTCCTAACAGTAATCCAAATGCAGATGCACTAGTGTTTAGTATGCTATTTCCTTTGTATGAACATTACAACTTCTCAAAATACGACCTATGAATCATAAACTAGAATTACCTTTTCGTACAACAGTAGTTATTTACAAGTCCCATTTCATGTTGCTTTGTACCATTATGCCCAGATACTTCTGGAAATCAACCATGTTAACAACTGAATTGTTAACTTTGTACTAGTGAACAGTCTCTTTATTACTTACTTGCATTGCCTTGCACTTTTTGCAATTAAGTGTAAGCTGCCATTTATGGCATCATATGAAATAACATCCAGATCGCACTGCATTTCTAAGCAATTGTCATAGCACCTTATTTCCCTATAGACAAGTACATCATCAGCAAACAATCGTAACCTACAATTAACATTACCGAGATCATTTATGAAAATTATGAAAAGAAGTGATCCTATAACACATCCTTGAGGAAGACCCGAAAAAACAGCTAGCTTAGAAGAGGCTTCCCTGTCAATAATGACATATTGTGACCAACCAGTTAGAAAATCGCGTATACATTCAAAAATCTGATCCGATATACCATATGCTCGAATCTTCGCTAAAAGTTGGTTGTGTGGTACAGATTCAAAAGCTTTCTGAAAATCTGTGAAAATCACATCAACTTATGAACCTGCTTCGACAACTTTCATCACGTCATGCGAAAATAGGGTCATCTGTGTTTCACACAATCTGTTCTTCCAAAATCAATGATGGTACAGTGTAAGTAACTCGTTTTCATCTAGAAACTTCATAATATTAGAGCATATAACATGCTCCAGAATTTTACTGCAGACAGATGTTAGAGATATGGGTCAATAATTCCTAGGATCTCTCCAATCTCCTTTCTTGAAAACAGGAATCACCTGGGCTATTTCCAGTCAGAAGGTACTTTCTTTCTTCTAAAGATTTACAGAATATGTCGGCACTTTCCCCCACTTCAGGAGCTTTAATTGCTTTATAACACCTATACTATCAATTTGTACCGGATCCATCTCAAATTCTACATGCCATGGAAAAGCGGAGTTTTCCATGTTTTCGTGAGTGAAAGAATTTTTTAAATTTGGTGTTGCGGCTGTCACCAACGTCTTGTAATAGAACTGGCTTATTGTTCTTACTACCAATGCTTCAAAACTAAGGAGAAGTGAACTTGCATACCAAAATATTCTGTATGTAAAACACCCACCTGGCCTCAACCACCCATAAAACTCCATTTTTTGACCGATTACTCATTATTGTTAGTACAGTAGAACTCCAATTATCTGGATCAATTGGGACTGGACACCATTTGAATAATTGGATTTTTCGAAAAAGGGTCTATTTTAATTAATACTGTATGTATGTTAAAAATGTGACAAAAATTATTTTTAAAGAAAAAGAGCTTTTCATTGCAACACTTTTACATGTTAAACGTACTTACAAGTGCTGTACATTAGTACAGTATGTACATACCGTACTGTAAATAAGTCTTTGCTTGCTGAACATCTCGATCAAAGTAAGCTATTTGACTGTATTCTGTTTTCGGGCAGCCAAGTCGTGCATTTCCTTGAAAGTGAGAAGTTGCATGTGGTCTACTCGGGCTGACAGTCCCGTGTCTGCTTCAACTTCGACTTTAAGGTCATCTTCTTCCTTGACACTTTCTTCTCTCACACTTTCAATAAGTTCATCATTATTTAGAATTTCATACCCAGGGTCTGACGAATCACACACCACCGACACTCCTAAATCTAAAAAGTGATATGGATATTCAGCGATTCGGATAGTTGGAGTTAGGATAATAGGAGTCCTACTGTATTATCATTGTTATAATTTAACTAGTTACAAATTTGATGTGTGAGTGGAGACAAATTTCTTCAAAATTTATTTATTTTTTATTTTTATTTTTTGTATTAATATTCCATATCCTTTTGTTACATTATTAATTCTATCACCACCTGCAATATATATATTTATATGTAACATCTCAGTCTCTCCCGACATATCGATAATTCACTCAGTCATGTGTTAAACTTTGGCGTGTGCATATCTCCCGAACCACATGACTCGTTCCCTACAACATGAATATGGGTAAAATCGAAATTTTGTGTATTTTAGTGTATGTCATATATGTTTTTCTCTCATCACAGCCTTAAATATTGGTGAGTCGTTTTCCCTTTCCTTTTCATTTATATTGCCTAAAGCTGCTTCCTTTTTTCTAGTTTCATTATGATTATTCTGTAGCACTATGGAAAAATCAAGCCATGGCTATTTGTTGTAATAGAAGCAATTAGATAAACAATGGTATGAAATGCTGTGGATAGAGTATTGGGATATTTCATTGATTAAATAAATATAAAAATGTGGTCAAGTTTGTAATATTATATCTTTTAAAGTGGGAGTAATTAGAAATAAATGCGGTGAGTGGTATTATTAATGTAGTTATAATAAGGAATTAGAAATTAGGATGAAAAATGGGGGGAGGGTTAGATTCAACCTGAGGACAGGTAAAGGGGGAGTGGTTCAGAGTAAGTTTAAAAATTAAACAAAAGACTCGATTAAATTAAACATCACCTCAGGTTACCGGTGGTTCAATTTAGGTAGTGCAGATGGAGACAAGGAGAGGACACGAAAAAAGTAAACAAATAATAATAATGACGAAAGTATTATCTTGAGACGTAGTGGTTTCCTTGTGCCCAGTTTGCACCGGTTGGCAAATTCCCATCCCACCATTTTCCTCGCCAGTCTTTCTGTGAGGCAATCTCCCACAACACCTACTCCTCTAAATGTTCTATTCATAAAGGGCTAGTTCTGAAAATTCCTAAATCATTTTGTGAGTTAAGCCCCACCATCATTTTAAGGTAAGTGGTGGTTCATTTCCCTGTCCTAATTTGTAATTCCTTTTCGCTACTTAGCACCTTTTGTTTCATTATTTAGCTGAAGTTATAATAAGAAACTTTCAGTTATCACAATACAAGTAGAAAAGAAATCTCAATGAATTTATAAACTTGGGTTGGGCAAATTTTTCGTTGCTACGGTGGAACAATGTTTCAATTATTGTACATCCAACATACTGGTAAGAGAATAGGATTTGATTTACCATTTAAAACAAACCAATTTAAAAAATGATGGATGGTATTTCACAAAATGATTTTGTGCATGTTACATTTTCCATGAGGACTAGTGTCTTAACCCACCAGTAATGACAAAGGTGAAAGGAATACTTATCAGTTTGGGGCCTAGTGGAAAATTAAAGTGTGCATAGGGGTATTGGCATACACTGAACCTCCATCCAACCTCATCTATGGTTAGTAGTATAACTTAGTTAACCTGGAAATATTATGTCCTTTTCCACTCTGTTCCAAACATTTCCCATCCTTTAGTCTCCATTTTGTTCATCCGTCATACCAAGATGGAGAGTAGCAACAACATATGTAGATCATATGCACTCTGCATTGATTCTTTGTCTATCTTATAACCGATAGCATCTAATAGCTGATTAAGTTTTGTTAAATTGTGGTTGTTGGACTCAATATGAAATTTGACAACTTAGTATGTAACGCAATAACAACAAGCCTGTTGTTTGAAATTGAAGCTCACTTGAACATAAATATATGAAAAAATGATAAAATTAATCTAAAGTTAAGCTTAATTACCTAGATTCGACGATGTTGCTACTTTTATTTCTTTTTGATTACAGGAATTTTGTTGGATGGTCCATTTTATCTGGAAATTAATGCTCACACTGTTAAAGTATATAAATCACAAAATGTCAGTTAAAATTGTAATTACCAGAATAGTAAGCAGAAAAGTCAGTAAAATTCAATAAAGTACTTCCTGGATAGTGACTTCATTTTCTGTTAACACACAATACCCTGATGACCTTAGACATGAAAATGAAAGCCCAGGCAGAAAAGTAAACTTATTGTTTACCATATTTGGTGACAGGAGGGCTGTGATGATTCAAAATTCAAGGCAAACACAAATATTCATTTAATTAGATTAAATCTTTAATAAGGTGATAGTGTTGAAATAAGTGGCACACTACAAATTTGGGATTGCAGGCTACAGTTGTATATATAAACCTTTGTTCGGAGGTAGAAGTGTGAGTTATGGTGAAGGTGACTACACAGTAATTGTGGATGGCAGAAAGTAGACACTGAGGGGGGGGGGGGGGGGCGTGATAGACAGGGGACAAGGCTGCATAAAAAGTAAACTGAAATATAAAGATCACAAATAAAATAAAAAAACTGTAAAACATTAACTGAAATTTATTATTGTTTTAAAGATTTATGGTCTTATCACTGGATGGGGAATATGTGGCCCATTTTCTACTAATGAATCAGTTGCATTTTGTAAGCATGGAGATGCAAATCTTCAGTGATAATGTAGTAAATAGTGGCTGTTAAAATCTCCAAATCTTGTGTACGATGTTTCGAGGTCTCTGGAGGTCAGCCACAATTCTGTTAACTGGTGCAAAGTTTTCTTCTAAACAACCACTACAAGCTCGTGTCGTGTGTTTTACTGCAACAACTGAACCAGTACTTTTGAATTTTTCAATTCTGTACACTGTTGATAAATTTGTAACATTATTTCCACTAAACATTGAACATATTTTATGAATCATGGCACTAAACTTTGACCATTTTGACAGGAAAGTTTAACAAAAGTCACATTGTTGTATTGTGTTGCTTTTCATGTTTATTGGCTGCTATCACCTAGTCACAATTATCAACCTGTCAAAACGTAGCAGTCAAAATGGTGGGCAATTCAAACCTTGTGCTCTTATCGAAAAACCCTGTACATTGTATGGCACTTAAATATAAACAAATTGGATATTTTTTAATAAAATTTTATTTATAAAAAACACGGTTTCAAAAAAATCCTTTTGGGTGTCATTTGATTGAGTTTTTCATATTGGAATTACAACAGTTATTGCCTCCAGCTTTGTACTGAATCTCTCAGACTGTACCTATAAAGCATAGTAGTCCAAATTGACATATATTGTTTTGATAGTGGTATGTAAAAATGCCACATTATGGTGTCTGAATTTGTAACTCTTTCAGTTACTCTCCACTCACTGTTGTCACAGTGCTGGGTGGGGTGGGGGAAGGGACAGAGCTCTTCATACCTGATCTGGGTTTTTCAGGATCACTCCATGCAAATGCTGGGATGGTTCCTCAAAATACTCCATGGGCGCCTCCTGCCATATCCCGCATATCCCTTCCAAACCATCACCATTTTTGATAGGCACAATGCACCCTCCGCCACACACATTTAGTGAATCGCGGAGTAATAATAATAATACCTGAACATGACCACATTATCCAACAATCAGCTTTGGACTTAATGGCTTGTTTGTGCTAGTGCTTCATACTGCTAAAACACATGTTACTTACACAAGGCCACAGTTTTGTTATATTTTCCAGAATACACTTATAAACTTATTTTTAACAGTTTTGCTGTCTCCAAAAAAAAAAAGTGATTATCAAGGCCATATGTGACCCAGTGCTCATTCCTCTGGTTTCTTCAGAAACTATATTTAAAAAAAAAGAATGCGAATCTACCAGCTGCTTTGTTTTTCAAAGAGCACAAACAGGTTCCAGTGAGCAATTCACTTTGTTCTGCCAGTCTCAGATAACATCTTTCATAGTGTTGTTATATATGACTTGAAACATGGATACTCCTCTGCAATCTGGCCCACTAGTCATGCCATTTCCCTTAAAGATTGCCTTGGGTCCTCCGACATCGATATTGAGCCCATTCCCCAATTGTCAAAATTCTTTTCTTGTATTTTTTCAAATCTTCCTCAATGGATTAGTGGAACCTTCCACAGACTTCTCAGATGCATTAGATTTAGCAACATTGTTGTACGCAGTTGGTCTCAGGCATTTAATGAACCTAAATATTTCAGTCATCAAACATGCTGCTTCGAGACTTTCAATAATCAAGGCTGTTTGGTTGTACTCTGCACTTTACAATAGTTCTTTCAATTTGAGGCTATGACTATTTACTAGAAGTATGTAGCTTTCACCAAAAATGACCTACAGTATAACTAATATATCACAGGAAATTCAAATTTTAATTTGCCTGGATTTAAGTGCCATATGCTCTATATTTAAATTGTTTACTTCATTCGTGTTTACATATATATTCCATTTTTTGGCTTCTTCAGTCTTATACTCTTTCAAAAATGAATCTTAGTAACCTAATGGTGTATCATCTGCCAAGTTGCTATAGTTACTAGAATTCAGCTATATTCAGGAATTTGTCCCAGCATGTGTTCATTGCCCACCAAAGCTAGCACATCTTTTGAAGACTTTAATATCCATTACAAGAAATGTCTGTTTGTCACTAATTGATTTGTACTTCAGCTAGTGTCTTAAAATGGCTTCGTAAATTGTGTTGCAGCTTATAAACTTACCATCCTCTTGCACCCAAGTAGATCTTTTTCTGTCTCGTAATTAATAGCTACGTCTTAACATTTAATCAAGAATGAATAATGATGTCCTGTGAATTCAATATCATGCAAATTTGGTGTTGTATATGGTGGAAACATGTATGAGCAATATCAAAATAACACTCGGTAAGACAGGTTTCACATTAAATGGTATGGAAGTAATGTTACTGGATCTGTACTTGTTATGCTGTCTAGTAAGGGAAATGATAAACTGGCATTGTAATGCAGTTTGCTAACGTACTCTTCTGCTCAGAATTCTAGGAAAGCTAGTAAAAGTGGAGCTATAAAGGACATACGGTGGCCGATTTAAATCTTGGAACTTACCATATACTCACGTGAGCAAATGCTGGGTTTGCCCAACACTTTCCTCACGTATATACCAGAATAATAAAACACAAATTGGAACAAAGCCTACGGAGAAAACAGATATTCTTTCTTCTCCCCGAGTTTAGTGGCTTAGGATCACCTTTAATAACCATGAACTAGTGTAAACAATAACTAAACCCCCAATCCATCCTCTCAAGGGGGGAAAAAAACTTTATCGATAAATTCCTGTTACATTAGCAGTAGCGACTCTTGACTTTTTTTCTTTTTGCGTGTATTGATAATTCTTTTATTATAATAATTACCTATGTTTTTCTCCTCTCCCTCCTGCCATGTTTACAGATTTTTCAGTATACTGCATGCTGGTTTATAAATCTCAATATTAAAGTGCTTGCAAAGTTTTCAGCATTTTACAGTATTCCAGTGATATCCATAAAGTTTTATATACAGTAGAGTCTCACTGATCCGACGCAAACGGGCCGTGGGAACGTCGGATTACCTGGAATGTCGGTTAATAGGGAAAGAAGAAACAACAATAACCTAAATGGTTGCTGGTGTCTTATATTATTAATAAAGCTGATACAGTACAGTAATTACTGTCATTGTGCAATACAATTAAAAAGCATAAAAAGTTGATATATATTCAATTTCGTTTAAAAAAAAGTTTGTAATAGACTTCTGCTTGCTTGCCAAGTGTCTTTTTTCGCCGCCATGTCACGCATTCTCTCTAGAAATAACACTTCAGTGCTGGAGGTTTCTTCTTGTTGCTCCATGTATTTCAGTGCTGTTTCAAGGGCTTTGAATCCTTCATAGTGTGTTATTTTGGCACCACCTTTATGAACTATGTTTTCTTTCTCTTCTGTTTACAATGTGTGTGTGTGTGTGTGTGTCTTACGAGTTGGATAACATGGAATGTCGGATAAGTGAAGGTCGGTTAAGCGAGACTGTACTGTATATGTTTACGAGTTCCAATACATCTCTAATACCACTTCTTTATTATTATTATTTTTGAGGATGTGATCATTTTTTGTATTCTTGCCTAAACTGATCTGTGGTCGACTATACTTTGTGTCTGTACTAACTAATTTGCTAAGGTAGCAATTTCTTCTCATAATTCTTTGTTGGATATTTTATGTTCTAATATTTCCATGGATTTTAGGATTGGAAAGGTTCTTGAATGAACTGTATTTTGTAGCTGACATTTCAGGTTGGCATGCAAATTAGGTGATACCAGAGAAAACCTTATTGTGTTATTTGTATATCTTTTTTCTAACATTTAGCATTAAAATAGTTTTACCTTTAAAATAACTTGTATGTAGGAACTACTTTTAGTTGTTTGTCGGTACTGATAAACAAACAATACCCTAAATTCCTATATGCTCTAAGGGAAGAGTTCAGGGTCTCATCTTAATCATCTTCTTTTTATGAACTTTTTTCACTTTTGTGGATCATCGCTGGCACACACTCTTTCCAGAGGCTTGTGCTTATTTTTGAATGCATATTTATCAATCTGACTATCAGTGTTTTAATCAGATGGGGAAGCAGATGTGTTTCTATCTGACTGCAAAACATTTAACTATGTCTTCTATATGTAGTGTATTTTTTGTTTTTGTAATGTGTAGTTTATGAGGTAGAGATTGGGGAATGTCCCAGTATTTGCCTTGATTATGTAAAACCACGATCAGGATGGCTGGTACGTGGGGACCAGGACTTGATCCTAATCCCATTGTACCTCCCCACCCAGTGTGGTAGAGTCTTAATACATGCAGCCACGCTGGTGCTTAATTAAAGGTTTATATCATTAAAATGTTTTCTAAATGATACATCTGAGGATCTGAAGAATTGTTAGAGTGTGACATGGCAGAAAAATGTGACTCACTTTGAAAGCACAGTTTCTCAGCATATTGTTTTAAAATGCTGTTTTATTCACCTGAATCGTGTTGCTTAAATGTTTTTTGGAAAGCTGTGCTGTCTTCTTCAGGTGACAAGAACCTTCTCAAGTCATCATACAGGCACAACCTTTTGAAACATCATTGCAAGACCACTTAAACAATAGTAAGTTATTGCTTGGACAAATCAAATTTTCAAGATGTGTTCAAATTAATATAATGAAATTGTAATTAATACTGTCAATCTCTTTTCACTGTTCTGTAGAATAGATGAGTGCTGGTAAACATATATATATATATATATATATATATCATTAGGAAACAAAGGTGCTGAAAGCGGTTATATTAAACATTTCGACAGGAGAAAAATCAACGCTTACCATGGAAGAGGATTCCTGCGGCTTCGATAAAGGAAAGAAATACGTAAATACATAGAATACATTTTCGAGCCTATGCCCTTC
This sequence comes from Vandiemenella viatica, assembly GCA_031002005.1. Lineage (NCBI taxonomy): Eukaryota > Metazoa > Arthropoda > Insecta > Orthoptera > Morabidae > Vandiemenella > Vandiemenella viatica. The sequence continues at coordinate 88,074,778 of JARYHS010013631.1, forward strand.
TTCAGTATTAGTGAGATGGCTGCAGGTTAGAGGCCGGCAGCCAAATGAGTAAGCCCACCAGGTCGGAAGCTCAAGGTAGAGGGGGTGGGGGAGAACAACATGGCGGGGACTGAAGAAGGGGGTAGAAGGCATAAGTTAGAAAATACTAGTAAATTGATAATAAACCTGTCCATAGAGACCCGTCACGGAAGCGTGGTAGACGTCAGCGGATGGTCCTAAATTGCTTATTAAGTAATGGATGTATGTGTAAATAAAGTGAGAAATATGCTAAAACAAAATCAAAATTTTTTTTAAAAAATGAAAATTTAAAATTAAGCTTAATTTTAAGTTACAAACGACAAAAAGATAGGCTCTGGTGAGCGATGGATCTGTGGGAAAAGGTAGGAGGTGAGTGGGATGAGTGGGAGGAAAGTTGGTGCTATCTTAAATTTAGTCCTGGTGGTTTTCTGGTGCCCAGTTGGTACTGATACGCCAGTTCCAACCTTCTGAGTTCCGAAATGCTGCTTCTGTCTGAGAGGACTCTGACGGCGTGGACTGCAAAACGTGTTAAGATTGTTGGTGCCTTGAGTGGTGGTATCATAAGATACAGGGTTCTGGGTGAAAACAAATTGTCTGTGAACATTCATTCTGATTGCCAGTGGATTTGACAGACCAATGTAGGAGGCTGGGCAATGGTTGCAGGTGAGTTGATATATAAGGTGGGAGGATACACATGTGGTAAGTCCTGTGATGGGGAAGCTTTCCCCAATTACGGGATTGGTAAAATAGGTGGAAGGCGGTGCATAGTGCATAATTTGCAGCAGGATCTGTTGCAAGGAAACAAACCTTTGGGGCTGCCTTGCAGGCTGAGGTGGCCCGTGTTTATGGGCCAAGAAGTGATTGATGTTTGGAGGTCTGCTAAAGCAGGTTCTGGGTGGGTGAGGGAGGATTTTTGGAAGGAGGTTTCTCATCCCGGAACAGGCTTGAAGGAATGTATAACCTCGTCGCATGACTTGGTTGACGGATTCCAAACCCGGGAAATATTTGGGTGATCAAAATGGGGCTATGGTTCTTTTTTTAGGTTTGGTGGGTAGTAATGTGGCCCGTGAAACTTGTTTGTGAACCAAATCTGGTGGGAAATTGCGGGAAATCAGGGCTTCGGATATGTTGCTAGTATACTGTTGGGGGGCCTGTTCATTTTAAGTAGGGTTGCTGCGGATGTCATCTTTGCGGAAGAGGATGCAAAAGTGAAAAAAGTAAATAATGTTTCCATATAATACTGCCATATTGATTTATTTTTTCCTCATCTTTCAACAACAAAAAAATGTGGTATGATTTCACAACTGAATTAAATTATATACATAACGCATCTGAAAACAAGTCTTTGTCATATGAACTTTCCGTAGTTTGTGGCTGGACGAATTCAAGTGTCGAGCATAAGGCCACGCCATCGTGCATTCCGCGCTCGCTTCTTATTTTTATTTGTTTTTCTTTTAACTATACGCCTCGTTGACGTCGAGGTCACTAAGCTGGAAAATATTGGGGCTTGGAACGGGACGGCCATGGTCTTTTAAATTGAGAATTCGCCTGCCGTGATTTGGGTAATCCGTGGAAAACCAAAATTTGTATTCCTGGATGGGGATTTGCACCCATGTCCTCCCAAATGTGAGGCCAGGCTGTTATCGCCTACTTACCACGCTCAGTTCCGTGCTCGCCACCCACGTTCCTACCGCCCTAGTGGTGCATTCATAGTACAACTTGTAAGACGTATGAGATCCGTTTTTTGATAAAAGAACTCTTCAGTGTCCGTGAAAGCGGTTACAGGAATTCATGTAGGAGATGTTGGATGTTGTTGGACTCCCAGGCAACCAAAAAGGGTCCTTGCTGTCCAACAAGCTATAGATATTGGAGAAAGCTATTGGAGGAAACATCCTAGGAGTGGGCGATAAGGACACATGGTGTGCCGCGAGAAAGTATGAGTGGGTCGGATTGCTTGGAACATCTAAAGTAGAGTGAAAGGGGTAGCACATCCTATGATAGTTCTAAACTGATGTCCTACAAGTTGGTCTGTGAATAGGCTGCTTTAAGGCCGGGCCACTCTAGACTGCGCCATGCCCGCATTGTCACCGAACCGACACGCGGACGAGTGACGGCTCGCTCCCCTCGCATCCACACTGGTCGCTGGCTCGTCCGTGTTATGGATGGGTTCCTACTCTGTATCCAGTCTTCTTTAACATATACACTTCGTTGTTTCATGGAATTAATGTTAAAAAATTACGTTAAAAGTTATTTGGGATTGCAGCTAGAGTTACCGCCCGTACTTTATTATAGAGTACTGTACTTTATTTTGCTTAGGTGTACTTTATAACCTACTAGCAGTTACCCGCGACTTCGTCCGCGTGGAAGAGTGTTGTAATATAAGATTTTGTTGAGAGGTCTGGTCACTCAGTGGTTAGGGCGTCCAACTGGACATGGAAAAGTCCCCAGCTTGAATCCCAGTCTCGCAGAGGGTTTTCATAGGTCCTAAGCTCGACCTTAACCTCTGGCACAGGTTGTTGTGTGATGTGAAGTGTGCCAGAATGCTCACGTGGTTCTGATTCCACGTTGAACTTAGGTCCTCTATGCCCAGTAGGATTACTGCGTTAGGTTAAGTGGCTACGAAAGGGGCTGATTGCGTAGACGTAATGAAGCCTTGCCACCAGGTCAATATGACCATATAATTAATTTTAGAGCTATTTTTATTGGTGATGGTAGTAATAAATACTGCAATAAAATAAAAATGTATTTATTCCAAACAACTTCATCGAACTTTTAAAACAATAAAAATATTCTGTATGTTAGTAGTATTTTCAGTTTAATACATCGGTATATATATTGTAGGATTTGTTATTTTCTGAAAAAACATGTAAATTTTTTGCACTCGGTACCCGCAAGCAGGCAACATATAGTTGACCAAAGGAAAAGCAGTGAGTATCCAAGTGTATTCCCACCAATTTCAACGTTTGACCTTGCGATTTATTAATTGTCATTGAAAATGAAATTTTTAATGGGAACTGTAATGTTTTAAATTCAAAGGGCATATTACTGGGAATAATTGGGATACGCGGAATTATAACGGCTTCCCCTTTAGATGCACCGGTAAGAATTGTCGCCTTCACAATGTTTCTTCCTAGTTCTGTGATGTGTAATCTGGTGCCATTACAATACCTTGAGGGGAGGGGGTGGGGGGTCGAGATTACGCATCAGGAGACCTCGAGTGCCAACCTTAAGCTCGAGTTTATGGGACGATAGCCCAGATAACTCGAAGGAATTTGAAAATTCGACGGGGTAGGTAACAGCTTCGTCAGTTAACCTTACTGTATCGATGGAAGAGTGTGTTGTCACTTCCCCGACTATTTCCTCTAATATATATATATATATATTTTTGCTCCAGAATCATTTTTCAGGGCAAGTATTGTCTTCTCACATAACCGGTTTTCGTCATTGATAATATTTAGTTGAATGCTCGGGAAAACATTAGAAATGAGCTCACGTTTGTTCAGGTGTTTCAGCAACTCGTTGCAATGCCAAATATGTGGCATATTGTTATTGCCGTCTTTTTGTTTGCTTCGGTGTTTCAGAGGCTTTTGAGATCGATTGCCAATCCGCTTGCTCTTAGCAAGCACCGAGCTCGCGATTTTCCCGGTGTGATCTTCCAGACACCAAGCGTTCATTTTGGTGTTGTCGCCCAACTTGTGACTGCTCCGGCAATTCAGCATCTCCAGAAGCCGCAATACGTGCTAAGTGCTCAACCCTGTGCAACTCTGCTAGAGGATTTGTTCCTGGGTTTTGGCTTTTTTCACAGCCGTAGTTTTCTTACATTTCATTGAGAGATTTGAATTTCGTTTACCCGGCATCTCTTAAAATTACTAATTTCAAGACTTGCGAATAAAAATGAATATAGTTTTAATTAATGGAAACTCAAAACGTCAAAATATGATGGAAGCGACTAAACATCCAAAAAATTTACTAACATTCAAAGAGCAAATAAATACCTAAGTGGCCCAAGGACGTTGATCTCGTTAAAAAATTGCGAAACTAAAAAAATGTATATTTTTTTTTTTTTTTTAAGTGAACTTAATTTGCTCTCTGAATATTAATTTTGTTTTGAAGATATGTGGGTTCCATCAATTAATTCTGTTTTAAATCAGAAATTTAGGTATTATAGTAATAATTGATTCTTTTATTCATAATGTTCAGTGTTAATGTTCGTTTCTCTACCTGTGAAAACAGTTGACTGCATGAAGATCAGTATACTATAGTTTGTTCGTTTCGATCCATTAATTCTTCTCTGAAATATAAATTACAATGTTAAAGTAGTAATAGATTCTTTATTCATAATAGGTTTCTGAATCTGCAAACAGAATTGAATGTCTACCGGCAAATCACCACTCTGCTTTTCTGACTCTCCACTATCTGAATAAAACATTTATAAATTTCAAAAATTTACTTCGAGCAATGCCGTGTGTTCTGCTAAATCATCCAAGCTTATTATATATCTTTTGATACAATATCATTATAAAGCGATACATGACGTCACTAAAATGGTGCTCATGAAAGAAGCTTAAACTATTAATAATGTTTCAGTTACCATATTGGTCCAGGCTGCATTTCAACAAAGTAAAAATTCCGCTAATAATACCGCTAGAAAATCAAAGCTTCTATCACTCGCGCATTAATACATTAGAAACGTGAATTATTATTTCAGATCGCAGGAAAGTAAATACTAAATACATATGAAACTTCATTCATTATTGCAGTTACCTATTTAAAAAATTTATACTGCTTGTAAATTACAGTGTACAACGGAAAGTTCATAATTCTCTACAACTCTAAGACAATTTTTGTTAATATTGCTGGTCAAGCTTACATCGCGATAAGGTGACTGTTACTGCTCGTGATTTAGTAAGGCGTATAATGAAATTAATTGTGATAGTAATATATGCTACACTAATTAGGAATCTTGATATAGAAAAATCTGTTACTATTCGAAATACAGTTCCAATGCATTTAATGTGTTGAGGTGTGTTCATAACGTTTGATTTTGTAGCGGCAATATTAGCAGAGATAGTGGTTAGGTTGAAATGCTTCCTGGACCAGAATGTTTTTGTTACAGTATAAGGCAGAAGTCATTTAGTTATTATTAGTAATAAATAAGCAGCTTTCATAAGCTCCGTGTAAATGAGGTGTATCGCGTTGTAAACAACTTGCAATATTGCTTCATGAAACATTAAGTCTCTACGTTAGGTCATTGAATACATTCGTTTTAAGTGAAGGATTTACTGGAGTAGTTTACGTGGCGATACATAACGTCACAATGTGACATAGTGCTTATGATATTTGCTTAAATAACTGATAACTAAATTTCTCATGCCATTGGCTGTGACAAAAACATTCAGTTTTCATTATGGTCCAGGCTGAATATCAATGTAACCACAATATTATAAGCGCTAAAAATTCAAAACCTCAACCACACACGCATTGAAACAATTATTTTATCCTAAGTTAGCATCGTCGTGTATCGCGACGTAAACTTGAACCGGATTTATTAGATATTTGTAGAAATTGAACAGTAAGTAAAAAGCACTGTTTCCTAAATCATAGTCTACTATTTGTACTGATTTATACAAAAAAATTTAACAAAAAAGGGTTTGTTAATAATTTGTAATATTACAGAGAATGTATAGTGGAAAAAAAGAAGACACACAGGAAATAAATAAAACCGAGATAGAATGGAATCCGTAACATTTTTATAAATACGACATTTCGAGCACCGCCATTTTACACTTTTAGTAAATCGACTTTCGTGCTGGTATAATCATAGCATTTTACGTTGTTTTTTTCCAAGCTCTGATTTTTCACATTTAGTATATTACGATCGAAATTATGGTGCAATATTTGAGATGTCATATTAATGCAAATGAAAAAATCTCTTTACGAACTTAGCAACAGTACCTACCTTTTTTAATTTAAGGTTAAGTACATATTTATAATTCCTGCTTCCAAACTATTGTTTGTCAAGTGCATCAGTTTTATGGCTTTTAAACTAAACACAAACTTGCATATGTAAGAAGGTTTTCACTATTATTTCTGAAAAGCAGTGTCTGCGATTTATGTAAAAAGCAAAGAGTAAACGTTGCACGGCTGTCTACGAAGTAGGAAACTCTTTGTTGCTTCCGAATTGATATTAATGGCAATTTCGAAAAGAACTATGCGTTTTTGCGGGATAAAATCTATCCTATAACACTTCGCACGCAATTAACTGACTTCATGCCAAATTTCATTTAAATATGTTGAGTTATTAAGACGTGATTGACTGCAGACGTACATCCAAACACACATCCGAACTTTCTTGTTTTCTCATTTATAGATATATAGATGAAAGTAATAAAGTTCATCAAAATACATTTTTTTATTTTATAATTGTTATTTGCCTGACTCCTGCTATCACCTCACTATTTGATCTCTTGTGCACGAAAATAGTATCCCAACGCAATTTTGATGAATGATCATCACTGTACTGGGTTGAAAGATTCTCGTGTATACCAACATAGTCACAATGAAATGTCAAACGTGTCACTCACTTCACATTTAAGGTGTTGGTTTTGGTTTAGGTTACTATGATTCACTCAATATTTTTTTAACAAAAAATAATAAGATTTAATTTAAATACATGCTGTTAAGATTCTGTAGAATAATAATAATTTCAGGTGATCTAAAAATTCCAGTCACCGAGTTCCTTATCAGCCGCGCATTTCACCCCTATCGTTGTCACGTATTTTTAAAAGGAGACCTACAGATTAATGTGAAATTCGAACCACAGAGCGTCCTAACATCTTTGCATTAACAAATCGAAGCTTTGCCAGAGGTGACTGTCAATTTTAAGACCCATGAAAATTACAGCTGAGAGAAGAATTTGAACAAGGGACTTTCAGTACCCCAATCATATGCCATATCCATCTGAGTCAAGAGACAAATCTGGATATAATGACAAATAAATATTGAAATGTAGTAAAATCAAAGTACTTTTTTTTTCTATATCATTTATTTTTGCTATCCCAAAACACAACTGTACCTTTATATGACTGAATACATATTTTTCAGTACTTCTAAATTCAGATGCTTGAGGCATGTAATACGGGTTTGGAAGGTTCGCGGTTCAAAATCCGGGTCTCTGATGCAATTTTTGCAGGCCTTAAAATCAACCGTCCCGTCTGGCAAAGCTTTGATCTGTTAATGCGAACGTACAAGGACTCTACCTACATTTTACGAACAACTGATGAACCTAAAGTGAGGATGAAAAAAAAGCACACTTTTCAAAAACAATCAGTAACGCTAAGACAACATTTAGTCGTAAAGGACCAGAAATTTCTGAACTCTTTGTATACACTTCTCCATATCGACCATCCCGACACTGGCCCGCACCTTCAAAAATTAAACCAAACCAATGAAGGCCCACACACGGTGCGGTGTTGTTTGAATTCACTTCAGTCGAATTAGCGAAAACAATAAGAAAAGTATCGGTTGGTGACAGTGCGAGCTCAGTGCGGTCTATTTTAACCCAACCTTTACTTTACATGCAAGTTCAAACCTGGAAATTCGTCACTTAGGTAATAACACTGTTTAATTCGTCATTACTTTACTTTATTCAAGATCGTCAGAAAACAACCACTTTTTTGTTAGCTAAGTGATGATGGGCAGAATCTCAAGTAAAGAGAAAAGAATAATTTGTATTGCAATGTAAACAAAACATCCGCATAAAAAATTGAGGATGCGAAAGCGGATGTAGGATTTCACGTGAAAGTTCCACACTTGCGGATGCGGATATCTGTTACATCCCTAATTGGAACATATGTGACTCCCCCGAATGCCAAGGCTATAGGGGAGGGAGTGTTTGATGTGTTGGGGATGGCAGCTATCGTAATGAAGGTTCTGTTGTAGGTTGATGGGTTTGATATGGACAGATGAGTTGATGTAGCCATCCGTGAGGGATAGGTCGACATCCAGGAAAGTGGCGTGTGTTTGGGAGTAAGTCCACGTGAATTTCAGAGTGCTGGAGGTATTGAGTTTATTGAGGAAACTGAGTAGGTTGTCTTCCCTGTGGGTCCAGATTATGAAGATGTCATCAATAAGTCTGGCCCACAAAAGGGGTTTCAGATGGAATCCAGCTAAGAATGACTGTTTCAGGTGGCCTAAGTAGAGGTTAGCATATGAGGGAGCCATACGAGTGCCCATGGCAGTGCTGCTGACTTGTAAATTTTGCCATCAAATGAAAAAAAGTTGTTGTTCAGTATTAGCTCGGTCAGGGTGATCAAGAAGGATCTGGTGAGACCCCTGGTGAGTACTGAGAGTTGTGGTTCTGAGTGTGGAGAAGACAGATTAATGACGGACAGTTTGGGTTTGGCAGCTTGATTCGGACTGACTGGGTGACGTGTGGGTTTTAAGGAAGGTGATAGAGCTATGTTGAAGAGCTGGGCAGTAGATAGTTGTGAGGAAATGGGGGAGGGGGGTGGCACCTGGTAATTTGCAGGGGGGAGGCTGTCCTGCTTTGAGATGCGAGTGGTGCATAGTGGATAATTTGCATAGATGGTTATGAGCATGCCTGTTCATAGATTCTACAGCCTTTTGCAAGATTTGTTGAAGGTGAGGAAGGACATGTGAGGCCTAACTTTCTTACTCACTCCCAAATTTGATCAGAACACCCTAGCCTTCTGCCATACACTCTGCTGGAGGTATAACTTTTCCTCAAAGAGCAATTATCTGGACATTCAGAATGACCTGGAGCCCAGTCTCCAAAGGTTCCAAACACCATCTCTCCCAAAAAAACCTCTCTAATTTTTTCAAGACCTGGTTTCCACCAGTTTGGCTTCTCCTAGTTTCGTAAAATCACTACCCAGGCCGTCAGGAAACTCTCCTCTGATCCAGACTTGATCATTCTACCGGCATCCAAAGGCTCAACTACAGTGGTCATGAACCGTTGTGACTATATTGGTGAAGCACTGTGTCAGCTGTCTGGCACCAACACTTACTGCCCCCTCAACCATGATCCCACACCTGCAGTCAGTGATAGAATAATAGATTATATATAGTTTAGTGGACCACTCCAAGGCCTCACCCCCCATTTTGTGTCACTCCTCACATCCAAAAAAGCCGCACCCACCTTCCCTATACCTACTTCCTAAAATTCATAAGCCTGTCAACCCTACTGCATATGGCTCACCGACTGAGCGCATCTCTGCCCTGGTGGACCAGCATCTGCAGCCCATTGTCAGCCAGCTTCCCTCCCACATCAAAGAAACCCGACACTTTCTCTCTAGACTGACCACGGTACCCATGCCTCTTCCCCCCGACTGCTTCCTAGTGATGGTGGATGAGATCTCCCTATATACTAAAGTTCCCCACTGTCATTGGCTCATTGCCGTGGACCATTCCCTAGAGCAGCGTCCCCCAATAGCCTCCCCACCAGATCCTTCTTGATCACCCTGGCCGAGCTAATACTGAACAACAACTTTTTTTCATTTGATGGCAAAATTTACCACCAAGTCAGCGGTACTGCCATGGGCACTCGTATGGCTCCCTCATACGCTAACATCTACTTAGGCCACCTGAAACAGTCATTCTTAGCTGGATTCCATCTGAAACCCCTTTTGTGGGTCAGACTGATTGATGACATCATAATCTGGACCCACGGGAAAAAAACCTACTCAGTTTCCTCAATAAACTCAATACCGCCAGCATTCTGAAATTCACGTGGACTTACTCCCAAACACACACCACTTTCCTGGATGTCAACCTATCTTTCACGGAAGGCTACATCAACTCATATGTCCATATCAAACCCACCAACCTACATCGGTACCTTCATCATAATAGCTGCCACCCTCACATCAAATGCTCCCTCCCCTATTGCCTTGGCATTCGGGGGAGTCACATATGTTCCAATGAACAGGACCTCCAACAGTATGCTAGCAACATATCTGAAGCCCTGATTTCCTGCAGTTACCCACCACATTTAGTTCACAAACAAGATTCACGCGCCACATCACTACCCACTAAACCTATCAACAGCCCACAACTCTCAAAAACAAACCATAGCCCCATTTTGATCACCTAATATTTCCCGGGTTTGGAAACCTCAACCAAGTCATGCGACAAGGTTACGACTTCCTGCGAGCCTGCTCCGGGATAAGAAACCTGCTTCAGCAGACCTCCAAACATCAACCAGTCTTGGTCCATAAACACGGGCCCCCCCAGCCTGCAAGGCAGCCCCAAGGTTTGTTTCCTTGCAACAGATCCCACTGCAAATTATGCACTATGCACAATAAACCAGCCTTCCACTTGCTTTACCAACCCTCGTAACTGGGGAAAGCTTCCCCATCACAGGACTTGCCATGTGTGTATCCTCCAACCTTATATATCAACTCACCTGCAACCATTGCCCAGCCTCCTACATTGGTCTGTCAAATCCACTGGACATCAGAATGAATGGACACAGACAAGTGGTATTCATCCAGAACCCTGCATCTTATCATGCCACCACTCAAGACACCAACAATCTTAACACATTTTGCAATCCACGCCGTCAAGAGACCTCTCAGACAGAAGCAGCCAGTTTCCTCTGAGACAGAAGCAGCATTTCGGAACTCAGAAGGTTGGAACTGGCGTATCAGTACCAACTGGGCACCAGAAAACCACCAGGACTAAATTTAAGATAGCACCAACTTTCCTCCCACTCATCCCACTCACCTCCTACCTTTTCCCACAGATCCATCGCTCACCAGAGCCTATCTTTTTGTCGTTTGTAATTTAAAATGAAGCTTAATTTTAAATTTTTATTTTTTTAAAATAAATTTTGATTTTGTTTTAGCATATTTCTCAGTTTATTTGCACATACATCCATTACTTAATAGGCAATTTAGGACCATCAGCTGACGTCTACCGCACCACTTCCGTGACGGGTCCCTATGGACAGGTTTATTATCAATTTAATAGTATTTTCTAACTTATAACTTTCATTCCCCTCTCCCCCATTTTGAGCTACCGACCTGGTGGGCTTACTCATTTGGCCGCCAGCAGGCATCTCACTACTACTGAAGAAGGGCCATAGGCTCGAAAATGTATTCTATGTGTGTATGTGTTTCTTTCATGTATCGACGCCGCAGGAACCCTCTTCTATGGTAAGCGGTGGTTTTTCTCCCGTCCAAATATATATATACACACACACAGGGAAAAGCATTCTGCTGTTGCAACAAGGTGGAGTAGGTTTGCAAAATACAGAAACAAAATGTGAAAGTGTAGCAAACTTGTCTTTACTTATAGTAACTACTATATTTCTCTCAAACTGTAGTAAATCAGTCACCAACTCGGAGTGCAGTAGATTATAATTTCTACATGTTGAATAGAATATCAGGTTACTATGTTAATTTTTATGAAATTCAGCACAAGTTTAATGTTTCACTGCTTGTAATTTTCTTTTGTAATATAGGCATTCACAAATATCCTGATACCAATATTAAAAGTTCCATGTTTGATTTTAAATCATTACAAAATTCGCAGATTATTTATGAACACAAACTTCCTCATACACATAATACTCATTTATTTTAAGGGGGGACGTTCATGAAATTGACCAAAAATGTCAATTTTCAATTTATTTTTTATTTTTTAGTACAACTCATGGACAATAAGTTCCCAAAGTTTCAATGATGAAATCGCATCCAAAGTGCCTGAAAAATAATTAAACGTGTGACGCAACATCCCTGTCACATGCACTTTTTGAAGCAGCACTTCAATACCAGGTTGAACTTTAAATTGCGTTTCCTCAAAAATGTGTTTTTCTAAGTTTATTTACCTTTTCCTCAGAATCTAAGTACGCTATAATTATGAAATTTTGTACACTTATTCCTATAAACCTAATAAATGTTGTCTCAAGAACAAATTTTGAAATTCGTATTGCCAGCTGAGATATGGGGCAAAGTGCTTGGAATTCTGCATGAATTTAAAATTTTACTTGCAGAATTATAATTAAAAATTTATGAAAATTCTCCTATTTGATTTATTCACAAAACCTCATGAGAGAAGCTTACTATATGTAAACAGAGGAAACAGAGAAAATTTGGTAGAAATCTCTTGAATAATTTCTGAGAAAAAGGAACATACATTATTTTTTGAAAATAAAAATTTAAAAATTCATTTAAAAAAAAGTTGAATATATATAATCAATGGAATTTATAGGTAAATGTGTTCATTTCATGTAAAGCGTGGTACAAAATTTCATTGCCATATCTTCAAAACTGTGGATAGGGTGCATTTTTGAAATAGTGTGTGTTTTTCATGAACGTCCCCCCTTAATCTAAAGCTTAAATTTATGACAATATCTCAGCATGTTTAAAAATTTACCAGTTCTCCACCACAAACCAACATACCAACTGACCAACTGCTAACCAAACCGTGCTTGAGATTCCTGCCCTTAGGTCAATATTTATATCTCTCTAAAACTTTGTTCTCTAAAACTGGTAAATTCCTTGTTCGTGGCTTCAGCCACCATTGTAATAGATATGCTAAACAAGCCTTAGATAATATTTTTCAAAGTCCACCAGTCTTTACCAAAATCATCATTGTTCTAAAATTAGGTCTAGAATAAAAATTGTTAGTTTAGTAAAATTACCAAGTGTCCTTACTATTCTCTTGCAAATGTTTTCAGCAACTTTTCCTGTCTTTATCTCCAAAAATTAAAAACTTTTCTTTGGTTTTCCTTTCATCTTTAAATTTTCAATTTATCACTAAGCATCATTTTTCTTTCTAAAATTCTATTTTTTTTTTTTCAAAAAACTAATAAGATATTGATTAGAGATGTTCCGACTAGTCTGTAAAGCAGACTATCCGGCCACTTTCATAGTCGGTGACTATTCGGCAAAGAGTGCCGACTACCCGGCTTCTTACTTTTAGTGTGTATATTACACTCTCGCCTCGCGTCTCTTGAACGAGTGCTGATGCGAACTGCTGTTTACACTCTCGCAAGAATTCATTCATGGATGACTAGTGGGCGTGCCAGCTTTGGTCCAATAGTGAAATTCTTTCGTTTTTCAACATAAAATTGACTGTTTTAAGTTTTTTTAAATAGATTTAATTATGTTGATTTGCACCTTCAAGGAGCTAATAAAACTCTTCTTGGTTACCAAAATGTTCTGTGTGTCATTATTTATTGAAAACTTTTAACTACTGCGTTACAATCTATTGAGAAGAAGATTTCAACAGTTTCCTGAATTATTATCTATAAACGATAAAAGCTCCAGAGGATATTGACAGATTCAGTACCAACCTCAACAAACTTTAGACATGGAAAAACGATTTGAAAATATTTTGAAAAACGAGGTGTATGACTGGATGAAAAATCCTTCTACCGCAAATATTGAAGAAGTTGTTACAACTTGACAGGTTTAGAAATCATATATGACGCAGAAAGTAAACATAAGTTTGATAGTGATAAATATGAAAACCTGTGGCAAAATAATAAAAAAAAACCTGTCATATCAAAATGTATGACAACTGATATTCAGTTTAATGAAACCTTTTCCTTTATATCTCATATCATCAGGCATTTGTGCTGTTAATCATATTATAGCCAAAAAAAGAAACCGAAAGAGGTGACCTTCGTTTGTTCCTTGCAAAACTGACCAAGATATCCAGTTTTTATTTTAGCAGTATCTGCCTTAGGAATCTCATTAATAAATCAAAGAATAAAATCTAATTTCACCAAACTTCGTGCTTTTAAATACCCAAAGTATAAATAAAAAGACAGATTTAACTAGAGTGAGTGGTTTATATTCTGCCAAACGTAGCAAAAATCAGACAAAGTATTTGGGAAATTATTATTATGGGCTTTAACTCGCTATACGTCTGCTTCATAAGTTATACATTGATACAGAAGTGGGCGGTAGGTAAAAAGGTTAACTACCTCTGCTGTAAACAATGTGCTCGCACTTTTGACTCGCGCCAAAAAATCGTCACTGAGGCGAGCGACCACGCAAGGCTAGACTACGCGAGTGCACCGTTTACACCATAGGTTCCCAACCTTTTTTGATCTACCGCCCCCTTTTCGGAAAAAAATTACCCCCCCCCCTCCTGGTTTGAAAAAAACAGTACCGACATCTTTTATTGTTGTAATCAACGTTGTGTAATCCATAGCGGTTCGATTTAATTGGCTTGTTCCCGACTTCTTCAAACAGTGACTTGATGGCTTCACTCTTAGGCGAATTGGGCTATATTAAATATTGAAAAACAAGGACAGATTTTTAAAATTACTTTATTAAAGAATATTAAGAATATTGGTGCCTTGTACAAAATTTGATTAAAAACATATATTGAAAATTATTGTAAAATTATCAGTGAGAGGGCTGAGCTTGATGTAATGATACTAATTTTTCTACATTTGCTGCTATATTTGTCAGCAGGAGTCTTAAGTCGCTGCGTTCCACTACTGACAATCTGTTTCTATTCTTTGTTAGTAGATTGCTTACTACACTAAGTCCCCTTTCGGTTAAATATGACAACGGGAATGCAACAAAAAACTTTTTCTTGCAGCCCACAAAGCCGGATATAAATCTGGATTTTGCCTCTGTAGCCAAAATTCTTGATATCCATTTTTTAATTTCAATTTTAATTCTTCATTTGTTGACAGTTTATTTTATAACCATCTGTTTGATGCCCCTTAAATGTAACGTAAGAGTCCTGTGACTGAAATCTTCCATTTTTCGCGATAAAGTATAACTATCTGCACACAGAGCTCATAACTGACCGATGCCCTTCGAACCGCCGTCAGGACTTTCGACTTGCTGAAATCCTAAGGGAGTTTGCCAGCGTACTGTAATACTGATGGTTTCCATCCACAAATCCGGAGGGACTGCTCCGTGATGGGCTGAGTGGCCTTGTTACTGTGTGTGTGGGAGGGGGGGGAGGGGCGACTAAGGGCTGAGCATGGCAGAGGCTACGATTGACGGACAAAGTCTGTCCAGGACACTAGATAATCTCTCTCTCCGGCATATGAGCGGATTTTGTAGACACGTTCAAAAGAAATTTTTCCATTTTCAAATCCGGTGACCATACTATTTAATAATTTTCCATTATAAAGTCATTTCCGGCACCCTGATTACTTCTGTTCCATTATATATAACAACTGTTGGTAAAATGTAAGTACAAACAAAATGTAAGTTCAGGAAAATACTTTCTTTCCTATTCCACACATTCAAGTCCCAAGTCGACACACTTTGCACCTATAGTTGACACTCTTCCCATAACGCTAAAATTACAATGAGGGCCAGAGAACAATAGTTGACCAACTGACATCGAGAAGAAAGTAGACAGCAGAAGCCTGGGCCTAGTGAAAGAAATTGCAGATCCAAATGCGATCCCATGCGAGAGAACACATGCACAACGAGTTGTGAGCTTCTGGGGGTATTTTATTGTCAGAGAAGCAACTATACACAATTTCCTCCATATAATTTTTTTTTTTTTTTTTTTTTTAAATGTCAGATATTTTAAGGGCGTTTTTACGCAAACCGGAGCCGGCGCCGGCCTTTTCACACCGAGTTCAATAAGTTTTTTGCTTTGGAGGAAGAAATAGGCATTCATGAACTATTGAAGCAGGTGTTAGGAACAAAGATATAATGTACTAATACCAACTTTTAATCCCCACTGATCTTGCTTAAAGGACATTTGGAATTACTTACTGAAACGTTTGTTGAATGTTTTTTGTTATTAATTAATCTTATCGGCACGTCCTGGGCAGTGTTGGCTAGGGGAGCGCTGGCTCGCCGTCAACTAGGGTCCGACCGAAGGTTCGGCTTTGGCCAAAAAAAGCACCTTCGGCCGCACATTAAGCTTCGGCCAAATTCAGCCGAATGTTCGGCCGAAGCCGAAGTTCTACATCCAGCCCCTGAAAATGAACCAACTTTTACGAATACCGTCAACGTAGCACACCAACAGACGATAGCAAAGATAAAGAATCATTTCAAAAACATAATAAAAATCAGTGGGAAGTATATTGTGAAACTAGTGCTAAATACCAAAGCCTGATTAATTTTTTAAAATAAAAATCGGAGATCTTGTATGTGGCCAACGATTTTGCAAAAGAAGTTTAACAGTCTATGCTATATCGTAGAAAAAAAGTAGCGCCACCGTGGCCCGATAATCATCCGATTTCTTTGCGGATTAATGTATTACGTATGGACCTGGTCATTGTAAACATGTTTCCGTACAACATCATTGAAGGAGAAGGACTTCGCAGACTTAATTTTACTGATCCTCAAACTCGACCCTAGTACAGACAAAAGCAAGAGAAATATTTTAGAAAGTCTTTAATGCCACGAAAAAGTAAACGGTAAAGTTGCATTGATTTTAGAACAAGGCTGAATGGATCAGTTTTGCAACGAACATATGAAGTGATCTAGGAAACACGTTTTTGAGTGTCACGGCACATGGCATTTCCAAAGGTTCCAAAATAAAAATAAAAAAAAATTAAATTGGCTGTTAGTGTGTTGGAAGATCATACAAGGCTATATATTGCACAAAAAATCACTGAAACTGTTACCAAATACAATTAAAAAGAAAATATCCACACGGGTAAACGTAATAATACTTCAAATATGAATGCAACCATCCGCTAAGGAAACTTCGTTTTTATTGGTTGTGTTTCTCACACTCTACAGCTCTTGATTCACAAAGTAATTTTTAAAGATATTGCTATAATAGAAATAGTGAAAAAGTGTTGTAAAACGTAAAAAGAGTGAACAAGCCACTCGATATCATAATTAATAGAACAGAAAAATACAGTAAATCTGTATATGTTAGAACGTGGTGGAATATAAATTCCAAATGCAGAAGAATAGATATAAATGAACTATTTTATAACTGTGCTGAAGCAACAACTAATATTTCTAGCGATTTATCAACAGTATCTTTAATTATATCAATCATTGACATCTTTTAAACACAAAACTTGCTCAGAAGGATGAAGGCTGATCATATAATAATACTGCTCAAAAGCCGCTTGTGCGGGTCTGTTAACAGGAGATCTGCTTTCGCAAGAAAAACCTTACGGTTGTTGATTACCGCTCTAATCGATCCACTGTTTAAAATTAAGTATTTGACTAGCGACGAAATTGTAAATACGAAGACTGATATTTTGTCATTTCTACATCAAAACTGTGCACTGACAATAACAAATAAAACGGGTCATTTGGAGCGATTAAATCTTATTTTATTAGTGCCGATGTACTTTTTGTTTTGGTTATATTAAGTACATTTTTAATTAATCTGTATACGTGAAACTACTTTCAAAATATTAGTATTGATTCGGTTTTAACTGAAAATTTAATATGTGATACTAATTTAGACAGCAGAATATTGTATTTTAAAAGCTAGAATAATTTATGCTAGGTAAGAAGGTTGAAATTTATTTTTATTGTTGTTAAAAAATGATGGTATTACTATCCATAAGCTAACATGTATTTGATTTACCAAAGCTAAAACTCCAAAACTTATTAATTTAATCCACGGGACAAATTATTCTGATTTGATTGGGGCTGTTACTGTTAAATTTTATTGTTTCTTTTTATTATTGCTAAATAAAAATAACTGCATTTATTTTTGCTAAATTGCATTGCTCAGAACCTGGTTTGGTACTATTTTACTGTTATATTTTATTCTAATAAATAAATATTATAAACTGTGTTTATAATTATTGTAAAGGTGCAATTTATATAAAAAATACCACATATAAAACAAAATAACAGTTCATTTTTTGCATGTCATATATACTTCATGTTAGTGTTCTAAGATATAAAATTATTTTTGAACCTTCGGCTTCGGCCGAACATTATACCAAGAGCCGAACATTCGGCTTCGGCCAAAAAATGACCTTCGGTCGGACACTACCGTCAACGCCCCCCAAATTTGCCTTTGTTCACAAACGCCCCCTTCGAGCTCTCTAACGCCCACTGGGGGGTGGTACGGCCCACGGTGGGAACCACTGGTTTACACTCTCGCGTTCGCGCTTTCTCGCCACGCCTCGTCTAAGCTCGCACAAGAGTGTAAACGCGGAATAAAATGTATATAGAAGGCGTTACAAAAATAAAAACCTTGATTTTTATTTTAGAATTAGTCTTACACATTTTTAAATGTAAAGCAATCTTTCCTTTGGTAATCACTCACTAAAAATTACTGACTTGTAAAAAAAATACTATGACATTCATCAAAAAAATTAGTATCTTAATTAACAAACAAAACAACATAATATCTTTTTATCTTCAATAAATATTTGTAAATATTTCTTCTTATTGAAACGAAAGAGCAGGATTTTTTTAATTAACAGACTAAGTAATATTGATACAAGATTGCATGTACATGATGTACTGTAAAAAAAATATTAACTGCATCATAAAACAAAAACAATCAGTCTAACGTACTTATATGATTTATAACCGTACATAATCTAATCAAATCAAATTTGTGACAAACAAAAATGTCATCCCCTTATATTTTTTATTACTTACTTACATTTTTTAATTAAAGGTAAATTATGATGTAAAAAGACTACAGCTTCTGCCCTATCTGGCAGCAATCGATTTTTTTTTTTTCGTATAAGTTTCCGGTCTCAGAGAACAATCGCTCACTGTAAACGGAACTTGCGGGACAACTAAGGTACACTTTAGCGAAGCGCGACATTTCAGGATACCTAGAACTGTTGTGATTCCACCACTGAAATGGGTCTTCATTGCGCTTTACCACCGGTAACGCACAGTAGGACTGTAGTTCATGAGCTGCCCTTGACCTGTCATCTTGAATATCTTCTATTTTTCTTGATACAAATTTTTGGTAGCAATGCCAAAAATTCCAATGTGTTGCTGTTTCTATATTGTCTTTATCGGTGGAAGTGCTGTGTAGATCACCTTTGTCATTGTCACTCATGCTATTTTTCAGAGATTCTAGTAAAAATTGAGACCTAATGGTGATGAGGTCCTTTGTCTCGAAAAACTGTTGCTTATATCCTGGATCCAACAATGTAGCCAGGGTGATGACATTGTTATGCTCCAAGTCGAACCTACTCTTCAAATCATTTTCCAGCAGGACTTTCATTTCCATGATTTCTTTGTTTTCATCATTGTAAATATCTAGATATTTCTTTAAGGTTTTCAGATGAGGTCTTACTTCAGACACCGAAGAGCAACTTGAACTTATCTTAGTAATCTCTTCAAATGGCTTCTGCAATTCAATGCTTTTTCCGAGTATTTTCCACTCTTCAGTAGACAAATTTTCGAAATTTACCGATGTTTCAGCCACGTATAAAGAAACGGCCCGTTTTTGTTCTATAAGGCGATATATCATATGTTGCATATAGAAAGATCAAACAGAATTTTGGAGAAATGAAGAAAAGAGGTATGAACATTAAAACTGCCGATGGGAAACCTCTTTTAAGCTCAGAAGATAGAGCTAACCGATGGAAGGAATACATTGAGAAACTGTATGATGGGGACGACTTGAACAATAGTGTATTGGAAAAGGAAGGCGATGTCGACATTGATCAGGGTGGCCACAGACCTGGAAAATATGGAATTATCAGGGAATTTAAAGCCACCTTGAAATATCAGGGAAAACAAGTAATTTAAAAAATTATCAGGGAATTTTAATTGCAACAACCCAAAATTTGATAATTTTTTGATAATTTATTTTAATATTGAAATTTTCCATTAAATAATTCAGCTTATATATTTTTAACATAAAATAGCCAACAAATACTGCATTTACACTAGCAACTTGTATCCCGTCTTGCGCCTCATCGAGATACGACAACGAGATGTTCGTGCACGAGCGCTAACATGAACTCTCTCTGGAACTCAGCATTTGAAATTATATTTTTTTAAAAAAGGTGGATGACATCTAAATCATGTAAACTCAGAAGTTATATTTTTTACTGAATAAAACAGCAATTGTAGAGGAGTAAGTATATAAATATGTTTTATGTTTCACTAAACAGTTTTACAATTTCAAGCAAAGTGTGAAACAGATGTTCCAAAAAAATTGAATTTGTGGAGAGTCTTCAAAGTCCTGTAGAATGTCACAAGCTGGTTTTGAACTTCTTCTGAGAAAAATTGAACCTTTAATATCAAAACAAAAGCCTAGATTCAATATACCAGTGCCAGCAAAAATGCGAATAGCGATAATTATATGGCTTTATAACTTTTTTGTATTAATGATATAAGGCGAATTAAAGCAGGAACAAATATAATACGTAAGATCCTAAATAGGTAGGATTTATAAAGTTTTGCGTCATTCAGAGCTCTTCCAAATGCTGAATCGATGTGATAGTATAAACATCGTGCTCATGCCATTGACTTGCTCCAAATAAACCGCTGCCAAGGCGAGCGGCATGGGCAAGCAACCACACAAAGTGAACCAACACGATTGCATGGTTTATACAAACTCGTGTTCATGCTATCTTGCGTAGACTCGCGGAAACTTACGTGAAAGTGATAAGTCGGCAACAGAAGAAATTGAAAATGGAACAAAAAAAGCTACAATAACTGAACCAGAAGATTTGAAACGAAAAGTGTAGCAAATGAAAAAAGCATAAAAAAGCTAAGCTGTTGACTGAGTCAAGTTACTGATGAACAATTTAAAAATCTTCAATTATTTTATCCACAAAATATTGAAAGATTAATAATTTGTTGTAGTTCATATTAGTCATTTGACCTATCTTATTTTTGTGCTACTCATTTTTTATTATGCTTCATAAGATTACTAAATTAGTTATAAAGTTTTCAAATAAACATTCTTGAACATGTTTATTTTTCTATTTTTTTGAGTTTTATACCAGATTTAATTATTTAGAATCAAAATATAATTTAAACTTTAAATATCTTAACCATGCAAATAAAGTTTCTAAATCAGGGAAAAATATGGCAAATTTCTCTGAAAACCTGGAAATATCAGGGAATTTTTAAATCATTACCTTGTGGCAACCCTGTTGATGACTTAGGAGATCCTGTTTTGAGGACAGAATTTAATAAAGCTCTGAATGACTTGAAAGCAAATAAGGCAGTTGGAATTGATGAGATCCCTGCAGAACTTCTTAAATCTCTAGGAGAGGAAGGAATCGAAAGATTATTCAAGCTGATATCAAAAAGTTATGAAACAGGAGAAATTCCAACTGATTTTAATAAAAATATCATCTTCACACTTCCAAAGAAAGCACAAGCCGACAAATGTGAGAATTATCGCACCATTAGTCTAACATCACATGCTTCAAAATTACTGACCAGAATAATATACAGAAGGATGGAAAGGGTAGTAGAAGAGATAGTAGGTGAAGATCAGTTTGGGTTTAGGAAAAATCGCGGTACAAGGGAAGCAATTCTGTATTTAAGATTAATACTTGAAGGGCGGAACAAGAAAAACAAAGATACTTTTATGGCATTTGTTGATTTAGAAAAAGCTTTTGATAATGTTAGGTGGGACAAGATGTTCAAAATTTTAAAGAAGTCAGGTCTAAAGTATCGAGATAGAATAATACTCTATAAACTATATAAGAATCAAGTGGCTGTAATAAAAGTAGAGAATCACGAGAGACATGCATCAGTTAAAAAGGGTGTGAGACAAGGTTGTAGTCTATCCCCGTTACTATTCAACTTGTATGTAGAAGAAGCAATGAAGAAAGTCAAAGAAAAATTTCCATGTGGCATAAGTTTTCAGGGAGATAAAATCAGTATGCTACGATTTGCTGACGACATTGTCTTATTAGCAGAGAGGGCTGAGGATATTGAGAAGTTATTGAATGGCATGAACAAAATACTGAAGGAAGATTTTGGACTGAATATAAATCAAAGTAAAACAAAAGTGATGAAATGTAGCAGAAATGACACCAATACTAGCAGATTAAATATAAAAATAGGATCTGATGCAATAGGAGAAGTGAGTGAGTTCTGTTACTTGGGAAGCAAAATTACAACCGACGGCCGAAGCAGGAATGATGTTAAAAGCAGAATAGCACTAGCAAAAAGAGCCTTCATGAAAAAGAGAAACCTTTTAGTTTCAAATATTGATCTAGGAATTAGAAAGAACTTCTTAAAACTCTATGTGTGGAGCACAGCACTTTACGGTAGCGAAACATGGACTTTAGGAATACCGGAAAGAAAGAAACTTGAAGCATTTGAAATGTGGTGCTACAGAAGAATGCTGAAAATTAGGTGGACAGACAAAGTAAGAAATGAACAAGTTTTGGAAATGATGTGTGAGAAAAGAAGCTTACAGGAAGAAGAGACAGGCTGGTAGGTCATATTTTGAGACATGCTGGATTGGTTAATTTGTTTCGTGGAGGGAACAGTTGAAGGTAAGAACTGTAGAGGAAGACAGAGATTAGAATATATGAAGAAGATAAATGAGGACGTGGGTTGTAAGGGGTATGTAGAAATGACGAGGTTAGCACAGGATAGGAAGGGATGGAGGATTGCATCAAACCAGTCTAAAGACTGACGACAGCAAAAAAAATCATATAGTATGTGGAATTCCATCTGGTACATACATCTTGGACAAGCTGGTGGTCTAGTAAATTTAGTTCTTGCTGCAGATCACGAAGTTTTGACTGAGCCTGATTACAGTGGTTAAAGTGTGTGACAATTCGTCTTGATTTTACAAGTATTTGTGTCATGATTCAAAGCAGTATTGATTGCTAGTTGTAGAGTATGTATGAAACAAGTTACTCCCTTAAAAACTGAATCGTCGATTCCTTTCGTCACATTTCTGCCATTGTCTCGCACAACGGCGTGAATTTTGGTTGTATCTACATTCCACAAAGTTGTAATTTCTTCTAAACAATTTTTTATATAATTGGCAGCAGTATGAGTTTCGGGGAAATGTTTCATTTGCAATACTGCGTGATGATATTTGAAACTATCGTCAAGCCAGTGAGCTGTAAAACTCAACAAATTTTCCTTGTTATATGTGTTTGCCCACATGACGGTAGTGACTGAAATTGCAGCTGCACTCAGCACTCCTCTTCGTATTTCAGATTTAGTCTCTTCGTAAAGATGAGGAATGATGTTTTCTGTGAAATACTTTCTTCTCGGTATGCTATATTTTGGTTTAACTTTTGTCATCAAGTTTCTAAAGCCAGTATTTTCAACAATTGACAACGACTGGTTGTCAAGTGCAATCATCTCACCAACCGATCTTGAATCTTCACGTGACCATTGTACAGCAAAACTATCTTCAATATTTTGCTGGCTTTTCTGGCATAAACTGACCTCTGACGACACTGAAGTTGGCACTGTTGTAGGTAGTTCATCTACTTGGATTTGCGACTGGGATGAATCATCTGTGGTGGAACATTTGATCACAGTACCTAACTGAGGTATCAGGGTTGGATGTCGGTATTTGATATGGTTGTTCATACTCTTAGTATTTGCTGTTTTTCCTTGCCCACCATGAGAAATTATCATTTGGCACTGATTACACTTCACTTTTAGCGAATCATTGTCCAATTGATCAAAAAAAATCCATACACCAGACTTTCTTTTTGGCATGATTAAATTAATTTTAATTCTCTTTCACTTTAATGAACAATAACAACACCGCTCT
This sequence comes from Vandiemenella viatica, assembly GCA_031002005.1. NCBI lineage: Eukaryota > Metazoa > Arthropoda > Insecta > Orthoptera > Morabidae > Vandiemenella > Vandiemenella viatica. The sequence goes on from JARYHS010013631.1 coordinate 88,098,427, forward strand.
GACCCGTGCAGAAGCAAAAATCAAGAAACAATGTGAACTAAACAATACATGTTCCGATACGCTCGTAGACTGCGGTTGCGACTTGCACACGAATCAGCTGTAAACGAAGCGTCATGGAGATCGCCGAATAACCCTGAAACTGTGATCGGCTTGGCCGTCTAATCAGCCGACTAGTCGGCCTCTTTACAACCGACTAATCGGCTAGTCGGCCAAAGTCATAGTCAGAACACCTCTAATATTAATATTCCTCATGTTCTCCCATTTATTTTCATGATTTTTTTTTTTTTTCATTTAACATCTCAACTAAAAAGTTATTCATGATTCTCTAAATTAGCCCTCTGGGTCGAAATATCTGTGTGTCTTAAAAACCCTTTACTCTGGTCCTTTTCCTGGCTTAAATTCTTGGAGTTATTCTTATTTTGTACTTTTTTAAAATTTCACTTACTTACCTTCATTTACCTTTCACTAACTGAAATAACCCACTCTTTAATATATAATCTTTTTGTTTGAAAACATACTCATTGTCATATCTATGACTGTAACTTACCTTGGAAATTTTTCCTGGACATAGGACTTGTACTAAAATCTTCCTCTCCTATTGATATTGTTGTGGTGGTCTCTTTGTCTTTGGCCTAGAATACAATACCATTGTGTTTTTTTTTTTTTCTCACAAAGGCGTCCATTAAACTTTCATGTTAAATAATTTATTAAATCATGAGGGGAATAGGATGTTGATTGGAGTGGAGTTCCATAGCCTGTTCTGTAACCAGTAACAAGTTTATGATGATAATAATGATAATAGTGGAAATAAGGAAGAATAGTGAATGTAAACTCATCACCTGATAAAGACAGGAGAGCAATGACATACACATTTTACAATATCTGTATACAAGGACAAGACACATGGAAAATGGATCACAGAAACTCGCCACATGACTGAGTTGCATTGCGAGTCTCAGTGTGTACTTATCTGAGCCCCTTGTGATGTGCCATGAACTAGCCTCTGTGCACGACTTCGTCTACTTGGACCAAAACAGCTCTGTCATCTTTTCATCTATTTGTAAATTAATATTATTAATCTACTAATATTGATTTACGAATTTTTGACATGAATTATGTAATGGGAACCTAGCCGATTGAGAACATTTGTAATGCACGACGTTTTGGCGGACATATTCTATTGACAATGGCAACAGAAAATATGCCCGCAGAAACGTGCGTTACGAACGTTCTCACCCGGCTAGTTTCCCGAGAACATTTCTTCTATATGCAATGCCAAGGAAGCTTCCACTCTTATAAATTTTATCATGTTAATTAAATTGCCAGCTTTGCTGCACGACAGCCATTCAATGGTAGTTACTTAAAAATACCTATGAGTTATCCAAAGCACCGAGCATGTTGGGTGAGCAGTAACGCTCTGGCCTTGCATTCATGGGAATGCAGGTTCTAATCTCCATCCAGCCTTCAAAATTTTGGTTTTCCATGGATTTTCAAAATCACTCCAGGTAAATGGCATGATTGTTGCTTTAGAAGTCCCTGGCCGAATTTTTTCCCATTCCTTGTTCGCTGTACCTTTCCGCCTCTTATGACCTCGACAAGGTGTAAAACCATAAGCAAAATATATATGTATATAAATCCAAACCCACATGAATACCAAACCATTAACAACAATATTAACGGAATCCTATTTCAAAACTACTCCAAAGAGCAAACATGAAAGACCATTATTGCAAAAGCCAAAGATTAATCTAGGAAAATATTGTAAAAATAAATTTGTAATGCTACAATCAGAAATTAGTAGTACAAAAGAATGCATGCAGGGAAAAGGAAGAAGTCTTTAGTGAGGTGTGAACTTATGGGCAGTAATTCAACAATTATTTTTACAGTGTTAGACAACCCAGTATCTCGACCTGTCAGAGTCTACAATGCTCTTTTGGTTTCTAACATTGAAAGGGCCTCCACTGACCATCCTTTACACTTGCAGATTACCATTTGATATTACAATAACTTAAAAAAAAATACTAACTTAGTCCACAACCCGAAGGTTGGTTGGATCCTCCCGAAGGAGGCATACTAAGCCATTGTGTCAGAGGTAGGATTGCCAGTTCCTTTCCTCTGGAACCTACAGTTTAACATGGAATCTGAACCACAGAATGACCTGGCGTAGCTCACATGATCAAATACAACTCTTAAAAATTCCTGCACTTACCAGGATTTGCACCCAGAACTAGAACAGAGAACTTTTTGAAAGCAAGCGCCTTACACAGTGAGCTACTAGAGCGTTCTACAATCACTTGACTATCTGCAAATGATTATCCATCAGTTGTTACAGTAGTATGAATACAAGAATCTGCATGTGACATTTATGATCCCCAAATGTGTAAGTCATGCCTCCTGGCTCAGCAGTGTTTATTTGTTCTTGATTTAGTTGTAATTGCTTTGTTAGGTAATGTTGTGAGACATGTTTATTTAACATTTTCACTGGATGGGTTTGATTACTTAGATTCGGTATCAGTACGACCCTTTCAAAAGTTATAGAGAAGGAAGAAATGCTGTGATATGATATTAATACAATAAGGAAAGCTAGAAGAGACCAATCATTTACCATAGTTGAAGTATGGATGACTGCAGTGCCAATAAACACTGTTCAAATGCACTTTGTATTTCAGGCTTCTTCCTTATTCGAAAAAGTACAGTATGAAGCACATGCCTGAAATCTTATTTTTGTGTGGGGGAGGGCTGTTGCTTCAGCCCACCTTCCTTCAACTTTGATAAGTAATGGATCTACTTTTCTTTCTGTATTTATTCCGTATTTTCATATCTTCATTTACTTTAGCCACAGCATGCAAAATTTCTCAGTTCTTCTGATTTTTCCCTGTTCTTCTTTAATTGTTATTATACTTGTTAGCATCCGGGTGGCAGGTTGGATCAGGTGTAGGACACAGTGAGGAGTAGGTAATTTAACTATTATTTCGCAAATAATAAGTCACTTACATCTGTAGCTGACAAAGGTCTCAAGGAGTTTTATTTCTCACACTGCAAAACCAATGGCCCTAACAAAAAATACATTAACTTATTATCTAAAAGATTGTAATGTCATAATTAAGTGGCAAGCAGTATTAAGTGCAAAAGTAAGGAATGCACTGATACCAAATTTAATGCTTGTGCAGTCCAATAAAGTACTAATTTGTCACCAAGAAAACACATTCAATATGACGTTTCACATATGGAAGTTTTAACAGTTATCGGTTTACTAAATTCACTTGCGACATTTCTCTTTTAACAACTCATAAAACATGTAAGGTTTGATAACTACCGGTGTTGGTTGGTCCAGATCTCTCCTAGCCCACCAACAAAACGCTTTCTGCTCACTGACACAGACAAACCAAGACTCTCCTTGTACGCTACTACCACACTACAACCTCAGTTAGTCATCCATGCAATTTACTGCTATTTCCACTTTCAGAAATCATCTTAGATTAACCATCACCCATTTCAACAAATTATTATCATTTAACAGGGCTTCAGATACTACTGTAGTGAACTACTAATTTTGTGTTTATATTCTTAACTCAGTTCTTTGAAAGAGATAAGTCTGTAGGCTTTCATATTTTTTTAACAAGTTCAATAAAGTTGTGCAACCACATATCCTTTTATTATTACTCACGCTTCTTATTGGAGGGTGGAAAGAAGTACACATGTAAAATATATTAAATCCACTACATTTGTATTAACACTTAATAACATTAATAATTTTATTGTTATTATTATATTTATGAAAAATTTGCTCACATCGCTTTAAAGTGACAAAAATCCCTGGCCTAAGGAACCTTTTAAGCAATAGTGTTTTATTTAACTGCACAGTCTTCTCTAATTATTACATTTGATTTAAAAACACACAAACATTATATGGTAGGTGAATTGTTTTATTTATGGATAGTGTGTTATAATGCAGGTAATAAATTAATAAAATAATAGCTTTATTGCTGTAAAGAAGAAGATGTGTAAAAATTTAATGATATTTTTGTATGTATAACAGATGGATCTTTTCTACTTTATCAAATTACAAGAAAATATTATAAATTTGTAGATTAACTGAAGACTGTTTATTTTTAGAGACCTGCATGTAAACAGATTTACAGTGCTTGTGAACAATATGCTTTCAAATTAAAAGTCTTGTCACGTGGAGATAGGTTCTTATGTCAGTTTAATGCACAAGTATGACTCAGAAGTTTACATCTGCTAAATTACAGACTACTACTAAATTGGGGGGGGGAGGGGGGGGTGCTGAATATTATCTATGTTATAGTATTTAATTAATTTTATTTATTTGACACATTGCTTTTCAAGTTTTACTTCTTTTCAACAGACTGTGTTCTGATCAGGGTTAGACTTTCCTGATTATTTTAATTTTCAGGTCTCCGCCTATTGAAACTGCGCGACCGATTATTTCTTATAAAGATGTAGATGTGCCTGATGTTCCTGAGATCTTCTGACCAAAATTATTTGTATAAATTTTTGCTTGGTTAAATCTGATATTTTGACAATGTGATAAATAGATTCTAAATCAACAGCTTTGGAAATTCTTTTGCTTTTTCTAATGAACTTGTTTCTTTACCATGTATAGCAGTTAAATATACTCCACACTGGCCATCTGTTTGTGATTTTTTTTTCCTTCTAAGTTTTTTTAAAAAACTGAAAAAATTTGTACTTTTGCATTTTCAACAAAACATGTGTAATTGAAAAACATTTTGCATGTAAAAAAAAATGTTGCCAATAGTTTTATTAATTTAATTTATACATTTAAAATTCAAATTATTTTTAAAAAAGTATTCTTGTGTAAGGAAACTCAATTTTGTCATATTGCATGTGTATTTTTGATAGAAAATGTATATCCTCACTTGGAGTATTTGAATTGTAGTTTTTCTGCAGGAGACAGCATATTTGTTGTATTTATTCGAAAAATGGAGCAGTACATAAAATTAGAAAACAATAATCTGGCTGTTTGTAAATTCTCCATATAATGATTGTGTGTTGACTACAAACAGTTATCAGAAAATTGTTGGCAGCCACCAGTGCTGACTGGAACTATAGTGTAAAATTCAGTTTCAGTATGCTGCAGCAACTGCAAAATTCATAAAAAATTACTTTTACTGAAACAAAAATGAATGTAAATTGCATTATAAGAATTTGCAAGGCTCTGATGCGTATTTCACACATGACAGTTTTGGTACGATATTTTACCATAGGATTCTTACTTTCACACGCAGACTGTTTGCCATCTATTGAGCTCAGTTTATGTCTTGGCATTATAAAGATCACAGTGTGTTTCAATGAATAGGCCGAAAATTGTTGCATTATGGTTAGTTAATTCATCGTTGCATAAGACGATGGAAACCTAATTTTCTCCTTTTGGGTGTATTGTAACAATCAAAGAAGAGAGGAAGCTGGTTTATTTTACATCTTTTTGAAGAGCTTAGGAATGATGAAAATAATTTTTAAGCCATTTTATTAACATTTTAATTGTTTCATTTGATGAATTACATGACGGGCTATATGTTGTTAATTTAAATTTCTCAATTTTAATATTTCTTTTAATTAGCGAACAATATGTGCTGCTTACAAATGATTTGTAACTGAAATGTTACAAAAGTTTTGAATATTATACTTTCACTTCTTATATTTGCTTTATCTGATTATTAATAATAAAGAAACCTTAATACTGACCAACCAGAGAAATCAGCATATCACTGTCAACATTTAAGCCACACTGCTACGTCATCTATCCAACATTGTACAGCAAAAATCCATTGCATGTGAAAGCCTGCATTTGTTCAAGTAGGCCATTGACTTCATACAATGGCATTGTAACCATCCAGCAGCTGTCAATTGTATTGGCAATGAATGGATGTTGAATGGCACAGTTTTTTTTTTTGCCATTGCCTTGCAGTATCAACATGGCCATACACTTCTTATGTGAACATAGAATATTTTACATTACGTCCAAAACCAATGTGTGTGATAGGAGCCTAAGGAACTTAAAACTGACTTGTCTACTTAAATTATGTACTTATGAATCTGTTTGGTTTTCATCATTAGCTAAATTATGTATTTGAAATTGTACAAATCAGTTCTGGTTAATTGTTTCTAATGAAATGTGTTTTCTTATCAGGGGTGGTGGTGAATATCGTCCAGTAATTCATTACCGAGATTTGGATGCTCCAAGAGAACCTGAAGAATTTATTTAAATGACATCACAATGCAATATTTGTGTGTTCTTTATTCCCTGAAATTTTGTATAAACCTTCAGTACATATGAGTATGGCATATTGTGCCATTGAAATATTGCTAGCTCTTATGAAGTAGTTAGCAATTTGTCTGTGTTTAAGTTAGTATTCTTTTTCTTCTCATCATTTTAAAATATTTTTAGTGCTTGATAATTCTTTTTTTTTCCATCATCTTTTTATATAAAGACTTCAAAATCCACACACAACTTTGGATTTTTAAACTTTACGTTAATAACTTTCGTCTGAAGTTATGTAATTAATTATGTTTGATAATAGAAGCTTCAATTTAGTCTCTGTTAAAATTAAGCTTTTAATCATGAAAATCATTTCTACATCAGTATTTTACTTTCCTACTTGTGGTACCTGTTACCCTGAGCTTAAATTATTGGTAAAGTACAATCATTGATCATAATAAACATTAAATTCTATACCTAAACACTGTTTTTATTTTCTGATGAAGTTTTGGCTTTTTCCCTAGATTCTTGGGTGTATCAGCTAAAGTGGCAAATATTTTGCTACAGCTTATTTATATTTTGTGCCCGTAAACAAAATTTATTGGAAAAGAATAGAAGCTAATAAAACAAGCTTACAACCATCAATATATGTATATAATAACAATGAAATCAAGACGCTAAGTAGCGGAAAGGAATCAAATATGGATAGGGAAATGAGCCACCACTTTCCTTTAGATGATGGATGTGGGGCGCGAATACACAGAAAAGACACAAACACAAATAATAAAGTAATTTTCGGGATAAACCCCTCGTCAACGGGAGAACATTGTGAGAGGTGGGCGCAGCTGGAGGAGACTGCCTCACAGAAAGACCGCCGGTCGGGAAAATGGTGGGGGTAAATTCAAACATCGGAAAAGTAGAGCGGCAGTGAATCAGAGCTAATATCCGAGCATAGATAAAAATCCAAACTAATTTCTGGTCGGTGGGAAAATCAAAATATAATTAGAAATAAATATGAAAAAAAATATAATTATACAAAATATTACAAATTAAAAAATAATAATAATAATAGAAAATAATAAAAAATAGGAAATAATTAAGGTGATGTTTACTTCATAAAAATTATTATTTTGTATTATTATTATTTTAATTGTTAATATTTTAATTTATTGTAATTTTTTCATATTTATTTCTAATTATATTTTGATTTTCGCACCGACCAGAGATTAGTTTGGATTTTTATCTATGCCCAGGTATTAGCTCTGATTAACTGCCCCTCTACTTTTCCGATGTTTGAATCTACCCCCACTATTTTCCCGACCGGCGGTCTTTCTGTGAGGCATTCTCCAGCTGTGCCCACCTCTCACAATGTTCTCCCGTTGACGAGGGGTTTATCCCGAAAATTACTTTATTATTTGTGTTTGTGTCTTTTCTGTGTGTTCGCGCCCCACATCCATCATCTAAAAGTAAGTGGTGGCTCATTTCCCTATCCTAATTATATATATATATAAATTAACTCTTTGCTTCAGTATAGTATGAAGACGATAAAGTTACAAAGACGCCATAATGTAAATCTGTTATTGGATGTAAGAGTGTCTAAATCAGAAGATGGTTCTCTGGTAGTACATCTACAGTTACACAAAAAATTGGTTTAAGTTCACAGTTAACTGAATGCTGTTTCATTATTGTAGTAGTATTTTGAAAATTTGTTAGTTATTCTGGTTCTTGCCAATTTAGTCATGAAATAAATAATTTGGGGATAGCAATATGAAGTATATTTTAAGATATTAATACTATCTTACGTTGTGCATAGATTCTTATCCATAAAGACATTATTACCCTCACAAACACGTGTGTGTACGTGCGTGCGCGCGCTCGCGAGCGCGCACACTGGGCGTGAGCTATTGGTCATGTGAATATTTACATTGTTTATGTGTGTGTTTGTTGTGGAAGTAGTGTTAGAAAATGAGGCAGTATACTTGGTCAAGGGGAGGCTTATAGCTGAGTGGTAATTTTCTTGCCTGTCACTCCAGATAGGACAGGTCAGGCCCGTGAAATTTGCTTTGCAGCACTGAAAACGTGCAGACACCCAAGGCCTACAAAGCAAAAGCTACTTGGACTCTAAGAAATACTCACCATGCAGTTAGCAAGCAAGTTATTCCCAAGCAATATTAACTGCAATTTTCTGGCAAACGTGTCCAGAGTTGGTCGCCTTGTGATCTGACTGCTCTATCAAGAATTTGATACCATTTTGTAGAGGAAAGTGGCATAGTACTTACAATTCCAGAACAAGACTTACACACGACATTAAAAGTTAAATAGGTAGTGAAGTTGCAGGAGGGAACATGTGAAGAATATTAATGTCAAAATTATAATAAAATCAAAATATACTTTAATGACACACATTACAGCCGTGTGCAATCACAATAAGTTGCAGCCACGTAAGGTTGCGAACTGTTTGAGGGCCGACAGCTGGCAACCAGGTAGCGAGCAGGAACCCAAGGACACGCAAACAATGTGGCCACACCTCAAACCCGCTGGACTTGTTAAGCTGGGTGACTCATTTGAGTGCAGGACACAAAGGTGTTAGCCTGGGGACAGCAGACTGTCCAGCACAGGGCAGACTTTCAATTATTTTCACAGATGTCTTAAACCGCGAGTTCATGTTCGTGAAACTGTTTATCGTGTCATGTATGTGACACCTTCAACCAGTGTTTGGAGGATCGACTCTAGTTCGATCCGGTCTTCACAGCTAGTGTGTGGGTTTGCATCCTCTAACCGCCATCTCTAGTTTGAGTTTTGGAGTAGCGCTTCTCAATGGATCTGCAATCCCAACATCTCATTGCACGTGAATGAAAGGCTGATTCCAGCACGAGGTCATCAGTCATCACCATTGCAAAGGACAACGGGGCAAGTACCACTATAAACAGTTGCGTGTGTTCTCACCACAGCGCCAATTTAGTTAACCCGTCACGACCTTGGGAAACACTCATAATTCAGCGTAGGCACAAATCAATTCAGTCATCATCATTTTTCTGTAATTGTGTGAAATAAATATAAATGCCAATTCTGCTTGTCATTATAAACATAAATTTAAACATTGCCTTGAACATTGATTCACTCCCATCTTCTCATTAAATATTAATTAATAAAATTCTAATAAATAAAGTTAATTATCTTTTCTGGTGCTGTAATCAGCGTAACACTTCAATACCTAATAATACGAAGCATATTCAAAAACTAAGGTCCATGTGGTCATAATAAAAACATCGCTCATGAGACAAGGTTTTTATTGACAGTAATATGCGACTACATCTCTAAATCACTTTTCCACATAATTGCCATTCACATCTATATATTTTCTGTAAAGCTGCACAAACTTCTTTAACCACTCAGCATAAAAGTCTGCCGCCTGGGTCCCACGGTCCATGAATTTGATCAAAAGGACGCTCTTTTCATCCCAAAACACGGAAGCCATCATTTTGCGATTCGTGTACGGCAATTGCTTACGCTTTTTTGGTTCAGGTGGACCGGAATGGCGCCACTGCATTGACTGTTGTTTTGATTCTGCGTTGGTGTCAGCTATCCACATTTAGTCTCCCGTAACAATGTGTCTAAATCTTGTCTATAGCGCTCCAGAAACTGTCGTGCACTGTGCATTCATTGCTCTTTGTGCTGAATGGTGAGCAGTTTTGGCACCCACCTCGCACAAAGCTTCCGATATCCAAGCTCTTCAGTGACAATCCTGTAAAGTGAGGTTCAAGCAACATATGGGAACTCCATAGCCAGACAACTAATGGTCCAACACCGATCACTTCGAAGTTTTTGGTTAATTTGATCAACGATGTCGGTTCGAATATCGGGTCTGCCACTCTGCTGTTCATCATGCACATTTGTACGGCCATTTCAAAATTCTAGACACCAGTGTTGAACTTGTTTGTCACTCATTATGTCCGGTCCATACACTAGACACAACTCACGATGGATGTCCACAGCTGATGATCCTTTTTCCAGCAAAAATCTAATCACATCACGCATTTCACAACTGGCGGGAATTACAATCGTTGCGGTCATTTCGATCAGCTCTCATCGACAGGCATGCGCCTACTGCGGCACACCAGTACTGCTGTATGTTCCCCAGAAGTTGGTAGACAGCCCTGCAGGCGTGAAACGTCATTCAAGTCTGTGACATATTGTTCACTGGACCTTAGTTTTGGAATACGCCTGGTATTAACCTAATGTTGTTTCAGATACAAAGAAAAAGGTATGTTTTAGCTACTTGGGAAAAAAAAACTAAAAACTAAAAATTGAAGAGGATGTGGAAATGGAATGGAATCGTTTACTAAAAAAGAGTGCAAGTGGTGTATAAGGAAAGAGAATAAAAAGGACTGGAATTTCTTTTCTTGATTCATTGGCACAGGTTTACATCCAGGAGACACTGGGACACTGACCTGCAACAATGAATCACATCTAAACTGTGAAATGGTAAATGTGAGTCCCATCAAAACTAGATTTCTCAGGATACAGTTCCTTAACAAGTGCAGTCTGACTCATTTCATTCATAACTTTCAAAGTGCGCATGGAAGTGGTATTACTTGTGCATTATTAATGTGTCTGCTGTTTTGTTCTGTTCTGTTCTTTAATTTAATCCATTAAAATTTAATTTGTCATTAGGTGTATCACAAAGATCACTCTTTTAAATAATAAAAAATATGCAGACTGCCCATTGTCTTTTCAACATTTTCATCATGTGGTTATAAAAATGGAAGTAAAGAAGCAGATTATATGAAGGAGCTAGCTGAAAAAGTTTCTGAAACAGGAAACAAAATCGATAGATTATATTGAAGGAACTGTTTCAAAAGAAACATAACAAGCTTGTTTTAGAGAATGAAACTGTAATTTCTCAAATAAAAGTTCTTGTTCAGGTTGTAGTTATTGCCTGTAACTGAATCATGAGGCAAAAATATGATTAATTCTGACACAGAAAGAAACACTGAGGTGAGCATTCATATATATCACATTAATTTGCCATTGTGCTCTTTTTCCTTAGTAGTCTTAAGTTTAATAGCCATCAATATACAAGATACTTACACTTCCTTTTGATTGTCCTTAACTTGGCCATACTGTAACAGATGTTTTGTTCATTATCTTAGAGTAATATTATCTGTGGTGCCTACAACATTCAGATACATATGTTTATTAATAATTTCTCAACTGCAGTTCTCAAATTTCAGAGCATTACAAAAACCATTCAGTATGTGGTTCATTACACATTAATTGTTAATACAATAAACATAGCTAGAAATAAACTTTAGGTATTGAATACTACCTATAAAATATGAATTACTTTCTTTAGATTTTAGATTCTATCCTTTTGCCACGAGATTGAACCAGTATTTGATTCAAGGTGATCACAAACTTCAATTCCAATTTCCTGTGCTTCACTAGGTATTATTGTTGACATTTTTCAAAGACTGTTAGCTTATTAGCTGACCTGACAATCTTCAATAAATTTGTTTGTGATCATTTTGTGCATTTGTGAAAAGCTATTGAAACTTTGGAAACCAAGCAAGAATCATATATATCATTTCTATAAGGTTTGTTTTGTCACAAGTCTTTATCTTCCTTCATACTTACCGAAATCAGTGAATGAGGTGTCATTTTAAAGCTTATGGTCTCCACTTTGATCACACCATATTTTAACATTTTTTGTGGAATTCGCCCCTTAAAGGGCAAAGATGTCAATATTTCTAAAATGCTGTTTTTTGTGTTATGACTCACTTATATCCCTGGATACCATCTGAAATTGTTTAATGAGATATCACTTAAGATCTCCACTTTGGTGACATCGTATATTAAGACAGGAATTTTCGGAATTCGGCCCTTAAAGGGCAAAAGTACAATATTTCTGCAACAAGTTTTTGTGTCACGAGCCATTTGTCTCCCTTGATAGCTGATCGATATAGATAAATCAGGTATCATATTAAATATTAAGGTCTCCGCCGTGGTAACATTTTATTTTCCAATTTTCTGGGCAAGTTTTCAAAATTTTCTTTCTCTAAATACGTTTTTGACTGATTACAAATATTAAAAAATTAGCCAGATTAGTACATAGAGAAAAAGCACTTTTAAGTTTTCCTGAATTGTCCAATATTCCAGACAACTTTTCCAATTTTTAAAAATCCAAATTGACATATAGAAAAAAGGCAATCTCATTTTTTCGCGAATTTTCCAATTTTCTGGCCAACTCTTCCAGTTTTTCTTATTCTAAAAACCTTATGCGAATCACTACGAACATTTTAAAAGAAAAATTTTACCTAATCGGCCCAGCTGTTCTTATGCAATGTGATTACCAATTTATGTCATTTCATTTTTGTTTATTTGGCACACACAAAAAAAAAGTTTTATAGCTAATTTTCCAATTTTCTGGACAACTTTTTCAATTTTTCTTTCCTTGGAAACCTTATTCACTCTATTGTGAACAATTAAATAAAATGTTCCAAATCTGTCCATAGAAAAAGATACCTTCAGTTTTTCCAATTTTGTGCACCAATTTTCTTTCACTGAGAAACCCTGTTCGGACTACTGCAAACATTAAAAAAAAAAAAAAAAAAAATCAAACCAAATTGGTCCAATCGTTCTTGAGTGATGTGGTTACAAACAATCAGCATTTAATTTTTATTTATATAGATAAGGGCCTCGCTTTGTTGAACCTCAGATCTCCTTTTCCCAGGCATGGAAGTTCCTTCAGCATGCTTGGAGACAAAAGATCCTGATACATAATATCTCATGTTGTATTTTATTTATACTGTATTTACTTACCTTAATGTGTCTGTTAAGATTACACACGTAAAAAAGTGTTATCACTGGCTTGAAAATTTTGAAGACATACATTAGAATTGTGCTGTAATCACAGTTTGCAAAGAACTGGCACGTGGCAGCCAGCTTGATGTCAGGAAAAATTGGTTGTCTCTTGTTTGGAAATCCATTATCTAATCATTTATAAGACATTCGAAATGAGAAGGGTACATCCTCTCAGAAATTTGGAAACTGATCTTCAAGTTTGAGGGTGTGCAATAGATTTTGAGCATGAATATATGCCTCCTAAAACAGATGAGTTCACGGGTGCCTTTTTTCTGTAATTGTTTTTAATTATTATTTTAAGGAGAAAAATATGTGGTACTGATATTTTGATAAGTGCAGACTTCTTGAATGCTGTATACTACGAAATTTATGTTGAAATTAAATCTGGATTCTTCTGGCTGCATGAAGATGACTGCTATGGGCCAGAATTACAAAATTGAATCGGGGCAATGTGGTCACAAACTTGCAGCAATGAATGATTACAAGGAATCCTACTGTGTACCACATCTAAGAATGAAGTAAACAACTGAAATTAGAAATAGAATAGGAAATATCACAACTACCAAATACAAGAAAACATATGTGCTAACAGAAAAATAATGGTGAAAGGAGATGTGCCCTGGGATAGTTGATCCAGGGGGGAGGGGCTAGGAGATTCAGCCCCACCCCCCAAAGTTCTAGGTCTGCCCTTGACATCGTAATTTTAGAGACTTTTTTTTTTATAGCTCTACTGATTTTTTTTTAATGGCAGCGTGGTCATAAAGCCTACCCCCATCTGACTCAAGCCCCCCCCCCCCAAAACCAAATACCTGGAACCACCACTCGTTGAAACGGAGACAATGTGCGAAGAAATATTAATGATAGACAAAAAAAGCCCTACGGAATGTTGTAAAAACTAAATAAAACTCAAAAAGATGCTTTAATAATAAGTGGAACACCAATGTAAAGTTTATAGAACATTATAAAAATCCAATTCTGTTATGTTGATATATGTCTTGTAAATGACCCATTAGAAATCAGAATTATGCCAGTATATACACACACTACACATCAGTTTCAATTAGAAACATAATACAAAAAAGAATTAAATTTTCTGTACTTTATATCAGAAACACACAGGCCAGTTATATAGAAAATCCACGAAAGAAGACCAGATAATACACTCCCAGTGAAATCATCCACATAAAAAAGCTGCAATAAGATATTGAATCACACTGAGGAAACAGAAATCAATGCCGTAAAAAAAGGTAGGAATAACTGATACAAAACACACTGTTGAAACATTAACCCTTTCCTACCAGCTATTGGAAATAAAGGGAAATTTATAATTTCAATTATATATTATAATTTCAATTATATATAAGGTACTTGAAATTAAACACAAATATTTTCTTCAAATTTTTTTTTGGAACTCTTGAGTGCTAATTACTAAGCCGGTACTTATAAGTACCGTCAGGGACTTTGTGTATCACAGGATGTACAGAAAAAGCAATTGAAATCAATTATGTTCATATTGGTATGAAATGTTTGCCTCATGATATTCAACAAACCAATTCTTTTTGCTCATTCAGACACAAAAAGACATTGCAGTGGAACATTTGGAATGATGTTTTGACTGTATTTTCTTCAGTCTACATATTTCACATCTTCATCTGATTTTTACAAATTAGATACAGTGTATACCTCTGTTTCCCAATCTTACATCTCTCATTGTGGAATAGTATTACTTACATTGTTTGAATGCATGAGGGCTTGGTGAAATATATATAGATGACCTTTTCTTCTTACCGATATCCTTCATAGTCATCATACCCTGTGCAACGGATCTTCTAAAAAAATTTACAGACTTTTTTCAAATATCGGACCATTTATGTTATAGGCATTGACAAAAACAACATCCAGAATTCCCCAAAACAATCTTTACCATGATTTCGGTAATTTTCCGTCAGCATTGCACAAAGCCATCAGCTGATCAGCAGTATCAACCCCACACATAAACGTATTGTAGTCCTTGACGACTCCTGAGCATGAAATTGTCGACTTCAATCCATCTTTTTCTTTGCATATAACTAGTGGTGTAACAACAGGGTGGCAGGATGGGCAAAATTCCACGGGACCTACTGCTGGAGGTGGCCCCCGATGACCGGCCATAGAGGCCCTCGGTCCAAGATCCACCAGGTCACCAATCCAACCCGAGAGAGGGCCCATCTGTTGAAGTTGCCATTGACCCCAACCAGTGTAGTGGAGTTTCACCGCTGCCACGAAAATTTGATACTCAATGTATGACCTTTTTATCCTTACATTTCCATTCCAGGTAGTTGGTTAGTAAATTCATGGTCACAATCGCCTCATTTTAGTTTTCTATCAGCAGATTTCTAGAAAGTCCATTGCAGTAGGGTCTGATTCTCCCACAAACAAAAGTTGTTTCAGTTTTTTAATAATGAAACAGACAAAAAATAATTATAATACTAGATAGCATCATCATTGATCCATTTTTTCAGTCAATTCTAAGACCACTCTTTGACCTAATGAGTAATCTGAGAACATTCCAGTCATTTCTTCATTTTTGCCTTGATAAATTATAAACGTCTAAGAGAAGAGCTTCAATCAAAGCGTATTTCATAAAAATATTCATTTGAAAACATCTAAAACAATGATAAAACCAATTGTATACTTGCTAAATCTATTGACCAATAATCTGTATAAAACTAACCAGAAGTCCCTGACAGTACCTATAAGTCCACGTTGGTTTTTCTAGATTATTTAGTAAAGAAACTAGAAAAACATACTTTATAGGTAAAATATATATGGATAAATGTTCAAACTAAAAATGTAATAACAGAATTGACACTTACCAAGTAAATAATAATCTAAAAATGCATTGTAATGTAGCACTTGTTACTCTGGTCCGTATGCTGTCAAGCCCCAACTTAGAAAATTAATTTCTCGGCGATTTCACACAGAATTTAAAAATAAATGTTGTCAATGTCTGACCTAATCATACAACAATAGATCAACAGGCTTAGCAATGCAGTGAACACTGGTATCGTCGAAATATATGGTGGTAAATACAGTGGTACTAATTAGTACCGTCAGGGAGGAAAGGATTAAATAAAAATATAATTAACTGCCTGCAAAAAGAGAAGACACAAATGCTTCAAATTACAAACGTCCAGCAATGTGGAAAGAAATGGTACACTATGGCATATTAAAACAAATGCACAAACAGGTAACTCAATACATAAACAATACAAAAACTTGGGTATACATCAATTAACATGTGACGAAGTATTTATCAGGACCGAACCTGGTGGGTGAGCGGTTAACATCCTGGCCTTGCATTCGGGAGGACATGGGTTCCAATCCCCGTCTGGGCATCCAGATTTGGGTTTTCCATGGCTTCCCCAAATCACTCCAGACGAATGCCGGGATGCTCCCTTCAAAAAGGTCATGGCCGAATTCCTAACTGTTCCTCGTCACCAGTCCCTACCCGCCTCTAATGACCTTAGCCATCGACGAGGCATAAAGCAATAAGTAAAAAATATATATCAGGCACACAAGGAGATAATTACAATCCATTTTTGCTGTACAATTTTAGGCAGTGCTAATTTCCCCAAAAACGTAAATACATAAAACACAATGGACAACTTTAAATGCAAAATGCAACAACCATAGGAGAAATTTACTTAATTCTAGTTTGGATAAAATTACGTTTTTTTCGTAAAAATGAAATTAATCATGATTTTTTCATATTAACAAAAATAAAAGTGTGTAAAATGAATAAAACTGGATTTTCTCCCTTGGATTTAACAGCTGACGCAAAAAAAAAAAAAAAAAAAAAAAAAAAAAAAAAAACAACCATGAAGGCTAGCAGATCCGTGAAGACAGTCTGGCTGCCAAGTGCTGACGTTCGGTTTGGTACTGGTAAATCTAGATTTATTTTAATTTAGGTGGCAATTTCCCTACATACACATCTTCCCCCTCTCCCCCCCCCCCCACCTACATTCGCACTCTATAAATTTTAACTTTAAATTCTTTTAACGTTTTCGGTAGGTTATTCGTCATTTCCCTTGGTAACTCATTCCAATCCCAAACACCCTTACTTAAAAAAGAAAATCTTCCCACACCCTTGTGCCTGAAATCGTGTGCCAGCTTCTGATCATGGCCATCTTTTCCCTTCCATGCACTACTTTTCATACCTACTCCAATATCTTTCCATGCCTCATCGCCAGTATACGCTCTGTACACTCCCAAACCCTCCTCATCCTCCTCCTGTCTTGCAATGAATCTCATTCCAGCTCCTTTATCATATCTGTCACTGATTGCATTTTGCGATAATTTCCAGAAATAAATCTAGCAGCCCTTTTTGCACCCTCTCCAATTCCTGTATTTGATACGTAAAATGAGGGTCCCATACTACATTACCATATTCGATGGTCTGACCAGTTTTGTAACCCAATTCCTTTACTTCTCTCAGTGCATCCCCTCATCACTCTCTCCAACAAGTGCAAAATTTTGAAACCTTTTCCAACCACCTGTCCAATGTGTCCTGTCCAGTTAAGCTTGTTATCAAATGTAATGCCAAGATATTTACATTTCAAGTCTTCAGCAAGCAATTTTTCCCCACCTTCTATTCATAATTAACCTTTTGTTTTTTATTTGTGTATCTAATAAGCTGACTCTTCTTTGCATTTATCTTCATCCCATGTTTACCCACCCAGCTAGATATCCTGTCCAGATCACCCTGCTACTGTTTACAGTTCTCTACTGTTTTGCTCCTTTTATATAGGATTATGACATCTGCACACAGTCTAAGTTCAGATAGTCAACAATCAATACAATTATTCAATAGAATAATGAATAGCAACGGTCCCAATTCGCTACCCTGTGGCACTCCCATTTTTTACTTCCACTTCTTTCGATACTGCATTTCATACCCCAACTTTCTGTTTTCTACCTTTAAAAAATTCTTCTACCCAGCCAATCACTTTCTCAACCACTCCAATAGTTTTTACCTTATTTACTACCATTTTATGGCTCACTCTCTCAAACGCCTTTGAAACGTCTAGTGCTACACTATCAATTTGGCCTCCCTTGTCCATTTCATCTGAAATATCTTGCATATATCCCACCAACTGAGATTTGCATGAATATTCTTCCTTAAACCCATGTTGCCTACTTGAAAACCACTTACGCTCCTCACATACATTTCTGATGTGGTTGCATATCAATCTTTCCATTAATTTACCTACCACTGATGTCAAACTGATTGGCCTTGTAATTTTCGACTCTATTTCTCACCCCTCCTTTATGTACTGGTACTACTACTACTACTGCACTTTTCCAGTCCAGTGGTAAGCAGCAAGTATCCAGACTCAATTTAAATAATATTTCGAGATAAGGTACAATGTCACATTCGGCTATCTTCAAGATATCTGGAGTAATATTATCTACACCAGCCCCTTTATGTTTTTTTCAGCTTTCTTATTTCCTTCATGATTTCCTCAGGATGAAATTCAAATTTTTAGTATCTTCATTTCTCATCGTATTGTTAAGCTCATTCTCCGAATTAGACCCTCCCATTTCTGATTCATTGTCCCTAATGCTCTCACTAAATCAGTTAATTAAAATCTCTGCCTTTTTTCAAATCCTCAGTAACTTCTTCTCCATCTTTATCTATAAGTGTCTCTACACCCTCCCTTCCCCTCAATTTCCTGATATAGCCATAGAAATTTCTAGATTCATCATTCAATGGTCCTCCTGCACCGACAATACTCTTCATAAACCAATCTTTAGCCACCATGGGCGCCAGCAGGATTGCTTCCAGGGGGGTGCACCAGGGCTGCATTGGTGCCCCCCCCCCCCTATCGGCCCAAAAATTTCCGGGTTGGGCGACCTTTTTTTTTTAGCTCTACTACTGCCCAGACGGCGATCCGGGATGTAGGGGGGTGCACCGGGCTGCATTGGTGCCCCCCCCCCCTATCGGCCCAAAAATTTCCGGGCTGGGCGACCTTTTTTTTTTTAGCTCTACTACTGCCCAGACGGCGACCCGGGAAGTGCACCCCCTTGCACCCCCCTCCCGGTGCCCATGTTAGCCACTTTCTTTGCTGTTATTAAGTCATTGTTTAGTTGTTTTAAATATTCCCTACTACCCTGCTTTCTCTTAACTCTGTTATGTTCTTTTCTTACCAACCTCTTTAACCTCCTCACTTCCCTATTATAGTACACAGGTTCTCTACTTCTCTTTATTTTATGCTTTGGAATAAATTTTTCTTCCCCCTTTCTTATTATCTCCGTGAACGCTTCGTACCTTGACTCTACTGAACTTGTGCCTTCCTTCCATTTGCTGAAATGTTCTCTAAAATATCTCTTCAAATTTGAAATCTGTGCCTTTTTATAATTGTACCTATTTCCCCGTTCAATTTTGGCTGCTGGTTCACTGAATCCTCCAATATCCATCAGAACTGCTTCATGATCACTTATTCCTTCAGTTACTTGACATTCCACAAGGTTATTATCGGGCTTTATTAGGAATATCTCCAAAATATTTTTTCCCCTAGTGTTTTTCTCAACCACTTGTGTAAATCCTCCTTCCCTTATTAAGGTATTTGTAAATCTTTGTTCCCGTGTGTAATTAATCTTATTTCCTTCCCAGTTTACATCTGGTAAATTTAAAATCCACCAATGATGATCATTCTAGTCTCACCTCTGAAATCTGAGTATGAATATAATTTCTCCCCAAGCGCCTCGTCTTCATCTGTCATTCTTCCACTGCGGTAAGCAGCCAACACACTGATTTTTTATTACCCCAGAAATCTACTGCAAGTAACTCATATTCTTGATCTAAGAACTGCCAGTGATCCGTGGTAGTTTTTGCTAACTAGTATGAAGACTCCTCCGCCAATTGCTCCTCTATCTCTGCGGTATACTCTGTAACAATCGGGTAAAACCTCACTGTCTAGTACTTTTTCTTTTAACCAACTCTCTAACCCAATTATTACTTGTGGTTCGTGTATATCTATTAAGTTTCAAATTCGATTACTTTGTTCATTATACTTCTACAGTTTAACATTAACACCCTTATAACCGGCTTTATATTTTCAGCATTTATCTCCGCTTTCCCAGTTTTATCCCAGTCAGTTATTGTTTCAGCAACTTCATCTATTTCTTTAACACCTGTTATTTTTCCCAGCGTGGATCTTCAATCAATATCACTTCAATGATCTATTTCCGTCCCTTCACCAGCAGCCCCTAACCTGACCCCATCATCACTGGAAATGGGCTCCCTTACTGCTTTAGCTAACAACTCAGAAAGTACTCCCTTCCGACTTCTATTTAGGATTAGGCCATACCTAGTGAAACCCCACCTACCAATGGAGTTTACAAGCACAACCCCCAACACAGAACTAATGCCTTTCCTAAGTAGCACTTCTGTTTCCACATTTACCAGCCTCACAGCATAGTTCAATTGAGGCTGGTCATGGTGACTTAGGACCAGCATCAGCTCAACCCTGGTATGCTGTGCCTCCTTCACCACCTTCCTCAGGTCACTCTCTATACTATAACTCACGTTTCTATAAATACTATTCCCCGCACTTCTCACTACTCTTATCGTCCTTGGTGAAACTCCTACAAAGTGAACCTATACCCTCTATTACCTGAACTAATGTTACACTAGGTTTGAAAAAACTTGTGACCTGGTAACCAGTACCTAACTGATCCTGCAGAAAAGGGCCTACACCTCTCCAAAGGCTACTACCTAGCAGCAGAAACCTTTTCTTACTATTCTCGCCTTGCACGCCCTTATTCCTAAAGGCCTGCTACATCTTACCTACTCCTACATCAGCATGAGGCTCTTCTCCTCCTGACTCTGGCAACAGGTCAAACGTATTTTTCCCCACAATTACTGAAGTGTCTGGCTTCTTTATCCTGTTAACTATATTTCTCCTACGACCTGTTACCAGCTCCCACCCATCCTTCTCAACTTCCTCCTACCCACTATCTCTACCTTCAGCCTCGGCAAGCTCAGCCCGACAGGCTGAACCACCACAGGCCACGCCTCCACAGGCTGAGCCTCCACAGGACGAGCTTCAAGAACCCTGATCCTTTCAGGCTACTCCCTAATCGTTTTGCCCATCTCCCACATCGTATCATCCCTAAGACAAAGTGAACAAAACCATGGGAGAGCCTCATTTATTTCCCCCGTTTCCTCTTCCCCACATGCGCAGTGAAATAACTTCTTACACCATCTACAACCCATACCCTTCGCAACGTACCTACAGCAGGCGCCACAGTTTCCAATCATGATTTTCCCAAATAGTTCAAACACCTTCCAAACAAACCTTAAATTTATTTGATAAAGTAGTCTAATAAAGTTTATACTATGTTTTCAACGTTTTTATTAAATATGATAGGCGCTATACTCGACTAACTTGAAATATATATATGTAATTAAATTGAAGCTTTATGAATAATAACTAGGTAACAAAACTACTGAAGAACCAATGAATAAAACTTAATCTTATAAATTTCAAAACAAGATGAAGAGCTGATATTATTTAGTGCTAATGTGGATAACAACTAATTAGTTACCTATGAAAGTTTTTTTATAATAATTTAGGAAGTTTTTATTTTAGTGTATTAGATGGCAATTAAGCACAATTATATTTCAGGCAGAACAGGTTAATTACTAGAACGTACGTATTTGTTTTCGTAAACTTGACTGCAATATCGATAGAGGAACTTAAAATATCGATATTGTATTAACCTAATGTGAACAATTGGAAGCTATATATGAATACTTATCTTTATTATTTATATTATCCAGTTGTTTTATTACTGTTCTGTAACTAATTAATTAACAAACTGTATTATTTTAAACCGAATAGAGAACGATACAAAAACCTTTAATTTCGAACAAGTTATTTGAATTTTTACAGTCTGTAAGAAATTAAACACTATAAAATAACTTAAACCACTATGTTTAGCTATGCTATAGTATTAAAATCTAACTACCAAGCTTAGGCTAAATTTAATTAAGTGAAACGTGCAATAACTAGCAAAGAGATCTTAACAGCAATGACGCGAAGGTTAACTGTTATTTATGGAGTAATCTTAAATAATTCTTCTCACTAGCAATAATCGTAGGAGTTTAGATGATTTTTAAAGTAATTTAGTCTACAAAAACTTAGCTGATGATGCAAAATCGCTGTTTTGTGAGCAGCTGTCAACACACACAGTCAAATGATAGCACAACCAGAGAGACTTATTTCAGGAGCATTGTTGATTGTCTTAGAACGAAGCATTGTTTGAATTCTATCAGTATTGTTATTGCCATAAGCTAAATACATAAATTGTCAAGATTAATAACAACAGTGGATTACTCATAAATGTTATCCATTTCGATGTCAATATAGTATTAAAATCTTACTTCAAAAAGTGTTGCCAACAAAATTCACCGAAAAATGTTTTCTTTGTGCTTTGTGACTACTAGGAACTAACTTTTTACTTGCCTTTGTATACCAATTAATAGTTTTGAAATATGTATACCGGTCACAATTTTTTTTTTTTTTTTTTTGAAAAAATGGTCGTTCTGTCATGATTTCTTAAAAAATAAATACTCTTTCTACCAAACTTTACATTCATTCTCGAAATCAAAGAGTATTCAATGTAGGAACCAGGTTGATCAGAATTTGCCTGCTTCTACTCGCTAACTGTGGAAAATATTTGAATAACCCAGTGTGTTGTAAGTGGTGGGAATCTTTTTCTATGCTACCTGTACAATTCTTCCATACATTCAGCAAAATGGACATTCAGCATTAATCTAACCCATAAATGGCGTCTCAAAATGAAAGTGGAATGTTGAATTGAACGTCCGTCACCTGTTTCCTCCAGTGAATCTTCTACTATATAATCTCCTAAGCTCACTCACTCACCTCGATTGCTACTGACGAGAACGGTGTCACGTGTCAGCGGTCGCTTGCAAATTAACAGCTACCAGTGATATCATTAAAAGTAATTCGAGGTTATGTTCACAATTTAATAGATAAACTACTGCTACCAAATTAATAGCCATAATACATTCATTAAGTTTTCTTTTTGTAGCGATTCATAGTTAATACAATATCGATAAACTTGACGGCTGAAAAAAACGTGGAACTGCTTTCCAGTAACATGTTGCTAATGAAAGTGATATAAAAAACTTAAATTACTCATGGTCTCTGCTGTAACCACGAATGCCAATTGTCATTCCGGTCTAGGCTAAATTACTGACGACCCCTCTGGTTAATAGTCTTCGTGCATGTTCGCTTTACGTGAGGTATTAGGTTGTTCAAAGTGGACATCAGACCAAACATGATACCGAATCGATTATTCTGGCAATTCATTTCATCGGAGTTGTTCAAATGTTTATTAATTTGGAATCAGTATAAAGTTCTCTCGCTGTTACAAACGTAAATATAAATTCTTTAAATATTGCAGAGTGAACTTTAAGGGTCAAATACAATTTCGCATTTGGACAAGTTAGAGTCTACGACCTATGAAACAATTACTATCACTATTACTCCACGATTCACTAAAAGTGTGTGGCGGAGGGTGCATTGCACCTATCCGGAAAGGTAATCGTTTGGAAGGGATATACGGGATATTGCAGGAGGCGCCCATGGGCTATTGTTAGGCACCATATCAGCATTCGCCTCGAGTGATCTGGGGAAACCATGGAAAACCCAGATCAGGATGGCTGGAGTGCTTTATTGAAAGCTACTCCTGTCAGATTTTATGTTTACTCGCCCCGCAAATCCTTTCTATTCCACTCCCTAATCGCTCGTGGGAAAAATGAGTAAAGAAATGAATCGGTTCTGGCCCTGATCTTATTTTCGCGGTCATTCCGAGATATGGATGTTGCTGGTAGCAAGATTTGGTTACTGTTATTCCGAAATACGTCAGTTGAGAATTTTTCAAATAGCTTCTGCCGAGTGCAACGCCTTCACTGCTCCAGGATCTTCCCAACTTAACTCCTTCAACATCGCACTTACACTTTCCCTCCAACAATATATACCTATCACGAATTGGGCGGCTCTTCTTTGGACCATCTCTAATGCCTCCATTAATCCCTTTTATTAGCGACCCCATACAGAGCAACAATATTCTAAGTGAGGCCGCACTAGTGACTTTTATGCAATTGATTTAACTTCCGGAGTGTATTGTTTTAAATTACGACCTAGAAATCGAAGCATACGATTTGCTTTCCCAATTACATTCTCGATGTGCTCATTCCACGACAGATTGCAACCAATTGTTACCCCTAGGTATTTAGCGGAATCTACCGTTCTAAGGACAGTACCACTTATTGTATATTCAGAGCTAAATGGTGTCACATTTTTACTTACACGCATCGACTTGGCACTTTTTAGCATTTAACTCCAACTGCCAATCTTTACACCACGCAATTATTTTCATAATATCGTCTTGTAACAAAGCGCAGTCGTCCTGGGTTGTGATTTCACAATAAATAATAGCATCATTGGCAAATAATTTTTTCATCCTCCTTATTATGTCGCACAAATCATTAATGTATATGAGAAACAATGAATTCAATTTTTCCTGGCATTGTTTATTTATAAACGTTTCTCGGGAAACAAACCGAGTAATATCATTATTGATTTACAATATTTCGGCGACTTATCCTCCGTCGCCATCTTCAGGTGCAGTTGTAAGTCTTGAATTCTGCCTTGGAGTCAGCCTTGAGCGTGTTGTTTGAAAACTGGCATGGCAACGATAGACATTGTTAAGTTGCCTAGCAGCATCTTAGACGTCATTAGACGCCCGCGGAACACACAAAGCAGAGCGTTGGTGACGAGCAGCCTCAATAACAGGAATCCATGCATCACTTAACTGGAACCCACAATCCTTGTTTACAAAATCAGACACGAGGCGAAATGCTTCTTTAATGACGCTGTCCCAGAAGCCTCTCGCATGTGTCAGCACCTTAGTCGCTTCGAAATCGAAACCATGTCCTTCTGCCAAACTATGTTCCGCCCCAGGCGAAACAAGTCGGGCGTGTTCCAAACAACGTTGTTGTACGCACTGTATCATCTGGCCGATGTATTTATTTCCACATTCACACGGGATGCAGTAAACTCCGGGTGTACGAAGGGCAAGGTCATCTTTTGGAGAGCGCAAAAGGTTTCTCAATTTTGGTGGTGGTAGGAAAATGGTCTTAATGCCATTTCTTGCCAGGACTCTTCCGACCCTAGATGTTGTGGCGCCAGAGTACGGCAAGAAGGCTAATTTATCGTGTGGACCATTATCGTGTTTATTAGGCCTGCGTTTCATTTCCCGGAATGCCAGCTGTATCTGATGTTCATTGTACCCATTATTTCTGAAGGTATCACGTAGATGTTTAACTCACTATGAATGCTGTCTTTATCACATATTGCCCGCGCTCTGTGGACAAGAGTAGTTAGTACTGTCTCGCGCTGTGCCGGATGATTATGACTGTGCGCGTTTAGGTACAGGTCCGTGTGCGTTGGCTTCCTATACACCGTGTGTCCTAAAGTTCCATCGGCTTTCTTTAAAATCACAATGTCTAAAGAGGGCAGGCGGCCTTCCTTTCAACCTCCATCGGAACTGGATGTTTTTATTGACACTGTTCAAGTGAAGGAGAAACTTATCTAGGTTGTCTCTACCATTGGGCCAAACAACAAATGTGTCATCCACGTACCGAAAGAAGGCACTGGGCTTCATTGGGGCACTTTCCAACGCTTTCTCCTCAAATGTTCCACATAGAAATCACATTACACAAACAAATCCAACTGCACCCACACTGAGGAGTCAGCCAAAACTTCACAAGCCAAACATTCCAGTCAGACCAATAGTCAATTTCAAAAAAGCTCCAACATATTACTTAGCCAAACATGCCAACAGATACCTCAAGCAACATTACATTCTAAATGAAAACCGAAGCATACAGAATACAACACAACTCATTGAAAACATAAAAGACATACACATCCCTGACACTGCAACTCTGGTATCATTTGACATTCAGAACATGTACACAAATATCCCCACAGCACAAACAATTCAAATAATACACAAGAACCTACAAACATATAACACAGTACCAAACACACACATTAATGAACTAATAAACATACTAGAACTCATAATAGCACAAAATTACTTCAACTTCAACAACAATCATTACTTACAACAAGAGGGACTCCCTATGGGATCTCCAATATCAGGAACACTAGCTAATATCTTCATCAACTTCATTGAAGGAGAAATATTCAATAAAATAATCCCCCAAAAAGGCTTTCAGGTAATTTATTGGTTTCGTTATGTTGATGATATTCTATGTCTCATTAATGAACCATTAGAACGCATAAAGGAATTACACCAAGATATAAACACACTACACAGAAACATCACATTCACATTAGAAATAGAACACAATGGCCAATTAAATTTTCTGGATCTAACCATAGCTAAAAACCAAAACAAACACACATTCCAAATATACAGAAAACCCACAACAACAGACCAAATAATACACTCCTCATCAAACCATCCACACAACCACAAACAGGCTGCAATAAGACATATGCTAAACAGAATAAACAGAATCCCTTTAACAGAACAGAATTACCAAAAAGAACTCAGTACCATAAAAGAAATAGCCAAGAACAATGGATACAAAATACACATGGTTGATGCATTAAATAGAAAGATAGTAAATAAGTTAGAAAAAGCCAAAACAAAGAACAGCACCACCACACTACACCAATTCAACAACCAAAACACAAATACTTCAACAACAGTAACACCTCAAATCACACAAACATCCAACAAAATAGAACACAAGGGAAAGAAGTGGTACACCATGACATACTCAAACAAGCATACACACAGGGTAACAAATATATTTAAGAAACAAGGGATAAACATTGCTCTCAAAACAGATAATTCAATACAAAAACAAATCAGAACTCAAGCACAAACAAATAAATTCTCTAACTCTGGTGATATACCAGCTGACATGTCAGAATTGTGATGCAGTTTACATCGGAAAAACAAGGAGACAATTCCAAACACGATATAAGGAACACTTGAGAGCATTGAAGTATAGTAATCATTCAAACTTTTGCCGAACATCTCCTAGAAAATAACCATATGCCCACTGACATAAATACAGACATGAGAATCCTAACAACAAACCACACGAAACACAATATTCTAACCCTTCAAGAAAATTATCAAATTCAGAAAGCAATAGTCTCAGGAAAACACGTACTCAACGATCAATATAACCTAACCAAACCAAACTTTATTCAAGCTAATAAACACCGAAATTGACACATAACAACATTAAACACTCAAATTTCACCACAACAGTAATTTAACACCACATTTCATTTCCCCCATCCACAAGACATACACATTTTGGCTAAACAAAGCAAAACACACAAAAAATGTAAGTACGAAATTTCAAATTCTCCGCTCACGCCACTTCCGACAGAGCACCGCCGGAAAAACAGCTGAACAACAACAGCGCACAAAAACAAAAGTTTGACAATGTCGTTGGAAAAACTGTGCTTCAAAGTGTTTCAGAAAAGACCAATTTTTGTACAAAATATGTAAATATATTTGCTGGTTGAGGGCACAGGCGACCAACAACCACACCTTAAAATAGAAATGTAAAATGTAAGTGATAATATGAATCTACCTCATTACATCTATGTAAACAAGACGTTCTGCTTGCTAATTTAAAAACAGATATGTAAAATATAAGTCATATTTACGCTTCCTATAGATAAGAAAAATTTCTTTATATGTAAAAATAAAACCACTATGTTAAAATATCACAAATTACAGAAAACGTTGTACGCTGATGATGCCTCGACGAGAGGCGAAAAGCGTCCGTCAAATAAATATTGTCAAAAACAGTTGTACTGGCGTAATTATTAAAGAATAATTATTAATTTAACAAACAACTGTGGAAGAGATGGCCTACAATAATCACATATAGAAATCAGCTATAAACAGGTGACAGGGGACTACCCGTTGCAACTCTCTCGATCTGTTCATAGTAGTGCCCGTCATACAAGAAGTACGATGATTGTAATGTGTGGCGGAACAGTTAAACTAACCTGGGCTCGAAGTGCTGTTGTAGTAGAGCCAGCGTATCAGTCAGAGGAACCCTGGTGAAGAGGGAAACCACATCGAAGCTCACCATCGAATTCTGTTGACGTAGGTGAAGTTCTTTAACAATATTAATAAATTCCCGCCGAGTTTTTCACATGGTGAACACATTTTCCCACAGTTGGTGATAACAGCCCCGTCAAGTATCGAGCCAGGTAATAAGTGGCCGATCCAATAGTACACACTATTGCCGTAATGGTGTTCCTTGTTTATGGATTTTTGGTAATCCATAAAGTCTGGGTGGATCAGCTGCGCGGGGTTGTAACTGTTTAATAGTGTCTTCTGATAGCCCCGAACATTTTAGCAGAGCTGTTGTTTTCTTCGCTACCGCATTGGTTGGATCTTTCGACACTCTTCTGCACCTGATAGGGACAGTAATTAATCTGAGTGGTGGTGAATTAGACACTGCCACCTTTTTACTTCTATCTAAAGGGCTAAATTTTGCGCCAGTACCCAAGACCATTCCATACAGGGAAATTCTCACTGGCGTCGAGCTGGCCGTTCGTGGTTTGCCTGTGAGGGCTGCAGAAGAGATAAGGCGAGAAACCAGCCGAATCTTAAGCAAGGCCAAACCGCCTCGGCCCAACACCACAGCTGCTGAGCGTAAAGCACTTTGGTCATTGCGTCACAACCAAGATATTATCGTCCTACCAGCAGACAAAGGGAACGCTTCGGTGGTTCTTAAGAGTCAGATTATCAAACGGAAAGTAGAAGAACTTTTGGTGTACGCGTCTTACCGCACCCAGTGTCTGCCGTCATTGGTTTGTTTTAATTTTTTGACAGTGCGTTCTTGTGTCGGGCTGGGCGATGTGGAGAGTCGTATAAAAAGAATTCAGAAATTTCTGGTCCTTTACGACTAAATGTTGTTTTAAGCGTTCTGATTGCTTTAGAAAAGTGCCCTTTTTTTCAGCCTTACTTTAGGTTCATCAGATGTTCGTAAAAAGTTAATGCATGTTCGCATTAAACAAATCAAAAGCTTTGGCAGACGTGAAGTTCGATTTTAAGGCCTTTAAGAACTTCACCCGAGGCCCGGATTTTGATTCGGGGGACCTACCATACCGGATTTTGATTCGGGGACCTTCCATATCCGAATAACACGCCGCAAAGATCTGAAATTAGAAGTACTGAAAAATATGTATTCAATCAAATAAAAGTAGCCTACGTTTGTGTTTGGGGAGAGCAAAAATAAATTATACAGAAAAAAAGTACGTTGATTTTACTATGTTTGAATATTTACTTTCATTACATCGAGATTTGCCTCTTGACTCAGATGGATACGGCGAACGATTGGGGTACTCAAAGTAACTTGTTCAAATCCCTGTCTCAGCTGTAATTTTATGGGTCTTAAAATTAAGATTCACCTCTGGTAAAGCTTTGATTTGTTAATGCTAAGATGCCGGGACGCTCCGTGTTCGAATTTCACGTTAATCTGTAGGTCTCCTTTTAACAATAGGTGTCAACGATAGAGGTGCACTGCGCGGCTGATAAAGAAACTTTGTGACTGGAATTTTTAGATCACTTAAAACTATTGTTATTTTACAGAATCTTTGCAGTCTGTATTTAAATTAATATCTGTAATAAACTTATTATCTTTTGTTAAAAAGATATTGAATGAATCGAAAGGAACCTGTAACCACTTTAAAAACGGTCCAATTAAGAGTTTCATTTATCGAAAAAAACGGATCTCGTAGGTCTACAAGTTTACTGTGAATGCGCCCCTAAAGCGGTGGGAAGGTGGGTGGTGGACACGGAAATGAGCGTGGCGCGTAGGCGGTAACGGCCTGGCCTCGCATTCGGGAGGACGCTGATTCGAATCCCCGTCCGGGAATCCAGGTTTGGTTTTCCATGGCTTCCCCGGATCACTCCAGGCGAATGCTTCCTTTAAAAGACTATGGCCGAATTCCTTCCCGTTCCTAACCCCGATCTCTCTAATGACCTCGACGTAGGCGAGGCATATAGTTATAAGACATATGAGGTGCGCAGTGGCGTGGCTTTGTGCTTGACGCTTGAATTATTTTAGCCACGAACTCCGCGAAGTTCATATGATAAAGACTGGTTTTTAGACGCGTGTGTAGTTATGTAAATAATTTAATTTACTTGTGAAATCATCCCACATTTTTTGTGATTGAAAGATGAACCAAAAATAAATCAGTGTGGCTGTATAATATGGAAATAGAATTTTCTTATGAAAAAAGATTGATTTTAAATTTATTTTTGATAATATATTAAAATCTAAATAATTATAAATTTATTTTTCCACATCCACTTCCGCAAAAACATCCGCATCCGCGGATGTCAAGCACTGAAATATCCATATCCGCATTCGCATCCGAAAAGATGACATCAGCAACCACGGGAAATTCTTATTAACCTCAATAAACTTCTTGAGAACAAATTGATTTAAACTGTTCCATATTATTTCTTTTAAATTAAACCAAAGTTCCTCAACATTTGTATTTAGCGTATATGTTTCAAAATTTTTCGCCAAATGATCGACCATAAACGCATCGTTTGCCTTATCGGAACAATATACGAGTTTGTCTTATGCTTCAAATTGAGCCTAGATTTAAAGTTACCACAACCACCTTGTGATCATTTATACCGTCTTCTATACAATATCTACAATATCCTGATTGTTTATAAGATAAAGATCCAAAATGGACGAGGAATCTTTGACGCTCCGCGTTGGCTCTTCGACCATGTGTTCAAGAGAATTTTCCGCGAATGATTCTAGGAACGTTTCGGTTACTAACCTATCTCTTCCGTATGACTTGAACGTAATTGTATCCCAGATTTATTGAGGGTATGTTAAAATCGCCTCCCATGATCAATCTATGTCCCTGAAATTTTTGAGAAATACTATTAAGTGTCTGTCTAAAATACGCCGCGTTATCTAATCCAGAATCCGGAGGTCGGTAAATGATCCTATTATGTAACTTTAAACTTCTGCCAATTTTTACCTTCACCTCATATTAACTCGCAAAAATTTTCCGTTTCAATTTAATATGGAGCAATTGACGGTTTTATTAACAGCCACAAACACACCTCCGCCCATTGTGGTAGTTTCTGTCTTTCCGAAAAACATTGAATTGAGGAGCAAATACTTGGCAAGATTCCACCTCTGGCGTCAACCAGCTCTCGGTTCCTAGTATTATATCGACATCGTTAGTCGCAACTGTAGCGTGGAAGTCGGCTACTTTCCCTCTAATATTCCGACAATTAAGGACCATTATCCTTAGCGGCTTAATATCGGTATCTGTAGAGTCAAAATTCGCATTTTTTACTATTTGCATTCTGAAAGGAAACGGGTGAAATATTTGGAGCTGTAAATTTCGATTTATTCGCGCCGTCATTTCCAGAACCAAGATTTAGGTTATCGACGCTACTTCTTCGTTGAACTGAGGGATCCTCGGGCCTCACGGAGTTCCTAAAAAAATAATTCATATCAAGACGGTTCCATATTTTAGCAGCCACCTTGGTCGCCATTCTCAGTGTGTAGTGGACGCCTGACCTGTCAAATGCGTCCCAGCTGGCAGCCCCAGTTGTTTCTGCGACACAGCTCCTGTAAACTACAATTCAAATTATAAACCTTCCACCATACGGCTTCCCCACAATCGATGCGCGGCACGACACTACAAATGGAGACTGCAACGTTACCGAATTCTTACACGCTGATTCATACGCCTTGTGGCCCAACTTGTCCATTAGATTTCACTATATCTGAAACAGAAACACGACACGAGTCGTTAGTACCAACGTGCGCAGCTACCCTTAACTGAAGGCAGTTCGATTCTCTAATCTCTTTTGGAATGGTCTCCATGACACGTGGGACGGTTGCTCCTGGAAGACAAACAGAATGAACGTTAGTATGAAGGTCTGCACCATTCTTCTCAGCTAGGTCTCATAGGGGTTTCTCCAGACGTCAGACGTTGAAGCTTCCAGTGATAAGTAAACCTTTCCTTGGCATCACTCGGTGTCTGCGAGTAAATCTTCCCCGCTGTGCTTCTGGGGCATTCGCACTAAGATCTTCAAACCTCCTTCAAAATTGAAAACGCATTACTTAGGGGCAAAATATTTTCCCGTCGGTTATTTTGGAAATTTGATGCCTTTCTCCTATCCACACGGTGCCAGACGTTCTCTGTACTTTGGTCAGGACCATTGCTCGAATATGGTAGTGTAGTATGGGACCCTCATTTTACGTAAAAAATACAGGAGTTGGAGAGGGTGCAAAAAAGGGCTGCTAGATTTGTTTCTGGAAATTATTGCAGAATGCAATCAGTGACGGATATGATAAAGGAGCTGGAATGGGATTCATTGCAAGACAGGAGGAGGATGAGGAGGGTCATGGACTGTACAGGGCATATACTGGCGATGAGGTATGGAAAGAAATTGCAATAGGTATGAAAAGTAGTGCATGAAAGGGAAAGATGACCATGACCACAAGCTGGCACTCGATTTCAGGCACAAGGGTGTGGGAAGATTCTCTTTTTTAGGTAAGGGTGTCAGGGATTGGAATGAGTTACCAAGAGAAATGATGAATAATTTACCGAAAACTTTGATAGAATTTAAAGATAAAATTTGTAGAGGGCAAATGTAGGTAGGTACAGGATAGGGGAAAGATGGGTGTGTAGGCAAATTGCCACCGGAGCCTGTGCTCCATTGCAATTAAATTAAATTAAATTAAACAGATACCTGACAATCCTCACCTGCCGGTTCCACATCACTAGCCTCCGGTAATTCTTCGATGCACTGCCGCTCCTCGTCTAAAATGCTCTACACCTGTGCCTGAAGAGATAACATCGCCCTACTGTAACACCATTGCACAAACCATGTCCCTGAAACAGCCATAAAGGAGCCACAAACAAATTAATCACAAATTCGGCTACTGCTGCTAGGGCTGCTGAGCTCAACTGAATGGATCACTGCCTAAACAGGAAATATTCAAAGATAACAACAAAAACTAGCACAATTCAAATCACACACAAAAGTCGGCTACTGCTGCTACGGCTGCCTAAAGCTCAAATATACGACAGCGCGATCATCCTTCTCCCTGTTTAACACCTACGTGGCTACCTCTATTAATATTTCTGAGTTTTTCAAGCTCCAGAGATTTTATTCACCCCAAGGGTGAAACACAGGTCAAGTTTGTATTTGGTTACCTGTTATAATCTTGGACCCGTGACGATATGCAAAAAAAAAACAAAAAAACACACACACATTGATTAGTATTTATAGAATACATTTTCAACATACTTTTTACTGCCAATGCTCACAAACCGCAGTTAGAAACATCTTTATATCAGTTATGAAACCCATTTCATCCCATCAGGTTCTTACTGACAGAAGCAATCTTAACTTAAAAGACAGACTGACCAACTCTGTACTGTTAATAAACAGTGCTCAGAAACCGAAACAAAACCCTTCCATTCCAAATGCTTCTGTGCAGATTTTTATGTTAAGCAAAAGAAAAGCTAACCGTTCAGAACCTGCTGCATTTACACTTTGGCTGTTCTCATCTTGATAAATATACCTTTTCTTGAACGTGCTAATTTAATTAGATTCCAGTGTTCATTTTTCCACTGAATCTTTCTTTACCTAATGGTTCTAATTCCATACATTTTCTGCTGCAACTTTCTGAAATTCGCAAATGTAGTACAAAAAAGTTTTAGGCATACCCTTTGCCCAATAGGTATGCATAATTCACAGAATAATTTATCTTAATATTTTCGCAGTGTTATTTCATGCCTGTTAACAGTGAGCGCTGCGGTAAATATTGATGATTCATGACCTGGCATGAAAACGAAACTTTTTTTATCATATTGTTATACCAACGATTCTTTACATAAATTCGTAATTAACGGATTTCCTCTAAACTATTTTAATTTCAAAGTAAAAGTTGAAAAACCGCAGTTATTATAGGGTGATTGTCAATAAATTGGTCTACAGGTTTCATTCAATACACAATTTTGCCTTTATTCGGTTGTCATGTGGAGACGATGATTCAAAATTGTTCACGTCGAAGTAAAAAACCGTTTTAATATGTTGTGATTTTATAGATACTTGATCCTTTACTTTCAGTTTATTATTTAAAATGAAACTGCAGAAAGATCTTCGGAAATAATATTCTATTCTGACTTTTTATTGGATGCTAGTGACTTACAGTTGATACAGTTCAAAATTCATCAGATGATGCTCTCGTTACATATAATTCTAATAACGTGAACGCCTATTATGAAATTGACAAAAGTAAATATTTAAACATTAAATGCCAATAAATATCAGTGTGAATCTGTATGGCCTTGCTTATCTCGTTTATAAAAATACGAGGATGGTCTGAAAATGTTAAAACCATCACTGTACAGTCTGTAAACATAGAATATTGCAAAAAAATAATGTTTGGTCGAGTAAAGGGGAAATTCAGATCAACTTAGTTGTGTAAACGTCGTGTTTGTTATATATCATTTACAACTATATTTCAATCATACTTATTATTTTCCTCAAGAAAACATTACTCAACATTTCGTACAAGTAAGTTTTTACGTGGCTTTTATCATTGTTATTATTACTAACTGCGATGCGATTGTGTTTATTTCCCGACAGCAATTTTCCCTTTACGCCTACTTACGCATTTCACGAATTTTTTGCTTTCGTTAACTGAAGTAAATTTTAGAATATTCCACAAAAATTTATTCGTCCTTATTCCCTTACCAACAAATGAAAAATGTCCATTAATCTATACCCGCAATCAAGATCTTTTGTATAGTCATTATCATCTTGACTTCATCCACCAGTATCAAACCAGGCCCCACTGTCAGTAAATGTATATACCCAACCAAACTGTCGACCTTCCTTTTTTCTTGCAATGCCTCTCAAAATAGCTCCTTTAAAATTTCAGTTATTGATTGCATTCTGAGATTATTTTTGATGCTAAATAAGCTGTACTCCGTTCCAGTTCCTCCAAATACTATGTTTTATACACTAAATGTTAGCACCATACTACCCCACTTAATTCAAGTAAAAGTCTGACCAATTTTTTAGACCTCTTCCTTTACATGCCTATCTCCTAATTTTCCCCTCTATCAAATGCATTACTTCAAAACTATTCCCTACAACCTCTAATGTTTCCTGCCCGAATGGTTTTTATTATTAAACGTATTACATTTTCTCTAATACTGAATGTGCTTTGTTGCAATTTCCAGAAAAATCTAGCTACCCTCCTCTTCATCCAATCCATCTCGTGGAACTTTTACCTGTACTAGGACACCATACCATCCCACCACACTGAGGCAGGAACCTGAGCAAGATTTCATTGCCTTTTTATACTCTACAATAAACGCAGGGCCCAGAAACCTATTACTACCATTTTGCAATATGTCATGAAAATTTGAGTTTACTACTGTCATCTCATAAAATGGTGCATTAATCTTTTGAAAAGTAAAATAAGTTTTATTTATGATGACTATAAAGCAAAATTTAATGATAACATCAGTAACTCATCATTATGTATTAACCTGACTTCCTTGAAACTGAGCTAAAGTAGTTTTTCATGGTAATAAAAGATTAAAATATGCAGTCTGTATCGTGAATCTTTAATTCTCGACTTACAGTTTGCTTGGAACTTAATGAGAGCAGCAGGCTGACAACATCGATGGAGGATAACTAATTGCTTATCCATAATTTGGTGAAGCTCCTCTTCTGAACCAATCACTGCAACTTGTCCGGTCTGCTACGTAGTGACGAAGAGATGTTGGCACTTTATCCAATATTATTTCGCGAAGCAACAAGATACCCACAAAACGTTCCAAAGAACACATCATTTCAATTACGACTCGCGTTAACAGCAGTTCCAAAAGAGTTTTCCCCATTTCTGGCTTGACCATTGGCAAAAGTGTATGGAGACAAAAGAAGCACGATTTGAAGCAGAACTCAAGTGATTCAAGTACGTAAACTTGTTTTCAACCATAGAGACAGCAAATTTTTGAAGTAACATTAGCCCCTTGTTCATTTCTGGTATAATTTACGATGTGTACGTCAAATACACGCTGAGCTATAGCAACAACATAAGCGGAATACTCGTCAACTTTGAACTGTCTGCTGGTTCATACAGACCATTTTTATTTTCTCTTCTGGGGTACGTAACTACT
Source organism: Vandiemenella viatica (assembly GCA_031002005.1). NCBI lineage: Eukaryota > Metazoa > Arthropoda > Insecta > Orthoptera > Morabidae > Vandiemenella > Vandiemenella viatica. The sequence goes on from JARYHS010013631.1 coordinate 88,134,880, forward strand.
CATTTTATAATACCAAGTAATAGGAAAAATATGTATTATTAATTTATTGGTTTCTGAAGAGAAGAATTTTCTTATTTCGAAACGATGAAAATAATTCTTTATGTTTATGGAATTAATTATTTTGCTTGAGAGTACCTTCGGCTTTTTTATTTAATACTTCGTTAATCAGAGATACTTATATTTCTGTTGATTTCACCTTGAAAAATAAGAGAAACTCGTTTCTAATTATCTGGGGAGAGAGTTTATTTGAAGAAACTGTTATATGATATCAAATCCTGTATATATGCATATATATAGACTTGTGTATCCCTACATTTCACTCTGTAGCCATCATTACCAAGCGCAGATCACTGGTGTTTATATATGGCAGTAGCATGGAGTTTACTATCGTGCACAACATTGGCCGAATTCCGGCAACTGTAAGGGTGTGAGAGATATGGTGGTAGAAAGTGGTCGATCTGGGACATTTTCATATTTCAACCAAAGACATGTGTGTCCCTATATTTCTTTTTGCTGCCACAAATACATAGCGCAGACCACTGGTGTTTGTGTGGTAGCAGCATGGAGTCTCCTACCGTGCACTATAGTGGTTGTATGGCGGTTGTTTAATGGATGTGGGAGATATGGTGGTTGAAAGTGGTCGACCTGTGGCACTGTCATATTTCGACCAAAGACGTGGCTGTACTTATATTTCACTTTTCAGTCACAATGACCAAGCCCAGAACACTGGTGTTTGTGTGTGGTGGTAGCATGGAGTCACCCATCGTGCACAACGTTGGCCAAATATCGGTATTAGTGGGGGTGTGGGAGTTATTGTGATTGAAAGTGTTCGATCTGGGACATTTTCGTTTTCGACAAAAGACATGTGTGTCTGTATATTTATTTCACTTTGCTGCCCCATCTACTTAGCGCAGACCACTGGTGTTTGTGAGTGGTAATAGCACGGGGTGACACATCGTGCACATCGTTGGCCGAATGTTGGTATCTGTGGGGGTGTGGGAGATATGGTGGTTTAAAGTGACCGTTCCAGAGCATTTTCATATTTCTACCAAAAACGAGTGTCTTCCTATATTTCACCTTGCAGCCGGAAGTACCAAGCGCAGACCAATGTTGTTTGTGTGAGGTAGTGGCCTGCAGAGGTGTACAAGATATCTTACAAAAAGTATCTGAAATGATACAAAACTTTTTTAAGTAATGGATGTGAGATATCAGATACAAGATACTTTTGTAAATGGTATTTGAAATACAAGATACGTATTTTCCAAATACTTTTTCAAGATAAAATACTTTTTATATGATGTAATTTTTTTTTTTATTTTGAAAGATGTTTGTTCATCATACGTTGCACAGGGGCGGAACTCGACAAATAGGTGCTATAGTTTAAAAACTTTTTTATTGTTAGATAAACATTTAAAATTTTTGAGAGTTCGTCCTTATTACTTAGGTATTAAAGTATTTCTAAGTCAGCGATGCTGCCAGTTGATTCTGTGCAGTCACCACTAGAGGCATTAGGAATAAAGGAATCATAGTCCTCTAAAAACATTTATAAAGATTCGTTTTTTCTTTTATGTCCTCTCCATTGCTCTCTAAAGCTTCTGGTTTTTTTCATATCGATTAATTTTCTGTGATTCAATCAGGATAATAATAATAATTCGACTTTTTCGCACCAAACATAATTTGACACGATAAGAATTGGCGTGAAGAAAAGACAGGCGGGCGCGTGTTTGTTTAAGTATTTTCAAAATACAAAGAAAACGTATCTAAATACAAGATACAAAATAAAGATTAAGAAAAGTATTTCAGATACAAGATGAAAATACGTATTTTGTATCTGTATTTCAAATACTCGTATCTCAAATAAGTCACATCTCCGGTGGCCTGGAGACCCCCATCATGCATTACTGTAATTAGGCCTACAAGTCGGTAGCTGTGGGGATGTGTAGATATGGCGGTTGAAAGTGGTGGACCTGATATCAAAATAGACATATGTGTCCCTATATTTCACTCTGCAATAAAAAGTACCTAGTGCAGACCACTGGCGTGTGTGTGTGTAGTAGTAACCTCGAGTCTCCCATCGTGCACGATGGTGGTTGCATGTTATTAGGTATTAATCAAAAAATTTTACAAACATGAATGAAGTCATGGAAATAGGTATTTCGGAATATAGATTTGTATAATTTCCAATTTTATTCACATCTGGTTACAGACAATAACAGAATAATAAATATATGTTTCAAGGTGAAATGTATCAAAACAATTTAGGTCAGAATTACTACCAGAAAAAGTTATCATTAAATTAACTGTGGGTATTGAAGTGTCACGCTGATTGCGGCACCAGAAAATATAATTAATTTTATTTATTGCAATTTTAATATTTAATGAAAAGATGGGAATGAATCAAGGCAACGTTAAAATTTACGTTTATAATGACAATCAGAATTGACATTTACATTAATTCCACACAATTACAAAAGAATGATGATTATTGAATTTATTTGTTCCTAGGCTGAATTATGATTCTCTTTCCCCGAGGTCGTGATGGGTTAACTAAATTGGTGCCGTGGTGAGAACACCCGCAATAGTTTGTAGTGGTACTTCCCACGTTGTCCTTTGCACTGGTGATGGCTGATGACCCCGTGCAGGAATCCGCCTTTCATTCACGTGCGATGAGATGTAGGGATCGGCAGATCCGTCGGCGAGCGCTTCTCCAAAACTCGACGGCGGTCGAAGGATGCGAACCCACGCTCCTCTGCGAAGATAGGATCGAACTAGAGTCGATCCTTCAAACTCTGGTCGACGGTACCAGGCGCGCAACACAATGAACGGTTTCGCGAACGTAAACTCGCGGTTAACACATCCGCGAAAAATACTTGAACGTCTGCTCTATATTGGACAGTCCGCTCTCCAGGCTCCCTCACACCTTTCTGTCCTCACTAAAATGTGTCCTTCCACTCCCCCCGCTTAACAGGCCCCGCGGGTTTCAGGGGTGGACGCATTGTTTGCGTGTCCTTGCATTCCTGCTAGCTACCTCGACCCTCAAACATTTCGCAACCTTAAGTGGCCTGCAACCTAATGTGATTGCACACGGCTGTAAAGTGTCATTACATTAGCCCACATTCCCCGGAAAATTTAAAAATTTGAGTCTGTTAAAATTTTTAAATTTGATAGTCATAGTTCACTTCACCAACAATCACTTCTTCCGTCACTGAACTTATTCCAACGCATTACAGTGGTCTTGACCTTTACACAACTGATCTTCCATTATCACCTCTGAATTAAGCAGCTTAATTTACTATTTACATTCTTAGTGCTACTTGTGAGGTGTACCATCTCACTCCCCGTTAACATTTTTAAATTTTGAAATGAATTATGGCTTGTGCCTTGTCGCTAGTTTATCATCTCAGAAGGTGATATTGAGTTTACTGGGTTTGGCTAGGTGACTAGTCTAGTACCCAGTGAGTCGCCAGTATCAATGGCTCAGATTCACACACTCAATTATTCACACTAATACTACGGTTAGCCTACGAAATAATGAGAGAACTTATTAAAGGAATTTATCTATGCTCCTTGCTCATGCACTAGAGTAATTCTATTTCTACGGGATTGTGATTATTTACAGGGACAAATAACCTCCTTCATCATCATTAATTTTTTGATGCTTTCTTCTGCGTCTCCGTCACTGGAAAGAACTGGCATAACGATTTGAATTGGAACTACCAAAAAAATTCTTTTGAGAATAATATGACGTTATTCTAAAAGAGAATTAACTTATTGCGGGGTTTGAGTTTTTGTAGTATTTGTATGAATCTTCTTTGATGTTTTACACTGCAGTTAAGGACATATTTGGTAGTATTCACGTTCATCCTGAACTTTTCGAATAACTATGTTGTTTTCCGGTTCTTATTCCTGGTTTGTATTATTTCTCGAAAGTGTTCAGTAAAATTTCTGTCACGCTTGCCGGCGTCTGTATAACGTCGACTCATTTTTCTTACAGATGTTTTATACAGCAGCACAGTAATTATCATTTGCTGGTACCAAATTATGTCTTCTTCTTATCATTGCCCATCAGAAATAACGTAGGTACTACGTGTGCCAGTTACCAGATGTGGACCAGAAACTTTAAGTGGGATAATTACAGAGAATGTGCTATTAACATCAAATATTAACCTTAAAGTAATGCGACCATGCTTATTAACATAACCGACCTTCTATTCCTCTCTTACAAGTTTCTAACCCGCGCACACACAAACACACACCCACACAGGGGTGCGCCATCGCATTTCTCAGATGCCCATGAAGCATTTTATTTAGTTGCGATGGAACATATGTATAATTTCCAAATTTACGGTTTTGTTTCCCCTTAAGATTTTCAGCAGTATATGTTAAAACGCAAGAGAAACCGCTTTCTGCATTTAACTGCCACACGATTTTAAGTGAAAAACTTATGATTTAGGGTTTTACAAAAATTAGCTTGGTCTTATGACACTGCTGACGACAAATTCCCACTGAATCCTCTCGAATACTGGTTGCAGATTTTTGAAGAAGATGGGATAAGCGAACATTTATTAATAAGTCTTGCTGTCTTTAAATTATATGGATTTATTCATAGACGGGTATGAGAGTCATATCCTTTCAGCAGGTTCATTTTTATTTATTCAAACGAATTCTTTTACAGCTATTATGTGGCCTCTGTTGTTTCTCATATACATTAATGATTTGTGTGACATAATAAGGGGGATGAAAAGATTATTTGCCGATGATGCTATTATTTATTGTGAAATCAAAACCCAGGTAGACTGCGCTTTGTTACAAGATGGTATTTTGAAAATAATTGCGTGGTGTAAAGACTGGCAGTAGGAGTTAAATGCTAAAAAATGCAAAGTCATGCGTGTAAGTAGAAAGGTGACACCATTTAGCTCTGAATATACAATTAATGGTACTGTCCTTCGTACGGTAGATTCCGCTAAATACCTAGGGGTAACAATTCGTAATAATTTGTCGTGGAATGAACATGTTGAGCATGTAATTGGGAAAGCAAATCATATGCTCCGATTTCTAGGTCTTAATTTAAAACAATGCACTCCAGAAGTTAAATTGATTGCATATAGGTCACTAGTGCGTCCTCACTTGGGATATTGTTGTTCTGTATGGGGTCCCCATCAAAAGGGGTTAATGAAGGCATTAGAGAGGGTACAGAGAACGGCCGCCCGATTCGTGACAGGTATATATAGTTGAGGGAACGTGTAAGTGCAATGTTGAAGGAGTTAGGTTGGGAAGATCTGTAACACCGAAGGCGTTGCTCTCGACGGAAGCTAATTGAGAAATTCACGACTGACATATTTCAGAATGACAGCAAACAAATATTGCTACCAGCAACATTTGTATCTTGGTCCGTGAAAATAAGATAAGAGAAATCAGGGCCAGAGCTGATTCTTTTCTGTAGGCCTATTCATTTTTTTCCATGAGCGATTAGGGAATGGAATAGAAAGGATTTACCGGGCGAGTAAACTTAAAATCCGACAGGAGTAGCTTTTGATAAAGCTCTCCGGATATCCTGATCTCGGTTTTCCATGGTTTTCCCAGATCACTCTGGGCGAATGCTGGGGTGGTTCATCACATTAGCCCATGGGCGCCTCCTGTCATATCCCATATATCCCTTCCAAACAATTACCCTTTCGGATAGATACAATGCACCCTCTGCCATACACTTTTAGTGAATCGCGGAGTAATAGTAATAGATGTCGACAAGGCGTAAAGCCATAAGTAAAAAAAAAAAAAAAAAATTTTTTTCAACATGTTTTCTGTTATCCATTCTTTCTTAATACTTTGGGACTCTCTAATTCCTATAACTACTTAGTTAGCTGTCATCCCCGATTTTATCCAGTTTTCATTCATACATTCTTCAACTTTTCCTTCTTAGTAGTTTTCCAAAACCTTTCTTTCAGCACCAAAGTTTTACCTTCCTGCTTTAAAAATTCCAAGTACAGTCTTTCTCTTGCTTCACATCTCTTCACTTTCTTCAACTTTACTTACATTTCTCCTGCAATAAGGTTGTGATCCGAACTCAATTAATTCATAGTATTGAGTGTTTTTACTTTCATAATGAGGAAAGAGCCTCATAGTATTTAGGATACTTTTAAACCAATATTGGGATTTAGTCTTCCATGTTGCTGATTTCTACATTTTTATAATTACTTCAGTTTCCATGTAGGTACGGAAGATTGGTTACATACTATATCATACATCAGCACCTTTTCCCTCAATGTCTAAAAATACTTTCAGCTGGTCTATCATTTCTTCTTTTTTTAAACTCTTGAATAGTGTTGTAAAAAAACGGTTTTTTTTCAAGCCTGAAAAAAAACATGAAAAAAAACTTTGAAAAAAAAAAACATGTTTTTTTTCTGGAACACGTTTTTTTTCACAACTACTAAATCTCAATTTTGTAAGGCAGTTATCGTTTAATATGACTGTTTTAGAGTTTATACTAAGTACTTATCTTAATTTTTAAATGTACTATATTTTTCTGGTTCAGTAAAACAATAATTACGAAAGTATTGGCGACATTGACTGAAAATTTCCTTTTACGAACGGTGCCAGCGCATTGTGATACTGATACCGAGTCATAAAATTGTCAGTAATTATGAATCGTTTCCTTGCAACCGTTTGCGTAAACCAACTATTGAAAAGAAATAAAGCTCATATTTTGTATGTTAATAGATTTAAATTCAAACTTAAAAGACCGTAATACAGAACTAACGGCGCAGTATTTATGAACGGTGCCACAGTGACAAGCTCAATGCCACGGTCTTCCAACGATGAAATATTGCGCGTAATCGATATCCGAAATCACAAGAGCTTCAGTTTAACATTTGGGGCATCAGGATTTATAAGAGAATGTACAATAAAACAACGTAGTTACAATTTTCCTGTTACTGAAGATATGTTAAATTGAATGTCAACAAAGGAAATGTATTGTTAAAGAAAAAAGAGTAGTCATAGCAGCAGTGATGAAATAGACAGTTTATGAAACATATATTTGGAATTTTAAAGACTTGGAAATAAAGTATTCTTCAATAATTATAGTTTCGATTTTCCAGTTTAGCGAATCTCCGGATTTTTACATCCAATCTTTGGAAATTTTAGCAGCCATCTGTGGATATTGTAAGAAACAAGGCTGGCAGCACTGATTTGAACGTAGTCCAGCTTTACATGTGACAGTGAAAGGTTCATTCTTACCGAATTATTTCGTTGTATAAGAGTGTGATTATCTAAAGTAGCGATCAGAGTTCTAACCCTTCCAACTACATCGGCTGCAGTTGAGAGAACATTTAGTACTTACAGTGACATTCATTCCAAAAAAAGGAATAGACTGACAAATTATAGAGCTAGCAAAATTGTGTACATTGCTCACAATTTAAAATTGAAATCTAAAAATCGTCTGAGAACAATACAAGAACAACCAGGAAAAGGAAATGCAAATGTTTCTGAAGTGATGGAACTAGAGGAAACAGAAGGAGAAATTGAAAACACTGACACCGACCAAACTAGTGTTGGTAGCGCTGATTCCAGTGAATGTGATACTAATACTGACACCGATGATGAATAATATTATGTAACCTATAGAGATACATTTATCAAACATTATGTAATAATTTATATCATTCAGTAATATTTAAAACAACAATGTAAAATGTAAATAAAACTATAATTTATCAAATATATTGTTTTTCTGAAAAAAAACCAAATTTAAAAAAAAAACAACGGTGCCATGTTTTTTTTCATGTTTTTTTTCAAAATTTTGAAAAAAAACAAAATGTTTTTTTTCAATTTGCAACACTACTCTTGAAACAATTGCATTAATATTAATTAATAATCTGAGATCATAACGTGTTTTACCTGAGTCGTAAGTGAGAAAGAAATTGTATGTGCTTTGTCATTTATAAAGAAGAGATTAAACTTAAGATTCACTGCAATTTCCAAATGTTGTTTTCAGGTGATGAGATGCGTACACATTGTTGCTAATGTGTCTTTCAATATATGCTGATATTATTGTATTGCCAAACAAAAGGTTGCTGAGCTCAATTTGCCCTGTTCAATCATTCATCATGAAACTCTAGCATCACTCCCTTCCTTATTGACAAATGATAAAGTAGGGACAATTTAGACAGTTCTTTGATGTAATAGACCTTTAGCATCAAACACAATTCTGTTACGTTCACATGTAATATGGGCATTAATGCATCAGCTAGTACGTGTTTCATCAGAAGCCTTACCAATCATTTCATTGAATTAAATTATGTGCGGAAAAAAAATCTGTTTAGATTTATTATTATTATTGGCGTATGCCGTATACAAACAATAATCATGTTTATCGGATAACTGTATCTAGGCATTCAAGACATTTACTGGCAGCTGGTCCAGCTTGATACAGTGTGAGTAGGCCTCCAGATGGTCTTCTTGCTGGACAGCCCATCACAATGTGATCAGTAGTTTGGATACCTCTGCAGTCACACAACGCATCTTCACGGACACCCCACTTACGTGCAGTTGTGTTGCACACTCCGTGACCTGTGCGAAATCTATTCAGTTGACACCAAAGACCTCTAGGCAAGTCAATCCCTGGAACACAGATTGTCGGATCTTTTACAAGTCCACAATTGTGTGGGCTGTTGGCTTCCCACTCCTTTTTCCATTCTTCATACAAGCTAAAGTTGTTAATTCTAAGCTTGACTGCTTCCATGTAAGCAGATCTCCTTGATTTTAATCTTGTGCAAGACAGGTGAAAGAGGTCACTATGCAGAGGAATCATGTTGTTTTCCTCCACTCCTTCAAATTCTCTAAGCAATATCGATTTTCTTCTCAAATGGTGTGGAGGAATGTTGGAAAGAATAGGCAGCAAGGATACTGGGATAGACTTAATGACACCACTCACTGTTCTCATAGGAGTGTTAAGTTGGATGTCTATTTTGGCAGTAAGGGCATGTGAGACACCTCCACAGGTGCAATTATTATGCCTTCAAAAGCCAATTCAATGAAGGATAAGAAATTCTGCCAGTGCCCCTGGAAACTAATAGCAGTCGCAATTAGGTTAACACTTGCAGAAGGCATACTAGACTGAGTGCATGGAGTGTGGAGTTCAAAGTTATGGAACTGTTAATATCGACAGCGTCATCCAAGTTCATGGAACAGTAATCTGTTCAGATGGTCACACAATCACAGGCATCCAAAATAGAGTCAACACTGCCTGGATGAAGTGGCATGAGGTGACAGGAGTCCTTTTTGACTGCAATGTACCACTGTACCTCAAAATCAAAGATTTACAGAACCATCATTTGACTGGGGCACTTAATGGAACTGAATGTTGGCTAGTCATGAAAAGACATGAACAACAGCAGCATGACATGGAACTGAAGATGATTTGCTGGCCACAAGGACTCAAAATATTGGACTTTCAGGAATGAGAATGTTTGGGTGACATTTGGCGCATCTCCAATCCCCAAGAAAATGTGAGAGGGTATTCTGCGATGTACTACGCTGCAACAACACTTCAGTTACAAAAACTGCATTTTATATAAGGCTAGAGGGCTGAAGACCATGATGGGGACCTAAGAAGCATTGGCTGGATACCTTGTGGAAAGACATGCAACTAGTCAATGCCTCATCTGAAGATGCACAAGAAAAACGGAAGAAGTAGTTCAGTGGGGTTAGTGCTAAGAAGAAGAAGAAAATGTGGCTGGGTTAATTGTAGATGCTGTTGACTGGTAAATGAACCATTTACTTACTCTTCTATATTAATATCTCCTCACAACATTGCTTTCTGCTCCATCATTGTTTGAAATAATAAATATGACATCACTGCAAGATCATTTGCTGCAGGATCCTTATGGTTCACTCGGAAATCTACTATAGAGTTCAGTTTTATATTGGTATTTTGGAAAATATTTTGAGACCCAGTGGAATTATATTTACTGATCACTGAGCTTTTCTCTACTCCATTTTTAAATATTGGAATAATAATACTTTTTCTTCAATCATCTGGTGTTCTTTTTTCCTGTGTGACTTAGAATAGTGATAGTGGGAGGTGTGGGAAATAGTATTGATAGAAACGCCAGTTATAGTATAGAGAGTGACCTGAGGAAGGTGGTGAAGGAGGCACAGCATACCAGGGTGGAGCTCATGCAGGTCCTAAGTCGCCATGACCGGCCACAATTTAACTATGCTGTGAGGCGGGTTAATGTGGTAACGGAAGTGCTACCTGGGAAAGGCATTAGTTCTGTGTTGGGGGTTGAGCCTGTGAACATTATTGGTAGGTGGGGTTTCACTAGGCATGGCCTACACCTAAATAGAAGGGGGAAGGGAGTACTTTCTGAGTCGTTAGCTAAAGCAGTGAGGGAGCACGTTTCCAGTGATGATGGGGTCAGGACTGTGCCTGTTTTAGGTAAAGGGCTGCTGGTGAAGGGACAGAAATAGATTATCAAAGTGATACTGATTGCAGATTCGCAATGGGGAAAGTCACAGATATTAAAGAAATAGATAAAATGGCTGAAACAATAACTGACTGCGGTAAAAGTGGGAAAGAGGAGTAAATTCTGAAAATGTAAATCCAGTAGTAAGGGTGTTAATGGTAAACTGTAGAAGTATAATGAACGAAGTAACCGAATTTGTAAACTTAATAGAGATGCACGAACCACAAGTAATAATTGGGGTAGAGAGTTGGTTAAAAGAAGAAGTACTAGACAGTGAGGTTTTTCCTGATGGTTACAGAGTGTACCACAGAGATAGAGGAGCAATTGGTGGAGGAGTCTTCATTCTAGTTAGCAAAAACTACCACAGTTCACTGGCATTCATTGATCAAGACCCTGAGTTACTTGGGGTAGATTTCTGGGGTAATAAAAAAGAAAACAATTAGAGTGTTGGCAGTTTACCGCAGTGGAAGAATGACAGAAGAAGAAGAGGCTCTTGGGGAGAAATTAAATTCATACTCAGATTTCAGAGGTGAGATTAGAATGATCATCATCAGTGGGGATTTAAATTTACCAAGTGTAAACTGGGGAGGGAATAAGATAAATAAAACAAGGGAACAAAGATTTGCAAATATCTTAATAAGGGAAGGACACAAGTGGTTGAGAAAAACACTAGGGGATAAAATATTTTGGAGATATTCCTAATAAAGCCCGATAATAACCTTGTGGGTTGTCAAGTAACTGAAGGAATAAGTGATCATGAAGCAGTTCTGATGGGTATTAGAGGATTCAGTAAACCAGCAGCGAAAATTGAAGGGGGAAATAGGTACAATAATAAAAAGACACAGGTTTCAAATTTGAAGAGATATTTCAGAGAACAATTCAGCAAATGGAAGGAAGGCTCAGGCACAGTAGAGTCAAAGTGGGAAGAGTTCAAGGAGATAATAAGAAAGGGGGAAGAAAAATTTATTCCAAAGCAGGAAATAAAGAGAAGTAGAGAATCTATGTACTATAATAGGGAAGTGAGGTGGTTAAAGAGGTAGGTAAGAAAAGAACATAACAGAGTTAAGAGACAGCAGGGTAGTAGGGAATATTTAAAACAACTAAACAATGACTTAATAACAGCAAAGAAAGTGGCTAAAGATTGGTTTATGAAGAGTATTGTCGGTGCAGGAGGACCATTGAATGATGCATCTAGAAATTTCTATGGCTATATCAGGAAACTGAGGGGAAGGGAGGGTGTAGAGACACTTATAGATAAAGATGGAGAAGAAGATTTGAAAAAGGCAGAGATTTTAATTAACTGCTTTAGTGAGAGCATTAGAGACAATGAATCAGAAAGGGGAGGGTCTAATTCGGAGAACGAGCTTAACAATACGATTAGAAATGAAGATACTAAAAATTTGAATTTCATCCTGAGGAAATCATGAATGAAATAAGAAAGCTGAAAAAAAAATAAAGGGGCTGGAGAAGATAATATTACTACAGATATCTTAAAGATAGCCGGATGTGACATTGTAGCTTATCTTGAAATATTATTTAAATTGAGTCTAGACACTTGCTGCTTACCACAGGACTGGAAAAGTGCAATAGTAGTACCGGTACATAAGGGAGGGGTGAGAAATAGAGTTGAGAATTACAGGCCAATCAATGGTTGGTAAATTAATGGAAAGATTGATATGCAACCACATCAGGAATATGTGTGAGGAACGTAAGTGGTTTTCAAGCAGGCAACATGGTTTCAGGCAAGGATATTCATGCGAATCTCAGTTGGTGGGATATATGCAAGATATTTCAGATGAAATGGACAAGGGAGGCCAAATTAATAGTGTAGCACTAGATCTGTCTAAGGCATTTGACAGAGTAAGCCATAAATTGGTAGTAAATAAGGTAAAAACCATTGGAGTGGATAAGAAAGTCATTTGCTGGGTAGAAGAATTTTTAAAAGGTAGAAAACAGAAAGTTAGGGTAGGAAATGTAATATCAAAAGAAGTGGAAGTAAAAATGGGTGTGCCACAGGGTAGCGTATTGGGACCATTGCTATTCATTATTCTAATGAATAATTGTGTTGATTGTTTACTATCTGAAATTAGATTGTTTGCAGATGACATAATGCTGTATAAAAGAATCAAAACGATAGAGGATTGTAAACAGTTGCAGAGTGATCTGGACAGGATATCTAATTGGGTTGGTAAACATGGAATGAAGATGAATGCAAAGAAGAGTCAATTTATTAGATACACAAATAAAAAACAATAGGTCAATTATGAATATAAGGTGGGGAAAGAATTGCTTGCTGAAGACTTGAAATGTAAATATCTTGGAATTACTTTTGATAACAAACTTAACTGGACAGGTGGTAGGAAAAGGTTTCAAAGTTCTGCACTTGTTGGAGAGAGTGATGAGGGGATGTACGAGAGAAGTCAAGGAATTGGGTTACAAGACTTTGGTCAGACCATTGCTCGAATATGGTAGTGTAGTATGGGACCCTCATTTTACGTATCAAATACAGGAGTTGGAGAGGGTGCAAAAAAGGGCTGCTAGATTTGTTTCTGGAAATTATCGCAGAATGCAATCAGTGACAGATATGATAAAGGAGCTGGAATGGGATTCATTGCAAGACAGGAGAAGAATGAGGAGGGTCATGGGAGTGTACAGGGCATATACTGGCGATGGAAAGATATTGCAATAGGTATGAAAAGTAGTGCATGGAAGGGAAAAGATGACCATGACCACAAGCTGGCACTCGATTTCTGGCACAAGGGTGTGGGAAGATTATCTTTTTAGGTAAGGGTGTCAGGGATTTGAATGAGTTACCAAGAGAAATGATGAATAATTTACTGAAAACTTTGAAAGAATTTAAAGATAAAATTTGTAGAGGGCAAATGTAGGTAGGTGCAGGGTAGGGGGAAGATGGGTGTGTAGGGAAATTGCCACCAGAGCTTGTGATCCATTGCAATTAAAATAAATTAAATTACTTGGCTCTGCTATTCAGTTCTACTGCAACAAATTTCACTACAAATTTTATCTTCTACAATGAATTTCCACCTGCCAGTGCGGCTGCATACATTTAAGTGCAATCACACTTTATCAAGAAGTAGGTTCAAATACCCTATCCACTGGCCACCAAGGGCGCAGCCAGGATTTTGTTCAAGGGGGGGGGGGGCGGAAGGCAAGAAAACTGATAATATGCATGCTACAAAAACGTTAATTAATTTAATTCATATATATATTCTATTCATTAATTAATATTTTATATGTTAATAAATTATATTTTAACAAATTATAATTTAATTAATATCTTTATCTTTATATATATAAAAATCTCGTGTCACAATGTTCGTCCGGGATGAACTCCGAAACTACATAACCGATTGAGACTAAATTTGGCTTAATGTGTGTGATTTAGTCCAACTTAAAAGATAGGATAGTTTTTATCTGGATTATAGACCTCAATATTTATTATTTGCGAAATAAATGTTCATTAAATGTTTCTCACAGGACAATGGTTTGTAAATATTTGTAAGCCGCAAAGGCTAAGCGGTCTGCTGGCCAAGTGGTTAGAGCGTCTGACTGGAAATGGAAAGGTCCCCGGTTCGAGTCCCTGTCTCGGCGAGGATTTTTATGGACACTTAACCCGGCATTAACTCCCGGCGCAGCGTGCTGTATGAGGTGGAATACGCCAGGACGGTACTGTGGTTCGGATTCGACGTTAAAATATAGGTCCCCTGTACCAGGCAGGATGGGCGGGCTAGGTAAAGGCGGCTACGACAGGGGCAGAATGCCCAGCCAGTAGAAACCAGGTCATTACGACCACACGTAATTATTATTATAGTTCCATAAGTTTCTAACAGATGGCGATGTGTTAACTTATCTATATAACACTTGGTTAGCTAGGTTGGGTAATCATCCAGTAGATCACGTTCTGTTTCAATTTATTTATGCTACAGTTTATTCCTAACAGATGGCGGTGTGTTAATTTATTGAACCATCCAGTAGATGGCGTTGTATTTCGATTTATTTATGCTACGGTCTATTCCACGCCATATGTGTGAGTTTCTTCAATTTTAATTGTGCTGTGTATTGTGTTATAATTATACTGTATTGTTGTTCATCGTTTGTGTGTCTTTATACCTAACGACAAAGTAATTACACACGTGAATATAACATTGAAGAAAACGTTACGATAAATTCGAATCGTGTAAGAATTTTTCGCTAACTTATCATTTTTCTTCTTCTTTTTGTTATGGTCAGCTAGACACCACGTGTCAATTTCAATTCCTCTCCTGTAGGGTTTTTTTTTCTTCCTTCCCAGTACTCCTTCATTATTGCACTCCTCTCTACCTTTGAATCCTGCCATGTTCAAAGTCTGCTATCGAAAACATTTTCTTTCCATACGGTTCACTGGTATTATTTCGTTTCAAATCTTTCTAAACCTCTTGAAATCCTTGTGTCATCCATGCTATAAATGTATCAAAAAAATATCATTCTTCTTTTTCTGTTATTTTTTCAATGTTATTTTATATTTCCTCATTAGTTCTTAACTTCAATTTTACTGTATTTTTCAATGGACCCAAAAATTCCGGTTTCACCACTGTATTATAGTGTCTTATTTTAAGGCTTTCATAAAGGCACTTTTTGTTGTAATTCAAATATTTTTCAGTGAAATGTCGCCAAAGAATATAACCTCGACAATGCGTGTAGCAGAGAGGCAAGACGCACGACGAGAGAGCTCATCAATCAGCAACACAAATCGCGGCAAGTAAGGAAGTTCAAAGAATCAGGACAGCTGAGCGTCGTATGCAAGAATCTCAAGAACAGCGTGATGAACGTCTGTGACAGAATATATCGAGAACAAGAGTCGCACGAGAACAGCACATAGCTACATTTAGAGAAAGAGAACGAGAGAGACAGTAAATCAGCCGTGCTTTAACACGTGTATCATTTGTTCGTCTTGCGTTCCAATATGCACCAGCCATTGATTACTCTGCACATTCTAAAACTGCAATCGGTGCAGTGAGCAAAATATACCAGTATTATCAGGCGTTGAAATTCCGCAGTGAAGCAGCCGGCATGTGTTGTGCATCAGGAAAAGATGTATTATTACCACTATCCAATCCGCCAGAACATTTACAATCCTTCTTGCTGGCTAATCAAACGATTCGAAATTGTTTCTGCACAAGACACGCAAATTCAATTCTTGCTTCCAGATGACGTCTTTTGGGGCAACAAAAATTTGCGATCTTACATCTGATGGACGTCATTTTGAAACTAAATTCAAAATACAAGGCCAGGTGTACCATAAGATTGGGTCGTTGATACCGATGCCAAACGATGACCCGAATTTTCTCCAAATCTATTGGAAATTGTGAGGAACTCTTTAAAACTAGGTGCCAGTATAATTTCATAGAACAAGCAGAAGAGAGAGCAATTGTGGTATTGATATAAATTCTTCGTGGGTTTGCCGCGAAGAATTTATATCAAAGATACGCTGGGAAAGACTTATCTCTCAAATTGTGGAATTGTTGGAAAATTGTTAGGAAAATAATAATCAACTTATTCAATTGTGTCGCCACAATTAAAAAAATGACAACTATCAAATTGTCATCAAAGCTGACAAATTACCATCAGGAGATGAAGAGGAGATGATGAGATCAGTAGATGAAGTTACAGTTTTTATGGTTGGTGACTCAGTTGATTAAAGTTACATGTCAAGATAGAACTGTTAGTACATATAATTTCGGATCTTGACCGTTCGTATGACGCACTCCAGTATCCACTGATATTCTGGCAAGAGCAGAATGAATATCACATCAAAATCAAACAGCGTGATCCAGTTGCTGGTAAATTTAATATTCAACTATTTAATTCGTTATTTTATTAGTACAGTAGACCCGCAGTATTCCGACCAGGGGCCGGATTATAGCGGGCCCACTATATTGATTTCTTATTCTTTTTTTTACTATTTAATTTATTATTTTTTCAGGTAATAAAACAAATAAAAAAGTTACTTCAATGATGTACTACGCCCCCCGATTGATGATTAGAATAACTATATCCTTCGATATCGTCAACTGTGCCTTCAATACGTCGTGGATATGTACGCCAAGGTTGAAAACAAGCATTTGCGATTTATTCGATACAACCAGGTTGAATTACGATCGGAGGAATACATCCTCTTACGAGATACTGTTATCGGCAATATTTATGAAAATTTAAACGCCAATGATATCGGTAATGCATTTATTTTACCTTCAAGCTACATCGGCAGTTCACAGAACATGCAGGAATATATACAAGATGCGATGACTTACGTACGTCATTATGGTCGTCCAGATTTGTTTATTACATTTTCATGTAATCCGAATTGGGAGGAAATACAAACTTTGCTATTACCAGGCCATCAATCAATTCATCGTCTTGATGTCACGGCACGTGGGTTCAAACAAAAATTAAAATCATTGATTGATTTAATCGTAAAACATTCAGTTTTAGGTAACACACGTTGCTGTCTGTATTTGATTGAGTGGCAAAAGCGAGGTTTGCCTCATTATCACATTTTGATTTGGCTTGAAGTTAAAATCCGTCCAGAAGAAATTGATCAAATAATTTCAGCCGAAATTCCGGACCCATTAATTGATCAAGAATTGTTTGATATTGTTACCAGTAACTCGATCCACGGACCGTGTGGTGCTTTTAACATGACATCGCTATGCATGGAAGGTGGAAAATGTAAGAAGCGTTTTCCAAAGGAATATACGAATGATACTATTACGGATATCGATGGTTATCCGTTGTATCGCCGTAGAAACGCTGAGAATGGTGGCCAAACATTTACAATGCGAATGTCAAATTCTAGAAACCAAGTTGAAATTGACAATCAGTGGGTCGTACCATACTCACCATTGCTTTCAAAAACGTATAAGGCTCATATTAACGTCGAGTTTTTCAGTTCTGTAAAATCCATTAAGTACGTTTGCAAATATGTTAATAAAGACAGTGATTTGGCCGTATTTGAAGTTCAAAATGTAAATAAAAATGACGAAATACCACGATACCAGATAGGTAGATACATCAGCAGCAACGAAGCTATCTGGTATATTTTTAGTTTTCGCATCCATGAAAGAGACCCTTCCATCCAGCATCTTGCAATACATCTTGAAAATGGTATACGTGTATATTTCACCGAAGACAATTTTTTCCAAAGAATACTTGAGCCACCAAAAACGACAAACCACAAACTGAATTTTTCACATTGTGTCAAAAATCTGATGTGTTCCGCCAATTCGCAAAAACATTATTATATACCGATATTCCAAGTTATTTTTCATGGAACAAATGAGGTAAAAAATGGTAGCCACGTAAACAAGGAGAACCACATCCTTCGATCGCAGGCATATTCAAAGCAAAGACTTTACACAGTGCATCCAAAACAACGTGAATGTTTCTTTCAGCGTTTGTTATTGGTGAATATTCCCGGACCAGCTTCTTTCGAATGTTTACGAACAGTTAATGGTCGAGCGTTCAATACATGTCAAGATGCATGTCGCGAGTTGCAGCTGCTGGTAGACGACAATTATTGGGACCTGACACTTGCTGATGCAGCGTTGACAGCCACGCCCAGGGGCGGATCCAGGATTTTGTTTTGGGGGGGGCTTGAGCGGACTTTGGTTTGGGGGGGGCTTGAGTCGTAAAAAAGGTAGTATTTATAGCCTCCTCGGGCCTCAAATCCGTAGAGCTAAAAAAAAAAAAAAAAAAAAAAGGTCTCAAAACTACAAAGTCAGGGGTGGACCTAGATACGTTTGGGGGGGCTTGAGCCCCCTAGCCCCCCCCCTGGATCCGCCCCTGGCCACGCCGAATAGTATTCGTCAAACTGTTTGCAATTATTTTGACAACATGTTATCCAACACAATCTTCGAGTTTGTGGGAAAAATATAAAAACAGTATGACTGAAGATATAACAGAAATTTCAGTTTATATAAATAAATAAAAAATAATTTATTTATTTATTTTATAAATATCAATTTTTATATAATTTCAATTAAGTAATTTGTAATTAAATGTAAATTAAAAATTTTTATGATCATTTGTCCTTCATTTAAACTCTCCGTAACTATTTACCAATTACATTTTAATTTCCAAATCGACTACAATGTTTTTGTCTTTATTAGTGAATATTAATTTGACTACTTGAGGAAGTTTAGAATAACGTACTATAATTAGTAAGTCACAGCAACGCGTGACCGGGTCAGCTAGTATATATATATATATATATATATATATATATATATATATATATATATATATATATATATATATATATATATATATATATATAATTACACTAATAATAATTTTCGAACTACTTCATCTGAAATTTTATCACAATTTTCTTGTAAAAGTTTTCTGTTGACATACCCTTGTCCTTTCATAGTTTATACCATTGTGCGACTTAATAACCAAAAAAATTTGAGTTGTAGCATTAGCAGAAATTTTGTTAATTTTTTTTTTTAATCAACCAATGATCTTTAGCTGGGATGTAGCTAGGGATTTCAATCCAGCAATGCGGGACTCCACATCATTTGGCAGTCTGTTCGACCCAGCACCTAATTAAGCAGATCCGCAATCCGTAAAATGGGATGAAAACATGTTTCAGTCTTCATCACCTTGTCTCCCTGTCGTCACTTTCCAGTCCTACTTGTTCTCTACAGATAGTATCGAACCATTCACCTGTACCCGTCAAGTTTACATTTGACTCACGGCAACAAATGTGTGTTTATGTCGTCTGTAATCATTAGTAAATACATTCACTTTTACTTTTTTTTAAGAACTACAATTTTTTTTTTTTTTTTGTGCATTACTGTAATTTGAGTTATGTCGTCCTACTGCAAAATAAGCCCCCAGATCGTACACACAAAAACAATACAATTAGAGTTGTTTCTGAGGAGCAAGTAGAAACAATACAAAAAGAAGGTTACAACTATTGACAGATATTTCAAAACTTAGAGAATAAATGATGTGTTAAATGTTTTTTTCATAAACTGTACTTCATTGTATTTGAGATATTTCTTTTCAAAAAGTGGATTTCAATTTTCTAATTCAGCTAATTCTATAAGATCTACGATAGCAAAGTTTTCAAATGCCGCAAAAGTTGACATAATTGTTCAGTTTGAATATTTGAAGAAACAATGGCAAAAATTTTCGTTGAGTGTTTGATGAGTGGACGTCCCAAAAAATCACCTATATTTGAACTTTAAGGTGGGACCACACGCTTGCTAAACCTCGTCAAGCCGTCACAAATTGAAACATGTGGACAGGACGTTTGACTTTGCACGTGTAGGCTTGCTAGCACTCGTGGCTGATCCGATCAAGTGTAGGTTTTTTTGGCGCAAATCAATGAAAGTTTGCAGCAAGCGATTGCGAAGCGTCTACACATTTCTGCAGACTTGGTATCATTTGTGCACTGACGGTGGACAAACGTGCGTTCTCGTTTGTTGTGATAGAAGTGATGCATGAAAAATGAGTAACTGGTTCAACAACGATATTTTACATTCCTCGAATGCTAATATTCAAAACCAGCATATCTCTTCCGGCGGAAGTTATCAAGATGGCTCATAAAGTAGCGTCCGAGCGTGGTGGGAGAGTGGTTAACGTTCTGGCCTCACATTTAGCAGGATGCCGGTTTGAATCCTCATCCGGGCATTGAGATTTGGGTTTTCCATGGTTTCTCCAAATCACTTCAGGCGAATGCCGGGATGCTTCCTTCAGAAAAAGGCCAAGTCCGAATTCTTTCCCGTTCCTTGCCCCACGTCCTTTTCCGCCTCTAATGACCACTTTGTTGCCAAGGCTGAAAGCCATAAGCAAAATAAAAAATCATAAAGAAGCTCATTAAAGTTATTTTCCATAAATTATCTGCAATCAAAAAATAATTGATTTAGATATTATAATACTTTTAAAACAATAATTATTAGATAATTTTAATTATAAAACAATATTTCCATATAGGTCCCTAACTACATTAAATTATATAGATACATGAAACTATATGCTAAACATAGTTATATGAATGAAATTATACCTGGAACGGTTTCTATGGATTTTTAATATCCACCATCTTCTTTGGTGTCTTTCGCGTTGCATTTTCATTTTCGTTTAAATTTTTATGATAAATATAGGTTAAGCAAAAAGTTATGACCAACACAACATCAACGTCCGTCATGATTTCTTCTCGAAAATATACAAGCGCACTCGCAAGCGTGTGGCTGTCAATGTTCGGCTCCCCATAGTTAACCAAGCGTTTGTAGGGGTTTGGAGTTTTCGGCAAGTGCCAAGTGTGTGGACCCGGAGGTATGTTCACCGCAAAGAATATCTGCTTGGACCACGAAGGCCTAGAAGCCACAATTGAAGCACAAAGCGTGACCTTAACACTGGATCATCCACATACTGAGGTGCTTCCCAGATATAATGATCTCAAAAAAATGCAGAACATTGTTACATTTTACAGAAAGTTTTTATTTATAATCATTTCAATCATGGAGGAAGGAAATATATGGAGGAGAAGTGACGTTAAATCGGTGAAGCAGGCTCGCGCATGCGCAGTGGCGGCAGCGGCGATATTGCGCTTCCAAACAATTGCGATGTTCACATTGTGTTAGATGTAGTGATTATTTCATTTTGTAATGTGTATAAGTGTTTTATAATGCCATCTTGTGTTCCGTATGGTTGCACAAATAGGCCAGACAGGAAAGAACCTGGAATATCATTTCATAAGTAAGTTGAATTCTAATTATCGTTGTTGAAGTGAGCTGTAGAAGTTGCAAACTTCGCTGCCTGTCAATAAATATTTAGTCATAGCTCTCAATGGGATTACTTTGTTCTCAAATTTTTGTTGGTGTAGTGTAGAAAATCAGCATACCTTGCTATTTTGCACATAATAGACTAGCATTACTTTTTAACGAGTGTTGAAAATGGGATTTAAGGGGGTGCGTTTTACATCGCGATTCAGTTAATTTAGTATTGCGCTTTCTTTAGTCACGTTGCAATTTATACTGTATGATGAAATGAAATGTGTTAAATTATGCTATGCAATCTAGGAATCTTGATGAAGAAAAAGGGGTTGTTACTGCAAATACAGTTTGCCATTCAAATACGCGTGTGTGGGTATGTCTACATAGTTTGATTCTGTAGTGACAATTTAATGGAGATAATGGTTAGGTCTAAATGCAGTCTGTACCAGAGTGGTTTTGTTGTTCCATGAGGGACAAAGAATTTATCTATTACTGTTAGTAATTTCATGAGAACCAAGTTAGTGACAAAACGTATATCGCGATGGAAACTACTTCCAGCCATTTCCAATTAAGCTTACGATGTATGTTAACAAGATAACTATTTTTATTCTGGTCTAGGCCGCATTTCAACCTAACCACACGTGGCAGTAAAAAAACCTGAAATATCCATTCTGCATGTAATTCATTGTAGCTATGGTAGA
Source organism: Vandiemenella viatica (assembly GCA_031002005.1). Lineage (NCBI taxonomy): Eukaryota > Metazoa > Arthropoda > Insecta > Orthoptera > Morabidae > Vandiemenella > Vandiemenella viatica. The sequence goes on from JARYHS010013631.1 coordinate 88,156,831, forward strand.
ATTAATTTTTGGTCCAGGTCGCATATCAACCCAATCCCAGTATATCCCGAAAACTAAGCAAGAAATAGAAAAATTTTATTCTTTAATTTCGATTTGTCTCGTCAAGTTACATAAGAATCGATCATTAAATTTGACTTTTGCGAAATTGTTTCTTCTCCATTTCAACTCAAGACACCTCACTTTTGATACAGTATATCTCTAGAACTAGGTGAGATATCGAAAATTTTTACTCTTAATTTTCATTTGTCTCGTCTTTTTAAATAAGAATCCATCATCAAATTTGACTTTGACCAATTTTTTCTTCTGAAATTCAACCAAAACCATTTCACATTTGGGACAGAATATCTCGAAAACTAAGCAGGATATCAAAAAATTTTATTCTTCATTTTGTATTTGTCATATCGAGTTACATAAAAATCCATCACCAGATTGCGGCGTTACGTTTATCCTAGAGTCCCCTTGAGGTTTTTGTACATATTCCCCGTGTCTGTATGGAAGCGGCCATGCCCCCTCCACTCCGGCTATGCCCCCCCACTCCTCCTCCGCCCTGCTTCACTTCAATGCGTGGTGAAGGTCTCTTGCGTCGTCCCCATATATTTCTTTCCTCCATGATTTCAATCAAACCAAGGAGGTAGAAAGGGCTTTCTCAGCTGCTAGCTATATATATGTTATTCTTTGCAAATAAATAGATTCAGTGCTTATTAGATAAATAGATTATTTTTCAAACTGACGTAATTTATTGTAATGCATATAATGTGATCTAAAACTATATACTTACTACAATAGATTATTTACTAAATAACTATAGTTACATTTTAAACAAAACTTGTAAAAGCGCAATGTATAATCCCAAAACACTGCTCCAGAGAAGCTATCAAGTAATTTAAATAAGGTATGAAAATAGATCCCTTTCAAAAATCGTATAGAGACTCAGCAGGGTGATTGAAACGATGTTGTTGGACAGATACAATGCGCCGGACTTTCAAATCGGTTCCAATGGCAGCGGCAGTTCTGGTAGATGTGTCTAAAATATTTTAGCTCTCCGTGTCTGCGTTGTTGCAATGATCATTTATGACAGATATTACTCCCATGTCGATCGTCTTTGACTGTAACGCAGTGGCAACATGTTCCGATAATCCTGAGTATTCACTCCAATGCATATAATGAATTCTGACTTAGTAGCAGCGCACTATAAGTGGTAAGCACCTTTCCTCTCCGCATTATTCCCTTCCCTGGAAACATTCGAAAGTCCTTTGACATTTTCTTCAAAATTCTTCATATTAATAGTAAAACACATATATTGTTGAGACCAGGGGGTCTCGTATAAAACTGAAATATTTTGCACCTACTTTCTCAGTAGTAGCGTTCTGACCTCATTACCTGATTTAAAATTGTAATTGATGTTATTATTTTATTGAATAATCATGAAAGGTAGAACTTGCGTGAATACTTTATATGAGAAATCACAAATGGTTTTATTTCAATTACTGACATGACATATACAACAAATTAGTTAAAATTACTCAGTTGTCCTTCTGTGGGCGCCAGGGTATTTTACATAAAATACACAAAATTAAACAGTAAACAAATTCAACATTTTGACTATTCACTTCTGAAAGAAATGATTGCTCCGGTCTATGGGAGTTCTTATCTGCAGGGTCGTAGTGGACAATGCTATGAACTTGCACTTGTAGCTAGCACAATGTCCTTGGTATGGCGATATATAATTACCGAATTTTAATGTTGGCCACACACACTGGATGAAGTTTTCTGCTCTGCTACGGAACAGTGTGGCACAGTTCCTCAGGACATCCTTTGCCTGAGTACATCCGCTCAAACAAAGTGGCTGATGTCCCGTTCCAGGCAGCACAGTTCAATTAACGCACAGACAGTGTACATCGACCGATCGTGCTTGCCGGCCGGTACCGAATGTCCCTCCGTGCCACATGAAAACAGAAATTCCCGTCCGTCCCTCTGTAAATCTACCTGTATAGCACAATCCTCCCCTCTCAGGGACATACTCCCCTCGCCCAGCGTCGCATCACCCCAGCAAAACTCGCCCGCCAGTTCTAGGAACCTGGCCAGCTGACATTCCTGACCAACCGCTTAGCACCTACAAGCTAACTAAAATATTCTCCATTAAAAATATATATATATATATATACAGGGTGGGGCATTTAATATGTTTTCTGGAAATATTTCGGAAACAAAGCATTTTAACGAACAATAACCTATATAAAAAATAATCGTACAGTAGGGGGCTACAATTATGTGATATTGGTTTTTTCACAGGTGGCGCTGTTGTTACAACAAGGTCAACTTAATTCTTTTAAAAGGGAACCCCTATTTTTTTTGAAGATTCCGATTCCTCATGAAAAAATAAAAATAGTTTGCTTAACTCACTTTTCTGTTAGCCTCACAGATGGCGCTGTAATCGCGAAAAATGAATATTCGCGTTTTTTGTGTATAATTTTAATTATTGTTTAAATAATTACATGTAATTTTCATTCTGTAAACATGGAAGGTAATTTTAAAGGATAATGACGAAATTGATTTTTTAAATGCTTTTTCTTACTTATTTGCAGCCATGTCTACAGCAGGTGCTCAAAAAGGTGACCATTTACTTTCATACATTTTCTGACACTTCGAGCTGTTCAGGCATCATTTCTGCAAAGGGTCAGAAAATGTCTGGAAGTAAATGGTCACCTTTTTGAGCACCTGCTGTAGACATGGCTGCAAATAAGTAAGAAAAAGCATTTAAAAAATCAATTTCGTCATTATCCTTTAAAATTACCTTCCATGTTTACAGAATGAAAATTACATGTAATTATTTAAACAATAATTAAAATTATACACAAAAAACGCGAATATTCATTTTTCGCGATTACAGCGCCATCTGTGAGGCTAACAGAAAAGTGAGTTAAGCAAACTATTTTTATTTTTTCATGAGGAATCGGAATCTTCAAAAAAAATAGGGGTTCCCTTTTAAAAGAATTAAGTTGACCTTGTTGTAACAACAGCGCCACCTGTGAAAAAACCAATATCACATAATTGTAGCCCCCTACTGTACGATTATTTTTTATATAGGTTATTGTTCGTTAAAATGCTTTGTTTCCGAAATATTTCCAGAAAACATATTAAATGCCCCACCCTGTATATATATATATATAGAGAGAGAGAGAGAGTTTATTAACGTAACTAGCGGTCACAAGACGTGTTCGTTACACATTTAAAAAGTTCTCGTAAAAAGTTTTTGATGTACTCTGTGGTTCTAATTGTGTTCCGTATTTCTGTAATTTGATTTAAATTATTTACAACCAGGTTAAGTATGTGTCTTTCACAATGAAAATATAATGCTTTTTAAAATTTCTCTTTAAAATTTTTTTGAACCCCACCAATACCACCCGCCAATGTAGAACACCCTTCATACCCTTGGCTAACACACCTGTCAGGCCCGGCCCATGTCCTTCGTTTTTTAAAAACCTGTCGATTTCAGATGCTATAATTTGTCATTCAACTCTATCAGTTTTACGAATCCGAGAAATTTTTTGAGGATTGTATTTTTATCTTCGTCAGTAAAACTATTTTTATGGAAAGCTGTTATTTCCCAGCTATATCACACGACTCATCGCCAACACAATATAAGCATAAGCCTTCTTTGCGGCCTGTACAATTTCACTTTTAATGACCAAGACGCACAGGGCAATGATTTAGTTTTGAATCTGTGGGGGAGATATACATGACACTTTTCTTAACTTTTTCAATATTCCGTTACAAAACTAGAACACTTGAATCAATTTTTAGGTTCAGCAGGAATTCAAGAACACCCTGATTTTGCTCATTACTGCTTAAATGCAAGTCATTTGTATGGTGTACCACATAAAATAATCTAAGTTATTTTAGATGATACGATTTAGCGATTGTCTTCTGCTTCCTTCTGGTGAGCAGTACTCATCATTACAGCGACCTGTATTTTTTCCAAGAAGTTCTTAACATCGTTAGCTGCTGATTGATGAAGCATGTTTTTGCAATATTCATGGATATTTTTAAAGTGACAGAAAGTTCAAGTAACAAATTAGTTAGAATATACTAGCAGAGGTACGTAAGTCTGCGAGCAACAATGATTAAATTTTCATTTCAAATTAGTGCCTTTAGCATATACAGAAAAGTTATTTTCAGGAAAGTACCCAGCAGCGTTTTAGCATCTCTCTCCAACATCATTGTACTTAATTTATAAGACTGAAGTTAATGTGATGCTGGGCACCTAGGTCAAATATACTGTAAATTCAAGAGTAATAAATATTTTGTCACAAATTAGATCTTACACTATCGACTTTTTCACAATCGCTTGATGGTAATAAAAATAAATAAAAAACAAATGAATGCAGCTAATTATAGTTATTAAATAAAAGTCGTACTTCTTGTAGGTACTGTATGTAATACTATATTAAAAGCCATCGTTAGCCTTAGGGAAAATACAAATTAATTACTTTTAAAAACTTTCTTACATCCATTGTTATAAAAAATAAATTAGCGCGCACTCCAGTGATGTCACAGTATAAACGACCATTGCGTTGTGTGCAGGTCGAGTCAGCCTACAATCTAGCGGTATTTAGGCACTCCGCAAAGGCTCCCCCACTACTTGGCTCGCGCGAAATTAAGACGGGGGTGTCTTTGTTCCAGTTGGCTCACGCGGCACAGCGACAGTTTGTTGCCATGGATAACGAAAACTATAGCCTTTTAATACAATTGTACGGTGCCAAAATTTTGTGTAATTGTAACTGTGCGGCCTAGTCAGACTCAGATGGTATCACCTCCATCACCACCATAACCATCACTTGAAACTACAATCAACGAATCTATAAGTCGCCAAAGGACAGGATCAACATAATTCCTTTTACCTAAGAAAGGAGTAAGTTCTCGTTAAGAATGGCAACAGAATATTGAATAGCAATAAAAAAAATTAGTCTGAAATGGGTGCTATTACCATATCTTTGACCATTCTTTCAGAGCTTCGCACAAAGCGTCAGAAACATCTGAAACTGTTCAAGAAAATGATTGTTTTGACACTCGAAAAAAGTAATGCGGGCAGGGCCGGCCTAAGGTATTTCGGGGCCCCCTACTACTTTTCTAGATGTACTTTTGCCTACAATTTTTGATAATTTTCTGAACTTTATACACAAACACACACACACACACACACAAACACACACACACACACACACACACATACACACACACGCATATATGTGTGTGTGTGTGTGTGTGTGTAGAGCTCAAACAACGATTAAAGAGATGGACTGAGGTTTCTCTAAATCTGTGTACAAATTGCCCAACAGTTTATTGAGTATTAACTGAACGGGACCTACTTCGCCGAGTCTTTGGTGTTTTATCAATGCATCTCATATGGATCTCCCAACTACTGTCAGTTTCATTTCTGGCTAAGCCCTGCTGCCCATTGTGTCAAATAAAATTGTTTTGTATTCAATCTTATAGCTATTATACTGTATTTATAAAACACTTTTTGTATACGACATTTCTTTGCTAGTACATATCGGTTTTTGGGGCTGGAGACACGTGAGCAGGTATACACATTTTAATTCAATAACTTTTTATATGAAACGTCAAAAGATGACTGAGTTTATTCGAACGAATTTACATAAATTGCTGAAACAGCTTCGGAGCAATACAGTACACACCTTTAAATATATAGGCCTATTGTAATTACATCAGATACGACTTTCTCAAAACTGAATCTGACGAAGGACTTCTCGTGGAACTCCAAGCCTAGGAAAACGTCTATTGTGAATGCAGGTTGTTAACATTTTAAATTTGTAGATTACTTATTTTAGCAGGAAAATTTTTCGTTAAGTAAGGACAAATTTTGAAGGGGATCGTTGCGGGTCCCCCTCAAGCTTGCCCCCCCCCCCCGACTGCGGTTCTTGCGGCAGCCTCAAACCGGCCCTGAATGCGGGCTAGTACACGAGCCTCCAATTGCTAGACATTTAAATGTCACAGCGTTTATCAGTAACTGAAATGCCTCCCGAAATTGAGTACACTGGCTCAATTATTGATTTTAGAAACTCTACCATTGTCATTCTCATAAAATTTGTTTATTGTATTCTCGATGGTTTCATATCTCATGTCTTCTATGAGTTTCTCGCCATACTGTATTCTGTTAAAATACAATTTCAATATCCACCAAATCATTTTTCATTTAGGTTTCTAGTCTACTATGTGACGCATCACAGTGAAAGTTGCGGCTATTCATGCACGTGAAATGTCCACGGTGATTTCACGAAAAGACGGTGCCGATATAGTATGCCGCGCAATCGTGGCTCGGTTGCATTGCCACGCGAGGCAGCCGCGCTCGTCAACAGAAATGGTTCGCGCGGCAAATAATCGGTTTGGCACGCTCGAACATGCCTCGCGCGGTAGCCGCTCATAGTCGATACGCAACTTAAGCAGCACCGTGCGTGACACGTTGTGCCACCTCGCCCTCACTAACGTCTGTTTTCCGTAGATAGCAGTAGTTAGCAGGTTTAAATCGCGCCAACCGAATTAATTTTTAAAAGTTATTTAACATTGTTTGCTCTTCAGTTCGGCAACTCTGATCGAGCGTATACCCGTGTCCCGCTAGGGGGGGGGGGGGAAGGGGGGCAGCTTCACCCCCTGCCCGTACCTGGCTAAGCCCTTGATGGCCACCGTGATTGCTGTTTTTCACAATCATTTAGGCAAATGCTGAGATAGTCCCCAAATTCTGGCTCATAAGCTACACTTTTCACAAGCAAAAATGTTTTGCTTTGAAAATAAATGTAGCCTCTGGAAGAGGATGTGCTGAACAACCTGTGAAAATGGAAATGTTCAAAAGGTAATAATGATGAAAGTGAATTTCACTTTTCTTACTGACTTTCTCAGTGGCGTAGCTAGGGGGGGGGGGGGGGCGGGCGGGGGCGGTCCGCCCCGGGTGTCACCCGTTTGGGGGTGACACCCGCATTTTGAAAATAGTAATCAAAATTAGTGTGATACAAATATATATATATATATATATTATTTGATAGACTTACTTTTATCCTTTGGTGTCGAAACACGTCTACCTTTAATGTTTTGAATATTTCTTTTAAGTTGATCTATCGCATTTTCAAATACGATCCAGTACAGTAGAGTAGAATAATATTAATGGCTACACCGCGCGCTTAAACAATAGAGCATCGCTCTGTTGCTCCAACAATCACACGAACTCGTTGTGCTTGCGGTCCGTCACAGTTGTTTGGTTTGTTACGAGCGGCGGTGGATATAATGTAAGTTTTCTTGTATTAAGGGAGGAAGTTTTAAAATTAAAGGATATATCTAAAATTGTTAAAATCATGTTAATTAGGCAGTTAAATTGTAATTCCTCGAAATTATTTCAAGAAAAATGTTAGATTTTCCTTTGAAAATGAAAAAAAAAACAAGCCTATGCTGGAATACGCGTTGTCTAGGCTTCAAAATTTTTTGCTTTTTTAGAATTCTATTAGCTTTCTAACTAAGATTCACAAGTGACTTTGAGTATTTTTTGAATTTTTCATCTGACAGATCCGAATTGAGTATATTTCGTGTTATCCGATATACACTTTGCATACCTTCCTTTTGTCGACAGTGCACCTATACTCGACATGAAATCGTATCATGTTCGAATTTATGCAAATAAAATGATTCGGAAAACTGCATTAAACTAGCAATATGGGCAGGTTTCAAGTCAATCCGGACGAGTCCAAGTGTTATCGTTTGTCGGTAATCAGTTTTTGTATGGCATGTGTTTCAAACAGTCGGAACCGCGTATCTTGCTAGCGAAATCGTAACATTAGTAAGGGGACATCCATAAATTACGTGAGGTGTTTTTCCGTATTTTCGGACCCTCCTCCCCCCCCTCTGGTGAGACTTCTTGAGATCTGGTCCCATCAGATCCCTCCTCCTCCCCCTAAGGATCGCCCTCGCAACTTTTTGAGACCTTTTTTTTTTAGATCTCACCCTCCCAAAGCCGGTTACACCCATACTTTTCGACGAAATACCCCCTAAAATCGACATTCGCGTCATTTGTAAACACTTTTTTTTTTTTTTAAAAAAATCTCACATGAGAATTGGTGAGATTTCGCTGGACCCCCGCCCCCATTTATCCTCACGTAATTTATGATGCCCCCTTAGCACTTTAACTCTAAGTTCACGTAAGTTTGATATGCTTTCTACTGATTGAGAATATACAAATATGATCGCGATCAAATAAATAAGCGTATGATTCTCTAAGAATTTTCCATCATAAATTTACAGAAGATGATTTCTATTATGGGTAACCTCTTTGTCGAATACACGTACCTACATTCTTATGGGTTCCTTAAATCCACAGTGATGTCGAACTTCTGTTCCTGAACAAAAATTGAGCTTTAATCATAAACTGAACAAACATTCGAGCCGTTTACCATCTTTATTTATACGCTACTGAGCGGTGCTAGAAATATGAAAACTTACACATGGAGATGGGCATCGATACTATATCATATTTAGGAAGTCTGTAGCTACTTATTTCTTAGGTGTGTAGTTAAAATACTTCACTTATTAAGTACTTCATGTAAAGGCGGCAGATATCTCAAAAGGCATGTTCTTTTATTACCTGACCGTTGTTTTTTTATTTTAAATTACGTTAAATATGATTTTATATTTTATTTATTCCTCTATTTTTTTGAAGGAACTTAATGTAGAGTTGCTTCTCTGACTATACAGTATCCCCCAGGGTCTCACAACTTGTGGGACCCGGATCCTGGATTTGCTTCAATGGGACCCCATCTGGGTCTGGAATTGCTTCTACTTGGATCAAGGCCACTTCTGTTAACTTTCCTCTCAATATCCCTTGGTCCTCCAAATACCGAGGTTGTGAAGTCATTTAAATACAAGCCTATGTTAACGTTTCAATAACAAATGGGTAGTTTTCGACTTTTTTAAATTTATAGCGAAATCTTATGGTCGCCCTATAGTTACAGTGGCGGAAATTAAAATCACAACACGCATACATGAATGGTAGAATTTAGGAAACTTTGAAAATATATCCAGGGCCATACCTAAAAGAAATAATAACAAATGGAAATGGATCAGGCAAAGTTATTGCTTTTTACAGTTGTCAGTGAGAAATGCGCCCAACTTGAGCACCAATACATTCGTGGATCCTTGCAGGCATTGACACAACAAGTGTTCGGATGTCTACTTGGTGTATGTCTCACTACGCGTGCATGTCTTTTGCAGTCAATTGTTGCACAGTTTGTGCTGGGTGACCAAGTGATCTAATGTGTTTACTTCTGGTATCCTAGAAATGCTGTATTTGGGACAAATCTGGGAACCGTGCTATCCATATTGTGATCGAAACTCCTTGCAAGGCTTGTGTGACGATGTCCGCAGTATGAGGACGGGCACTGTCTTGTTGGAAAATACGATTCGAATGTTGAACATGTAGGGTATCACAATAAGATGCAGTGCCTCGTCCACATAGTGATGGGCTGTCATTGCCTTCAACAACAGCCGACTCAGTCATGCTATCGAAACTGATTGCCACCAAAACATGACATCGGTGACGGCACTTGCGCGAGGTTCTGAAATCACAGCAGATAAGCTGTTCCTCCACTACGCCTGCGAACATGCAAGGGCGTAGCCAGGTACGGGCAGGGGGGGGCAGCTGCCCCCCCCTAGCCGGACGCGGGTATGCGCTCGATCGGAGTTCCACCGAACCGAAAAGTAAATAATGTTAAGAAACTTTCAAAAATTACTTCGGTTCACGTGATTTAAACCTGCTTGCTACTGCTATCTGCGTAAAACTGACGTTAATGAGGGCGAGGCGTAACAACGCGCCACGCACGGTGCGGCTGCCGACTCTTAAGCTGCGTATGTGCGGTTGCCGCGCGAGCCATGTTCGAGCGCGCCAAACCGGTTATTTGCCGCGCGAACCATTTCTGTTGACGAGCGCGGCTGCCGCGCGTGGCAACGCAACCCAGCCAGGATTGCGCGGCAAACTATTCAGGCACTGTCTTTTCGTGAAGCCAGCGTGGACATTTCACGTGTACGACTAGCTGAAACTTTCTGTATGCATAACACTGTATACCAGGAACCTAAACGAAAAGTGATTTGGTGGATATGGAAATTGTATGTTAATAGAATACAGTATGGTGAGAAACTCATGGAAGACACGAGAAATGAAGCCATCGAGGATACAAATAAACAAATTTTACGAGAATCATAACGGTAGAGTTCCCAAAACCATTAATTGAGCCAGTGAACACACAATTTCAGCAGGCGGTTTCCAGTGGCGTAGCTAGGTCAACAAGGGCCCCGGTGCAAAAAATTTAATTTGGGCCCTCAGGCCAGATGGGCGACCTTTTTTTGCTTTGTGTTGCTGGCAGGGGTCCCGTGAGCTGAGGCTGGGGGCCGCTGATTTGTGCTTGGGGGCCCCCCTTAGCAGTGAGGGCAACTTAGTGAGGGGTGCCTCCCTGTGTCTTAGGGGCCCCCTTATACGACGGTAGAGCTAAAAAAAAAAAAGAGGTCGCCAGTTTGTCGTGAAGGCCCGTGGGCCTCTGAACTGCGCTTGGGGGCCCCTGAGCGTAGGGGCCCCGGTGCACTGCACCGCCTAGCCCCATAGTAGCTACGCCCCTGGCGGTTTCAATTACTGAAAGCCGCTGTGACTACAAGATTTCTAGCAATTGGAGACTCGTGTACTAGCCTGTAACCCCTTATTCGAGTGTCAAAATAATCATTTTCTTGAACAGATCCAGATGTTTTTGACGTTTTATGTGATGCTCTGGAAGATTGGGCAAAGATAAGGAAATAGCATCCATTTTATATTAAATTTTTTATTGCTATTCAATTTCTGTTGTCATTTTTAACGTGAACTTACTCCTTACTTAGGTAAAATGTATTGAGTTAATCATATCATTTGGCGATTCTATAGATTCGTTGATTGGGTGGTGGTGATGGAGGTGATACCATAAGAGTCTGATTAGGCTGCACATTTGCTAATACACAAAATGTTTTTGTCACCGTACAGTTGTATTAAAAGGCGACAGTTTTCGTTATCCATTGTAACAAACTTTCGCTGTGCTGCGTGAGCCAACTCGAACAAAGGCACTCCTTCTTAACTGTGCGCGAGCTAAGGAGTGAGGGGCCTTTTGCCGTGTGCCTAAATACCGGTAGACTGAGGCTGACTTGTCGTCGTTTGGGGGCGTCCATTAATACGTGAGGTGTTTTTCCGGAATTCCGCACTCCCCCCCCCCCACTCTGGTTGAGACATCGTGAGATCTGGTTGGATCCCTTCCTCTAAAATGACATGAGATTTTGACGGAGGAACACCCCCCCCCCCTACTAATCGACCTCGAAACTTTTCGTGACCTTTTTTTTAGATCTCATGCTTCCAAGGGCAGTTACACCTCCTCCCCAAGGTCGGCTTTTGGATGAAATACCCCGCCTAAAGTCGACTTTCGCGTCATTTGTAGACCTAATTTCTTTTTTTTTTCTACAGTCCTACAAGAATTTCAAAACCTCACGTGAGATTTCCATTGACTCCCCCTCTGCCTTGATGAGGTTTCGTAAGATTTCGCCGGACCCCCTCCCATTTCACCTCACGTAATTAATGGACGCCCCCTTCATACTGTGACATCGCAGGAGCGTGCGCTATTAATTTATTTTTTATAACAATGAATATAAGAAGTTTTTTTTAAAAGTAATTAATTTGTATTTACCGTAAGGCTAACGACGGCTTTTAACTAGTATTACATACAGTACTTACAAAAAGTACGACTTTTATTTAATAACTATAGTTAACTGTATTCGTTTGTATTTTATTTTATTTTTATTACCATTAAGCGATTGTGAAAACGTCGATAGTATAAGAGGTATTTTGTGATAAAATATTTATTACTTGGAATTTACAGTATATATGTCCTAGGTGCCCGGATAAGAGTTGGGCTGGCCCAACGGTCTAGCACTGATATGATCATAAGAAAACTGTAAGGGTTTTCCACATAAGGTCGTCCTAGACGACCATAACCATGTTTTCCCCTCAAAGCGCAAATGAAAAGAGTCCCCAAAACAAGCCCAACCCAATACAAAGTGACACATAGCAGTAGAGCTACCTAGGTAGCGGGACATGCACAAACACGCCGTTGAAGCAGCGACACAAAAAAAGGTCAAATTGTTTCATTCATTCTGTGGTCGTATCTATACTGCTACATACGGTGTTCAGCTCACAGGACCAGCTTGATATTAACTTCAGTCTTATGAATTAACTGCAATGCTGTTGGAGAGAGGTGCTGAAACGCTGCTGGGTACCTTTCCGAAAATTACAACTTTTCTGCGATGCTAAAGCCACTAATTGAAGTGAAAATTAAATCATGATTGCTTGCAGACTTACCTGCCTCTACTAGTATATTTTAATTAATTTGCTACTCGAATTTACTGTCACTTTAAAAATATCAATGAATACTGCAAATACAGGTTTCATCACATTATCATCAATCAGCAGCTAACGATGCTAAGAACTTATAGAAAAAATTAAATACCGGTCACTGTTATGACGAATACTGCTCACCGGAAGGAAGTAGAAGATAATCGACAAATTGGGTCATCTATGATATCTTCCATTATTTTCTGTGGTACGCCATACAAATGACTTGCGTTTGAGAAGTAAAGAGCAACATAAAGGTATTCTTGAAGACCTGCTGAAACTAAGAAGTGTTTTAGTTTTGAAACAGCATATAGAAAAAAGTTAGAAAAATTGTTATTTATAATCTCCCCACAGATTAAAAACGAAATCACTGACCTAGGCGGCTTGGTCAATAAAAGTGAAATTATGCAGACCGCAAAGAAGGCTTATGCTTATATTGTACTGGCAGATGAGTCGTGTGGCTAGCTGGGAACAGCTTTCCATAAAAATCAGTTTTTTTGACGAAGATAAAAATTCAATCCGCAAAAAATTTCTGTGATTCGTAGATCTGATGGCGTTGAATGACAAATTATGCATCAGAAATTGATAGGTTTTAAGAAAACGAAGGACATGGACCTGACAGGTGCGTTAGCCAAGGATATGAAGTGTGTTAATTGGTGGGATTCAAAAAAAATTTAAAGAGGAAATATAAAAAGCCTTTATTTTCATTGTACAAGCCACAGACTTAACCTGGTTGAAATAATTTAAATGGAATTACAGAAATACAGAACACAATTAACACCATAGAGTACATCATAACTTTTTATGGGAAACCTTTTTATGGAGAAAGTACGTGCCAAATATATCAGCTTTATATGAGACCCACTGGTCTCACAAATATACGTGTTTTGCTATTTTCAACGAGCATTTTGAAGACATTGTTAATGGACTTTCGAATGTTTTTAGAGAAGGGAATGATGCGGCGAGGAAAAGTACTTAGCTGTTACAATACGCTGCTACTAAATCAGACTTCATTATAAGCATTGGATTGAATACTCAGGATTATCGGTACCTGTTGCCACTGCGTTACAATCAAAGATGATCGACATGTATACATGCATTGATCATATTAATACAGTAATATCTATCATAAAAGATCATCGCAACAACGCGGGCACGGAGAACTAAAGTATTTTAAACACATCTACCAGAAATGCATCTGCCATTGGAACCGATATGAAAGTGGGCGCATTGTATCTATCCATAACGTCGTTCCAATAACCCTGCTGAGTTTCTATACGATTTTTGAAAGTGATCTATTTTCATACCTTATTTAAATTCCTTGGTAGTGTTTTGGATTATACATTGCACTTTTACTCGTTTTTTTTAAACCTAAAGCTAGTTATTTAGTAAATAATCAATTATAGGAAGTATTCAGTTTTAGATCATATTACATGCCTTACAGTAAATCATGTCAGTTTTAAAAATAATCTATGTATCTAATAAGCACTGAAACAAACACTTTATTTGCAAAGAATTACCTATTTAGCTAGCAGCCGAGAAAGCCCTTTCCATTTCCTCATTCGTTGGTTTGATTGAAATGATCATATATAAAAAACTTTTTGAAAATCTTAACAACTTTCTGCACTTTGTTTGAAATCATTATATCTGGGAATCACCTCTGTACGTGGATGATCCAGTGTTACGGTCACGCTTTGTGCTTCAGTTGTGGCGTCCAGGTCTTCGTGATCTACGTACGAGTCAAAGTTGTTTCTGTGCGCTCAATTTGTTTATTTTTTTGGGTGGGGGGAGGGGTATAAAACGTCGACAACTGCAATTGTGTACTGTGTGAAAAGTACAATTGCAGGTACCAAGGCAGAACGTTTTCCATGATACTTGTTTCGACAGATCTTTTGCCGATAACATAAGATTCAACAGCAACACCAATGCTAGTCAGTCGTTTTTTGACCAGACTGATGCAATGCTCCGTGGTGCACGAACCCTGTATTCTAAGCAAACTGATATTAAAATTTGTTTCTTTGCTGTGAACGTAATGTAGGTGATTTTTTTGGAACGTCCACTCATCAAACACTCAACTAAAATCTTTTCCATTGCTTGAAACATTCAAACTGAACAATTATGTCAACTTTTACGGTATTTGAAAACTTTGCTATCATAGATCTTAGAATTAGGAAATTGAAATCCACTTTTTGAAAAGAAATATCTCAAATACAATGAAGTACAGTTTATGATAAAAACGTTTTAACACATCATCTATTCACTAGATTTTTAAATAGCTGTCAATAGTTGTAACCTTCTTTTTGTATTGATTCTACTTCCTCCTCAGAAACAACTCTAATTGTATCTTTTTGTGTGTACGATCTGGGACCTAGTTTTGCAATAGGATGACATAACTCAAATTACAGTAATGCACACAACAAAAACCAACTGAGTTCTTAAAAAAAAGTGAATGTATATACTTATGATGACGGACGACATAAACACACATTTGTTGCCGTGAGTCAAATGTCAACTTGACGGGTAAAGGTGAACGGGGCGCCACTACCTGTAGAGAACGAGTTGGACTGGAAAGACAAGGTGACGAAGACTGAAACATGTTTTCACCCCATTTTATGGATTGCGGATCCGCTTAATTAGGTACTGGATCCGTCAGACTACCAAATGATGCGGGATCCCGCATTGTTGGATTGCAATCCCTTGCTACATCCCAGCTAAAGTTTAAGTAAGTCATTGTTTGATTTTTTTTTTTAATATTCATTAAGTTTCTGCCAATGCTACAACTTAAAAGTTTTTTGATTATGAAGTAGCACTATGGTATAAACTATGGAAGGACAAGGGTATGACAATAGAAAATATTAGAGAACTAGACCTTACTAAAGAGTTAAATGAGACGGAAATATCCTAGAGAACCATCTAAAGTGTTTGTGTATGCTTGGTGTACACAGAAAACTTTTACAAGAAAATTGTGATAAAATTTCTGATAAAGTAGCTCGAAAATTATTATTAGTGTAATTAAATAAATATTAATTAATTAATTATAATTAATTAATTAAAATATTATAAAATTAATTAAGTAATAAAATACACAGACGGAAAAAAAAATCCCAACACCAAGAAAAAATTATTGTAGAGTATGAAATTTGGACAATGCATTTGTCAGTTAACATGTTTAATTGATTAAATTTTCAAGATCACAGGTTAATTTTAAGCTCAAGAAAAATGCATTTCAAATGTGAAATACTGTTAAATTAATAGCCGGTGTAACCTCCAGAATTTTGAATGCAAGCCTGCAAACGTGAATGCATTGTGTCATACAGGTTTCGAATGTCACTTTGTGGTATGGAGTTCCATGCTTGTTGTACTTGTGCTGTCAATACTGGGACGGTCAGTGCTGGCTGTGGATGATGCTGAGTTGTCGTCCAATGATATCCCATACGTGTTCAATTGGAGACAGATCTGGTGATCTCGCAGGCCAGGTAACATGTCGACACTCTGTAGAGCACGTTGCGAGACAACAGCGGTATGAGGCGAGCGTTATCCTGTTGAAAACTCCCCCTTGAATGCTGTTCATGAATGGCAGCACTACAGGTTGAATTACCAGACTGACGTACAAATTTGCAGTCAGTGTGTTTGGTATAACCACAAGAGTGCTCCTGCTGTCATAGGAAATTGCTCCCCTGACCATGACTCCAGGTGTAGGTCCAGTGTGTTCTAGGCAGCAGACAGTTTGGTTGCAGGCGTTCCCCTGGCCTCCTTCTGACCAACACTCGGCCATCACTGGCACCAAGGCAGAACCTGCTTTCATCAGAAAACACAACAGATCTCCACTCCGTCCTCCAATGAGCTCTGGCTTGACACCACTGGAGTCGCAAACGGCGATGGCTTGTAGTCAGTGGAATGCACGCTACAGGGCGCCTGGCTCGGAGCTGTCCTTGAAGTAACCGATTTCTAACAGTTCGTTGTGTCACTGTGGTACCAACTGCAGCTCGAATTTCTGCTGCCGCAGACGCATTACGATGCGCCACAGCTGTACGCCGAATACGGCGGTCTTCCTCTCAGTAGTGCCACGTGGCCTCCCGGAACCCGTCTTCTTGAGGCAGTACCATCCC